>JAQFVV010000060.1:1698971-2898971 GCA_028023455.1 Epiperipatus broadwayi
AAAAAGAGAGATGACATCATAAAATGTGTAGAAGACTTCTATCAAGAATTATATAATAATAAAGAACAAGTGCCTCCTATACATATTATATCTTCTGAATTGCCCAGAATTTTGAATGAGGAAGTGAGTCATGCAATTCAATTTATGAAAAGATGGAAGGCTCCAGGTAATGATGGAATTGTAATTGATATATTAAAAGAAGCAGGTGAAGAAATAGAAACAATTTTAGCAAAGTTATATACCAAATGTCTAAATGATAAAGATGTATCAGATGATTGGAAGAATGCAGTATTAATATTAATATTTAAAAAAGGTGATAAAGAAGATATTAGAAATTACAGACCTATCAGTCTTTTATCAATTTTATACAAAATTTTTACTAAGATAATTACAACTCGTCTACAGAGAACACTGGACTTCCACCAACGAAGAGAACAATCTGGATTTAAAAGTGGTTTTAGTGCAGGATATCATATCCAGGGATTGAGAGAAGTTATAGAAAGGACAAATGAATATGAGTTGACATTATGTTTTCGATTTGTAGATTATGAAAAGGCATTTGAATCTAAACTTTTCTTCAGTGATTAAAGCATTGGATCATCAAGGTACAAGATATTATCATATTTTAAAGAATATTTATAAAAATGCAACAGCAGCAATTAGATTAGATAATGATACTGGAAAAGTCAACATTGAGAGAAGTGTAAGACAGGGTGACTCCATATCCCCAAAACTTTTTACAGCAGAGCTGCAAGAAGTATTTTGTGGATTAAAATGAAAAGCTAAAGGAGTGAAAGTAAATGATTATTTCAGTCATTTAGATTTTTCAGATGATGTAGTTGTTTTTGCTAATAATGCTTTAGATCTACAGGAAATGTTGCAGTAGTTATCAGTTGAAAGTAGGACTAAAGATAAATGTTAAAATGACTCAAGTAATGTTTAATGTATTTTCTCAAAATATGAAAATAAAGATTGTTTATGATGAGTTAGAAGAAGTTAACAGTTACAAACGCCTTGGTCAGATTATTAATACAGATGGAAACATAATGGATGAAATTAATCATAGAATTAAACTTGGTTGGAGTGCTTTTAGTAGAAATAACTTGATACTAAAAGGAAATATGCCTATGTGTTTGTAAAGAAAGATTTTTTAATAAATGTGTTTTACCTGTTCTTACTTAATAGAAGAGCAATACAGACTTCAGACCACTCAAAGAAGTATGGAGAGATGTATATTGGGAGTAAAAGGAAGAGATCGAGAAGCCAATATATCGGTAAGAGAACAATAAGGTGCAACTGACTTCATTGAAAAGATTAAAGTGGAGTTGGGCTGGACATATTTCTAGAAGAGATGATAGTAGATGGACAATTGTAATCTTAAACTGGATTCTAAGAGATTGTAGAAGACCCAGGAAGAGATCACATGTGAGATGGATAGATGAAATAAGAAAGTGTGCAGGGGTGATGTGGAGAAGAGAAGCTAAATATCTTACTTTTCCATACTTATTAAACCTATTATTTTGAAATTTCCTTGTGAGTATATGACATTTTTAGTTATTAAAATGATTTTAAAGTTGTAAAATACAAGTTGAATTAATATTTACGTTTTGAATATTTTTACTCGATTTTTACATAGAATAAATCCCCACACACTACAATCTGTTTGATGTTTTGGTAACATATTAATTTTAATAAATTTATTTTTGAACTGAATAGATCTTTTAATATATTTAAAGGATAATTTTATTTGTGTTGGCTCCAGTAATTTAAAAATATTTATTGTGTAAGGTGATCTTTCGAATTATTATTTGCACGTAAACAAAATGCAAATTTATCTTTTTTAAATAACACGTTATGACATTTTTTAGTTATTAAAATGATTTTAAAGTTGTAAAATACAAGTTGAATTAATATTTACGTTTTGAATATTTTTACTCGATTTTTACATAGAATAAATCACCACACACTACAATCTGTTTGATGTTTTGGTAACATATTAATTTTAATAAATTTATTGTGTAAAGTGATCTTCAATTATTATTTGCACGTAAAACAAAACGCAAATTTATCTTTTTAAAATAACACGTTTGCTAAATAAAAGATCTATAAACCGAAATGTATTTTGTATTACTTTAAAAATTGCTGCAAATATTATTTGAAAGTAAAAAAAAACCGATCACTTTTCAAAATAACGGTCAGAATTGTTTTGAAAGATTGCAGTAAAACGGGAGTCGTAAAACTTACCTTAAAAAAACATTTTTAGAGAAAAAAAAGACATCGATTTTTAAAAGAAAATAATTTAAAAATACATAGATTTATCCGAGAGTGAAACTCAATGTAAGAATATTAAATTTTAAAACAGATTTAAATAGTTATGGTTTTCTATATTATTCACACTTTCACATTACATGCTGTATTTATTTTAAAAACATGGAGGCAAACCGGAACTAGCAAGCGAATGTAAATATCACTTCTAAACGGTGCCGTTTTTTCGGCGCATGGCGTGGAGAAACAGCGCCACCTAGTGGGCTAGAATTCTGGGTAGTCGCTGTTTAGCAGACGATATGAACTGGATCGGTTTGCCTATGGCTAACAGCGCCACCTAGCGGGCAGTAGTGCTGGCTGCTACTTGGCATAATGTTCCTGTGCGTATGCATGGTGAACAGCGCCATCTAGCGGCTGGAACTTTGCGTCGTCTGCTTTTGGCCACATGGCATGCTGTTGCTGTGCATCCTCATGGTGAACAGCGGAATCTAGTGGCCAGAAGTTGCGTCATCTGCTTTTGGCTTTCTACTCTGCATATTTCTGCAATTTTTGCGGAAATGACATCTCTAGCAGTGGCAGGACAGAAAATAAGAAAGAACCGATTATTGTTATAACAATATTAGTTCGTTTTTATACTGGATTAATTTCAGCAAGCATATCACATAATCACGCTCACGCTCTCTATTGTTTAACATATACAATTTGTAATGAACCCCAAACATTTATTTCCTTTATTTCAACTGATAAAAATGCAATGTTGACTTAAGGCTTTGTCAAATGTGAAGTTTTATATTAACAAAAAAAAAATACTATTAGTTAGAAACATTTTATTTATGTGCGTGTATAAATAAACTAGAATTATTCATTTTTAGAATTATTCTTTTAATACTAACTAGTCTATATATATATAGCTGATACATGAAAAGCTTAAGATAGGTGTGTTATTTATATTTGTCGATTCGATATAGGCACAGTTAAATTCACAAAGAAACAAATTGTTTTAGGTGAGGCTCATATGGTACTCTCACAATGTTAAAGAAAATGGGATTGATTCAAGAAGGGGGAGAAATGCACGCTTTATTAATTATAATTTTAATTACATATTAATGACTATGGGTCATTATTTAAACATATCATTACATATTTATTAATCTATTTAAGGCTTTATTGTAGTATTTAAATCTAATAATTTTATGATAGTCACGTTGCTGG
The DNA here is from genome assembly GCA_028023455.1 of Epiperipatus broadwayi. Classification (NCBI taxonomy): domain Eukaryota; kingdom Metazoa; phylum Onychophora; class Udeonychophora; order Euonychophora; family Peripatidae; genus Epiperipatus; species Epiperipatus broadwayi. Next base: position 1,702,449 of record JAQFVV010000060.1, read on the forward strand.
CATATGTCAGAATTTATTGAGTCACATAGGGCTCTGATCGAATTCGTCCGTACCTTTTTCCGGAGGATCTCGATCTTTCTTGTTTGTCATTTTTTTCCAAAGTGTTATATTGCTCATATCTGTCCGCACCTGACTTGGAGGATTATGAAGCCTTTCTGTCATCTTAGTTTTCTCGTTCAAAACGGATATAAGTACGCTCTGGAACAAGCAGGTTAGTGTAGTTAAAGCTCTGCATGGATTTCCGTAAACTGGACCATAGCAACTTTCTACCTACCTTTCCATTTAGGTATCGCTCCGCCTGAAGCTGACGTACCATATTAAAATAGAAGAATGATGAAGTTTTCTTGGCCGAAGTTACCATATTCTCATTTGCTGACATATGTTAGCACCGCAATTCCTTATATTTCGCTTCCCAACCTGTTTAATAAAATAAATTGTAACGATGGGTGATAATGAAACATCTCATTAAATATTTTTCATTGGAGTTTTAGATCCAGCCGTTCTGAAGCTGCTCTCCCCTTCTTTTAAATAAGCCAAGACTGTATTTATGGAGTTTCACAATATTTGATCTTTAAATGTTGAGAATGTATAAGAAGTATCTGTTTTTAGTATACACATGGGACTCATTTTATGCGGTAGATAGGTTTCTCAGAAAATGCGCACAAAAGAAATTGCACAAAATAAATGTAACTTATCTTGAAAAATGGAGGATAGGTTCTGTAATTTTCAGAAATTGGCATAAAAGCAAAGCAACAAGGAAAAATTACTTTAAAATTCGTATTAAAAAAATAAGGAAATAAAGTATGACTAATAAAAAATTTCAAATATTTGAAAAAAATTAATACAAGACCAACTTTTTTTACTTTTTTTATTAACTACAGTATTTATTTAATTTTACATTTTTCATACATATTTTAATCATTACCTTTTTTTGATAATATGCGTTCGTTTGTGAACTAGTAAGAAATCAGATTCATGACTTGATGTACAACCAGTGCCATTTTCAGTCTTGTGCTGTGTTAATGGTTTTTTTTCTATATTTAAAAAATGAGATTGCAATCAAAACAAAAAGATTATACATTATCATTAGAAAGTTTATTTTCAGTTTATAAAATCAATAAAATCTTTGTTATTATTTATTTTAAAAATCTAAAAAAATATTTATTTCTGTTAATATCTAACAAAATATGTTTTAAAAGTTTAAAATTTTTGAATATTTATTGTGATATTTTTATACATATGTATAAATCTATTATTATTATTTACTCATTAGTATAAGTAGGTTATTTATACAGAAGCTAAGATTCTAAATACAGCTTCAGGCCATATTCACGTTAGCTGCTAATATAACATTATATTTTTGAAAAAAAAAAAAAGTATTTCAAGTCAAAATAAGCTATTAATAATTTAAATTTCTTGATATCTAATAAATATAGTGAAATATGAAAGATATTAAGAAGAAACATGAATCGCATAACTTCAAAATTGCATTAAAATAATCGAATAAAACGACTCAGATGTACTTACGAATCATAATGTATCCTATTTAAGTGTATCAATAATGCCAAGGGCATTTTATCAAGTTTATATAAATAGCGAAACTATTATTGTACTTATATTCTTCAATGTATAAAACTTACACCAACCACCCAGATAAACATTTTATGTAAAATTAAAGTTGAATTCCAAATATGTGTTATGCATTGTAATATCGCACTAGATTGATTATCTGTCAAACTGAAAATAATTGACTTAATATTACCAAATGTTTGTAATTAAATAAAGGTTTACATTGCGTGAAGTTGGTCATATCTATAATCATCTTAATTTTTGTTATAATAAATATTCATATTTAAATTTAATCCAGTGGGTTAGAATCTTATTATATGTCTGATATTATATCTCGGGTTCACTCAATCTCTCATCATCATCAGCTGAGTTCTCATGTAAAATGTAGCATCAGGTCCAGAAATAATGAATTTATGTTGTGTCACTGTAGGTGTTGTCTGTAGTGTTGTAGATTTGGGGAATGGGCAAACAGGTTAGAATTCATGATTGCTCCTGACCTGTGTACCTCGGGCATGATTGGATTCGGGGTACTTTTGCTCAGATCCTAAGTCTTGTTGGATGGGACATACATTTTCGACCGGTACAGTATCTCCATTCCATTCTATGTTTAATTGTTTTTTTTAAAACATTGTGTTAATGTCATAGAATAATATTGAGATAACTAATAGATAAATTTAAGATTCAATGTACTTTATGTATGTAAATTATAGTTTGTAAATAGTTAAAAAATTTAACTGAAAATGAAAGATAAAAATAAAACATTTTTTTTTAGTTACAAATTTGTAGTGACAATTCTTTTGGATTTTAGTATTACTGTTTTCATAAAAGTCAACAGTACTCACAATTGACCATATTTTTCCCCTCAGTTTTTCAAACCTAAATAAGAATTAAAAAAATTTAAAGACAAATAAGAATAATAAAAATTGCAAAGAAATCTGTCAATTATAAGTAATAAGAGATTGTTTGAATATATACATAAATTAATTTGTAAGTCAATATTAGGTACTATAATGATAAAGCAAAATGAGAATTTATAATTGATCATATTTTTTTCTCTTTCACTTTCTCCACTCCCATTTCCCTTCTTCTCTTAACCAAATAAAAAATTGAAAAGCCAAATAATACTAAAAGTTCAAAACAAACATTTCAATGAAAAATAATGAGATTTTAGATCATACATTGAATTTATAAATTACATAATATAATGATAAATCACTTTTCCAAATAAAATGCATCCTAAATTTATCAATTAGTTATTCCCCTATTGTTTCATGATGTCGTAACAGTGTTTAAAGATTCAACCAAACATAAAATGCAGTGTTGATGCCGAATATATCGGTTCTGTCAAAAATGGTACTGTGAGATTGATAGCTTACTAACTATTTTTAGAATGTAAATAGTTGTATTTTTAAGAAAAAAAGAAAGTCACTATACTGTACTTTTGTTTTTGTGTGCTATGATTCTGAATTTTAAAAATTAATAGAAAAATTATTAATAGTTTAATTACAAAAATGCTTTTTGTAAATAAAGAACAATTTAGACTATATGTAGCTGAACAGGAAGTAATTGAACCTTCCAATGAGTTGTATATCATTTGGTATCATCTGTCTTTTGAGAGTTTATTTACATTATATAACTTGTTGGAAACTTCAGTTATTTCCTGCTCAGTTACAAAATTGTATTATGTGTTGAACATTTTTTATTTCAATTGTTTTTCTTACTACAATTCATTAGAAATAAAGTAACAAATAATTTTGTGAAGCTTTAACGCCTCTAACTGACATTATTTATTAACAAGCTTCAAAAGTAATGTTTTAATAACTTTTTTAATTGTGTTTATAACAAATCATTAACCAATTTGATATGGTGATTCTGTAAGATATAATGTTTTCAAAATATTTTTTTTTAAAGTTTCACAAGCTGCTAATTTTATTATTGAGAAGGGATAAATTATTTTACTTGAAAACAGTGAGCAGTATATTTAAACATTTCAGTTCTGAAATTTTTATTTTTTAATTATTTTAGAGGTAAAGTTTCATATTTAAAATAATAGAGATAAATTTTTTTTTACAATAAATGTTTTTATTTGTATTGTACTAAAAAACAATAACAAAAAAATTGTTTCTTCAATCACAATTGGATTTTTTTAGATTGAACTTGAAATAAAAGTTTGGAGGGTCTACATAGGGATGAAGTTAATTAATTTTGGGACTTTTCACACTTTTATTTCAAGATAAATCTTAAAGTCCAATTGTTGTTGAAGAAACAATTTTTTTTATTTTTAGGGCACAACAAATAAAAACATTTACCATAAAATGTTTTTTTATCTCTACTTTTTTATCTGTACTATTTTTTATTTCTTAGTATTAAAGATATTTTGCAACTCCCCCTTTTTTTAAAGCAATCTATCTCTATATGAATTCAATATTAAATGTAGTATTTATTACTTATTGTAACATATATCTAAACTCTTAAGTATGAACTTGATTTAAAGTTTTTGAAGTTTTAATTGTTCACAAGATTGATACTTAATATTTCTGCAATAAGATAATATGCATACCTTCTCAGATTTAGTATGTGTACATTATTTTATGTGTCTAATGAATGATTAAATCAAGCTTTCAATTAAAACCCTTAAGAAATCGGCCATTATTTAAAACATATGCTTGATTGAAACCAAAAAAATCTATATCGCTCTTATGCTTCTTACTTTAAACTATAGCTATGAAACAAATAAACCTATAGAGAATATATAAACTGAATGAAAGCATTTTAGAAAAAAGGATTCCCAATGAAGTTATTTTGACAAGTATATAATGGTTACTGGAAAATTTCCTTTCATGAACAGAATTTGGGTAAAATTGAATTTTTTTCATGAACTGATGATTTCTAATTCGTTTATATATATATTAGCCAGTCTAATTAAATATATTATTGTTTTTTAAATGAATATTTGCCTATTTTTAGTAAGGGAATAAAAGATCTGTTAATCTGAGTAGGCCGTATGAGTGCTGATGCATTGATAACAAACAAAATTATGATTCTAATGTAGTATTGTCTTCACTGCTAATAAGGTAGATATATGATATTGTTTCATAATGTGCGTCAAAGCTTTTAGCATTTTTAGTTGAAAAAGAAACTTTTTTAATTAACAGCTTACAATACAATTTATTTGAAGGAGAAAATATTAGCTTAATTTAGATAATTTTTATGTTTTAAAAAGGAATTGTATTGAATTAAAGGAACTGTACATCGATTACTATTTGAATACACATATGTTTACATGCCTGTCATTCAATTTCTATGAATGTGTTGATGTATAAAACTACTTAGGTCAAGGGGGAGGGGTACAATTTTTATAAGGAGCATACAATTAGGTATTTAAAGCTCAGTAATATATTTGATTACATAGATTTATGCAAATTGCATGTGTATATAAATTTAAATGAGAACTACACATTAGTTTATATATTTGTATTCAGTGATTATATAGAACCTTTTTTCTTTTTACAATGATTTGGTGTAGTTTAAATTGTAGTATTATTGATGTTTTTCATGGTTGCTATGTTGCATTGAGTTCATATCTAATTCATTTAAGTTGGTTTATTTTTCTAAATTTTAGTATCATTTTGATACTAGATAAGTTTATATCTTTTCTATTATTTAAAATTTGCAAGCTTGTTTTTGTGAATTTGCATAAGTTTTTGTGGAGATTAAAGTTTTAGTTGTCATTGAAGGTTTTTTGGTGTCATCCACTTGGTCACCTGATATAGTGGCTGATATATTTTTTGATTTTAGTGATGATAAATTTTTTTGTTACTGAACATTTCCTGAATTGGTTTGGATCTTTTTTTTCATGTGTCAAAATGTTGACCGGGAAGTGAACACAAAAGCTTCATAAAATTGTCCAACTTTGTTTGTTGATTTGCATTTTGTGAGTTTACATTTAGAATATTTGCTTTTGGGTTGCTTAATCTTTATCTTGACAACAAGCTATAGCAAGGTGGATGGCCAATATGCTGTTGGATTTTATCATTGGATAATTATTTATTTTATGGAAAATTTGTGTAAATGATTCAAAAGTGCTCTATAAAACTTATTTAGATTGTTTAGTTTTATTTGTTACCTGTGAAGATATGTTTTTTAGTTTAAAAAAGGTCAGTTCTGTATTTTTTTAAAATTTAAGTCCGGTAATCTTTGTTTTGGAACCAATAGTAGCAAGATGGGCGACGGCCATGCTGTTTGATTCTATTGTTGGAAAACTATCCATTCTATGGAAAATTTATAATAACAATTCAAAAGTTCCTTAGAAAACTAATTTTAGATTGTTCAGTTTTTTTTAATACATGTATATATGATTTTTCATTTGAGAAATGCCAGTTTTGTACAGTTTTTTGAGTTCAAACCCAGCATCTTTGTCTTTCCAACCAGCAGTAGCAAGGTTTACCAAAAGACTAATTTAGATAATTTTTTAAAGACTTTTTCAAGTAAATTTTTTCCTTACTCAAACATATTAAAACAATTTATTAAAAACTTACCAAGAGTCAACAAAACAATAAACATATACACCCGGGTCTCGTTTTATGCGGATTTATTTAATGCGATTTTGAAGTTATGCGATTCATGTTTCTTCTTAATATTTTTGTATGCGTTTTTTTTTATGTAATAAAAATTATTCGATCTGAAGTGAGCTCCGATAATGCGCTATTACTTTAAATATTATAAATTTCATGCACTCACGTCATATTTAAAGTAATAGCACATTATTGGAATTCGACTTCCATCTAATAATTTCAATATTTTCAGCGCTTTATTATAGTTACTGTAATAGATTTTATGCAATAAAGAAATTCATAATTTATTTAAAATCAGAATTTCCCCATTTTATATACACACATTAAATTTTACAAGACTATAATGTAAATCTGTTCAAACGTTATAGATGAAAAGTACTATGTATGTTGTTGTTTTTGCATTTTAAATCACATTATATTTTTGCTTTTTATAAAAAGAGTATGTAATCAATAATCATTTAGTGTCTGCAAGTTTATTTTTAAAAGGTGAGTAACAGCAGCAGGCACAATTAAATTTGACAATTAAAATCGGATTTTTAATTGTAATTAACAATTTAAAAATTACGTAATGTGATCTGAAATTAAGATAATGTGAAACTATGAAATTTGATTTTTAAGCGAAATTGAAAATTAAAAAATTTATGACCAAAATAAGAATTTAATTTTTAATTGTTAGTTTTAATTAAATTTCGCCCAACAGTGGTGAGTCGGTATCTACTTATTATCGTAAGTCTAAGTTCTTATTTTTATTTTAAACTTTTAGTTTACTCGTAACGGAGAGAAAAAAAAAACACCCAAGAAAATGAATTTCTTTGGAAACAAAAATTTCAATTTTAGATCGCTTAGCGAAATGGGAAGGATCAACAGCGATTGGAAAACGTTTTAGTTTTATTTCCTCTTGACTTCGCTTAAGGAGAAGCTACAGTCAGTACCTTACATCACATCACATCATGACGAATCTGATGTCTCAAATAGCGATAATGATTAAAATACCGTACATGTATGAAAAAATGTAAATTACGCATAAAAATATATTGTTTTGAATAAAATTAAATACTGTAGTTAATAAAAAAAGTAAAAAAAGTTTGTCTTGTATCAATTTTTTTCAAATTTGAAATTTTTTATTAGTCATATTTTATTTTCTTATTTTTTTTTATGCGAATTTTAAAGTAATTTTACGTTGTTGCTTTGCTTTTTATGCGATTTTTGAAAATTACAGTATGTATCTCCCATTTTTCAAGGTAAGTTAAGTCTATTTTTGTGCGATTTCTTTTGTGAGTGTTTTCTAGGAACCTATCTACCGTATAAAACAAGACCCAGGTGTAGTATATAGTAGTTTGTTGCTTTTTGATTTTTGATAAATTTTTAGTATTCTATTTAAATAATATACATGTTTCAATATAAATAATTTCACATATTACATATTAATAATGATTATGTTATTTCGTTTTATCACTTTATTGCTTAAGTATCTGCTTTGGATATAGAACTTAACATACACTATGAGGAATGTTAAGATTTTTTTTTTTTAAAGTGAAGAAACATTTTCACTATTTCTGTTATATTATTTTTATCTTCATTTTTGAAATTTATGATAATGAAGTAAAACATGGGGAACATATTTACTTAATTAAATTATTTTTATTTCTTTATTCAGTAAATATTGTTTAATATTTTTTGTGTTATTTACTTAATATATAATACTTCAAGTTATAACTAAAAAAGTATTTATGGTGAGGATTCTTGTTCCAGTCTACATATATATAAACTCATATCCTACTTTACACTTAATAACACTATTAAATTTAATAACTAGTGTAAAATGAACTAATTCAGCATGCTTTCAAATCATAATTATTTTTTAATTAAAAAAGTATTTATTCACAGCTATTGTAAGTAATAGAGAATAAAAATGAAGCCTTTTAGTTTATTGCCATATTTAAAGAAAATTATGAAGTTAAATGAAATTCATGATAATTATTTAAATTATTTTTTTAATTGTTATTGAATGGTTATCTTTCTGAAAAAGATTTTTTAAATGGATTTTAATCTATGCTGAACCAATTGCAGTATTAATATATTATATATTCATTCTATAAATCTTTGAAAATTTTTCTTTTTTTTTTTTATCATTTTAAAATTAATTTTAATTCATATTAATTATAGTAAACAATTCATAAATGTATACTTGATTAATAATTAATTTCAAAGAATCCTAATGTCTTTAATTGAAATAGATAGGCCAGGCTTGGAAAGAAAGGACTGAAATATCTGTCATCTATGAAGTTAATAATGGATGATATGGCTGATTTATTTTCATAGAAGTAATGTCAGAAAAGTCATTCAATTTGATTTTCACATTGGATTTTTTTTTTTAAAGCAAGTCAATATATAAAGTTAGTAATAGAAGTTTTATTGTGATTCCTGTAATTTGCAATATTGTATCCATTTGTGTTCATGTTGCATTTTTTGTTGGCAAAATAAATTGTGTAATATTTTCATTTATGGAGAAGATTGGGTAATGAGATATTGATATAAGAAGCTTATTGCCATCATAGTTATGTAAATATTGGGATGGATGGATGATATTTTCTGGGGGTGCTGTTCAAGTAGCATGCATTAATACATGAACAAATATCTCTACATAAAAAAAAACAACTATCTTGATTATGAAAATGTAAAATAAAATCATTAATATGCACAGCAACATTATGGAAGATAAGCCTACTAGGACTACAGAGGTGAGTGTCCTAGGTTTTTGATAAATAACTACATCGTATGGGAAATCATGAAATATCTCATGCCATGTACATCCTTTACAGAGTATCTCTTTTTTATCTTGGTAGTATAAAGATTATATTAAAATCAAAACTGGAGATCCTCAGCAAATTAATTGTTCAACCCAATATTTATCTAATTGCATTTCAGAAGACTCATTCTTCTAATAATGTATATCTTATCACAATTCTTGTATTTGCATTAATTATTGTTAGGAAGTATTCTAAACATAGTATGACTACTTTTATCTTTATTGCAATCATCATTTGCACAGGTATTTTTATTTATATAATGTTTTTGAAGTACAAGCATAATTCATATACTTTGAGTTTAAGTATAATATAGGAGATTTGAACACAGACTCTCAAGCTCTCTTCAGTTGTCCACTCTATCTCATATAACTGATACACATGACCACACACATAAAAAAATAAGTTATCTCCAATATATGTATTTCATGCTGAACCAGCACTCATCAATTGGTCCTGATTTATCTCCCACACATATATATAATCAGTGCTCAGTCTATATTAAGATATTAAATCTTTAAACTTTAATGGATAGGCTTCAATCTTCCAACTCTTCAGCCATCCATACCATTGAAAATCTGATAATTATACAACCAAATCCCTTGTGATGCCGATATTATTACCATGCCCATGTTGACCTTAAGTCACCCTGACCCCTCATGTATAGGACGTTCATTCTAATATACAGAAGAGGGATGGGCAGAAATACAGTTATATAAGGTAGACTGGATAGCTGAAGGAAACTTGAAAATCTGTGTTCAAATCTCTATATTACATTCAAACTCCAAGTATATGAATTATACGTGTATTTAAAAAATATTACAGATTCCATCTGTATCCTGCCCATCCCTCTTCTTTGTATTTGAATGCACAAGGTCCTATACATGAGGAGTCAGAGTGACTTAAGGTCAACATGGGCATGGCAATAATATCGGCATCAACAAGAGATTTAGTTGTACAATCATCAGATTATCAATGGCATGGATGGCTGAAGAGTTGGAGGGTGGAGTATATTGAAGCTAGATCGAAGATTAGAGTTTTCCACAAATACCCGAGCAGGATATAAAATGGGCTGATTTTAAATACCAACAGACAGCTACTATTGAGAGAGCTGTGTTGTCAATATAATCCATGCTGGTTTGAAATTTAAAAAACTGATGATTGAGTAGAAAGCCCATCACCTTTCCCAACCCTTGCAGGTCTCCTTCCACTGCCGTACCATCCTGCTGCTGAAGAATGAAGTAAAAGCCCGACCGGAGAACTTTGGAATGCTGATCAGAAGCTTACTGTTACCTAAGAACTCGCAGGGATCATTGGAATGCCATGCACGAGCCAGACTTTGAAAAATGGATTTTAAGAAATGTGCAAGGAAAATCAGTATATATCATGCCGCAACCTAAAAGTAAAGCTAATCTAACTAATCTTGAATCCTGCTATCAAGATTTTTCTTAGCGTATTGTTTAATTTGATCTCTTTTTTATATGTAAAATGTAAATTGCTCTCAAATGATTTTTTTTATTTAATCCTATCTCATATGCTCTAACTTTCTTTATCTTTGGTGTGGTCATTTATTTATTACTCAATTTTATATGTCTGTTTTAGTTATTATTAATATGCCAATCTCAAGCAACCTGAAGAGCTGAATTTCTAAAATCTTTTCTTTCCTCTTTTTAAGTCAACCTCCATCAATTAAGGTTATTAACATCCCCTTAAAATATAATGTATGATTAATTAATATGCTCACGAGATTGTTTTTACGAATCAACATTTTATGTTGGTTTAAATATTCTAGTTATTATCAAAATCTACGAAGATAGGATTGAATTATTTTAAATAGCAGAAAAAGGAGGGGGTCAAATTTTAACCTATATTTTATTAAATGAAATCATCTTTATTCATATATTTTAATAGCATAGCGTATCGTTTATATAAATTACAGCATTAAAACAAGGGGTCATTTATTTTAAAGCAGTAAATCCTATTCATTGTCATTAATGGCATCCATACTGCGTTACTGACATTTGGCTGATCTTCGTGAATATATATATACGTGCTTCTAATCTGGGGATTCCAGCAGGATTGAACCTATAGATTTTTCCTTATGTCCTGTGCTGTGGATAGTTGAGCTTCCCGGGACATATTCCGTATAAAAAGGCCTTTGTGTGTCAGTGAATCCAGTGCGCCTGGCCCACACCATGCCTAACCACATTTTTCTAAGCACTGCCTAAGAAGGGGGTCTTAGATTTCATTTTTCGTCCAGAAGCACAACCTTATTTTCATTTCTTCACCATTATGTCAGTACAGACACTTCTTAGTTCATTATTACTTTCTGCTTCGTGACCCAGTTTTGATGTTATAATATTAAAATTGCACTCTGCTCCAAAATATATATATAAATGCAGAATATCACTAGTTTTATTAATTAATAATGTTATTTCAGTCATGTTATACAATCCCACCGTCATAATTTATTATTTCTATATTTAAGAGTATATGCCTTGGGGAAAATCAAGTGTTCTGTCTTTTAAATGTTAATTAGCAGAATTTTCAATTAGTATTTTGTCATATAATCAGATATAAATTTTCAAAATGTATTTTATAAACACCCAAATGGTGTGAAAATAGTTTTTCTTATATATATATATAATAAATATTGGAACGCTCCCCGAAGTAATGTTATTCACCGCGTTTCAGAACCGTAAACCAAAGTGTTATTAGCAATATTATGTAATCCTTTTAATAAATGATTGGCATTTTAATACTGTACTCACCAAAGATGTGTGTTAATGTATATATACTATTTAGTTAATAAAAGAGCATATGAGAATCGTTAGCGTGAATCCAAATATGTAATTATTAAGCATTTGGTAGACCACTCATTTTCGCAGATATTAATGTATATAATTATATTAACTATTTTTTATTGTCTAAACTTATTTGAGTCTTCGAATTCCCTTTTCTTCACTTCTACACATACAACCATGCATAGGCCTATTGTAGTTGTTATAATGTAGTTAATATTAAGTCTCATTGTCTTCTCCACTCTGTTAAACGGCCGGATTTTGGAATAAATTCTCGTGTACCATAAATTATATGTTATTCATTAGGTGTTTGATCTGGGGCTTAGGGAATGGGTTCGAATCCAGGTTGGTCCCTGACCTAAATCTCTGGCTTGACTGGATTTGAAGTACATTTTTTGAGTTCCAGTTCATGTTAGATGGATCAACATGTTTTGACCAGTACAATATATACAGCATGCACAAAACTATATTAGAAAATGTATTTAAATTTTTTTTTATATTTGTTTTAACAATTTCAATCTGGAAAATTTACTTGACAAAATATTTAAAATTATCAAATAAAAAAAAACAAAAGTTTTATAAATATGAATATACATTTTATATATTTTTATATAGATTAGTACAAAATTTTACACACAAGATAATATTTGTTTATACACCTGGGTCTCGTTTTATGCGGTAGATAGGTTCCTCAGAAAATGTGCACAAAAGAAATTGCACAAAAATAGACTTAACTTACCTTGAAAAATGGGGGATAGGTAATGTAATTTTCAAAAACCACATAAAAGCAAAGCAAGGACATAAAGCTTTAAAATTCGTATTAAAAAAAAAAAAAGGAAATAAATAATTTCAAATTTGAAAAAAATTGATACAAGACAAACTTTTTTTACTTTTTTTCTTAACTACAGTATTTAATTTTATTCAAAACAATATTTTTTTATGCATAATTTACATTATTTCATACATGTACAGTGTTTTAATCACTATCACTATTTGATGATATGTAAGTTCGTTTGTAAACTAGTAAGACATCAGATTCATCATAAAAGGAAATACAACTAGCGCCAACTTCATTTTTTTAAGTGCTGTTATAGTAGACTTGCCAAACTAAAATGTTTTCCAGTTGCTGTTGATTCTTTCGATTTTGCTACGCGATCCAAAATTGAAGTTTTTGTTTCCAAAGAAATTGTCTTGGGTGTTTTTTTCCTCTCCATTAGAGTAAACCAAAAGTTTAAAATAAAAATAAGAACTTACACTTACGATAATAAAAAGATACCTACTCATCACTGCTGGACAAAATTTAATTAAAACTAACAATTAAAAATTAAATTCTTTTTTTTTTTGTCTTTAATTTTTTAATTTTCAATTCTGTTTAAAAATCAAATTTCATTGTTTCACATCACATTAATTTCAGATCGCATTATGTAATTTTTAAATTGTTAGTTACAATTAAAAATCAGATTTTAATTTTTAATTGTCAAATTTAATTGTGCCCAGTGCTGTTACTCACTTTTTAAAAATAAACTTGCAAATATACTAAATGATTAATTGATTACATATTCTTTTTTTAAAAACAAAAATAGAATGTGATTTAAAATGTAAAAACCACAACATGCATAATATAGGCATCTATAACATTTGAACAGATTTATATTATAATATTGTAAAATTTAAAGTGTGTTTATAAAATGGGGAAATCCTGATTTTAAGTGAATTATGAACTTCTTTATTACATGAAATCTATTACAGTACTATTATAAAGCCCTGAAAATATTGAAATTATCGGAGCTCGACTTCTGATCTAATAATTTTTATCTCATTAAAAAAAAAACGCATACAAAGATATTAAGAAGAAACATGAATTGCATAATTTCAAAATCGCATTAAAAAAATCCGCATAAAACGTGATCTGGGTGTACTTAGTAAAATATTTATTCAGAAAATATTACTGATGCTTGTATTTTAAATTTTTTTTTTAAAATTAGGTATTCATTAATTCATGTTTAAAATTTATATTTTGAATTTGTGGTCATGAATTAAAAAAGTTTTACTACAGAAATTGATTATAATTGCTTATTTTCCATATGAAATTTTTGATTTATGATTTTTGAATAATCATTTGCTGACATCGTTTAGGTTAAAGATGTTTTTTTTAAGTATTTTTCCTTTCCTCATTAGTCATTTAAATCCAAGAAAAATAGATTTTCATGTTACATATGCATAAACACACCCATAGATCAAATAAATATGGATTAAATTTTATGTAGACAGACATTACACATTCTCATTTATGCTATTACAATATAAAATTGTTTAAATTAAAATAGAGAATAAAAACCTGAACAACGTCGAAAGAATAATGAGAGATGTATATACTATTTATTATTTTGTAACATTGTATTGTTAGAGAAAATAACTTTAAAAAAATTTATATATGCACGTGGCAGTTATTCATAAATAAATATGGCCTTTAATAATTACAAGCTAAAAATAGAAAGAGAGAGGGAGAGATTGAGAGGAATAAAACTGTTTTAGAAATGAATTTTGCAATGACCAACAAACCAATCTGTCTTGACCCATAAACACATTCACATACAAAACTTGCTGGTTTTTGTTTATTTGATATTTTTAATTTTTTCAGAAGCAAACATTTATTTATGAAGTACTTTAACACCAAGTCTAATTGTAGCTCTCCAATATATTCTTTGCTTTATCTTTATAATAGCCACAGTCATAATTGCATTTCTTTAGAATGTCTTTGAGATCATACCAATGTTTTCATGTTTAAAAAAATCTGGCATTGTTCATTCATTTTAACAAAGGTGTTATTTTATATATGGCCGCAGAAAGGAATTGGCTGTTAACTGAATATTAATACATTGTAATGTCAAAAATACAGGCTTTTTAAATAAAATTAAAAGCATGAAGCTTCTTCAATTTATTTGTATTGCATTTTCATCATATAAAATTTATTATTAAATGCATAAAATCATCTTCCTTCCTTTTTTTTTTAATTATTGAAAATACATTTATGAGAATAAACAGTTTTGATTTGACTGAAATTAGCATTCATAAAGGTTTTAATTTAAAATTGCTCAACTGATTATTTTAGCTAATATGCAACAGTACACAATTTAAAAATAATTATCAATAATATATGACCAAAATTTGTTTTTAGTTTTATGCTGAATGAAGTTTCTATTTTGTTTTATTATAATTTTTTAAGTTCACTATAATGTTACCATTGTCTTGCATATGTCTGAAATAAATTATGAGATTATGATTTAAAATCTAGCAAATAAATAATATTTAACCTAGATTTATACAATTCATAAAATTATTTTCCGTCCTCCCCAGTTTTTTTTGTGTGTTTACTGAAAATATGTTAGATTTTAGCTTACGTAGTACACAGATATAAAGTTTATTATTAATGGTATTGTATATAACCAAAATTAATTTTTAATTTTACTTTGAATGAAATTTGTATTTCTTTTTTTAGCACTGAATCTTTTTATGTTTACAATAATTTTTTGTAGAGCAATTCTGAAATTATGATATTATAATTTAAAATTAAGCATGTACAGTAAATGATATTTTATACTTATATTTAGTGATTTTGATTGCATAATGCAAAAATCATTTTTCTTTCTCAGAATTAGTTATGGTTATTAAATTTTATATATACTGTACACTGATTTTAATTTTTGCTACAAAGCAAAATACCGTTAATAAGAATTTTAATCAATAGGAAGTGATTGAAGATAGTTTTTTAAGCTAATGTATACATTTTAAAATATAATATTAATGCAATTGGTTGTTGAACATCATTAAAATAGGATTTTAATTACTTTGTATACTGAATGAAGTGCATTTTTTTTACTCTTGCAGTCAGTAAACTTTTCTCTGGATATATCAATATAGAATATATTGATTGTTTTGCAAGAATATTGGATGGAAATTAAATAAAGTACTGTACATTTTTATCATGAATATCGCCATTTTTTTTTGAAAATGATAGTCACTATCCTATGTCATCATCAATCTTACAATATGGTGACCATTTTCAAAATGACTGGCAAAAAAAAAAGTCTCATTTTTTTTAATGATCATTATGATGAATAACCAACTGGTTATAAATCAAAATAGGGGGTACAAATTGACAATAATTGCTATGGTGAATCCTCACATAAGGGTTCCATGCTAAGTGGAATATAGGTATACTTAAAAGACAATAAGTAATCAAATAATGATACAGATTTCAGGATTTTTTTTTTTAAACATATTGCACTTCATAAAGAAATTTTTGAAATTAATAAAAGATATGAAAAATTTTCAAGGAAATATGATTTTCAAATAATTAAGTTGATAAATATGTAATAATATTGTGCATTGAACATAATTGATTCCTGAACCATGTTTGGTAAATTGTTTGTTCATACATCAATATATTAATATTTTTGTATTTAGGTGTAATCCATTCCAGATGTACACTTCATCATTTAAACAGCAAAAATATAATACAAAATCAAAAATGTGTAAAAATACATATAAAACTAAGTACTAGTTGGTTAGCCACTGCACGCCGCTTGATGGCATTGTACCTATGTAAAAGCACAGCAAAATGCCATTTACTAGGCCTACAGTGTAGTAGGCCTACATATATATGCTCTCAGTAATATTATACTGTAAACATACATACTGTAAATGCTAGTTGTTTTTTGCGACCATTGTCTTGAGCAAAATCACTCTTCAATACCTACAATGTGCTTAGCAGTTTCTACAAAAGTCTCACAATTAACATTTACAGTATTTGTTGTTTTGGGATTGTAGATTTTAATTTGATGTAACTCTGCAAATGTTTATTTTTTAATTTTTTGACTCATTTTAATGTATGTGGTATGTTGTCACTTGTCAAAATTTGGGAAAGACTGCGGTCTACAAACATTTTCATAAGCTGTCTGGCGAAGTCACGTCATTCGCGAGATTTTATATTCGAGAATTATAAAATGTCCGGTGGAGGGGGTTTCGTTGGTTTACTAAATAAATAAATGGCAAAAGGCATCATTAAATGAGTTGAAACATTTTTATTTGTTTTAATCTTTCGGAGACAAATGTTTTGGCAAAGTTAAAACAAATTTAAAAACATTTTTGTGTTATTTGTTTGTAGTTAATTAAAATATGATTGCTGTCAATATCTAGTTAAAAAATAAGAAAATAAAAACACATTTTATTAAAAAAGGTTATTTTTAGTTAAAGTAAATAAAATTAAAAACAGATTTTAAAAAAGTTACTTTTAGTTAAAATAAATGAAATTAAAAACAGATTTTATAAAAAAGGTTACTTTTACTTAAAAGAAGTAAAATTAAAAACAGATTTTAAAAAAAAGGTTACTCTTAATTAAAAAAAGGGTTACTTTTACTTCAAAAAAGTAAAATTACGCTAGAAAATGTTATATTGAATAGAGAAAGGTTACTTTTACTTAAAAAAAGTAAAATTATGCTAGAAAATGTTATATTGAATCGCGCGCCCGGAAAAGTTATATTGAACATTTTTGTATAGCAACAACTCCATCAAGTGGCGTGCGGTGGCTAATCGACTAGTACCTAAAGCTAATTTGCTGTTTTCTGCTTTATGTTCTGGACTGGCAGCTAAAATTCAATTTTTAAATGTATAATGAATGCTATTATATTGATAATTATCATCTGTCATTTGCTTTTCATTAATGGTTTTCTGTTCCATGAATAGTAATCTGAAAATTTCTTTTGTTACTTTTTTGGATGCTCATATTTGTTTTCTAACAAAATTTTTTTTTTGGCTTTTGGTTAAAATTATTATTAGCTTAGAGCCCAAATATCTGGATTATCTAATCAAAACCAATGTAAATGCATTACCTACTAGTGAATTTTTAGTTAATAAAAGAGGGTACTCAAAAATTGACTCAACCTGCATGATTTGCAAAAAAGATGAAACCGTCACCCAGTACAGATTCAGATGTAATCAGCTAATGCAACTTAAAAATACACTAATGAGTCAGATCATGGCAAATCATTCTAAATTATTTAATTTTAAAGAATGTATCAGAAAAGGATCATACCCAGAAATTAGACTCATTAATTTTTGATCATCTATTATGGATTATTAGATGTAAGCTAGTATTTAATCATCAAAATTTTAATCCTATTAACTTCATGCAGAGCAATCTAAAGAAAACAAGAACAAGAGATAGCCTGATAACCCCTGAGGTTATTTTTACCATGACTTGGGATGTGCTGGATTTATCCTCTTCATGGCAAACCAATAGCAGGATGCTCCGAAAAGGAGAAAACAGAAGAGTAATTGACTCAAATTTGGGAAAACCAAATAAAGGAATGAGAAAACACTTTGAACAAAATATGTACCAAATAACCTCTAAAGTAATAATATAATCTTTAATAAATTATTTTGGAAACTAATATGTTTGTAGAATAATTTAAAAAGAAACTATTATATTTATTGCTAAAAGTGTAAATAAATGAGTAAGAATATTTAAATTTGTAATAAAAACCTTTATAAATATTAGAAAGATGCACAGCAACGTGAATACAATCTAATACACGTTTATTATAGCATTTGCATTTGTTAATTTAGTCATTTTATTTTTAATACTAAAATGAAAAAGAGTCTTGCGTTGTTAACCGAGAGGTATCGCAGTCGCCATGCAAGCAAGTAGTTGGTTGCAGACAGTTGTGGGTTCGCGTCCCGACCGATGCTATGACATACGGAAAAAAAAAGTGTAAAGAGAATTTTTTTTAGTGTTTAAAATATCTTTTAATAAATTTAATTGCTAAAGATGTTTTTAAAAATATTTAAATTAAAAATAATTTTTTTTTGCCACAAACTTTATTTTAACCAGTGGTTCTTAACCTTTTTTTTTTTTACCATGACCCCCCCCCCAATTTTCCTTAAAGTCCTGATCCCCCCCCCCCCGGACAAAATTCTTATTATCCACATGGAGGAAGCCTAAAATATCATTAATGAAAAAGCAGTTGAAGTACAATGGAATTTCAAACCACTTAATTTACTCCAAATAACAATGGAGAGATAAGGAGTAACGTGTTGATGTGATGTGATGTATTTGGCTTCTTAAACGAAGTCAAGAATATCTCAGCAATTATGCTTAGATAAACCTGTTAGCCACTTTATTTTCCATTCCCCACTCTAAGTCTTCCCATATTCTGTCCCATTCCATTTCCACAACATAATCTTTGTCAACTCTATGGCCTTTATATCTAAATCCCCCTTATCTTTTCGCAAACCCAGCATAAAAACTAATAACACACTTTCTGTATAGTTACTTTGTTCATACCTATTCTCCCATAATTTCATTATCTATACCCTTTCTGCTTTCAAGCAAATGCTTGAAACATTCAATCAATAGATGCCTAATATTTTCTATACCTTCCTTGTACAATTTGCACATTAAATCACCCATAGTTTTCCATTTACATGTATATTCTCTTGTTGCTAAAGATCCCATTCGAGCCTTAAGCAATAAACTACTTTCCTTACTATTATCATAAATTAACTCGCATCCAATATTCCGTTTACTTCTATATATATTTAAACTATTCTTACTCTCCATACTCGTTCACTATCTCTCCAACTCCCTATTTTTTATTAATGCATCTATTCTTTTATCTCATTCCTTACCACTATAACACTCAACAATCCTCCTAACACAATCATCCCACCTTTTATACAAGTATACTGATATAAATTCTTTATCCAAATCTTTTGCATATCGCATTATCTTTCTCACCCATCTTGTTACCTGCCCTTTACTCATAATCCAATTCAACACTATTTTGGCTATTCTTTTACTATCCATAAACTGCAACCTATTAAACATTTTTTGCATCTCTCATATAAAAACTTGACCATCCCATTTCTCCTTGAATTGCCCCCTTTGCTGTCCACATCTCTGCTTCTAATGCATGTCTTCCTACTTCCCTTTATACTTTCTCTAAATAATCTAAAACCCTTTTACTAACACATAATGCATCATTACCATATGTTAACCCTGCTACTGCAACTCCCTTCCATACAATTCTAGCTACATCATATTTATTATATGAAAATACTGTTAGTTTCTTTACCAAACCCTTTCTTTTCTTTGCTTCATTTACCAATTTTTTCTCCCATTCATCCAAGCAATTTTCCTGATTACATAAGATGATTCCCAAATACCTATATCTATTCACCACGCTTAACTTTATATCCCCCAATAAAAATTCGACATCTTCTCTTTCCCCAGTATTAACCATCATTATATTTGATTTTTCTTCACTAAATTTAATCCCCATCTCTTTACCCACCCTTGTACATGTCCTCAACATAATTTCCATATCTTCTCTTCTTTCTGCACACAAAAAGATATCCGCAAAAAAAAAGACCCGACAAAGTATATACTCCCTTGCCATCTATTAACGGTATCTCTACCCCTTTTTCTAGTCTTTCTATTGCTTTCTCTATTTCACTCAAAAACAACAAAAACAAAATAGATGACATAGGGCATCCTTGCCTTAAACCCACCCCATTTTTAACTTTAACTGATTCTATATCCCCTAATTGGTAAGTATAATAATTATTTTCATATAATTTCTTAATAATATTTACTAAAGCTTCATTCATTCCCAAATTGGCTAACCTTACCCATAATCTATTTCTATTTACTCTATCATATGCTTTCTCTATATCTATTGTACCAATATTGAATATTGATAAATATAATTTTATCTAAAAAAAATATTAAAATAATCTTTCGTAAAAGAAAAACGTAAAATTAAATGTTGAAGAGTTTATTACAGTTTTTTTTAGAAAAAAAATAAGAGTCAAATAGTTTTCTATCATTAGTTTGTGAAATAAAAGTTAGAAAATAATTGATTGAAAGGGGGAGGGGGAGTTTGGTTAGAAAAGTTAAACTAAAAGTTTTAGAGTCTATTATTAGTTGAAATATAATTTAAAGTTTAAAAAAAAAATACAAATATCTTTTCATTCGAATTAAAGAAAAAGTAATCTTAAAACTAGTAATATATGTGCGTATATATGTGCGATTGTCAATAATAGTATAAATGTATGCGTAATAAATGTTATTATAAATAAATGAAAGTTAAAGATTATCATTAAAAAACACGGCAATGGCTATTAATTAAAAATATAAAACAACACGTCTGCATGGCTATTACTAATTAAACAAGCTTCCAAAACACGTTGTCAAAGGGATTATCAATGAAATCTCGACCACAGATATTGCCGGAGGATATCGAAAAGAAAAACACTTCGCAGATATAAATAGTAAAATTTTATCGGATAATCAGTTTAGTTCAGAAATTGAGTCAGTTAAGTCAAGAGAGGACAATCAGTTGAGTTAATTGTATCCAGAAACAAAATGCAGTGCTGAGCAGCTTTTGGGAACACACGTCTTTCTCCAGCCTTAGTCAAATAAGATCAGCAATATCTGCTCGTGAAATAATGTCAGCGTAACATCTTAGAAAATCTCCGTCAGTATCTAATTGTCTCCAATAGTAATAATCATGAATAATAAGGAAACTCATCAAGGAAACGTCCCAGCTAGGTGGAAGAAGCAGCAAACGAGAAGAAAACAAAGTTCTAAATCTACGTTCAAAATCCTAGGTAAAACATTTGCGTATTTTCGTTTATACCATAATAGCCATTGCATTAAAATTCGTAAAGCCTCCAGAGACAAGTAATTTGAACTCTATAATCATGCATAAAATGAACTATTGTTGTGCGTGTTTGGGAATGCTATATGATTTTATAAACGTCAAACATTATTTATGCTTTTCATAAGATATATATTATAGTGCGTTAATTTAAAATGTGCTAGTGTTATATTAGTTAAAAAAATTATAAAGATGTTTAAATTTAGTAAATTAATGTTAGTTAATAAATTGTCTTAAAATTTAAACTATTTATCGGTCAGTTCTTTTTATCAATTCTTTTACAAATCTTTATCAATTCTTTTCACCACTAATTACGTATAATCTATTAGTGATTACAAACAACTGAGCTAGTTGTGGATATTTAGGCGTTGAGTTAGTGGCCATTGCTCAAAGCACGTTATTTATTCATTCTTGGATAATTAACTGGCGCCCGTGTTTCGTTTGGGCATACATACTCTCCGACTATGTTCTTCTCTGCCTAAGAGACCGGTGTTCGAAAGACACATTTGAACCCGGTACACTATATAACTCATATATAACGATCTACCTGAATTCCTACTCATCTCCATAAGTTGTGTAACTACAAACAAATTATCTCCTATACGCCTATCTGACCTAAAACCTCTTTTCATTTCCCCCACTACATTATTATCTTCCATCCATTTTACAACTCTTCCAGCTACCATATATGAGAAAACTTTATATAAAACTGATGTTATCACTATCGGTCTATAATTATTTAACTTTCTATTTTCCTTACCCTTTCCTTTAAATAATAATCTTATTCTTGTATTACTCCAACTACCCGGAAAAACTCTTTTCTGTGCCATCTTACTAAAACATGATAACTTTGCTTTTGCTCTATGCCCTAAATTCATTATCATCTCTGCTGCCCATCCATTTAAACCTCTCGCCTTTCCACTTTTCACTTTCTTCCCTGCCTCATTCAGTTCATTTTTTGTGAACCTAATATTCCCATTACTAACTGCTTTCATGTTTTCTATCACTAATTCCTTCACATCTAACATCTTTTCTATATCCATTACATATCTATTTAAGATTCTCTTCTCTAGAGCTACACTCTATTCCCTCATCATCTATTAATACTATCTCTCTTTTTCCTATATTTCTCCTTTTAATGTAATTCCAAATTTTTTTACTCCCATCCCTTCCACTTTTATTAATATCCTCCAACAATTTACTATTTAACTTCATCCTCTCTCTATAATTATCCATTTTAATCAACTTTTTCTTTTCTAAGTATTCCCCATTTAGCATTAATATTGTTTTCACTTTCTTTGTTCTTAATAGCACACTTATATTCTCTGCATGCTTCTTTCCTCTCTTTTACACTTTTACTAACTCTCATTTTTTATTACTTTTATTCTTCTGCATATTCTCAACTAAAACCCTATTTGCCACTTTTTCTATTTCACCACACCAGTCCTTATACTCATCCCAACCAACTGCTCTATTGTTTCTTCAACTTTTATTTTATACTCTTCCAACTTATTCTTATCATTCATTCTCCATCCACATCTTTCACTATTGCTTCTACCTTTATTTTTATCCTCCATCACATTACCAACCATTTCTATTACAATAAAGTTATGATCACTATTACATACTCTCTCTTCATTATCAAACACCTTAATTTTTTAGTTATCTAAACAAAAGACCCAGCACAGAAAAATGGAAATTACTTTTTTTTTAAAAAAAAGGGAAATTAAAAAAAAAAATCTTAGTTTAATTTATGAATAATAAGATATAAGAACAATTATTTTCACAATCACTGTTAATAATTAAAAAAAAATTCACTGTTAATAACTTATTCTCAAATATGGGGTGTGTGACCCATGTTTAGAGCACTGATTTAAACTGAATAGCATTTGAAAAATTAATTGTGCAGTTTGAACATCAATTTAATTGGTTAAGTGTTTAACTTCATTAATTTGAAATATGTTTGTTTATAACATTTTGATCTTGTAATTTATAACGTTATATATTTCACATTAGTATTTAATTAAAGGGTATATAATTTAAAGAGAATAAATATAGCTCCAAACAGCAATATCTAGAGATTAGAACCCTTTGGAAAGTGAAGCTGATAATCTGAATTACTTTAATTAAATTAGTATTAATCCTTATGAAATATCTTTTATTATATGACTTGACAGTGATTTTTCAAACAATAATGTAGTAATAAAATGTTTTTGCATGAATCCCTCTTTTCCCAATTGTTCTATTAATTTCAATAAATAAAAATTATATTTAACATTTATTTTCTTTGCATTTATTGTCTAATTTATAAACTAAGTCTTTTTATATTTATGAATATAGCATCCAGCAATTCAACCCATGCTTCTAGTATATTCTGTAATCTTTTTCAAGATTTATATCCATTTTTTCAACCTGATAATAGACTATGTAACAAAAATACCAACAGACAAAATAAATTAATATTCATAGTTCTATGTTTTTATTTAAAATATTTTTATCACATCATCTTATAGTTGTCAAATAATTGGACATAGATCTTGAAAATGGTAATAGAACATCGCCTGTCCATAAATAGAAAAGTAGAATATTTATATGAAAAAAGGAAATTTGGTTCATACAAACAAATTTTTTAAAAAAAATAACTATGTGGTAATTGACTATAAATATACACTACTTCAATTACCCGCTAAAATAAATAAATAAAATATAAAGAAACAAAAAAAAAAAGAAAAGCATTAAAATTCCTACATTTAATAAATTTCACAATATGATAGTAGTCATTTTTTTTTATCTTGTGGCACTGTCCATGTGTTATATTTTATTAATATTTGTTCAGGTTACATTAAAATCACATTTTTATTGATCATTTTTTAAATGTTTTGTAAAGTTTGATATGACACAGCATAAAATTGGTAATTTTATGAAATTTAAGAAAATTCATAATGCATATTTATTAAAATTATAAAACAAAAGCTATTGATCTAATAATGGCAGAACATTAAAAAATTTTTTTATTGTATTGTAACAGTCAGAATTCGTATATCTCGTTAACCAGTTGCATCTTTCCTCCACTATACTCGAAGAGCAGCACTACATTTCGGGTTCAGGGCCTGCAATACTGAGTTCGAATCTAGTAGATTGATTACACAACATATAACTATGGGATAACATACTTGCCACCACATTAGCAAACACCTTTTAGACCACGGGGGTCAAGGAGATGCAAGAGACTAATTAATTCTATTGCAACTAATATTATTGTAAAACTAATGAATGACCTTATATTTAATTTATGATACGAGACACTATGGCTATAAGGTATTAAGAAATGGACATGAAGACGACGATATAATTAAAACTATATTTAATATTGGTATAAAAACTATTTACAACTTGGAGTTTGATCTCGGTCAATACTCCTAATATGGCATAAGTGAACATTAGAAAGTATTAATAATTCCACCTGTCCCTTTGGGTATATAATGGTAGCACACTGTCATTTCATGCCCCAGACGAAAGATGTTAGCTATCATGTGAGATATACGGCAGTGAATTTACTTATTCCAACAATAGATTAATATATAAAGTTTTAAATTGAAGATTAATTCTCAAAGGGGCCTGTTATTTGACAGCAGATAATGGCGGCTTGAGAAGTGAGATCAAAAGCAGAGAATAAAAGAATAATTGAACTAGATGAGAGGTAGTATTTATAGAGATGCCATAGAATAATAATGGAGTGAACTTTGAGACATAAGCCAGGAGGGGAAATATATACTCGTGGGTGGGATTTCTATCGGGGACCCTACGGGATCGACCGGTCATAAGTGCAAGTCCCGGAGTGTGGAAACTTCTGCCTCTGTCACTACCCAAGTGCATGACAGACTCAGCTTTCCATGGGAGCAATTAGAACTATGCCCTTCCTAATGGAGCAGAACAATATCTATAAATATAAGTATCTGGTGATTTCCCTGGCTTGGAATAAGAGAAAACTTTGGCATTGCTCCATAATAACACCTATTGTTTGATAATAAAACATTTATATATATTTAATTGCTAATAAGTAATGATTCACTTCCAAGACCCACATTGATGAGTGATTAATTGACAAGCCCTCAACCTGAAATTGGTTTAATTTTAAAGTTAAATGAAATGGATACCAATGAAAATTAATATTAAAGGATAAAGATTATAATTCTAGTATATTGTTATTGCTAAGCTAAGATATCCACCCGTACAAATTATGGTACACCCACACTCATAGTTAATCATGAAAGTAATATGCGTCTCTATAGCTAAGATAATTCATTAAAATATAAAACGATATAAGAAAGCATATTAATATAAAATGAGATGCATCTGACAAATAATTTATAAAATATAAGAATAGATAATTCCTGAGCTAGCCGATTAATAAATATAAGACATGCTTACTGTGAATATTATCTAATAACTCCGCACATTTCGGCAAAGGTTAACATTTAATAAAGTTAAGAGGCTAGGTCGGAAATTATTGAGGTATGAAATTAATTACGTAGATAAATAATTTTAATAGAAATGGATACTCAAAGCAAAGGAAAGATCGCATAGTAATTAAAATTACAAATTTTAATAAGTTTAGTGGATTTAGAGTAGAATTTACATGATTATACATTATGACTAAAATATTATACATTAGGTATATGAGTTCTAGTTTTAAATAAGAGCAGAAAAGTTCTTAAAGCTTTTGGGTACCGGTTACCTTTGATTTAAAGCACAATGTGCACATTGTGATTCTCCTATTTATGGATTTTGGCGCAATAGTTTTTTCTTAAGAGTTCATTTAGTGTTCATGATTACAAGCGGCAGTCGATTAGGCAGCAGCATACGGATTACAGCAAACAGTTTAAATTCATTTTAAAACAAGTAGGGGATCCAGTGCATCTCCCATTTCTCCAGAGAAGAATAGGTCATGCCTACTACTCGGCCATAACAAGATGATACGCAAAAATCATATTTTATAAAAACATATGGCAGATGAGATTAGCCTTACATTGGGAGACTCGGATAGATAGATAGGAAACAGCCCATTTTACTTTAAACAAGACTTGATATACTTTTTTTTCCCCTTGCTCTTTATCTTACGGATCGATCTGACATTACGTATTTGTTCGCCTTTCAGGTCCGCTCAAAATATCTGCAGGTAAAATAATGCATTAAGAGCACATGTTCCATTTGTCATTTCGATCCGAACATTTTACTTTACTTTATTACACGTATTTCACCTATGACCTCATTATACTGCATATGTTTCTCTAAAACTAATTAAAAAGCTTTTAGGAATATTTCTGAGTATTCTATTGTTTTTCTCCCCATCCATTATGACTTACAATATTACTTAGCAGGGGAATTTCTATTTTTAATACATTTTAACATTAAAAAGATTAAAACAACTTTTAGATTTTATAAATTAAAATATTATATAATTTTGACCTAAATAATAATTAACGCAAAGTATTAAATATTCTAACTTTAATAAATTATTTCCAGTGCTGTTAATATCTCATATTGGAGTGCGTGTGCATAAAGCATATTTACAAGCTTTTATATATAACTAATACTATCATATGCACACAGTCCAATAATGAAAGTTTAAATTTAGGTGGGATGGGGTAGCGGGTAGAAGACGATACAATAAATATAACTGAGGTGAAACTAAGATTTGAACTTGAATCTTACAGTTTGTGTCAGTATAGTAAAAATTTGAAGATTGTATCTAAAAATATGAAATCAGTAAACTATAAGTACTTTTTATGTCAGTATGGTTAAAATTTGAAGATTTTATCTGAAAGTGTGAAATCAGTTATTACCAGTAGATGAGTTAATTGATTCTGAAATCTCAGATACATTAAAACAGCTAACTGTAAGGATTATAACATTAGTATTATTACATTTCCATAGAGAAAAAAAGTTCCTAAAGAAAAATGATATCCATTACTGTTGTGTTTTGACTACCAACAATTATCACAAAATTATTAATTATCCAAAATGGTATTAAATAAGAATAAATACATTTATTTACATATTATATATACATATCCATTAAGATTTAACTAAATCATTATGATCCATAGTTTCTTTATATACACATTACCAATTAGTCCTCGATTTAAAGTTCTAAATCTTTAATACTATAATCACTGCCAAACAAACAAATACACTGTAATAATTGTGGATCTAAGTGAATACTAAAAGTTTATACTCACAGTTCTTAAAACACAATCCTAATTGAGCCTTCTCAGGCATACACAGTAATAATAAATGACCAATGAGGTCTATAAACATTTTCCCTAGCCGGCTTTCTTTAGAGGCACAGGCTCTGGGACACTTCCATCACTGCAGAAAAGTTTAGGGCAAATTTCCCTTAGCTTTTCTCAAAGGTCCTTATGACAACAACAGCAAGTGATGTATGGAGAAAAGCTGACAACCGCTCTTTTGTTAAGCATATTTATACTGTTTTCTCCTTGCTTGAATTCATTGATAAATTCCTATCATTCTAATGTAAAGTAGATCCATTTGACTAATGCATTTTTACAATGATGATAAGGATCCAACTTCTAATTATGATCTTTCACATTCCACAATAATTAGCTTCCAATATTTATTTCATTTGTTTTGTCCTAAAATAGTTTAATAGTTTGATTTTAACAATACACAATTGTATTTTAAATCCAGAAGTTATATCTGGCCTTGAAAATAATCATTTGCATCACCTTTTGGCAATCTTTTATAGAAAGTTTTTAACTTACAATCTTTATTTGTTTAAATCTAATGTATCTGCAAACCAATCTTTCTTTGTTGAATTAGACTTAAACTTAAATTATCAAAATAAAGTTTCCTTTATTTTTACAGAATTTATTTTTCATTACTTTTTTAAAACTTGCATATCTATTTAGTTTCCATTAATTATTAGCCTTTTTATTGCTTTTTAAACTAGATATGTATTTACATTTTATTACCATTTTTTCCTCTGAAGTAAAACTTAGCATTATAACTTATAGCTCTTGAGTTATTAAAGTCTAATATATTATTCACAGTGCCTGTCCCTGAACCAGTCAGTCTTTTCACGAACACTATTAGGAAAGTAAAAAACAGACTATCATTGCATCAAAATTCATGTATAATGAAACGTGGAAGTTGACTGATGTACCGGATCCACCGAATCAGTAGTAGCTAAGCAAAAAACGAATAATAGATTCAATTTGCATCAATGCTGATAGGTGAATGGTAAAGCTACATCAGTTTACTTATTTATCAGAAGATAATCAATATACAAATGGTCACAGACTGTCGATGATGTGTAAAACATAATTTTTTCTGTCTTTTATAAGCATGTAAACATTATTTTTCATAAATAAAAGCTTTTGAGATTAAAGTCTAATATATTTTCTACAAAATATATCAATTACAAAGAAAGTATTTTATTTAAAAAAAAAAAAGTGGTACAGTAAGTTTTTTATTTTTATATTTTTGAATAAATACATGGAAATGTGTTGTAATTAATTATTAATGATTACATTTTATTTTTTAAAAATTTTCTTTATACTATAATTTTAATTTATATGGGCATATTATATACATAAAAAAGCAATTGTTTTATATATGTATGCATATTGAAGAACACTACATTTATAGCACAGTAAACTATATTTATTCCAATCCAAAGTATCAACAAAATATGAGCCAACATCTGCAGTATACAATATACACAAGAGGAATTTGGAACAAAATATAGCAGATATCATGGCTGTACTATATATGATTGTAATATTGCTATTTATTATGTATATTTTTAGAATTTCTGTTATTATTAAATTTTGCCTGATAGAAATCCATTCAAAGTTATTTGCATTTTTTTTCTCTAATAAACTAATATAGAAAGTGAGATTTATTTTAATGGATTTATTTTAATGTAAGGTAGATTTTATAATTATCTTTTTCAGATCAATATATATATTGTTTTTTGTTTTTTCTTATTGAAAGTGGTTTTTATTTACTTTTTTTTTTTTACAATAAAATAATATTGAAATTAAGATTTATTTATAGTTTATGAATATATTTCACTTTTCATTTATGTTGAGTACAGTTTTTATCCATTGTGAATATATTTCTTTAATCTTTTAATAATTTATAGTTAATGAAATAATTTGATATTGGACACACTTTAAGTCACATGGTTTAAGCATTTGTAATTTATGATTATTTACTTTTTATGTGAGCGCACATTTATATATTATTTTTTTTTTGCATTTAATAAACTGGCAGAGAATCAGAATTCTAGGTCAGACAATTTTTTAAACTGTCATGATAATGTGAATGCACTATAATGACTTGAATCCATCAGTGCAGCTGATTCCAAATACACTACACAAGAAAAAAATTAATTTTATAAACATAATAAATATAAGATATTTACAATTATAGCATTTTTTTAAAATGTATTATGAAGATCTATTAATTTAATATTTATTACTTTTATTTCTCTAATAGTTGATTTCAAATTAAACTTGAATTGTTACTATCCATTTTAGATATTTTTTTATTTTGATTAATTTATTCTCAAGATGTAATTAATCATATTTACTTGATATTTAATCATGCTATTATTTAAAGTTTGAATTCATATATGACTAAACTAATTACAACTTAATAAATGCATGGTCACTCAATTACTATGATGATAGTTATTTTATTTATCCTAATATATTACTGATAGTATGTTGTGGACACATTACACAATTCTTCTAAATATTAACCCAGGGGTCCCAACCCTACGCCTGCGGGCACCATGGCGCCCGCAGACCATTTTACGTGTGCCCACCGCTATCCGAACACGCTAAAAAATTATTTATCTAATACAAATAAATTTAATTTTTAAAATTTCTTATAAATTATTATATTATATTGTAATCAAATTGTAGGGCATACTATACTTTTACAGCGTAAAAATATAAATGTTAATTATATGTTAAAATTTTATTTTTGAAATAAATATTTTTTTGTACATTATATGTATTATTAACAATATCCAACCATAAATTTACATTGAAAAAATAAATGGTGCCCGCCACCTGGCCGTATTATAAAATGTGCTCTTAAGTGCAAAAAGGTTGGGGTCCCCTGCATTAACCTGTACATGCATACATTTGTAAGTTGGGATAAAGTGTTTTAAAAAGGAGTTTCTTTTCTGTCAATATCTCATAAGTTCTCTTGGTACCAATTTAATCAGCTATTTACATTAGAATTGCCTCTTTAATTGAATCTTTAAACACTGCTTTAGACACTGGAATGACTAATCAAGAAATTAGACATTTTCTTGCAAAAATGCTGATTTATTCTAGTGATAATATTTCTTATGATTAAATTTATAAATTCACTGTTTAGTCTCAAACCTCTTGTATAAGAAGTATTCATTGACAGAGCTTTGTTTTCTGAAAAAAAAAAAAAAAATTCTCTTTTTAATTTATCATTGGATTTAAGAGGGATGTGGAGGCAGAAGAGAGAGGTAGATTGGGGAGGGGGTATGTGATTTACAAAATTAGATTAATTTCAAATAAAAATTTTCTTATTTGTTATTGTTGAAAAAAAAATCGGTTTTGAAATTTGCATTCTTCTTTTGACTAGAAAGTTTGTCTTTTCTATGTAGGGGATGGGGATAGAGAACTATAGACTGGACTTAGGGATTTATAGTAGTACTACTATGACAATTTTTATATTCAGTGTTAAATCTAAAATTTCTTAGAATTAGTTTTCTTCATTGATTAGATTTTTTTTTTGGGCCAACTTTTATTTTTTATAAATTCAGTGTGAATTAATTAAAAAAAGTCAAAGATGTAAAAAAAAAAAAGAAAAACATTTTTTTTTTTAATATGTTAGAAATTAGTTTTAAAATAAACTTAGTTGTTGATTTAAAATGTTTCTGGAAACAATAGTCTTGTTTTTTTTATTTAAATGTTTGTATTATTTTTAATTTATAGTTAAAAATCCACAAAGCCATATGCATTAGCTTAATGGCTGATTATTACTATTACAGTTTATAAAAACATAGCGCTATATAAAATAAATATCTCATTTACATATGTTTAATTTCAACGAAGACTGACATATCATAACAAGCACAACAAGTGTCATTCATTCAGGCATAGTTGAAGCAGTCAATCTTAGCTTAAGATTGTGCTTCATGTTTCCATCTACTAACCTATGTTTAAATCCCTATTTCCCATCCCGCTCCTTTTGTTGTGTATATATATTTCATGTATATATTTGAGATGCGCGCCTAAATTATAAAATTTAATGTTTCAATAACATGTTTTAAAATTATTATTAATTCTTTTTATTAATTATTAGTTCTTTTTTATTAAAGATAGATGCGGCTCAAATATATACATAGGAGCAAAACTTACTAACAAAATATTGATGTTTTAAATATTTCTTATATGTCATTTTTAGTTTTTTTTAAAATTGCTTGTTTTTCTATTAAGCTATATATTTTTTTATAAAATCCAATATGGAAGATGTGACTGTTGTAATTGTCCAAAAATAATTAAAGGGAGGTATTTTTTTAAATTAAAGTTTTACTTAAAATAAATGGGATTAAGTAGATTAAAGATTTACTAGTGTTAAAAACATGTTGTCAAATCTATTTCTAATCTGGAAATAGATTTGAATTTATTTTTGGACGTTATCTTACAATTGCATCTTCAAAAACAACTGATAAAAGAAAAGGTATAAAATGACTGAATTTTGAATCAGAGGGATGAACTACTATTGAAACAGGAGATTAGTTACTTTTAGAGAGAGGTATTATAAACATATTTCGTTTTGCTTGAAACTTATAAATGATGTAGCAGTAAATCCACCACTCTTCAGCGGCCTCTGCCGCTACCGTAATATCCTGCTGCCCTGAAATGAAGAAAGATCTAAAAAGAACTTTAAAATGCTAATAAAAGTTTGCTTTCACCAAGAAGAATTCATTTTGGATCCTCAATTTGCCATACGTGAGCTGTACTTGGAAAATAGACTTATTAAATGTGCGCAAGGTAACTTTTATGCTACTATTTGAAAATGAATCTAGCCTCACTAATCTCAAATCCTGCTATCAAGATTCTAACGTATTGTACAATTTTCTATCTTTTAAATTAATGTTATTTTTATATATATAAATAACATGTAATTTGCTCTTCAATAATTTCTATAAATTTAATCCTATCTCATATGCTTTAACTTTCTTTTTTATTTTGGTGTGGTCATTTATTTATATATATTTATTATTTGATTTATATATCTGCTTGCTTATTAATATGTCAATCTAAAACAATCTGACGAATTGAATTTTCTAAAAATCCTTTCTTCTTTTTAAGTAAACCTTCATGAATCAAGTTTATTAACGTTCCCTTAAAATATAACGTATTGTTAATTAATACGTTCGCCAGATTGTTTTATGAATCAACATTTTAGGTTCGTTTTTAATATAAAAATTGATTTGTTTAACTCTGAAAATCCAGAACTTAAGCTAATTAACGCTTTGAAATCTTATAAAATATTATTTATTTAATTCTAAAATAAGGTGACTTAATTGTTTTACATATATATATATATAACTGCTAGTTTTTTTTATTTATATACTCTTAAAATGTATGCTTAAAATATCAAATAAAGTACTTATATATTTCATTTATTATAAAACCAGTGGGATTGATTTATTTCAAATATCAGAAAAAGGATGGGGGTAAATCTTAAATGTTTCTTTTACTAGGTAAAATCTTAACGTATATTTTATTAAATGAAATATTCTCTCTATATATATATTATAATTGCATGGCGCATTATAGTATTCAAACAAGGGTCATTTATTTTTAAAGCAGTAAAACTTTTCAAGGTCGTTAGTGACATTTATCATATCGTACTGCGTTCCTGATATATAGCCGATCTTCGTGATTATATATCTGTGCTTCTTAATATGGGGGTTACGACAAGATCGAACCCATAGATTTCTTCTCGTTCCATAGATAGGTGATCTATCTGGAACCACATTTATTCCATATAAAATGCCTCTGGCAGTGATTCCGTAAGTTTGGCACATGCTATGCATATTCACTTCATAAATAAAAGGGCCTCTCGCGTTGGTTATACCCGCAAAAGTCTGGGCCATGCCATGCCTATCTACTTTTTTCTAAGCACTACCCAAGAAGGGGGTGTGAGATTTCGTTTTTCATCCAGAAGCACGATCTTTTCCTCTTAGTTATTTTAATTATTTTAGGCTATTATGTCAGCACCGCAAACTTCTTCGTATTATTATTTCTTTTGCTTCATGACCCAGTTTTAATGCTCTAATATTAAAATTAAGCTTTGCTTAAAATATATATAAATGTCAACTACATTTCTATTTTATTAATTAAATTTATTTCAGTCTTATACAGTCCCACCATCATGATTTATATATCTATTTAAGAGTATCTATATGCCTTGGGGAAAATAAAGCGTTCGTCTTACTATTATTTAAATAATTTTTCAATAAATATTTTTGTCATAGTTCAAATATAATCTTTTAACTGTCTTTTGTTTATTTTCACGACCGCAATGGCGTGAAAATAATTTATATCATATGTATATGAATCCCAGAATGCTCCCCTGAATAATGTTCGTCACCATGTTTCAGAACCGTAATCCGAAGCGTTAATAGCAATTTTGTGTAACTTTTTTCTAATGCTGATTGGCATTTTAATATTAGACCCACCAAAGATGTGTGTTTATTTATAATATATCATTTAGCTAATAAAGAGCATATGAGAAATAATAGCGTGAATGGCACTATGTTAATTATCTACCGCTTGCTCATTCACGCACATACTAATGTATTTAATTTATAAATGTATATAAATAATTTTCCATTATATTAAAATATATTTTATTGTCTAACTTATTTGAGTAGTTCGAATTCCTTTTTCCTCCACTTCCACATATTACAGCAATGCTTATGTATATTTTAATATAATCATAGTTAATACATGTCTCATTGTTTTGCTCAGCTTTTCTAGTCGGCCGGATTAAGATTAATTCTCATGGGCCATCACTATTATGTTATCCATTAGGTGTTTGATCTGGGGTTTAGAGAGTGGGTTCGAATTCAGGCTGGTCCCTGACCTAAATCTTGGGCTTGACTGGGTTTGAAGTACATTTTGTGAGTTCCAGCTCATGTTAGATGGGTAAACATGTTTTGACCGGTACATAGTAAAAATAATTTAAAATGATGCTTAACATCTTCAAGTTCTTATTCTCAAATGCTTAAGATTTGCCCATACATAAACGTTTGGATTGAAAGGATAGATGGATTCATTCTATCTTTTCACAAAGACTTTATCCTGTGTTTGAAAGTGAGAGTATTCATTTATAGTTAAAAATCCACAAAGAGCATGTGCATTAGCTTAATGGCTGGTTATTACTATTACAATTTTTAATTTAAGAAAAAAAAAAAAATCAATAAAAAAGTTTTATATTAAGCTTTTTTTTGTTGTTTGCTTTGTTTTCTAGCCAGCCAGTTTATTTTTATGTGGAGTGTTAGATTGAATGTATTTAAATCAAAGTCCACTAAGCACCACTTCCTCCACCCACATGCCCTCTCTTTACTTTTTAAAAAGCCAACAAGAAAGAAATTAAAAATTTTTTAAAGACAAAACATGTCCAAAAAGATCTATCAATTACAAATCAAAACAAGTTGTTTGAATTAGATAATAGATGCAGTTCATCAATCTCTCCTCAATTTTTAAAAAGCCAATAAGAAAGAAGAAATTTACAAATTTTTAAAGACATCTAAATTTTCACACTAAATCTGTCAATTCCAAATCAAAAGAAGTTATTTGAAATAGATAATACATGTAATTCACCTCTTCTCCTCTCCCTCCTCACTTTTTAAAAAGCCGATAAGAAAGAGGAAAATTAAAACATTTTTAAAGTCAAAATCATACAAAATTTCCAATCAAATTTGTCAAGTAAAAGAGCTTGTTTGAATTAGGTAATATTAGACCCCATTAACTTCCACCTTCTCTCACTTTTTAAAAAGCCATTTAGAAAGAAGATATTTACACAAATTTAAAGATAGAATAATAACAATTCTAAAACAAATTATCAATTACAAATCAAAAGAAGAACTTGTAAATTCTAAAGATCAATTTTATAAACTGATATTAGATATTTAATGATAAGAAATCCAAAGAAATATTGTAAACTTATAAATGAACTTTTTTAGAAATTGAAATAAAAAAAGGATTCAAACCCCCCCCCCCCCCCAAAAAAAAAAAAAAAAAACCCACAACCTGTCAATGAAAGCTAGTAACAGGTTTTAGATTACAAATTAAATTTATAAATTAAGTCATAAATACTAGTATTATGCTAAATCACTTTTCTAAAGAAATCTTCAAATAATGCAACTAGTCATCCCAGTATTCTTTAATGAGGTCAAAGCAGTGTTTCAAGAGTTAATAAAAGATAAAAATGGAAATGTAGATAGTCGATTAGATTGGTATCATTCTCTTTATACTCAACTAATGTCATAATTTATGATTTTATATCAATCCACACATAGTCAAGGTCATCATTTCTTGAATCATTGTTCACACTATCTAACCAAATTTAAATATATCAGAGTTAAAATTCATCATAGAATTAAGTAATAAAAATAGAAGCATTATCATATCATCAAATACATCCATCAAATAAAACCAAATGCATAAGAAAATTCTTAATGACCTCTTTTATACTCAAGGAATGATATATAAAATTAGCAACATTTCAAAAAGGCATCTTCCTGGGCACACATAACAGAGCTATATTAACAGCTTATGGCAAAATATTAATTAATCTTTTCCAATAATACTATCTCAAAAATGTTAATATGACTCATGATATTGGATACTTTAATTGTTCAAGACAAAAATATAATTAATTTGGATGGTGATTTTTTGCCTCCAAAACCTTTTTTGGAATTTTTCAAGAAGTATTTTATGTATTGAATTGGGAAGTTAAGGAAGTAAATGGAAATTATTTGTCTTTTAGATTTTGCAGATAATGTCACTGTTTTTGTAAGTAATGATTTAGTGCTTCAAAAAAAATTGCAAGTTATCAGATGAAAGTAAAAAAGTAGGTCTAAAATAAATACAGCTTTATCTCAGTTGTGATAGATGTTTATGTGAGAATTACCAGTGATAATTATCAATTTGTATCCACTATTTGATTAACAATCAGTTATTCCCTACAATGATCTTTTTTTTTTTTAAAAAGTAACTTTCTTTAAAATAATTGCCATTTTGTAAGATTGATAATGCTATGATATATAGTAATATCCTTAAAGTATATCAACTGAAAATAAAATGGCTGCACTGATAGTAAGAATGTAAAGTACAATATAGCATTTAAGTTTTGATTATAAAATTAAAATATGACTAGATGTTATTTATCTGATTTTCAATCACTATTCTTGCAAAACACTCAGTGCTTTAATTTATGACATATTCAGAGTAAAGATTTTTGTAGTTATTGATTATAAAAGTAAAAAAGTCGGTTCCATTCAATACAATAATAAAAAATATACTTTGATCATATATAACAAAGCATATTAATATTAAATTTTAAAATTGTGTACATTAGGTAAAATATTTCATTCAGTTAATTTTATAGATTAAAATTCTTATGAACATTATTTGGCTTGTGGCATAACACATTAATTGTAAGTGTAAAATATTACCATCATTGTAATTGTAGTGGACCCACAAACTATGCTGTATCTAACGGATATCTTTTTGTGTGCAGAAAGAAGATATGGAAATTATGTTGAGGTCATGTGCAAAGGTGGGTAAAGAGATGGGGATTAAATTTAGTGAAGAAAAATAAAATATAATGATGGTTAATTGTGAAGCAGTAGGATCCACTTTGCAGATCTTCGTTTCACCTTTTCTCACCTCTTTCCTACCCTCATACCTTAGTTTAAACCCCAGTGTATCGTTGTGTGTCTGCAATGCGCTTATATGCCGAAAATCCCCCCCCCCCAATTTTAAACCACGAGTACAACACTCTTGTTATATATAGATTGTATAACTCATGCCCAATAAATAAAATGTTATAAATTGTGTGTATGTTCACATTATTTAGATATATTTAAAAAGTAGGTTATATAGGTCGTAATTGCGCACACACTGTGATATTTATTTTAAAACTTATGTTAAAATAACAAATTATTTAAAATTATTTTGTTTGAATCTGTTTACAAAAATATATTACAGTCGTAATATTTGTTTTTGATTTAAAATAAAATATATATTCGTTTCGTAAATACATTCAAACATTGAAAATTAAAAGCAAAATAATTTTTTTTTAAATTTAGAAATCACGCCATATATTTTCTGTTAAAATAAATGAGGGCTGGTAGGAACAATAGTTTTAATTATTTAATGTTATAGGAGCTTATCTAGAAATGCAGCAGATGTCCACTTAATGTCGTTTCAATTAGCAAAAGTTTGTTTTAATTAAATCAAAGTTGTAATGTGAATGTCAACAGGGAAATTAACAATAGAAATTAATTAAAATTTTGTTGAATTCCTTTAGATATTCGGATAGGATTGATTACAGCTGATAAGGGGGCAAATTTGGGAATATTTTTGTAATGCTCCAGGGCAGTTTTACTGTGTAATTTCACTATATATAGGAGGGTTTTCTTTTGTTCTCCATTCTGGCATTTTGTAAGGTTTTTTTTGCATTCCAGCAAGATTTCTAGCATTATTCTTGGAGGTATTTTATTCTAAGATTTCTAAGACATTGCTGAGCTTTCTAAAATAATTGTTGCTGAACTATCTGACTTTCGGATTCAAATAGCTACGTGCCTGCAAATTTAAGTATTTGAAGCCGAGTTTCGTCTTCAAATAAATTTTACTGTGTTTTACAATATCACTTGATATACTATGAATCATCCAACCTTTAAAATTGTTAGCTTTGAAATGACGGAGTAGAGCCAGCAAGAAGGCTGTTTTCCCCTCGGAAATGGCCAGCCGCTGCTCTATACCATCTAATGCTATCACATAGGAAACCCTGAAACTGCTGCTGCTGGTGAAATATGAACAATACCCAGAGTTTGCTGCTGAGTCATATGGAACCTGCCGACAATCAATCTACCTGAAACTACCCTGCCAATGCTTCTCCAGAGGTAATCCCAACATTAACCCAATAGCTCTTGTGATTCTCTCCTATAATTCATACGCTATAACTATTTAAAATGCATCTACTTTATTTTACCATTGTTTTCCTTTAAAATGTTCTAATGTAATCCGTAATTTTGCTCTCTGTCCTTTGGTTAATATTTTATATTTATTAATCTTTCTCTTTATTTTATTATAATAGTGTGCCAGAATAGTCTTTGACAGAGTGAATTATTCCCTTTATTGAAAGCAAGATGCCGATATTAAGGCATTTTAAAATTATAAATTGTTCCCATTTTATTATCTCGTGACTCACTCGTTCGAGGGCTATTCTAATCTTAGTCAATATGTATAATAATTTTATAGTTTAAAATCCACCTTTTATTGATTTTAACCTAATATGAGAGTGTGTGCGAGGTCAAAGATTAAATGGGTCACAAATGCATGATTGCGTAAATAAATCTATGCTTTGTTTTCAAACCCACAAGCATGCATTTTCCTATCTTAAAATATATTTTGCTTTAATTTCAAAGTTCGTAATTGTGGTCGAGAATGGGCGGACTCTCTTTAAATAATTATTGGGGAATTGATTGGGCATTTTCTCAAGCTAAGTAAATCCCTTTTTTTATGCTTTGGTTGTTGAGACCGCTTTGTTTCTCCAAAGGCTTTAAACGGCTAAGACCGTTTACCATTTCGCTTTCTGCAGTTCCCAGGCAGAGTGTGTACTCGAATGTCACACCTGGGAATTAGATGCAGCCGTCACCCAGTCGCTAAGTTTTGGATAAGTCCAGACTTTGGCTGTCCATGATAAACATTCCTACGGATCAATGGCGAGACGCCCTCCGTAGTCGTTTCAAATATTCACTATAATGTTACTTATTTATATTTTACAAAGCATCCGTGATTTAAATGTATCACACCTTCCATCCTTTAATAAATTCCTTATTGGCAACACTGACCTCCCAATCTAACTTAACTATATGTTTATAAATGTAAATGCCCTGGTCCCGTTCCCATTGTATAGCTTAACAAGCATTAGTCCATGCTATTCTCGAAATCAAGAAATATATTAGATTTTAATATGCAGATGTTTTATTAAACTTTTATAAGTTACTCAAAGCGCCTCACACATTTTCCCATCTCTTTTAAACACATTATCGTAATACTATATTAGCCCGAGGTATAGACTATGTAATTAACAACCTTTTAATGTAATTTGTATGGAATGCTATTTTAACAACCATTAGTAAGTGCCCCTGTCTCATATAAGCAGACAATGGGCATTATATATATATGCTTGCATTTAATAAATCTTATTAAACTAATTTTGATCTTCTATTTTATTGATCCCTATCACTGTCTTGGTCTATATATCTATTTTATACATTTCTTTTGTGCCATCCATAGACGTTAATTAGCAACCCAAACTTATCTCATAGTATAGAGTCTCTTTGTTTCTCTCTGACCACCAGACTCCGGTAAAGGGATATATTATTAGTAGCATCAGATGCGTCATCACGTAGGTGGTGCTGTGGAATTTAGACTTTAGATTCGAACCTTGGATATCTAGAAGGCAACCCCTCCTAGAGTGTTCAGTTTCGTGTTTGTGGTTTGAATTCTGCAGTGTGTTAGCGAGATAGACGAATCTGACCGTTACAATACTGGGGAAAGAGAAGATGTAGAATTTTTATTGGGGGATATAAAGTTAAGTGTGGTGGATAGATATAGGTATTTGGTAATCATCTTAGGTAATCAGGAAAATTGCTTGGATGAATGGGAGAAAAAATTGGTGAATGATGCAAAGAAAAGAAAGGGTTTGGTAAAGAAACTAACAGTATTTTCATATAATAAATATGATGTAGCTAGAATTGTATGGAAGGGAGTTGCAGTAGCAGGGTTAACATATGGTATGATGTATTGTGTTAGTAAAAGGGTTTTAGATTATTTAGAGAATGTACAAAGGGAAGTAGGAAGACATGCATTAGATGCAGAGATGTGGACTGCAAAGGAGGCAATTCAAGGAGAAATGGGATGGTCAAATTTTTATATGAGAGATGCAAAAAATATTTGGTAGGTTGCAGTTTATGGATAGTAAAAGAATAGCCCAAATAGTGTTTAATTGGGTTATGAGTAAAGGAGCAGGTAACAAAATGGGTGAGAAAGGTAATGTGGTATGCAAAAGATTTGGATAAAGAATTTATATCAGTATACTTGTATAAAAGGTGGGATGATTGTGTTAGGAGGATTGTTGAGTGTTATAGTGGTAAGGAATGGCATAAAAGAATAGAAGCATTAATAAAAAAAAGGGAGTTGGAGAGATGGAGAACTAGTATGGAGGGCAAGAAGAGTTTAAAGATATATATAGAAGTAAACGGAATATTGGATGCGAGTTAATTTATGATAATAGTAAGGAAAGTAGTTTATTGTTTAAGGCTCGACGGTATCTTTAGCAACAAGAGAATATACATGTAAATGGAAAAATATGGGTGATTTAGTGTGCAAATTATGTAAGGAAGGTATAGAAAATATTAGGCATCTGTTGATTGAATGTAAATGCTTGAAAGCAGAAAGGGTACAGATAATGAAGTTATGGGAGAATAGGTATGAACAAAGTGACTATACAGAAAGTGAGTTATTAGTTTTTATGCTGGGTTTGCGAAAAGATAAAGGGGGATTTAGATATAAAGGCCATAGAGTTGACAAAGTTTATGTTGTGGAAATGGGATGGGGCAGAATATGGGAAGACTTAGAGTGGGGAATGGAAAATAAAGTGGCTAACAGGTTTATCTGGGCATAATCACTGAGATATTCTTGACTTCGTTTAAGGAGAAGCCAAATACATCACATCACAACTAAGCAATTTCAATTATACACTTATCCAAAGTAAAATGTAAACAAAAAAATCAAAAAAGTAAATAAATGAGCAGCAACCAAAATAGTCATTAAAATTTTTAAATTTCAGCAACCATTTTTTCCCTCTGAGCCGAGTGTATGCAAATTATATATGTTAATAAAATATCTTCAATTTATTATAACAGACCTTCAAACGTAATGTAAAGTCTCTAACTGTTCATGCCCCAAAAATATAACGAACCGTGGTCTGGCACAATTTCCAGATGGATACTCAAACAGTAGGCAATGGAATTTTGTTGATGGAGAATACAGGAGAAAGTCTGCACTATATCTGACCAATATTTGAACTTGACTACAAAAGTTGAGGTAAACTTTAACATTTGGTCCAAATACAATTTAAAATGGTATACCCAGAACTTACAGGTCCTATTATGTCTCGGAGTTCAAACTCAGTGAAGAAATTTGCCTTTAACTCTACTCAAAGATGGGTTTAAACTGGATGGCAATAATGGGACCTCTATATAGGTCCCTAATGGATTTTTCCTAATGAATGTATTCTTAAATCCTCACATATAAATATCATGAATATGTATAAAAGATGTGTGAACATGTACAATAGATATCTCGTAGAGTGAAGTATGAATGATGCTTGATAATCTAGAGACCACAAAGATTTTAACTTCAAATAACAAATATTTATTAACAAAATCTGGGTTAAATTTATAACATTTATAACTTAATAAAATATAAACATGAATATAAGAAAATGTGGATCTGTCTTTACTATAATACAACTTAATAT
The DNA here is from genome assembly GCA_028023455.1 of Epiperipatus broadwayi. Classification (NCBI taxonomy): domain Eukaryota; kingdom Metazoa; phylum Onychophora; class Udeonychophora; order Euonychophora; family Peripatidae; genus Epiperipatus; species Epiperipatus broadwayi. The sequence continues at coordinate 1,744,796 of JAQFVV010000060.1, forward strand.
TACTGTTGATTTGTGATTACAACAAAATGGTCACATATCCCAATCTGAACAACAGAAGTAAGTTAAATATTAAATATATTAATTAAAAAAAAATAAAACTACAGTGCACAACAATATACAATGTAACTATTATCCTGAGGATCAATCAATATTATTAGATGTTCAATGTTTAATTTGATGGTGTCATCTGAATGTATATTACACTTATGTCTATGGATTGTTAATTTGTTTTATAGGTAGAGTTCATTCATAAGACTGTTAATCATACAAACAGGAAAATTTACTCGTATATAATTACTTGTTAATAAGTAAAATAAATATTTAATTTTATATATTAAATACCTAAGTAAATGTAGATGTTTAAAAATCTTACCTTTGTCTTTTAAGTCCATGTCCAGACGTCAAATCTAATGCACCCAATTATGCTAAGATTGTATTTACAAACATATAAAAAATTATATATATACCTCGAGTTGTGTATTTATATTTCCTATCAAAATTTAAGCAAAATGGGTTCTTTACATTTTAAGAAAAATCATAACTTAACTCTCAGTATACACCAAAAAATGCAAATACAAAATATTTAAGAGCATCAAAATTAAACGAAATCTTGGTCTTTTTTAAAAACAAAGGGTTAAAATTTGTAAGAGTGGCTTCAGTGTTTTTAGCAAATGGTGTCTTTCTTTTATTCATGCATGTTGAATGATTTCAAACTCCAACCACATAAAACAAAATCGAACTCATAAAGCTCCAGATTTTGTAGCAATTTCCTTTCCGATCCCATGAAAACTTTCTCTAAATCATTCCACGCTTATTTAGACACTAGGCATACCAATGGTTAGACTTTATCACCATCTGATGACACGAAGAAGGCAAAAAGATCCTGCGAGAATTTAGCAAGATTGCATCATTATATATATATATATATTCAAATAAGTAGTTAAATGTAGGTTTTCCAAAGTTTGTGTTATAATATAAATAGAAACGCTATTTGTATGCAGTTTATATATATAAGATGTGTTATAATATATTTTACTTAGTATTTTAAAATTCTATTTCATTATTAGTTTGATTTTTTACAAAAAAGCATTTTATAATAATTATACGACTTTTGCAGTGAATAAGCAAATATAAATCTCTAAATTTATTTGAACAACAGTTCATAACTTAAATAAAGAATGTCTCTTTTCTTTTAAAAATATTTTGCACTTTACCAAATCAATAATAGATAAATGCAATTCAAGATATTAAACAGTTTTTTTAAAAAAAATAAAATAGAAACATGATAATTAGTATAATATAATAAAAATAATATTCTTATTCTACAGCTTTACTTTCAACTGTATTCTATTTTTAACATCTACCAATGAAACCAAACTGTTGCTTAGCTTTTTTTTCAAAGTCAACAAATGTTTACTCATTTTTTACTCTTTTAAACAAAAGAAATTTGTTTAATAATAATTTGACATCAGATTATTATTATTTTTGTCATCTCATGATTGAAACTCAAATTTTCATGTATAAATGTGTGTGTGTAGATATTTTATTCCACATTTAATAAAAATAAATAAATTAGTTCATTCCTTTTGAATGTATGGTTATTTATGTATATATACATGCTTCAAGATATCCTAATAATTATTTAATGTGTTTAAAATGTTAGTTGCCTATCTAATCTTTATAATCTTAGCTTGTCATTCCAAAACATCAGTTATTTATTATTATTTTTTATAAGGATTGGGCATTACCTTACATTATATTGAAATTAGATATATTTTAATCTTCCTGTATTATCCTTTCTGAATTTGATGTACAATATTTTACTTAAAATAAATGAAAGTAAAAGTTTTACAAGATTTCATTAAGCATTAGCATAATTGTGGAGAGAGTAATTTATTGGGGAAAAAATAAATATTCTATTAGAGATAAAAAATTCTGGGAAAAAAAAGAATTGTAGCCAGAATGCAATTTGCTATTTACTTTATTTTAAAGATAAAAATACAGAAGTTATTTTTTATATATTCTTATTGTTTTAATATATGCATGAATGGACATACACACTGTAAAATACAATAAATATCCCCTCCATTTATTATTATTAATTATTGTTTTTTAAAAAAGTTGTAATATAATTTTGATTTATATTTACATAATCATATATAAAACTTATAGATATACGTGTTTTGAAAAGTACTACATGCTTGAAATTAAATAAACAATACTTATTCTATTCTTAATGATTGTTTATCAACAAAAAGTAATGTAACAGTCAAATTTGTACATTCATGTAACAAAATCCAGAGTTTTAGTAAATCATCCCAAGGCTGATCGAAATGAGGTTGTTGAGACCCCGTGTACAATCTCACATCAGTTCCTTTACCAATGCTCAAAGATTTACTACCTTATGGATGACATATATGAGGCTACAGCAGTATTTTCTTTAATCGCATGCCAGCAGTAGCACATCGGTAAAACATGAGACTATAGGGAATGGTCATATTTAACAGTATAGCTATATATATATATATTGTACCGAGGTACATCGTGACCGAATGTGTAGTATTCTTTAAGAGTAAAAATATTTAGTAAATTTCATCTTATAAAATAAAAAATGTGAAAATTAAAGTAAAATAAAAGTTTTAAAAAACGAAGAAAAAGAAAATTAAAATAAAAGATTAGGGTAGGGCGTTTATTGTTAAAGAAAAATAAAAAAAATAAACGATTTTAAAAAGAGGGTAAGATTTTAGAAGAAAAAGAAAAGGGTGAAATAAAAATGATTTAATATTGCTTTTAATTAATTCGTAATAAAAGTAATAATAATAAAAAAAAAAGAATGGAGTTCGTTTTGTCTTATAAAAGAAAAAACTAAATGTGTGTGTATATAAAAATTTGAACAAAGAAAAGAAATAGAAGCCCAATCGGAGCAAAGTCAAACGTACAGGAATCCGCGAGATAAAAAAAATGCTGTATATAAAAAAAAAGTGAACTTTGTATTGTTAAAAACGTTCTTTTTCTATATTCCATTCTTTTTAAGAAACATTTTAAAAATATTTTAAAATATTTATAGAATCAAAATTCATAGATTCATTCAAAATCATTCAATTTAAAATTAATCAATTTTAGTCAAAATAAAAATTTACAATCAAAGAATCAAAATAAAAACTGTAGAAGTTATTATTTGGACAAAATGATGCACTGCTGAACTGATCGTATCATGCAGCCGGCTGAAGCCTTCTCTGCAGTACCATCAGCAGATACTTCAAAGGGCAAAACATCTTCAGTTGAAGTCGAAGGAACAGCGGAGTGTCCTTGCCGAGATCCACGAGTGTCATATAACATTGCAAATTGAAGATAGATTTATGTGGAGTTTAGCGCTAACCGGTTACAACCAACATTTTATAGAAGCTACATTTTATCGTATTCACGTCAAGTTCAAATCCTAGGTAATGTTTCATTTTTGCTATTCTCTAATTTTTGATTTTTAAGCTGTGATAGATAAATAAACAAAAACTTAATTTTACGAAGTAATATCTTTACAGCATAAATTATATTGGCTCTATTGTTTAACTTTTATTCAAAATTATTCATTGTGTGTGTGTGTGAATTTTAATTCAATATGTTCTGTATTTTTTTATATTATTTATAATGTATAAAAATATTTATTCATATGAAAAGAGTGTGCATGATTGTATTATAAAACAAAATGATTATTTTAAAAAAAAGATTTAAACTGTCATTGAAATATTTATGTTGATAGACGAACATACATATTTATGATGAGCTAATATTTTTAGTAAAGTGGGAATTGAAAGACTTAATTGTTATTGAGAAGTGATTAAGTTACAACTAAAAGAATGAGTATTTTTTTTTAAATAAGGCTTTTTTTTGAATGATGCCAAATTTTTATTGTACGGTAAATCTTCATTATTATTTAAAATAGAATTTTAGAGTGGGCGGAGATTTTTTTTAAGACAGCTACAACTCGATGAGCTAGCTGGGATTTCAGGTACTAGATTCGTTGCTGGTCGAGTAAACATGTTAATTACTGTGATTAACTGGTGCCTAAAGGGTTTACCTCAAAATAAATAGTGTTTAGTTGACCAGTGTTTATTTTAGTAGCCGAGTGTTTATATTATTGGTAGTTTGCTGCCAATGATATTGCTCACTCTACCTGAGGACGAAAAAATCTTCAGAGATTGGATAATTCATTCATTATTGAAGAAATAGTAATAATATATTTCTATTGTTATTATTATATAAAATAAAAAAGGTGGGCGGTTCAATATATAGGTGTAGCGTGGGCCTAATTATTAAATATGGATTGTGATTCTTAATAACTAACATTTAATTTAATCAATAATGACTTAATAATAATGATGATAATAATGATTCAATAACATTGATGAGCAAAATTGATACACTAAGCAGAAATTAAAATATAAATTAATGTAATGCAAAGCAAAATTTAAATAATAAAATTAATAAAATAATAATTACAATGACTATAGGATTGTCTCACTCGCAGGTGATGATTTTAGGGATTACAATATATTAATATTTGAGCTTTTGGTTCACACACAGGTGATGATTTTAGAAATTACAATCTAGTAATATTTGGAATTTTAGTTCACACGCAGGTGATGATTTTAAAGATTACAAGCAGTTATGGTTTATATATATATAGAGCGTTTCAAATCATTCGCAGGTGATCTTAGTTTTCGAATTACAAATTATTTAATTTACTTTGCTTGCTATATATATATCTATCACTCGCAGGTGATGAAGATTTGCAATATTTTAAGTTACATTTTCATGAGACTTACTACTACGTTAAATTTTAGTTTAGTTTGCTCATGATGATCTATGCCTAGTTTATGCTATATATTTGGATTTAGATTTGTTTTAGAGCTTGCAGAAGTGATTATTTATGACAAAGAATATTTTATTAAACACGTATTCATCAATATATTCTCTATATAGCTTATATGCCTATAAAATCAGATTCTATTTCAGATCAAAGCTGAAATATATAATTATATGGCGGGATGAACTGATGATTGGCAGTCAGACTTCAGATACCAAGGCATATAGAAATATACATAATCTGAGTCTGTGCGTCTCGAATGTGTGCTTTTTCATGGGATTCGTACCATTGCTGTGAAATAGACCTTTTAGTCCAGGTGATCGAACAACTAGTTTAATATTCTGGATCCTCATGCTCCAGTTCTAAATATGCTGAATGGGGTGGCCCTTAATCTATGCTCGTCTGAAGAAGATAGTTGTCCAAACTAAGAGTAATGGGATAGCCCTTAAAACATATGCCCATTAGAATGATACAGCAACAAGTATGTACACCTAAGCGTTTCTTAAGAACACATTCACCCCACTGACTACATCATTATATAATAAAAATAGGATGCTAAACAATAATTTTCATCCATGAAACTACCTGAGATCAGTTTATAATATAGTATCTATAATTATGCTCTTAAGGAAGGCTTATGAATCTAATTTGCTAAGCTATCTATATAGGCATTTATAATTCTAGGGAGGATTACAGCATATTTTGGATAATTATGATACTAAATTCTAGCTTTATGCTGTATTTTATCATCTCAGTTAAATATTAATTAAATATTACATCAAAAGCAAATCTATCTTAAAACATTTATAAGCTTTTAATTATATCTCTTAAATAAGATTTATTTTATCTATTTCAGAAGGGAGTTTTGTTTTTGCGTTAATACGTGAAATTACATATATGTATGAGAATATCTAATCACTTCTCACTAATGATTTAACTAAGAATAAAACTCAGTTCTGAATAACACAGCATAAATGAATACATAATTGAAAATAAAATAAAATTGGCATAGATTTAAGTAAAAGGAACATAAATTTAAAATAAGATTTCAATTTTATCTGAAATTTGGCTTTATTTGCCTAGTTTAAAAAGGGAATGAAATTAAATTAGCTTAAATTAGATTGATTCAGTTTGATATAACTTTAGTTCATTTATGAATATTGTTAACAAAAGCAAATAATATTATTAGGCTAAATACGTAAATTACATTGGAAACATAATCATTTAAAATAAATCATTTAGAATCGCTCAGTTAGAATCGATCAATTAAAGCAAGTTAAAACTAAATCAGTTTTAATAAATCATAATAAAATAAAAAAGTTAAAATTAAATCGATCAGGCAAGATTTATGATTTAATCGAAAGAAAATAAAAGTTACATTTAACTTGAAAGTTTAGAATACATTAAGTTACTTTGGCCATAAATAATAAATTTAGCTAGCTTTTAGGAATTACAAGGTTTAGTTTAAAAGTTAACTTTAGAGGATGGAAATTTGTTACTGCAATACTTTTCTCTGCTGTGGCAAGTTGGCCTCATCTTGGGCGTTTTCTTTAGGTAGCATCGGCTTCTAGTTCACAGCTCTCCACATCCTGTAGAACATCATGGGTTCCAGAAAGCAAGGGAATTGCCTTCTACCCTGTCATCATCATCATTTTTACAAAATACTTCAAATTTTAAATAAAGAGTGTGTCCGAATGTTTCAAAGATAGCTACACTGAGCTTATCCCCTCTCCCCTGTCTTAGTAGTTTCAGATCTGTTTTTCTAATTATCTCGCTGTATTCTTGGAAATCTGGGTTGCCTGCTGTTATTGAGTTTTTTTTGCAGTTGGGTTTTCCCGATCTTGACCAGGTTAATTTTTTCATACTTGGTTTTAAAATCTATTTTTACTCTTAAAACTTTAAATAGGTCAGAATACAGCGAGAATGATTAATTTTATGAAATTGTCTTTTTCAGGAAAACAAATCTAAAGATGGAAAAATATTTTCTTATATATGTAACACAATTATATAATTTAACGTTATATGCAGAAATATTATAATTTCAAATATTAATTTTAGAATAAATATTTCAAATAAAGAAATTTCTAATGTTTTAATCCTATTAACATTATTCTTTCCTGCATATATGTAGTTTCTTGTTACACATACATAGCATTTTTACATTTATTTAACTACTAAAAATATATATGTGCATATTTACTGATTTTTACATATATACATACATTTTCTACACTCTGCTAAAATATATGCACACATACACAATTAGGTTTACAATTAGCATAATATACGAGGATTTGGGTATAGGTATACATAAATAAATACTACTGTAGTATATAGTAGGTGAAACAAGGATAGATAGATCTGACTGTTTCAGTATGTTATTACTCGTTTCCTTTGAAAAAAAATGAGTAAGCAAGAATATTTTTAAATTAAAAGTATTTTAATATTACAATGAATAGAAAAGCAATAAATCAAAAGTTTAATTACCAGATGTATTAAAATTTTAAGATATTGTAGCGGAATACAGAAAAAAATGTATAATTAATGAATTCAATCTTGAAAAAAAAAAGAAAGACTTAAACTAAAGTATTTAAAATTATCTAATTAACAAACATCATATTTTCAATGTCATCAAATTTTAATTACAAGAGAAATGCTACCATGTATAATAAAGACTAAAATTAATAAACAAACCTATAAAAACACATTACTCATGATTAAAAAATAAACAGCATAAAAATTAAAATAGATTTTACATTACCTCAATAGCCTGCAAATAAAAATTAAAATAGATTTTACATACCTCAATAGCCTGCAAGCTGGAGTTCTGACTTCATGTGGTAGAGAGAAAAAAAATCGCTCAGACTACCTTGTCATCCCAATGGAGTTACCTTTGATCTAGCTTAAACAAAACATGTGAATAAAAAAAATTAAAACAAACTTTTGGATTCTAAACTAATATCAAATTATTTGTATGTTACTGTGTCATTTACACTGAAAATTTTTGTGCCAAAAATATTAAATTTCATATTATGCAGATAGCTTATTACATCAAAAGGTCAATCATAGACAATTTAAGGAATTTTTAGCAAACATTGGCACAAAAGTATAACAATGTACCTTTTCTCAAGTAAGATAATTAACCGAAGCCAATGTACTAAAAAGATTTTTGAATTTCTTGCCAAAAGTGAAACAACTTAAAGAATATAAAAATGAAACAACATGCTACATTTGATGGCAATTGTTCAGGAGGACATCTTGTATGTGTTTCATCTCATTTATCAGATCTTAATATAGCAAGGAAAAAATATAATGATCAACTTGATGGATATTAGAACTTTCATTGCAGAGAAGGTAGTTATAAAATAATAGTATAATAAATTCAGCTCTTAAAAATTCATTTAAAGAAAATGCAATTTTAGAATTTTATAAAAAAATATATTTCTCAAGCAGCAATAGATGCTGTATATTATTATTTGCAAATATGTAGACATATGAAAAATTCTTTTCTCGAATGAAATTGACAAAGGTGAAAAATGGAAGTAGCTTGACAGATAATCATGTTAAAAATTAGTTTATATTAGCATCAACCAATATTTGCCAAATATTTTTAATTTTTTTTTAGACAAACACCAATGTCAAAAATCTTGTTAACTTGTAAAAGTTTTTAGTTTATTATACTTTATATAAGCTTTTTTTTTTTTTTTAAAAAAAAAAAAAAAACATGCTTAATTTAAGAATAAAATATTTTTGTGCAATTTTTTAAATACCGTATTACTTCAGATATAAGCTGCACTATTTTTTTCCTAATTTTAGACTCCTAAAAGAGGGGTGCAGCTTAAATTCGAAGCAAAAATTTTTAATGTCATATTTTTATGGATCTTTGCTTTATGCTATACATGCACATAGTATTATGATTGTTTCCTATCTGTAGAATAATGTGTTAAATCTTTTTTAATAAATATTTTTTTGGATCAATTTTGTCAACAGCTTTAACTCTTTCAAACAACTATTTCTAACGTTATTTTGCCAATTTTATTGGTATTTTATCGGGCAAATTCTGGATAATTTTTAGAATATTTTTACAATTAACAAATCAATTGAACCATATTAAAATACAAATGGTTCATGAGTATATTGGCATTTGGTAATATTTAAAAAAAAAAAAGCTAAAAAAAAGTAAAATTTAAAGACAATTTAATTTTCTTTTTTAGTTAGTATAATTTATTTTTTTGATAACATACAATGAAAGTTGTTTTTGTTTCTTATTTATCTATTTAATTTAATTAAAGTTAAAATTGGAAAAAATGTAGTCACATGCAGATTAATTATCCAGATAAACAAAATAGTACAGATGCAATAGATTACCATTGTAAAAAGTTTTAATGCTAATTAAAGATGACCAAAGTTATTCATAAAAAAGTAGACTGAAACTAAAAAGAGAAGTAAATGTATAAGATTATCAACTTACATATTATGATAACAGTAATATGCACAGAAACCAAAACTGATAGAGAGATATAAAAAGGCTAAAAAACTTCAAACAAGGTCTTGTCTTTTTCTTGGCTAGCAGTTTCTGTGGGTCCGGGATAAAGAAAATGTCCTGTCCCACACTGCTCATATGCAGGACTACTACTACTCATGCTGAATTAAATTGTCATGCGGGAGTGAAACCGAAAATCTTTCGAGTCTAGTCTTAGGATGGACCAGGAACATGCAAGATATCGATAGGGGTTTAAACTCAAAGGCCACGAGCTCGTTCATCTCAAGAAATATATGCATGCTACCATAATCTATTTTTATCAGTAAGATTATTCATATCTGATTTGTGACAATTAAGTGTTTGCAAACTAACTTTAAATATGAAGCTTCTAATATCAAAATAGACAGTCATTGTTTTATTATTCAAGGAACTTTCTAGAAGAAACTTAAGAGATTTATAACAAGAACCTTTAATTATTTGATTAATAGTATTATCTTGATGAGCTTATGTGCTTTCCAATTTTATGTAATAATTTATTGTTTAAACATTTTAATTTGTTATAATAAAATATTTATCTTTAATATCAACTTTTCAATGTGCATTATTAATGTTAGTTTATTAGAATTTATTATGTAGAATTACCTTTGCAATAGTTAAGCCAGCAAAAATTCATATAAAAGCTTTAAAATGACTAGAAACATAATTCTCGATCTTTGTAATTATTTGCTAAAGTTATGATGTGCTTTGTGTGCAGAATCAGTGAGCCCTGACTCTGGTGAACTCAAATAAAAAACTGATTTTTCTGACAATTTAAAATCATAACTAATATTAGACTAGTTAATCAGGAAATATAACTGTTCTTGAAATGTCTGGACTCGTAAATGATTGGAATATTTTTTCTTTTCATAGTTTGATTAATTTGCATTTTCTAGTGCGTAAAAGGCCTAAGTACATCCGTAAATGGTACACAATATAACAAAGAGTGTGCCTTCCAATGTGCTAATTGTTTGGTTGTTCTCCTTACAAGAGTGTGCCTGTCAAAATTTTGACAATCTGATGTTTCTGTTTTGATTTTCAAAGTGAAAACGAATGTTTAAAAATTTTTTAGCATTATTTTGCCAGTGGTGACAATTCCAATATTTTTATTTTGATTTTTTAAAGTTTAAATGAATGTTTTACAATCTTTTAATGTTATTTTGCTGATTTTACCATTATTTTATCAACCAAAACTTTATCAAATAATCTTTAGAATAGTACTACAACAAATTAAGAATAACAAGATAAGAGTCTGTCTTGGTTGTTGTTTCTACACAAGTGAGTGCCTGTCAAAAATTTAATAGTTCCTATAACTTTTGATATTTAATTAAAGTGAACATGAATGTATTAGAATCTTAATTTAGACATTTTTTAAAAGAGAAAATATTTGTAAAAATATAAATTATTTTGGAAGAATGATTCAGATTTTAATAGAAAAATATACTTTTACATGAAAGCAAATTGACAGAGAAATTATAATGTTCAGTTGCAATTTAAATGGCCTGAAGATGATATACTTGATGGAATAGTGAAGATGAGAATTCAGGTTCCGAAAGTGAAGGTATGGGAAGTGAAAGTATTGTATATCTGAAGAATATTTGCAATAAATTAAGTGAGTGTATTGTATATATATTAGTTTTTTTATTTCAGTACATATATATAGCTTAAATTCAGGAATTAATTTTTTTCCTAATTTTTCTATCTTAAAATCCTTCTGTAGCTCAAATTCGGTGGCAGCTTATATTCAAAGTGTTTATTAATGGAAGATTTTTGTGCAATGTTTTTACCAAAGATGTTTTTTCTTAACATTGTCTATAATAAAATTTCAAATCTCAAGATTAACACATTTGCATTTAATTATTTAAAATATCTCTTGACCCTGTCTTTGATGGAAAATAGGTCTAATATTTCATAAAACTTGCTATTGATATTTATAGGGTGCATATAAGCTGATTTAAAGAAAAATAAATGAGTATGGTTTTTCTAGCACATGTATTTATAACTTGTTGCATTAACAAATTTATCAATCATTTTTTGATAAAGTGTAATACCATGTTTATCATCCATAGCTTCTCATTTTATACAACCTTTAAACATAGTATATTCTATGCTTCATAATTTTATAAAGAATATTGTTCATCTCCTTAAAACTTTTACAAATATCTTTTAAATCAGAATACAATAAAATAAATTTAAATATTTTTTTAAAAAGTGCTGTAACAGATCTAATTAAAATATACATGTCCAGATCTAGATGCAAATATAAAATAGACAAATACACATGTATAGATGATGAGAAATCAAGAGATCTTGAAATTCTCATTTATGCTGATGTTAAGTCTAACATACTTGTGTGATGCATATCTATTTCTACTGTTTGGATTCAAATTTATGTCTAGGAATAGAGTAATTTATATAAAATTATATAGTTTGTAAACTGTTTATTTGTTGGGCACCAACAAATTTTATAAGGTCCTAAAATTTGATTGCTTAATAACTTAATTTCATCTATTATTTCTCATTTTTGAATACACATATCCTATCTATCTACATCCTTGTAATAGATATGACAAAATAGCATCTTTCACTTTTGTATTAAGGATAAATATTTTTGACCATTACCAATTATACATATGATAGCTTCTCCATTGAAGAAGGTAATGATTCAGTGAAATCATTATCCTATCATTGGAGTAACAAAACATGAACTCAGTATTTTGTATGACAATTATTTAATATTATATATTATAAATTCTGAAATTTTATACAAATTAATGTAATTTTATTAAATATTCTTTTAATAGTTTTTTAAAAAAAGTTAAGGTAGTGATTTTAATTTCAATCACTAATTGATATTTGTTATTGATTATATGTGTTGTGTATAATTTTATGAGGTATTCAGATTTCTTGCGTGTGAGACAAGCATTTAATATAGTATAAGTACATATCGACACATTCTTTTGCAGAAAAGCGTATAATTTACATGATTTGGCACTGACTGAGTTATTAATAATCTGGGTACATAGAACAGTAAATCCTAATTAACAATCTTGAATTAAATTTAATTCACATGTACATAATATATTTCAATAATATTAATTATTATTAATCATATTAGATAGGATATACTTGCCTCATATTCTTTATGTTCAGCTTTTGTTTGTTTGTAAGATTCTTGATAATAACTCAACTTGTTAATAAACTATTAATAAAAGTACCTTTACCAAAAAAAATAATGGAAAAAATTTGGTCAAGCATTGGTCTGGCTCCAAGTGAATTATGGAAATAATATAAAAATTTAAAAAAGTATTATTTAAAGAAGAAATTTATAAACAATATTGAAACAGTATGATTTGGTCATCATACATTTCACCTACTATATTGTGCCAAGGCCAAATTGGCACATGTATATAAAATAATTTTGTCTATAAAAAAAAAAAAAAATATTAAAATCTTTCGTAAAAGAGTTTGAAAAAAAATAGAAAATAATTGATTAAAAGGGGAGAGGGGTAGTTTTGTTTAGAAAAAATAAAACTAAGAGTTCATAAAAGTTGAGTGTTATTATTATAAATTAAAAGTTAAAATATAAATCGCTTTTCATTACAGTTTATTAGAATAAATGCATATATATGTGCGATGGTAAATAAAAATAAATGTAAGCTTGTTAATAAGAGATATAATAAATGCATGTTAAAATCATATTGAAAAACACATGAAAATAAATATTGAAATGAAATGTATTTAAAAACACAGTGGTGAGCTACTAATTAAGGATATAAAAACACGTTTGAAATGGCTACTACTAATTAAAAAATCTTCAAAAACATGTCATAGGATTAATTACTAAAGGAATTTCGACAACATCTATTGCATTTATTGCCAGAGGATATTAAAACGAAAACAATTCGCATATATAAGTAACCAGATTTTTATCGGAGTTCAGTTTCAGCCTAGTTTCCAGTGTCAGTCTTGTTTAAATTATTTATCCAGAAATGCAGTGTTGAGCATCTTATGGAAATATACGCTCCTCTTTCAGCTTTTAGTCAAACAAGATCAGCAAGACCTGCCCGTGAAATAATGTACTTAACAGCTTAGAAATCCATCAACATTCCACTGTCTCCAAGAATAAAACCAACGGATTAGCATCAAATCTCCTCAAGAAACATTAAATCTAACCGGTTAGATATCCTTTATTAGATATACTCCGTCAGAAGCAGCTAACAACAAGAAATATCCACGTTCCAAAAATCCTATGTAAAACATTTTATTATTCTCATTTATATGTAATAGCCACTGCTGTAATTCATAAAAATTCAAGATTCAAATTATATAAACTCTATAAGCATGCATAAAATGAACTATTGATGTGCGTGTTTGTGTATGTTAGATAATTTAAAAGTCAAAGATTATTTTTGCTCTTTCATAAAATATATCATAGTATGTTAACTTAAAATATGTGTTATTTATAGATTTATAAAAATGTTTATAATTCGTAAGTGTTAGTTAATAAATTGTCTTTAAAATTAAACTTTATTCGTCAGTCAATTCTTTTTATCAATTCTTTTTCTATATATTATTACTGATTAAAATTAGACTGGGCTAGTTTATGGGATGGTTTCGAGCATTGGATTATGAGCCTACTGCTCAAATACGTTGTTTATTCTTCTGAATAGATAGCTGGTGCCCGGAGTTTACTCCGAAACAAATAAAGTGTTTGGATAGTAGGGGTTTGAATCTCGCAGCCGAGGTGGGCCATTGTTGATAGTTAAAGGTATCAATAATATCTCCCATTTTGCTCGAATGTGCCAGTTCGTTCACGTAAAATTTATAAGTAAAGAAAATTGTAAATGTATTATGAAGAAGTTTGAAACCAGCCAAAACTTATATACGTGTAAGTAAGTGGTTTCAGCGGTTCGATCCGGTACATAAATGGTTTTCACAACATTTGGCGCTGGACCTAAGAAACAATAGTAATTAAATACTGTTTCTTGTTTGAAAATTTTTTTTATACAAAAGCTAAATTACGTATGTAAAAGTGTTTTAATTTTTAAAAAAGAATTGACCGAAAACTTTTTTTTCCTTTAAATGAAAAGAGATTTATGCTATTTACGTTATTTAAAATAAATCATTATGTTAAATCAGAGGGACAGTTGATATTTGGGCGGAGCTAAAGCATTAGGAACGGGTAGAGAAAAATGGACAAAGGAGGGGTGGAGTCAGCGTATATTTCCATTTTAGTAAGAAAAATAAATAAACAGCTCGTATTTAAATTTAGTCAAAGAAATAAAATATTGTTTAAAAATGGAAAAAGAGAAAGAAATGTCTGAGACGCAGATGATGAAGAAAATGATGATAGACATGATGAATCTGATGAAAGAAATCATGCAAGATCAAAAAGAATTCATTGCAGATATAAGAGAAAGGAGACATGAGAGAACAGGAAAGGTAGAGAAGAACCAAGAAGTTATAGAGTTGGACTTAATTAAAGAAAGTCAGAAAGTTGAAAAGGAAGTTGACGTGATAAAAGATGTAAAAATTGAATTAGAACTAGATAGCGTTGAAACAGAGAAGACTGAAATAGAAATAGAAATTAAAGCAGCACAGGATAGTGCTAAGACAGAGGAAAATATAGATCAAGAAATTGAAGAGAGACATAAGTTCAAAGTAGAAATAGCGTTGAAAAGTTTTTACAAAAATTTAAAAAGATTAAAGTAAAAGTTCATGTGTGTTTTAAACGTAGATTTAAAATAAAAAGAAAGCGTAGGAAAAAATATTCATGGTTAGGAAAAATACGGAGGTCTGTGAAGCTTAAAGGTTTTCTGATTTACAAAGTTGAAAATAGAACGGTAAGAGACAGAGATAAAATAATTTTTAATCGAGGGATAGAAGTGAGAATATGGAGTATAATTTATGTTAGTGAGTTAGTAGAAAGAAAGAAGGAACCGCCTGACATAGTTTAAAAGTTGGTAAACGGGCGGAACAATAATGTAAATAAACAAAAAGGACCGGAATTGGACAATGAGCACGAATATGATTATTTTAACGTCAATAATCTGATAAATTAAATCTGAAACTTCCATTTAAAAATTAAGACAATAAAGTAAAAAGAAATTAATAATAATAAATTAAATGTTTGAAAGTAATAATAATAACGGAGGCTTCGCAAAATAAAAGATTTTTTTCCCCTCTCCACGCACTGATTAATAAAGAAGAATGTTCATAAATAAATGGGTCAAATTAATGTTTTAAAAGTAAAGCCTGTAGAATTAAATAAATGAAAAAGATAACGGAATTTCTAGAATAAAATCAATTTAGTCAAATAGATATTTACATAATAATGAATCGTAAGAAAGTAAGTTGTTTTTGAATATACGCAAGTTAATAAAAGTTGAGTAAATAATGGATCATAATAAAATTAAATAATTTTTCTGAATACACGCACATAAATAAAGAAGTTAAAATAGTGGTTTAAAAATACTATTGTAAAACTAATATTTAAAATGTTCGTAAGGGTTTGAAAATAATATTCGAGTAAAGGTTAATATAAATAAAGGTTTAAGATAATGTTCATGTGAATTTAAAAATAATGTTGTAAGGTTAATAATATAAATGAGAATCAATGTAAGTGTATTAAGAGTGTATAAGTATACATGTGTATATATGCGCACATACTCTGGTAATATTCGGTAAATACAATACCTTATGATGCGTATCTGAAATGTATTTATCCAGATATCCTTTTAGGTTATTTTCTTGGCACTGCTGCACCTCATGATGTGTGCAAGAAGGGATTTTATTATTATAGATTTCCATTAAGCAAGTCCAGTAATAACTCAATATTTAGAATATTAGTAGGTGTAGAATTGTGCTGCACGTATACACGTGTAGGAATTTATCTATAGCAAAAGGTAATGAGGGTAGCATAGAAATAAGTTTAGTTAAGGATAAGTTTCAAGCTGCTGACTGGATAAATTTTAGTACCCACAACGGACTTATCAGGGATCATTCCTCTTTCCAAAGCGTAAGTCGAAAATGGACAGTTGAAAATTCCTGCCATTTCACAGCAACCTTTCTTTTTCCAAGTCCGATAGAAACCCGGCAAATGAAGCTTCGTTTTTCATACGTGTAAGTCGCTATAAGTCAGCGCATCTGCCTCCGCCTCATTTCCAAAAGATCCCTGTGCCACAAAATTAGTTTGTCCCGGTGGTCGTTATCCATGATTTAGATCATTGTGAGCAATGTATTCGGCATAGATAGAGGGAAAGGATAGTCAAAACAGATTGCCTTTGGTATGTAAAGTGAAAGCATTATGAAAAGCAAACTCAGAAAATAAATGAATATTTAGAATTAAAGTTGCAAGAGATAAAATGGTCAAAAATGACGCATTTTACTCTAAAACAGAGGGGGGTATAACGTGCCAAGGCCAAATTGGCACATGTATATAAAATAATTCTGTCTATTAAAAAAAAAATATTATTAAAATCGTTCGTAAAAGAGTTTGAAAAAAAAATAGAAAATAATTGATTAAAAGGGGAGAGGGGGAGTTATGTCTAGAAAAGATAAAACTAAGAGTTCATAAAAGTTGAAGAGTGTTATTATTATAAATTAAAAGTTAAAATATAAATCTCTTTTCATTCCAGTTTATTAGAATAAATGCGTATATATTTGCGATGGTAAATAAAAATAAATGTAAGCTTGATAATAAGAGATATAATAAATGCGTGTTAAAATCATATTGAAAAACACATGAAAATAAATATTGAAATGAAATGTATTTAAAAACTGGTGAGCTACTAATTAAGAATATAAAAACACGTTTGAAATGGCTACTACTAATTAAATAATCTTCAAAAACATGTCATAGGATTAATTACTAAAGGAATTTCGATAACACCTATTGCATTTATTGCCGGATATTAAAACGAAAACAATTCGCATATATAAGTACCCAGATTTTTATCGGAGTTCAGTTTCAGCCTAGTTTTCAGTGTCAGTCTTGTTTAAATTATTTATCCAGAAACAGAAATGCAGTGTTGAGCATCTTATGGAAATATACGCTCCTCTTTCAGCCCTTAGTCAAACAAGATCAGCAAGACCTGCCCGTGAAATAATGTCTACTTAACAGCTCAGAAATCCTGCGTCAACATTCCACTGTCTCCAAGAATAAAACCAATGGATTAGCATCAAATCTCAAGAAACGTCAAATCTAACCAGTTAAATATCCTTTATTAGATATACTCCATCAGAAGCAGCTAACAACAAGAAATATCCACGTTCCAAAAATCCTAGGTAAAACATTTTATTATTCTCATTTATATGTAGTAGCCACTGCTGTAATTCATAAAAATTCAAGATTCAAATTATATAAACTCTATAAGCATGCATAAAATGAACTATTGATGTGCGTGTTTGTGAATGTTAGATAATTTAAATGTCAAAGATTATTTTTGCTCTTTCATAAAATATATCATAGTATGTTAACTTAAAATATGTGTTATTTATAGATTTATAAAAATGTTTATAATTCGTAAGTGTTAGTTAATAAATTGTCTCTAAAATTAAACTTTATTCGTCGGTCAATTCTTTTTCTATATATTATTACTGATTAAAATTAGACTGGGCTAGTTTATGGGATGGTTTCGAGCGTTGGATTATGAGCCTACTGACCAAATATGTTGTTTATTCTTCTGAATAGATAGCTGGCGCCCGGAGTTTACTCCGAAACAAAGTGTTTGGATAGTAGGGGTTTGAATCTAGCAGCTGAGGTGGGCCATTGTTGATAGTTAAAGCTATCAATAATATCTCCCATTTTTCTCGAATGTGCCGGTTCGTTCACATAACATTTATAAGTAAACAAAATTGGAAATGTATTATGGAGAAGTTTGAAACCAGCCAAAACTTATATACGTGTAAGTAAGTGGTTTCAGCGGTTCGATCTGGTACAATATAAAATAGTAGTCTTCATTTCCCTAATTCAAACCCTAGAGGTACACATATATATAGCTATACTAAGTAATTTAATATAAATATAAACGTATATTTACACATATATGTGTGTAATTGTATATTCACACATCTGCTATTTTAAATGATGGTATACACATTTTGAATATTTTTATTTGCGAAAAATTGTATATTTACATCTGATTGATATTATTATTATAAAATGACACACCTTTATAATTTTGTAAAATATTTATCTTATGATTTTAAATTATTAAATTGGTTTTAAGCTGTGGAAATTGTATTTATATAAGAACAAAGTTCTCTAAATCATTTCGAACTGTCTTTGAAGTTATACAATTACTAAATTACTTAATCACATATAGCAATTAAAGACAAGGGGATTTTCTCACGTGTATGTTAAAATGTTTGCAGTTTAAATCTCTTTGAAGAAAAGAAGAAAAAGAAATTCACTGTTTAAAGAAAAAGAACTTTGTAAATCTTATAAGATACCACCTGCATAAATCCAGACTTTATAATTCTTGTAAAATAAAAATCGGACAATTAAACCTGCAATAAAAAATCTTGTGAAATAAAAAGGAACAATTAACAAGCATTAAACCTGAAATCAATATAACCAATTTGTTTGAAGTTGATGAAATTAGGACTTCTTAAGTTTTAAAGTCTAAAAATAAAGATTGTGAATGAGCTGTAAGAGGGGGGGGTAAAGAAATATAAAAAGGCCAGTTGAAAAGAAATTATCATCCATTTTGCTTTACTCGTGTGTCAACTTATACCCAGGCAGTTTGCCCAGTTTTTATCATATAGATAAGTGGCTAGAAAAACGCAATTGCTGTCTCCACGGCAGCTAGAACTGTTTATGGAGACCGAAGACCCAAACCACTACCTAACTGAAAGAATAGCCCATAGATGAACCAGCTCAGATAAATCAGTCCATGCATGTGTGTTTCATACTGTCAAGCTGCAAACCTTCAGAGTAAATAACCTGTAACAACTTCTCAACCAAGCTAAATCTAAAGCTATAGCAATTTCTAAATCTTTCCTAAAGCTAGCTATATAATATAAATAATGTGCACAAACTCTTAAACTCAAATCTCGCAAATTAATTCAAACTCAAATCTTGCAAATTAATTCAACTATGTTAAATGAGTGTATTCTCTCTTAAATTAATCAAACTATGTTAAATAAGTGTATTCTCTCTTAAATTAATTAAACTGTATTAGATAAGTATATCTCAATCTGTATAATTTTAAAATATTTTAAAAGTTAAAATGTAAATCTTGCCTGATCTCAAATTTTTAAATCTTTTTAAAGTCAACTTATACAAGCTTATTATTGCCTTATTATTTTCTCTATTTACGTCTACACTTTTGCATATATATATATATATTTTGTTAAAATGCATTTATTTATTTATTCTCTGCCTTCGGAGCAGAGATTATTAATTATTATATACACGAAGAGACGTTTTTGTTCTCAAGTAAATTAATGCATACTGTTTGGCATATTTATAGATCTCTGGTCTGAAACCTACTTTGATATATTAGGTGAGCTGCTATGTTTAGCTTAATATCACATATATGTTTCTTATTAAAAGGTCTGTTTAGTTAAATAAGAGTGATAATTTAAAGCATATTCAGTAGTTAGCCCAGTAAGCATATTCAGTAGTTAGCCCAGTTTAAGTCCCAGATATGCTTTAGACCCCATTAATATATTTTCATAGAATATGTAGTTAATTAATAAACTAGATCATTTCAATAAAGTCCTCTTTAGCACAATTTCAGTGTTTATTTAACTAATTGGCGTAGGGTAGTTTTGCTGAAGAAACTATAGACTTCGCGCTTTACTAACTGTAATAATTAAGATTTAGAAAGCGTTATGAATGAGTTTTTACAAAGCACTGAGGTGCATTCCGCCTTGCTATGATATAATTATTAAGATAAGATTAGGTTTTAAGGACTATCTTATCATCCCTAATTCGGACAGCCCTCTCTCTTGAATGGGATAATGATTTTAAGGGTCATTCCCATTACCTTCAGAACTGGAACACCGGAATCCAGCATCATATATTATGGCTGTTCGATCATCCGAACTAAAAGTTCACATATAGCAAGCAACCGGTATCTGAGAACCGAGTAAACGTTACTGAATCTCATGAGTAAAGGCACATTCAAGCCGCATCTCTGATGTAATTTGCATAGCGCCGTAGCCTCAGAAGCTATGCTACAAAACACCAGTTAATCTGCTGTTATATTAATTGTTCAGCATTGATCTGAATCTCGGATCTAGTTTATCTAATAATATCTACATAAAGAGCATATTGACTGCTCATCACATAATGATAAATTTAAGTACGCATTGTATAAAGTTGCCACCCTCTTAAAATTTAACTCTTAACAAACTGAGTAGGAATGGCAGAGCATGACTTATGCATCAGTGTAGACGTATAAATAATTATTAATGTATAAATGCTATAACAAAATGATGATCGTTAAGTACAATTGATTACAGAACGTGTAGGTCGTATTTTCACCATCCCACCTGCGAGTGGAAGATGCAGTCCGTTTAATTGTTATTGTTAGTGTTTTGTCAATATTAATTTTAAAACATATTAACATCTGTAGTATTATTCACTTTCTTTATATTAAATCGCCATCCATAATTATTAATATATGCATTAGATAATCAGCCATAAGTTGTGTGAGTGTGTTTGGTTAAGCTATAAAGCATTTAGTTAATTATCCTCGAGTCTCTCGCTTTACCCTTTGCTACTGCAGGCGCGGAAATTAAGAGATTACGAGTGTGACCTCATATATGTCATTCATAAGGTAGTAAGTCAAGGGGAGTTGGTGAAGGAGCTGAGGTGCGGTCGGATTTGGTCTTAAACCCTCATCTAGATCAGCCTTGGTATAATTTACCAAAACTCTGGATTTTTTTGCGTGAATGTTCAAATATGACTGTTACAATATATAAATAAGTATAAAGATCTGTAATTAAAAATTTATACACAAATACTTGTTGTAAAAATGTATATAATTTTTGTTTCCTTGTTAATTAAGATTTTACTTAAAAAAAAAAAAATTCCTTTTGAAATGTCAGGTGAATTTAGCCTAAAGTTAAAGATGGTTGCTACATTTTACCGTTTTTGAATCCACGATTTATTGATAAAGGATGGTGATGCAAATAGGAGTAAAGGTAGGAATATATATTTCTGGTAGTCGCAGATTGTTTTAGCTTATACTGGATGGCAGAAAAGACGAGCTCTGCTTTTGTTTTATTAGTTAAGCTAAGTATTTGGTGATTTTTATTATATTTCTAACAAGAGAAGTAAGATACCCATAGACATTAAAATTTAGTTTCTGGACTAGTTATAGATTATATAATTGTGTAAGCAAGTTGATTTGAGTTCAAAAACTTAAGTTTTCAGTTTTTAAACTTGACATGTAAAATGGAGTTTTATGATTGCTAAATGCATTTTTGTACTTATTCCACTATGAATCAGGCTTCTTTGATAAAGGCAAAAGGCAGAAACCGATCTGATGATAATTGAGATATTAAGGATAAGAATTATATTTGCATCTGATAATCTCTAATTACTTTCTTACACTAGAAAATGTAGAGCTGATTTTATTTGATCAAGCTGACTGTTTGCTGATTACAGCATCTCATTATTATGTTATCGTACATAGAAAGTAAAGCAATAAAAATCATGGACATTTTTTTTAACAATTTTTTTTTGTAAAAAAAAAAAAAAAAATTGTAAAAAAAATCCCCCAGATAAAATGAATCAATACATAATATCAGGATATGTTCATTATTTAATAATTAATTACATTTTTATGTTATACTGAAATAAATTATCACAATAAATTTTTTACATTTATTCATCAAAAAAATAAAACTATTGTACTTATAATTATAAAAATAAAATTAAGTTTATTAACACAATATTGATTACATTTTTAAATACACCTAGATTCCGCTTAGCACAAGATCTTTTGTGAGAATTCATCACAGTGATTATCAATTTGTATCTCCTATTTTCATTCACAACTGTATATTTACTATGATGGCAAAAAAAAAATAGTTAATTTCTTTTGTTTTTGATACTAAAAATATACAATACAGTGTTTATTCATTATAAATAGTACATTATACAATATATGTATTGAAACAGTAGGGTCTGCTTTGCAGATCTTCGTTTCACCTTTTCTCACCTACTTCCTACCCTCATACCTTAGTTTGAACCCCAATCTATCGTAGTGTGTCTGCAATACGCTTATATACCGAAAATCTTGCCTAATTTTAAACCACGAGTACAATGCTAGTATTTTATATATAACTCATTCCCAAATAAAATAAAATATTATGGATTATGTATATGTTCACAGAATTTTGATTTATTTAAAAGTAGGTTATATAAGTCGTAATTGCGCACACACTATGATATGTATTTAAAACATTTCAAAATTATAAATTGTTAAAGTTATTTTGTTTGAATCTATTTACAAATATATATTACCGTTGTAATATATTTTTGATTTAAAATAAAATTCATTTAGTAAATATTCGTTTAGTAAATAGATTCAAATATTGCAATGTAAAAGTAAAATAATTTTAGTTTAATTTAATAAAAGTCATTCCAAGTATTTCTTTTAAAATAAATGAGGGACAATAGTTTAATTAGTTAATGTTATATAAGTTTATCTAAAAACAGCAGATGTCCACTTAAGGTTTTTTTTAATTAGTAAAAGTAATTTTTAATTAAATGTAGTTTGTAATTCGAATGTTGACAGGTAAATTAACAAAAGAAATTAATTAATGTTGAATTCCTTTAGACATTCGGATGATTTAATTACAGCTGATAAGTCCAATATATTTTTGTAATGCTCCAGGGCAGTTCTATTGTTAAAGTCTACTATAAAAAGAAGGGTTTTCTTTTGTTCTCCATTCTAATGTTTCTAAGAGAAATCATTCTGAGGTCTAATGTTTCTAACCAAAATTATTGTAGTAATTTGTAAATCTTGACATGACGGAGTAGTGCGCAAGAAGGCTATTTCTCTCCGGAATGGTCGTATGCTGCCGTAGACCATCGGAAGTTATCACACAAGGAACCCCGGAACTGCTGCCGCTGCCAAAAATATGAACTATTCCAGATTTTGCTGTTAAATTATATAAAAAACCTGCCGATCATCAATCTACCTAAAATGCTTTTCCAGAGGTAACCGTAAATTAACCCAAGAGCTCTTGTGATAACTAACATGCTATATTAAATTGTTTTCTGATGTTTCACATAACTTTGTTATGTATTTCTTTTAAATATACTCAACATTTTGCTCTCTATCCTTGGGTTAATATTTTATATTGATTAAGCTTTCTGTTATTTTATGATAATGTGTCAGAATCGTCTTTGTCCGAGTGAAAATAAGACGCCGCTATGAAGGCATATTTTAAATTTCTAAATAATTTTCCAATTTTATTATCTTGCAAATCACTCGTTCGAGGGCGATTCTTTTCTTTAATATATAATATAATCACATAGTTTAAAATCTACATGTTATTGACTTTAATCTAATATGAGAGTATGTGCGAGGTCAATGATTAAATGTGTCTTTTAATGCATGATTGCGTATATAAATCTATACTTACTTTTCAAACCCGCAAGCATGCATTTTCCTATTTTAATTACCATGTTCTACTTTAATTACAAAGTTCATCATTGACGTCGAGAATGTGTGGACTCTTTTAAATGAATTTCTGGGAATTTGATTGGGTATTTCTCTTAATCCAAGTAAAACCCATTCAGTATGTTTTATATACACTAGTCTCATATTGGTGGTAAATGAATTGGTTGTTGAGACCGCTTTGTTTTACTTTTCCAAGGATTCTTTACACGGCCAAATCCGTTCTCTTCGCTTATTGCGGTTTCCAGGCAGAGTGTGTCCACAAATGACACACCTAGGAATTAAACGCAATCGTCACCCAGTCGCTAAGTTTCGGCTGTTCATAAAAATAATTTCCTACGGGTTAGCGCTCCGTAATCAATCCGGATCTTCAATATTGTTTTATTTTATATTTATTTTACAAAGCATCCGTGACTTAAATGTGTCACACCCTCCAACTTTAATAAATTCATTATCAGCAATACTGACCTCCCAATGTAACTTTATTATTATTATTATTATCGAATAAATGCTTTGATCACATTCCCACTTTGTTGCTTATTAAGCTTTTGTCCGTGCTATTCTCGAAATCAATAAATATTTTAGAACACTTAATTTTCAAATATTTTCTTAAACTTGTATAATTGCTCAAAGCACCTCGCACATGTTCCTATCTCATCAAGCACATTATCGTAATGCTATTAGCCCGAGGAATAGAATATATCACTTTGCTTTAAAACCTTTTGTCATTTATTGGAATATAATGCCAACCATTATTTAATATACGTCCCTGTCTCATATAAGTAGACAGTGGCGTTCTATATATATTTTATATAAATAAATTTTGTGAAATTATTTAAAACTAAATTTGATCTCTTATTTTATTGATTCCCATCACTGTCTCAGTCTATATATATATTTTCTGCATTTCTTTTGTAAATCCATAGACGTTAATTAGCCACCCAAGCTTCTTTTAGTATTGAGTCTTTTATTTCTCCCTGACCACCAGGCACCGGTTAAAGGTTATACTAGTAGTGGCATCAGATGCGTTATCACGTAGATGGCGCTGTGAAATTTGGAGTTTAGATTCGAACTTAGTATATCTCGAAGGCAACCCCTCCTAGAATGTTCAGTTTCGTGTCTGGGGTTTGAATTCTGCAGTGTGTTAGCGAGATAGACGATTCTGACTTACAGTATTTTGAATATAAAATTAAAATATGATTAATATACTGTGTTTTATTTTCATACAGTAACCAGTCAAGATAACCTAAACATTAATTAATGACATATTTAATGTTTAATGAATATAAGAGTAAAAAAAAAAAGTGCTTCATTTAGTTCAATACAGTAAGTAATCAAAAGTTTATTTTTATGACATACAACTACCAAATATATTAACATTGCATTTTTAAATGTGTACATTAGCTTAAAAATTTTACTGTAACCCATTTTTAGATTAAACATTTGTGGCAGAAGTTACTGTCATTGTACAGTAATAGTAAAATTTAGTTATAATTTTAACTTATTTTGAGAAAAAAAAAAAGATTTACATGTTATGCCATAAAAGTCACTAAATAGAAATACAAAATATCATTTACAGTATTTGCATAATTTTAAATCATAATATCGTAATCTGTTTCAAAGATATTCAAACCAAATATGGCATTATCGAAAATATAAGAAGATAAGGGTGCTGAAAAAAAAAAATTCATTCAACATAAAACTAAAAATAAGTTTTGGTTATATACTATACTATTAATAATTAATTTAAAATTATGTATAGTATTATACTAGCCGATATATTCAATTATTAAATCTAAATTAAAAAATAATTTTTACTTGCTAAATTTTAAATCATAGTTTTTTAAATTTGTTTCATACATGTAATGTTAGAGTAAACTTAGGAAATTATAGTATCGAAGAAAATACAAATTTCTTTCAACATAAAAGTAAAAATAAATTTTAGTCACATATTAATAATTAATTTTACCTTTTATACTGTTATGTATTCGATAAGATATTCAGTCATGAAATTTTAAATTAAAACCTTTATGAATGCTAATTTCAGTCAAATTATGATTGCTTATTATCGCAAATGTATTTTTGATAAAAAAAAAAGGAACATGGGAGATGATTTCATTATTATGCATTTAATAATAAATATTATATGATGAAAATGCAGTACAAATAAATTGGAAAAATGTCATGTATTTAATTTTTATTTAAATGATCTATATTTCTACCATTATAACATACTGTATTATGCTAAAAATTGTGATGCCATTTCAGGAAAATAGCTACCACCTTTAATGAAGTAGGATGTCAAATGCCATTAAAAAAAGATCATAGGTAGTGTATTTGTATATAATGTGTTATGTAGATCTGCATAATACATACTGTAAAAAAAAAATCTAAATATTTATTACAATTTGCAAATATTAGAGCTCTTTTTTTTTAATATGTCAGAATTTTTATTTTTTTCAAAGTTAACTCCATGATTAGGTTATGGTAATGAATAGTTATATGAATTTGCTATCCTTACATTGTTTCTAAATATGTAGTCTTTACAGTCACAACAGTACAGTCAATGAGATATTTCTAATTGCTTTTTAGTTTAAATAATTTCACATAAATAATATGAATTTAAAAAAAATGAAACTTCAATATGTTTTTTTCTTCAGCACAATGATTAACAATTTTACTGAAGAACACAAAAAATTGTCAATTGTGAGTATACTTTCCTTTTCTTGGTACAATTTTTGTATGTTTACACAGTGAAAGCAAACACCTTTCTAGTGATATTTTTTTAAATTTTCTTTTACAGCTATATACATTTTTAACTGAAATAACAGCAACTAATACCACAGAACACCATCTCACTTCTTCAACCTATGGATCAAAAAATTATAGCAATCTTCAAGTTGTACTAACTTCCCACAGAACACCATCTCACTTCTTCAACCTATGGATCAAAAAATTATAGCAATCTTCAAGATGTACTAACTTCAATAATTAGTACAGCATTTTATCAGCAGTTTGGATAAAGATCATGATAAGAAATTGATGATGATAACATTGAAGAGTTTTTGCAATCACACATGAAAGAATTAACTAATAAGGAATTAATTCAACTGAATGAAGAAAAGGAAAGAAGTTATGAACAGCATTTTCTCAGTATTTGGCCTGATTTAGATAATGCTCCATCAAACCTAAAAATGCCTTAAGCCAGCGAATGAGACTCTCTAATACACATACAAAAAGAAAATCAAAAAAGCGAATCATTCATTCTAAATTTTTTCACTAGAGATCCTCAGCCATCAACTCTGGTGTACCTACAAAAAATCAAGATCATCAAAGAATTCAAAACTTAGAATGAACAATTGATGACACAGATAATTGGATGACAAGTGTTGAATGGATGGATTACAAGAAACTAAATATATATATATTTTTTACATAGATTTGAAATGCATTATCTTCCATACATCCATGTTTTAAATGAATACTTGCATAATACACAGTAGTACAGTTTTCACATGCATATATTGTATATTATTGTTTTTTAAAACTACTATATGTACTAGGATAGGTTGTTTGTTATACATTGGTATTATTTTTATCCATAAGAATAAGTTAAATTTTTCCCTATAGAAAACCATTATAAGTCCTTGCTTTTCATACAATCTTCATGCTTTACGATGAGTTTTGGGAAACAGTTGTCTTTGCTAAGCGGGATAAATATGTATTAGTTTGTAATAGAAATGGCCTTTTACAACACATACATTTTTACATGTAGTATATTTTCTTTTCCATTTTACCAATATCAAAATAAATATTTGGAGACAAATTATTACATAATTTAATTAATAATTTACTAAGGCTGTAACCTTAGAAATAAGCGTCTGAAAAATACGAAGATAGCGACCTCTATAGGTCTTAAAACACAAGCTTACGCTATGAAGAAAAGAGAGAATCCAGAGAATCCTTCTTTACTTCAACCTACTTTTATATATAAATAGGTGAAGCTGAAGTGTTTTGATCTAAGAGTGTGAAGCTTGTGTTTTAAGACCTATAGAGGTCCCTACCTTCGTATTTTTCAGACGCTTATTTCTAAGGTTACAGCCTTAGTAAATTATTACTTAATATAATAATGGGCGTTTAATAAAATTTATAATTACATAATTTAATATTTATTTTGTTAGGAAAGATCCCCCCCCCCCCACACACATGCACACACATTTAATCTGATATTTTCTACTTAGGACTTGGATTTGAATAAACTAAAGAATTGCTTTGGATTTTTAAAAAAAAAAAAAAATAATGATTATGTAAATGCTATTAATAATGATTGGGAAGTATGCAGAATTTAAAATTAATAAAAAAGAAAATCCTATTTTAAAACTTCCATAGAAAAATTTACAATTTATGAATAAATTTAAATAATAATTCTAAATCTGATTGATTTTTTTATTATTTTAGAACAATAATTAATTTTCTCAGCTTTATTTTTTCTATAGTATTGTAGTTTTATGGATCATATAATATTTTATCAAATGTTATTGTGAAAATTGTACTTTCAGTCAAATAAAAAAAAAAAAAAAATTAATAGAGCATATCTAGTCAACAACTTATAAGTTAAAATTTCCAAATTTATTTTAAAGTTCTTATTTAAAAACAAATGTCAAGACAAAAATATTTTATGCATGCTAATATATAATTTTTGGTGTTATTTATATACATAATTATTTGGCACTAAAATTACTGTTTCATCTATTTATTACTAATGCTAATGGCACATTTTGCTCATAATAAATACATGTTTTTATAGTTTGAATTTTTTTAAACTTAGCTTAAACATTATTTAAATTTTATTGAACATTATTTGACAATTAATCTAATCTTAACTAAGTATTTGTTTAATTCTTTTATTTCTCAGAAAGTTGGAACAAATTTAATAGCAAGACATATTTTTTAAAATATGGAATACTGATGGTATTTAAACCAAATCTTATCAATAAATTATTAAAATTATTTAAGATTAAAATGTATTCACGATAATCTTATTATCTACAAAAATATATATATTTTATTTTTTTAAAAATAAATTGTTTTATTTACACCATTTTTGTTTTGTTTTGTTTTTATATTTCTTTGCAGAAAACAGTTTTTTTATTTTATTTGTGAGGACAGCGGCATTAATATTTGAGATTCAGAAATCTTTAAATTTGATTTCACATTTGTGAGAAATTTTTTTTAAATATATGAATATTACACAACTGTATTTCTTTTTCAGGTTTGATGGAATATTATCTGTTTTTAGAAATCAAAATTTTGATCAGGGCAGCAGGACAAAATGTTTTTGTAGACAGTGTATCAAAAATAAAATTGTAAATCTTGGAGCTTCTCTACTTTCCAGTACAAAATGTCTTAAATCCAAATTTTTGTTATTTATGTGATTTTAAACTGAATCAATTTAAGAAAGATGATATTTCATTTGGAATGCAGTCTTTCCATGGCATTTATTCTCTGGTAGTGATTTTTTTTTTTTACAACTTTGCTTCATAGATTGCGATTTTGGACATTTAACTTTTTAAAAAATTTCTGGCATATATATACAAGCAGATAATAAATATTTTTAAACTTTAGAAACATAAGTAATAAGAAATTATATATTGTCATAACATTTCTTTCTTCACATAGAGGAATTTAATTTTAAAAAAACTACATTCTGTTTTTTAAAGAGAAAACATAGGGGATATTAGCAAATCATGTTATTTCTATTTTTTAAAACATTTTCAAAATATTCAATTGATGAGCCGACTCTTAAATAGAATTATAATTGATTTAATTATATAGGTTCAGCATTCACTTTTTTATTATTTCTTGTTTCAAAAATAAAATTATTTACCTATTGAGTTCATACACAACGAATGAGAATGCAAACAATCATATTTTAATTATGCATGTTTGTTTCTAATGTATAACTATTATTTGTTAAAAAACAAAACAAAACTAACACTAAAATATAAATTAAAGATAAATATTAATAGTGCTGGAGAAAATATTGGAAACATTAAATAATGCATTTCGATGACTACTTATTTACTGAAAGTTCATGAAGAATATATCATGTTTCTCGAAAGTAAGATCTAACCAGAAATTTAAGCCCTAGCATGATTTTTCAGGATGCTCATAATATAAGCCTTAGTTAAGATCATCAGCCAGATGAACAAATTTCATTCATCCATTGCAACACACGATGTACATATTGGATTATAAAGAGATGAATGTATAAGTAAATGATATTATTGATTTTAATTCTTTAAATAAATAATATAAATTATAATAGTATTTATATATAGTATTCTCCCATTGATCATTTTCAACAAATATAAATCTACTTGCATAGAGACAATATTCTCTCAGCTGAAACTTAATTAAGATAACAAATTTATTAAGTTTATGAATGATTTAATTTTATCTACCAAAAGTCAATGTATTGGACAATTTATACTTTTTTAATGTAATTTTAGGTACTTATTTTATTTATTTTTAATACTTAGATTTAGATTGCTTGATTTAGTTTTAGAGTTTGTTGTGATAGCTTTTAAATATTCAAGATAAAAGAAAAATCAGTTTTGTTTCTTAAATGTTTTTGCCCCTCCTACAAGAGTTTTTAATATTCAAGATAAAAGAAAAATCAATTTGGTTTTTTAAATGTTTATTTTTCCTCTTAAAAGATTTTAAATAATAGATGATTTTAATAACTAAAGTTAAGTTTAAGTTAAATCAATCTTTCTCCTAAAGAAAAGTTTTAAAAAAGAATACCCAAGTGGGGCTATTACAAGTAATTTGGAAAATGTTTAAAATGTGTGCACTTGATAACATATGGATGTAATTGTGTCATATGAATCTTTTTAATTCACTACACCATATGTTGTATAATTCATACTTAATGTGATGTGAGATATAGAAACATTTTCTGAATTTTGTGCTTACATTTTTTTGTTGCTTTTGTGTGGATAATCATTCTTAACTGTAATTATTTTTGTTACCACTCCTATTGATTTAATGGTGGATTTAAATAGTCACTCTTCCAGAACGTTTGTGCATCAAAATCTCTATCTAGGGCCTATACATTCAATATCTCCAGATAAGTTTTTATCTTATGGCTTTCATTAGTGAGGAATCTTGGATCTAAGAACTCTGCATCTAGATCTTTGAATTTAAGGCTATCTTTCAAATGATCGGAAGGATACAATAATAATATCGATATTTAAGAAAAAGTGATAAAGAAAATATTAAAAATTACAAACTTATTCTTCAGTCAGTTCTGTATGAAATTTTTACTAAGTTAATTACAATTTATTTACAGCGAACTTTGGATTCTAACCAATTAAAAGAATAAGCTGGATTTAAAAGTGATGTTTTAGTATAGTTGATCACATCCAAAAATTAACAGAAGTTATAGAAGGGACCAACGAATATTAATTACCATCATATCATAGATTTGTAGATTATTAAAAGGCATTAGATTCTATAAGCCTTTCCATGGTGATTAAGGCATGGGATATTCTTGAGAATATTTATCAAAATACAATTACATTGTATTTCATTATGAAATTAAGAAAATCAGTATTGATTAGAATGTCTGACAGAATGATTCTTCATATTTCCAAAACTTTTTACAGGTGCTTTACAAGAAGTATTTTGTGGATTAAACTATAAAGCTAAGGGAATAAAAGTGAGCGGACATCATTTAAATCTTCTAAATTTTGCAGTTGTTGTGGTTGTTTTTGCAAATACTGCTTCAGAACTTCAGGACATTTTATTAGTTATAAGGTAAGATAAATGCTAAAATGACTAAAATAATGGTCAATGAATTTTTTCTGGAAAAGAAAATAAAGGTTAATAACTGAATTAAAAAAAGTCAACTATTACAAATATCTTGTCCAGTTTATTATTGCAGGTGGAAACATATTGGATGAAATTAATCATAGAAATATACCTGGAGGGAGTGCTTTTTAATAGAAATAACTTGATATTAAAAGGAAATAAACGTATATGTTTGACAAGGAAAGTTTTTCACACGTGTTTACCAGTCCTTGATTATGAATATGAGCAATTTAGAGATTTCATTCCATTCAATGAAGAGATCGAAATTGAAATACATGGGTTAGAAAATAGACAAGGATCACTGACATTGAAAGAATTTAGAGATTGAAAAGAAGCTGGGCTGAATATATTACTAAAAGATATCATAATAGATGGACATTTGAAGTCATAAACTGGATCCCAAGAGATTGTAAACTATCTAGAAAAAGATGCGATTGTGGAGAATGAAGGTGGATGTTGGAGAAACTGGTTTAAATTGGAGCCTCTTTCATCCTGCAGTGAATCAAGAATGATTGGAATTGGTGATGTTGATGACGTAAAAGGAATATTAGAAAAAATGGTTACATTATCTATTGTATTATTTCCTCTAATTTTTTTTTTTTGTAAAATTTTTTATCAGATATTCAAGTTTAATAGAGAAAAATAAAAATCTAACTTTGGAAAGTAGATCATTTTTTACAAAACATTCTTACATGGTAAAGTGTATTTTGAACAGCTTAAAGAAATTAAAAAAAATTCAATAGTAATTATATTTAAATTGAGATGCCTCTCAAATATCTATTTTTTTCTTGTATTAGAACAATTCATCTAAGTTCTAATAGCATTTTGTTATTGGAGATATATTATTATAGATGCTTTTTTAATTACATAGGAAGACATTAATTTTTTTTTTTTTTAAAAAAAAAGGTTCATTATTGACAAGTTACGAGTTCAAACACAAATATGTGGTTAGATCTTAAAAATATTTTACATTTGTTTATACTTATTTTGTTTAAATCAAATGTATTAGAATTATTATTTTGTAATATCTTTATAAATAGGTTTTGATTTTTATAAATCAAAATTTGATACTTATTTTTTGTTTATTCAGTTATTATCAATATATTTATATTTACAATACATGTAAATGTGTCTATTACAATAATTTATAAGATTTATGTCTCTCTTAAGACAATATCTACAATCAAAATTTTAAAATTAATATTAGATTTATTTATTTATTTTAACTGAGGAATGATTTTATTATTGGAATAAATTACAATATTATGTAACTATAAGCATCTAATAAAGGTTACATATAACAATCCATGGTGAATATTTTTATTTGAAATTACTTGCTTTTTATCCTACATTTATTTCTAGCTTTCTTAATTAAAATACTGTAATTTATTTACTTTCATTTTTGTCGAATTCTATACATAAAAAATAAATATGTGATTATATATATAAAATTAATGTACTTGTAATATTTGGAATGAAAAAAGACAAATTACTTTTTTCAACAATATTTAATTGAATCAAATATTCTGACTTGATTTAAACAACAGCAATCTTGTATTTTTTATAAATTGGATGACTGCTTCATCAAAGTTTAAATATAAAAAGGAATAATATAGGTAGATTATCATTAATCTAAACAATATCTTTAATTCAAAAACTTTTATTTAGATAAAATTACAAAACATTGTTTTAATTATTTCTATATAAAATTTTTTCACCAATGTAATTAAGTCTATAAGTTTATCCTGGACAGCAAGTTTACTTGATTTCCCAAAGTGCCTGTAAATTAAAAATCATAAGAAATGTCAATTGTAATTATTTCATATGGTAAAAAAATGAATTTGTTATCCTAAATTCAAAATATAAAATCTCCATAATTTGTAAAATTGAAAAAAGTAATAATTAATGAAAAACATTTTACTAAGTATATTATTAATAAAAACATTTCAATTATAGTGATTTTTTTGTAACAGGTTAGCTATTGAAAATACTATATTGACTTTTTTTGTATCTGCTGATGCAGTTCTTATTATAACTTAATGTGTCAGTGAAAAAATAAAATGTTATATGATTCATATAATTAACTACAAAAATCAATAAAGTTAAGAGTATAATAATTTGCACACACACACAAAAAAACCATGTTTAATATTCTAATCATTTTATGCTAAATAATAAAAATGAGGTATAAATATACATAATGATTTTTTGGTAATGTTTTTTTTTCTGAAAATGCTGAACCTTTGTCGTCACATAATCTTTGACTTAGGCTTTGTAAATTATGTTTATGGAAATTTTTCTTTTCTAACAAAATAGAAAGAAAATATGTACATATAAAAATTGCAAAATTTATTTGTTGTATATTTAATTATTTGACTTTTTTTTTTTTACGATTATAAATACTTCTACATTAAAGTAATAATTTTTCATATAATGTAAAAATATAATTAAAATTATATATACCTTAGCCCATTTCTCAATTTAATTATTATTATTTTTTTTATAAAACTTTTAATATCATAAAAACTATAAGTTAGACTGCTTATCATTGATATTTTATTAAAACTATAGAAAGTTATCCCCAAAATAATGTAACAAATGCATGCATAGTTGGCAGTTTTTAAGCTTCTACAAAGTTCAAATGACAATATATGCCCAGATATTTTACATAACATTCTAGTATTACACCTCTGGTAGAGCTACCACAGCATATATGAATATGTTAATCAATAAAGTTAACATTTTTAAAGCAAAAAAAAATACTGAAGAAATTTTATACAAACTAATGTCAACATAGTTACAAAATTTAACACTTTTTTAATAATACAGAATATAATAATTTATATAATTTATTAAAAAAATAATACGAAACATGACAGCATAATTTCTTAATGAATAATAAAAATTTACATAATTAGTTAATAATTATTAATTACTGAAAACTTACCTATTAAAAAGTTATCAAACATTATTATCAGTAATAAATGGCATTGATCAATACAAAATTATTAAACAGTATCATTATTATTATTTTTTTTTACTAAATCCTACAAATTAGTATTAATCAAAAATGTTATATTTTTTAGTAAATTATGCAAATTTTTCTAGGTGTATTGTATTATTTAAAAAACTGCAATAAATTTTATAGTTACATTTGAAGTCATCATCATTTCAATTATTATCGATCCACTGCCGAATGAAAGTCTTTCCCACTTCATCTTCTTTGATCTCTAGCCTCTCTTTTCCACATTTTCCCAGCACATGTCCTTATTTCATCCATCCATCTCACATATGGTTTATTTTTAGGTCTTTTACATTCTTTTGGAATTCAGATTTGAAGTCGTGAGATCTTTTTTTCATCGAACAATATACAGTGTTCAAATGTGAAATTTTGCATAAATACATTTATTCTTCCAAATTCTATTTGTAAGAGGTTGTTTCAATAGAAATTGACAATTTTAATTCTTATGGGATAGGTTGCTTTGAAAACAAGTTGTTTCAGAAATTATAATAAATAAGTATTAGAAGGGATTTGAACTGTCTTTCAAGCTCCCTACAACTATCCACTCCATCTTATACAAGTTTGAAAGTTTTAGTTCAAATTCTAATTACATTAAGCTCAATATAAATAATATATATGTATTTAAATAAATAAAATTTTAATTGCAATTGTAATTGTGTGGTTTTTTTTTAAATTCCAAATTTAATGAAAATTGTTTGAATTTTTTTACTTATTGATTAGCATCTTTAATATAGCTTAGTGACTATCAGGTATGTAATATTCTAATCTTATGTAGAATTATTATTATTGTACCTATTGAAATTTGAAATAAATTTCAATATGTGGTGTAATGTAAAAAAAATATAAAAAAATTTTTGGTTTGATTTTAATAATGAATATATAAACCTGGGGAGGACTGGAATATGTTGCTATGATGACAATAATGTTGGAGAAAAGTTTATTATTCTAGTATAAAAATTTGTGGATTCACTATTCATTTTAAAAAATGAATGTATAAATAATAAAGTTTATAGTCCTGATAAAATTGTTTTTCCTTTATTATGTATATTTTTGTTACTGCATTCACAATAGTAGGTTATAAATAATACCACCTATATGTGTAATGTCTCACGTATGTTTGTTATTTCATTTGTATAATATTGTGTTGCAAAATATGTGTAAAAGCATGTTTCTATTGTAGTATGAAAGAATGTAGTTTTAATTGCTTAGTTTATGTTAGGGTGAAAGATACTATTTGTATTTTAAAATGTAAATATTGTATGTTATATGTACTAATTATAAAATATTTTTTTAATTTGTTATTATTATATAATAAGATTTTTATTTTTGGTATGTTGGCTGGATTTGACCAAAGAGTTAAAACATTTATAAATAGAACTAAATAGTTTAAACTTGCTTTCTTGTATCTTGGCTTCAATAGAAATGAACCAAAGTTCCTTCATGTAAATTTTTATTTATTTATTTTTAAAAGTAAATAATTATCAACAGGATACAATAATAAGGTGAAAGCAATAGCATTTGTTCATTAACTGGGCAGGTTTATCGGGAATTTATAAGAGGCAGCAGTTTATTGAAAGAATGAAAATTAATCCATAGCATTTAAAATACTATTGCAATATTTCTTTGTGTTAAAAATGTTTATTACTTATTTGTCAAACATGAGATATAAATGCTAACAACAGCAAGATGTATACAAGAACTATATTCACCTGCTGATATAATTTTATGAGGGCGATGAGTTATTTCCACATAAGATAGAAATTGGTTCAATTTCCATAGCATCATCATGGATCAAACTAGCGATTGTTCACTTGTAATGATTTATGAATCAAATACTTCTTAAAGGAAAGATTGTTTATGTTGTATCATTGTGTGTATAAACTAATGTTTGTACACTTATAATGTCACAGATTGAATACCTGCTAAATGAAAGAATAATTTAGATATTTAGAAATTATCGGAATTAATAAAATGTACTTTGAATCTAATAGCTTTTTGTGATATTTTTACTTTTTTTGGAATAACAAAACATCATTGATTTGTGGTTTAAGAAATATACATTAAGATTATGGTACTATTTTGGCAGTATGTCTGGACAATTGATCACGTTATTTGCTAATATTCTTATTATTTTATAATATAGGATATAAACGGTAGTATATTTTAAATTATGTAGAGATTTATTTTACATGCTTAGTTTAAGAGAGTTATGTTTTTCTAAATTCTAATTTATATTTCATAACTTAATTATTATTTTACTTTAAAAAATATCTCATTCATCGATTATAAATTAATCTCTAGTATTTATTTTTATTTTATTTTTTTAGAATAAAATGAACAAATGGATAGATTCATCTTTAGTAAATTTTAATTTCCATTAACTATTTTTTTTTACATATATGAAGATTTAAGAATGTCCTTGACTCATATCTTGAAAACTACACATATATTACCACATGTTTGTGTTACATAAATATACATTGTAGTCTTAACATTTTATAGGTAAAGTTCAAAGTACAATCACCTATTTAATTTAAAATAATGTCAATTGAAAACCTATTACATAAAGCATAATTGGATTATATGTATATATATTTAAATGTTTATTTGCCATATATATATTTTTGATTTTAATTTATATCTATTTGTTAGTAAATTTTGAATTCAGTTAAAACAAATAAACTGCTTTTAATTTTACAGCGTATATTTATTGGTTAATAGTACTTGGATAAGACACAATTCATGATTGGACTATACTACCTGATTCATTAGAAGCAGTTACAAAATATTTCGAAAGTTCAACTACATGATAGGTAAGAGAGTATAATTACATACAGTCAGGAGAAATGGAGGAAAATATAGATAAGGGAGATAGAATAGAGTATATATTTAGTGGAGTGACGAGATATGGTTGACAAGAATAGAGTATATATTTAGTGGAGTGACGAGATATGGATGACAAGGAGTGCAATGGAGGAGGCAAATATTAAGTTAGAGAAAGATGTAAAGGATGTAAAGGTAAAATTAAAAGTGTTAGACATGAAGTGAGTATATAAGGAAGTTTAGACCATGGAACAGAATGTTACAGATAAAGTAGGGAAAGTAAACTATGAGACAGTCTTGATAGGGGACTCACTAATTAGAGAATGAAAATGAAATTGTAAGAGAAAATAGAAATAGGTATATAAGAGTATGTTTGCCTGGAGCTAGAATTAGGGATGTTAGAGATAAGGTAAAGAAACAAGGAGGGAGTAGAGATGTATATGTTATGGGAAGGACAAATAATTTGTCAGAGCTATCGGAGAAAGTAATGGATGAGTACAAAAATTGATTATTACTTTGAATAAGGTTAAAGGAAGAGTAGGACTAGTTGGATTACTACCACGATTTGACAATAGATAGGGCATGTTCTATAAATGAAAGATTGAAAAAATTATGCAAGATAAATAATGTTATGCTTGTGAATATGTGGGATTTTTTTATTAGTAAGGGGGAATTTTATGGTAAAGATGGATTGCATTTAGCAGAACAAGGAAGTGAAGCATTAGGAAATTTGATTTATAAAAAATATAGTTCAGGAAACTTAAAAAGGGGGTAGGGTTTTACATTACAGAATTATAATAATTGAAAGTTTGCTAGTCTTTTACATGTGCGATTATCTCTCAGACAACCAATCAGATTTTAAACAGCTGTCTTAAGAACAATCAGGCTTCGATACATGACAGAGATTTTGACAAGAAAAGGATGATACCAACCTTTTCTCAACCTAACCTTTATATATATAAGCCAGTCTTAAGTAATTGTGGTGTAGTAAATCTGAGATTTTACGCCGTAATATCTTAAATTAATAACACAATGAATGATATGTGTATATGTTTATATATTCAAGCTTTCAGGCCAAGATGCTTAAGACTGGCTTATATATATATATAAGTTAAGTGCTTATATATATATAAAAGTTAAGCTGAAAAAAGATTGGTATCATCCTTTTCTTGTCAAAATCTGTCATGTAACAAAGCCTGATCGTTCTCAAGACAGCTGTTTAAAATCTATTTGGCTGTCTGAGAGATAATCGCGCATGTGAAAGACTAGCAAACTTTCAGTTATTACCAATTTATTAACAACATGTGATTTAGATAAATATTATTTACATATGTTGCTGATAAATTATATTAACATCTAGAAAATTGCGGTGTAGTAAATCTGAGATTTCGCACCATAATATCTTAAATTAATAACACAATGAATGATAAGTGTATATGTTTATATATTCAAGCTTTCAGGCCAAGATGCTTAAGACTGGCTTATATATATAAAAGTTAAGTTGAGAAAAGGTTGGTATCATCCTTTTCTTGTCAAAATCTCTGTCATGTATCGAAGCCTGATCGTTCTTAAGATAGCTGTTTAAAATCTGATTGGCTGTCTGTGAGATAATCGTGCATGTGAAAAACTAGCAAACTTTTAATTATTACCAATTTATTAACAACTTGCGATTTAGACAAATATTATTACAGAATTATTAAAAAGAAAGTTAAGAATGTAAGAAGTAAACAAAGGGTAGCTGATTTAGATATAAATGTAGATGTGGAAAAAAAGTTAAGAATGGTTGGAATGTAAGAAGTAGGGGTAACTAATTTAGATATAAATGTAGATGTAGAGGGAATTGGTCTGCAAAACTAATGATAAACAAGTTAATTACAAATGTAGAGAAGAAAGAATCAAATGAAATTTATAAAAGGCAAGTAAGAAAGGAAGAAATTGCTAAAATTGAATATGCACAGTGATAGGAGACCAGAAATATGGCGGGAATTAAACAAAGTGGTTAAACATGAAGGGCTTGAGGTAGTGGAAACACAACTAAGAGAAAAAGAACCTGCATTAGATTTGTTAGGGCAGAGTATAAATAGAAAAGAAACAGAAAAAAGTGGTGATGATGGTATAAGAGTTATGTCAAAAAAATATTTAAATACTGTAAAGTATCAAAGAACATTCATAGTCTCAGATTAGGTTAAGTAAAAGACAAGAATGGATAATGCCTATAGTGTATGTAGAACCACTGAGATAGTCAAACTATAATGGATTTGAGTTGTAGGTTATGTGAATGCCTAGTTAAGGATATAGAGTTTCAAAAAGAAAGGGGAAGAAAATAATGCATATAGGGGATATGAATGGTCATAAGGAAGAAGTTCATGGTGAGGATAACAAGAATGGATGACTTTTAAAATTTTTTTGTCAGAGAATGAATTAGAGCATTGAAAATTTATCAAATATTTATGAGAGGCAATTCACATGGTCTAGGAATATTTCACACCATAGATTAGATATTAATAGAGAAAGTGGGAATGAATAAAATACAGAAAATTAAAATGTTTGATAATGAAGAGTATGTAATAGTGATCATAATTTCTTTATAGTACAAATGGTTATTAATGTGATAGAAAATAGTAATAAAAGTAGAAAGGATAGTGAAAGATGTGGATGGAGAATAAATGATAAGAATAAATTGGAAGATTATAAAATAAAAGTAAAAGAAATTCATGGTGAGGATAACAAGAATGGATGACTTTTAAAATTTTTTTGTTGTCAGAGAATGAATTAGAGCATTGAAAATTTATCAAATATTTATGAGGGCAATACACATGGTCTAGGAATATTTCACACCATAGATTAGATATTAATAGAGAAAGTGGGAATGAGTAAAATACGGAAAATTAAAATGTTTGATAATGAAGAGAGTATGTAATAGTGATCATAATTTCTTTATAATACAAATGGTTATTAATGTGATAGAAAATAGTAATAAAAGTAGAAAGGATAGTGAAAGATGTGGATGGAGAATAAATGATAAGAATAAATTGGAAGAATATAAAATAAAAGTAAAAGAAATCACGGAAGTATTTGTTGGGGATGGATATTAGAATTGGTGTGATGAAATAGAAAAAATAGCAAATAAGGTTTTAGGTGAGAATATTCAGAAGAGTAAATGTAATAGAGACATGAGAATTATTAAAAATATTCAGAAGAGTAAATGTAATAGAGACATGAGAATTATTAAAAGTGTAAAAGAGAGGAAGAAAAGCAAGTAAATGATATAAATATGTTAAAAACCAAGAAAGTGAAAAAGATGTTAATATTAAATGGGAAAACTATTTAAAAGAAAGAAGTTGGCTAAAATAGATAATTATAAAGAGAGAATGAAACTAAATAGTAAATTATTGGAGGATATTAATAAAAGTGGAAGAATTGGTAGTAAAAATTTTTGGGAATATATTAAAAGATGTAATGCAGGGGGGAGAGAGAGAAATAGTTTTACTAAATGATGAGGAAAAAGAGTGTAGCTCTAGGGAAGAATTAGACAATCTTAAATAAGTATCTAATAGATATAGAAAAGATGTTAGATGTGAAAGTAATAATAAACATAAAAACACATAGTAATGGAAATATTAGTTTTACATAAAATGAATTGAATGAGGTGGGAAAGAAATTGAAAAGTAGAAAGGCAAAAGATTTAGATGGATGGGCAGCAGAGATAGTGATGAATTTGGAAAATAGGGGCAAAATTAAATCTATTATATTTTAATAAGATGGCACAGAAGACGGAATTTCCAGGTAGCTGGAATAATATAAAAGTAAGGCTATTATTTAAAGGAAACAATAAAGAGTATAGAAAATTAAACAATTATAGACTGATAGCTGAAATGTCAATGTTATACGATAGCTGTAATGTCAATGTTATACAAAGTTTTTGCATATATGGTGGCTGGAAGGGTTGGCGGCAATGGATGGATGAAAACACTAGTGGAAGAAATGCAAGGAAATTTTAGATCACATAGACATATAGGAAATAGTTTATTTGTAATCACAACTTATAGATATGAGTAGGAATACCGATATACAGTTATTTTAGTCTTTATAGATGTAGAGAAGGCATATGATAGAGTAAATAGAAATAGATTTTGGACTAAGTTTAATAAATTTGCAAATGAATGGAACTTTAGTAGATTTTATTACGAGAGTGAAAATAGTTACTACATTTCAATTAGGAAATATAGAATCAGAGTTAAAAAATGGTGTGAATGGCCTATGTCTCCTATTTTGTTTTTGTTATATTTGAGAGAAATGGAAAGCAATAGAAAGACTAGGAAAGGGGGATAGAGATATCATTAATAGATGGCAAAGGAGTGTATATATTATCAGGTCTTTTATTTGCTGATATTTTATTGTGCACAAAAAGTAGCGAAGATATGGAAGTTATGGTGAAGACGTGTGCAAGGGTGGATAAAGAGATGGTGATTAAATTTAGTGAAGAAAAATCAAAAGTAAGGATGATAAATGCTGGGGAAAGAGAAGAGAAAGAATTTTAATTGGGGGGTATAAAGTTAAATGTGGTGAATAGGTATAACTATTTGGGAATCATCTTAAGTAGTCAGAAATTTCTTGGATGAATGGGAGAAAAAATTGATAAATGGGGAGTTGGAGAGATGGAGAAATACGATGGAGAGTAAAAAGTTTAAATATATATAGAAGTAAACAGAATATTGGGTGTGAATTAATTTATGGTAATAACCAGGAAAGTAGTTCATTATTTAAGACTCAAACGATTGTTAGTAACAAGGGAATATAAACATAAATGATGGAATGTGGGTAATTTAGTTTGCAAGTTATGTAAGGACGGCATGGAAAATATTAGGCTTCTGTTAATGGAATGTAACTGCTTACAAGCAGAAAGTATACAAATAGTAAAGTTGTGGAAGAGTAAATATAAAGAAAATGATTATACAGAAAGTGGGTTTTTGGTTTTTATGCTGGTTTTGGGAAAAGAGAATGGGAATCTAGATATAAAAGCTATAGAATGGACAAAGATGATATTGTGGAAATGGGATGGAGCAGGTTAGAGAAGAATGTGGGACAAAGAGGATGGCAAATGGAAAGGTAAGTGGCTAACAGGTTTCTTTGGGCATAGTGGCTGAAAGATTCCTGACTGGTAAATGAGAAGCCATAGTGCATCGTATCATATCATTTTCTTTGTATTGAATTTAATGTTTATTATTTACCAGGTATATATTTTTATACAGCAATAAATTAACTGATTTAAGCATTCCTAAATATTTAATAAATAATTAGAAACTTATTGTAATTATATTGTTGGTTACAAGTAACAATTATATTGAGAGCAAGATTATATTTGAATTGATTCGATGACACATAAAGGTACAAATGTGATAATTACTTAAGATGTGTAAAGATAATTGCACTCGGATATTTGCATATTTTCTTTTCTAAACTATTATTGATTAAAGTGTGTATTATATTAAGTTAATATTTAGCCATAAATTAGAGTGATTTGCTTTAATTATATTTAAAGTTTGTTGATGGAAATAATAAATTCAGCTTAGATATTAAATTTTAATATGGTTATTTAATTATAATAAACACTAATAATTTTTCATATGTTTTGATAATTATAGTGTAAATTTTTAACAATTTAGTTATGTTAACCTTTTCATTTGCAAGCAGCCATATTGAATATTTAAAAAAATTATGCTAAACC
The DNA here is from genome assembly GCA_028023455.1 of Epiperipatus broadwayi. NCBI lineage: Eukaryota > Metazoa > Onychophora > Udeonychophora > Euonychophora > Peripatidae > Epiperipatus > Epiperipatus broadwayi. The sequence continues at coordinate 1,788,275 of JAQFVV010000060.1, forward strand.
ACTAATTTTATCATAAATTAAAATTTTATCAATAAAAAATGGCATATATTGTTTTAAGGATTAAACACCAAAGAGTGTAATTAAACTGAAAAAAAAAAATAGTCATTGATATTTAAAGTACTAAAAAAAAAGAATAAAAGTTAATATTTCTAATAATTATTTTCATATTATTTCATAAATCCTAAATTATCATGCATACAACTTAAAATTATATTTTTATTAGTAGGTTAGTTGGATTCATCATAAAATTTCTAAAAAATTAGTATATAATAACACTTACCTAATCCATCACTTAAAAACTTCATAGACTAAAGACATTAGTACCTTTATTTTTTCTCAGTAGCCCTTCAAAATGTATTTTCATACAGGGGTTTGCAATGTATAAGGCCTTCCTTACAAACAAGTAGTTAATATTGATCAATAATTAGTATAATTTGAATATTATGATAAAGAACTTCAATACAGTTAGCAATTTATTAAAAAGTACTACTAAAATAGTCACTATATACAAAATAAAATAAAAAGTGAATGAAATACTAAATTCATTATAGAGTTAAGCTTGAGGCACATATGTTTGTAGTTTATATATATATACTGTCAAAATTGTTACTTTTAGCATTTGCGTATTTTTACTATTATTAAAATGCAGGCAAAAGATTATAAAAAAATCTAAATCAGGTCATTATATTTCCAAAATATGTTTATCTTTGTCTCATATCAATTAATTCAAATACCGAACCCAAGCACACATCATAAAAAGAAATGCAGATCATCACAATCTATTTTTTTTTTAATATTATTTTCAATAATAATTTTTTCGTATATTTTTTATCAAATATATATAAAAAAATAATATTTAAAAAATATAAAATAAAATAATAATTAAAAAACATAATAAAATAATTAAAAAATATAGAAAAATAAAAATACTTACTAGTAGGTCCCCCATAATGTTGTCTTCAAAATAGATCAGAAAAAGTAAAACGTTTTACTAATGTATTTTTCATGCTAAAATGTTTTCCAGTAACTAAAAAAAAATGAGAGAAAGACAAAAAAATTAAATCCACATGATCATAAAAATTATCATAAAATTTTTATTTTTTTTATTGTAGAAAAATAAAATTTATCTTTCTGGAAAGTAGAGACAAAGATGGAAATGAAGGTGTAAAAAGCACATGCGTAGCCTGTGTAGATTTCTGTTAATCTTAATTTCCATCCAGATCTTTATAATGTGAAAATCATTGCCTGCATTATGCGGGCGTAAACACGAATGATTAAAGTGTATATTATATTAAGTTAATATTTAGCCGTAAATTAGAGTGATTTGCTTTAATTATATTTAAAGTTTGTCGATGGAAATCATAAATTCACCTTAGATATTAAATTTTAATATGGATATTTAATTATAATAAACACTAATAATCTTTCATATGTTTTGGTAATTATAGTGTAAATTTTTAACAATTTAGTTTTGTTAAAACGGGAATAATTGGATATGATTTGTCATTTGTGTTTGGATAGACATTAAATATGAATCTATCATTTATTTTACATGGTGATGTGATTGAATATTGTAAATTTTAATGATATCTAATAAGATGATTTTATTTTATAGTATTTCAAGTTGGTGAAAGTGGAGAAATATGTTAGGTTAATTTATTTTGTATTATTATTGAGTATTTAGTTTACTTATAGTTGAATCAAATAAATAGAACATATTGGTATTCATGGAATAGAATGGCTAAGTTGGTATTATTTTTTTATTTTATTTAGTTATAATTAGAAATCAATTAGCAAATCATATAAGATGTCGATATTTTAGATTTGTAAGACATATTAAATTATTTGATCCATCCATGAATCATTTCATTTAAATATAAATAACATTTAACTTTTAGTATATGTTTGTATTACTGAAAACTGTTTTGATTGATAAGGAATATTAAAGTGTATATCTAATTTTCTGTCATTATTTTCATTGTATTATAAGTGGTTTATATAATAGGCATAGATCATTGTTTAGAAGATAAAATTTGGTTTTATTGCTTTATCTTTAACCTATTGCAAACAACCTCATATTTTAGGATATCTTGAAATAATGTTTTTTTTTTTTGTTTCTATCTGTTCTAAGTTCTGTCTGAATCTATGAAGTTATAGTAAAAATTATTATCATTGTTTTATTGACTTATTCATTGATTGATATTCACTTTCATTTCATTTATTATTTTCATTCTGTTACAAGTGAAACTATAATTGGCAGAGCATTATTAAATCAAGGTCATTCTTTCATGGCCCTCATATTTATTCACTTACAATATGTAATACTAATTATTTTTAACATTGACTATTTCATGCTGTAACGTTTTGCGACTCTTTGTCGTTAACGTTTAAGGTTTTTTTTAAACTTTTAAATCATCTGACGTCAAACATTCATTCTTATCAAACTAAATTTTACATTTATTCTTTCTTCCCGGGGGTGAATTTATACAGTGATGTGTGCCTTATTGATAGCCCTTCCCATGTGAAGTTTTCCCATAAAATTGAGTCATTCACCCCTCTGATGAAGTTTTCCCGAACTTTGGATCATTCAAAAAGGTTAAGAGAAGCTGACCGCAAAACACACATACATAAGAGAATTGTATCGAACCCTCCCAGCTTTAACTTTACTTCTAATTAGATCTCTACGTATCTTTTTTTTTTTTGTTTGTTGCCAAGCACCAATCTTGCTATTTAACAAGAATAGTAGGGTCTATTAAATATTTGTTTGACTCAGCAATTTAACTCGATGCCCGCCTTAATGCTCAGGGTGTGGTAGCGTATTGCGCCGAAGAAGAAACGAGGGGTGAACGAACTTTTAAATCGAATCTTTTCTATAAATTTCTATTTTATTCCCATTACACTCTAAAATAAATCTCTTAAAATCCACACACACCTTTCTCTCTAACCTGTTTTGCTTTAACCTATTATTAGATGCATACCAGCACTCACGTGTATCAGATTTTGGAACATATAAATTATATAATGTGTATCGAAACAAATTAACAGTTTAATTTCAGATTCACTAATATTTATTCTAAGAAAAACAATAAATGGCACACTCATGTATACGATAAATATCTTTAATGAATTACAATTAAAAGAGAAAACAAGAAAAAAACCACTCGTGTTTATCATTAGATAATCGCACAGTTAAGTTGGATTGGATTTAAGGATTAAAATGATATAATATGTGTATATTTACCGGTATTACAGAGTCTGTAGAACCTGCGTATATGTTTCCGAGTACCCTCGTAATTTAATCCCGTGATTTAGCATAGGCAAAATATGGCATCCGTCTCTTCTACTTAATATTTCAATCATTTAGTCCATCTAACGTAGCGTATTTATTCTACTGTTCCCTTTTGAATAAATTCCGGATTGGCGGATGATCTGCACCAGATTCAAATAGTTGTGGTTCTGAAGGGCAATTGGAGATGTTGATGGTGGTACATATTTACATGGCATAGGCAGATGGCTGGAATCCTAACACAGACCCCGGCACGATGGTGACTTTACCCCATGCGATCCATGAGGTCTTTTTTATGTTTATTTCAGTTTGCACAGTTTATTTCCCGTCTTTCTGCTTTGCGGCTAATTTATTAAAATCTTCTTTTACTAAATCTTCAATATATTTTATAACACTTGCTCTTCATCCCCGTCAGACCAGCAAAAGTCAACTGTCCGTTTTCTTAAAATTAATTAATAATCCGAGTTTCCTTTCTTCTTATCTCTGGTATTCCTTTGTTTTCAAAAATAGATTTTTTATAAAATGCCAACAAAAGAAAAACCACTTAGCAACCTCGACTTTTACTTATCTAATTTTTTTTTTTTAAATTCTTGGAACTTTTTGATTATAAATCTTTTCGTCGACTTTAATTAAACAAAAGAAATCGAAAATAGTTCAATAAATAATGTGCATTCCATATTCATTTCTCTTAAAAAATTATTTCCACAAAATCCGTTTAATTAAAAAAAAAAAGAGAGATATCCTTCAAGTAGTTAGATTTGTTTTTCTTTTTTGAACAATGAGATACGTTTGGCTAATTAATTCGGGAAGTTATAATCGTAAAAGAAACTTTTCTTTTACATGCTTTAAAATCTTTTAATTTTTTTTTCTTGTTTTCAACAACAACATTTACCTATTGTATTCCACCTAAAATATGTACCTATACCCCTCATTCCAGCAAATACATGTGCGTTTGTCTGTGCGACTTTTCCAAAATAATTATAGCATAATAATATAAAAAATTTGTCTAAAATCTACATTTTCTTTCCTTTTGTAACAGGGTTTGAACCCAGCTACTGTTACAATGCTAATGCTATGCTGCTGATAGTAAGATTAAAAAAAAATTATTTAGGATGATCAATTTTGAGTCTTACCTAGAGCAAGAATAATATTCCCTGAATCACAATTTAATAAATTAAAATGAAACATGTAGGGGTGGAGGGAAGAGTACTACATGTAAATTTTAGTTTTGGAGCATTTTATATTCGCTTATCAATGTTTTTTGTTGAACCAATAAACTTTAGAATTTTTTTCCGGCTCTGTTAATTTTTCTTCTGTAAAAAATGTATCACACTTTTATATAAATGCAGTTATAATCAAATCATGAAATAAATTTAAAATTTATTGCTATAGTTATAATAATGTAAAGTTTTAATTTAGGGATTTATTATTATTATTCTTTTGTTGCTGATATTGTTTCAATATAATATAATGCATTTTTGCTTAAGGAAATCAAATTTTTTATAGATAATGAAACACCAGTTAGAAGATACAAATTAAATAAAAAATGTTATTGTATGTAATCAAATTTTGTATTGAATGTTGATGTTTTCGCCGGCATTTTTTTTTGTGTATCAGAAAGATGTCATTGTCTTGAATAAAAATTAAGCAAGTAAATGTTTTTTTTAAAATACATGTTTAAAATTCAATCATATAAAAAATGTATTATTAATTGCTTAAAACATGTAACAATTTCTTTTTTTTTATATAATTGAAAATAATTTAGATTTATGAAAATATTTTTGCTTTGAATATAATTAGCATTTAAAATCATATTTTAACTAATGAAGACAATTATCATATATATATAATTAATAAATTCTACAATTTATTGTAATTTTTTTGTCATGAAGGATGCCATTTTAACTTCAAACAATGCCTTCATGAAGTCACTATCCTATAATATCAGTTTTACAAACTGATTATGCCATTAAAAAGGGTGAAGGTTATTAAAAAAAATATTTAAAGATTGTTGTAGTGAATAGTTGATTGTTAATCAAATTGATGATGATTGCTATGGTAAATCCTTAATGAAAGCTTTGTCATATGTGATAAGGGGAAACTGAAGACTGATCTAATTGGCTATCTACATTTCAATTTTGTTTTTCAGTCTTTAAACTTTGTGATGAGTAATCTAGAAATTATAAATTTCTTTGCAAAAATGATTAAATTTATAAATTCATTATTTATTCGAAAACCTTTTAGTATCATTGACTACATACAGATCTTTTGTTGTTGTTTTTTTGACAAATTTTTATTTCTTTTTAATTTCTCATTCATTTTAAAGAAGTGGTGGGTGGAGGAATGTGTGTGTGTGTGTGAGAGAGAGAGATCAATGGGAGTGTGGAAGAAAGAAACCAAAAATACACAATTTACAAAATGTAGATAAATTTCAAATAATCACTTCCTTATTTGTAATTGGGAAAAAAAAAATCGTTTGGAAATTTAGATTTTTTTTTTCCACATTTTTCTCATTTAAAAAAGTAAAAGGGATGAGGAGAGAGAGAGAGTAAAGTAGGAAGAGAAGTAGTAATTCTACTACAACTAAATTTATAAATTCGCTGTGTGTCTAAAATCCTTTAATATTAGTTTTTATTGACAGATCTTTTTTTTTTTTGGCCAGTAATCAAAGATGAAAAAAGGAAAACACTCTGTGTCATGTTACAATATATATGTATATTTTAACTTGTTTGAAATTAGATGTGAGTATGGGGGTAAGAAATCAAAAATACACAATTTACAAAATGTAGATAAATTTCAAATAATCACTTTTCAATATATATGTATATTTTAATTTTAGAAATTAGATGTGAGTGTGGGGGGAGGGGGGAGAAACCAAAAATACACAATTTACAAAATGTAGATAAATTTCAAATAATAATTTTTATAATTGTAATTGGAAAAAAAAATCAATTTGGAAATTTGGATTTTTAAAAATAGGGATGAGGAGAGAGAGGGGATTAGGGTAGAGAACTAGTAATTCTACTACAACTAAATTTATAAATTCACTGTATATCTAAAATCTTTTAATATTAGTTTTCATTGACAGATCCTTTTTTTTTTTGGCCAATAATCAAAGATGAAAAAAGAAAACAACACACCTTGGTTATGTTAGAAAAATATATATATTTTAACTTGTTAGAAATTAGTTTCAAAATAAACTTATGTTCTAGATTTAAAATGTTTCTTCTGGAAACAATAATCTTGGTTTTCATTTAAAGTGTTGTATTATTTTTTAGTTTTTAATTAAAATCAAATCAATAAAAAAGTTTTTATATTACTCTTTTTTTGCTCCACTTGTTGCCTCTCTCCTTACTTGTTAAAAAGCTTTTAAAAAAGAAATTGAAAAAATTTTAAAGACAGAATATATCCAAAACAGTTCTTTCAATTACAAATCAAAACAAATGGTTTGAATCAGGTTATACATACAGTTTGTCTCTCCCCCTTTATCCTCACTTTTTAAAAGGCCAATAATGAAATTTACAAATTTTTAAATACAAAAATCATCTCACTTTATAAAAAGATAACAAATAAAGCATTTCAAAAAAATTTAAGACAAAGGCAGAAAATTTCCAAATCAAATCTATCATTTATAGGTTGTTTATATTAGATAATACTACGAAGACCATTAATTATTTTTCTCTTTTTTCACTTTTTAAAAAGTCACTAAGAAAAGAAATTTACACTTTTTTTTTTTTTTTTATGTCATAGCAACCAACTATTTGCTTGCAAGGAGGCTGAATGTGACTTTTTTTAAAAAGATAGAATAATAAAAATTCTAAAACAAATCAAAAGAACTTTCAAATTCTAAAGCAATCAATTTTGTAAGCCATATTAGTTATATAACAAAGGATGAAAAATTGAAAGAAACTTTTTAAAATTTACAATTGACCATTTTTTAGAAATAAAAAGACTACTGAAAGTTAATCTAAAAAATGCTCTGTCCATGGAACTAATTATAACAGAAGTCATTAAGTACTATTGCTATGATAAATTGTTATTTTTCTAAAGAAATCTTCAAATCATCGTTTAGTTGTTCCAGTATTCTTTCATAACATCAAAGCAATGTTTAAAGAGTTAAAATATTAAAAATTATATACAAAAAATTAAAAAAAGTGAAATTAATGTTTATTTAAATTTGTAAATAATTATTGAAAGTTTGCTAATCTTTCACATGCGCTAAGACAGCCAATCAGATTTTAAACAGCTGTCTTAAGAATGATCAGGCTTCGATACAAGACAGAGATTTTGACAAGAAAAGGATGATACACCTTTTCTCAACTTAACTTTTTAAATATATAAGCCTGTCTTAAGCATCTTGGCCTGAAAGCTTGAATATATAAACATATACACTTATCATTCATTGTGTGATTAATTTAAGATATTATGGAGCGAAATCTTAGATTTACTATTTAATATTCAAGCTTTCAGGCCAAGATGCTTAAGACTGGCTTATATATTTAAAAAGTTAAGTTGAGAAAAGGTGTATAATCCTTTTCTTGTCAAAATCTCTTGTCGTGTGTCGAAACCTGATCATTCTTAAGACAGCTGTTTAAAATCTGATTGGCTGTCTTAGCACATGTGAAAGATTAGCAAACTTTCAATTATTATTTCCAATTTAACTACATGCGATTTAGAGAAATATTATTTAAATTTGTAAATAGAATTTAAGTGTATAATGAAATGATGGGAATTATTGTTGAAATTAAAAAAATCACATCCAAAAAAGTTATTGAAGCAGGGATATAAAAAAATGGAAAAAATGAAAATCCTTATGCTGCTCTTCCACAAAATAATAATCAGAAAATAATAATAAATTCTCTACTACAGCCATATAATCAATAATGATTAAAGCCTTTTTGAACATCTGCTTTGGTACTCTTTTCATATATTACATATAATCAATAATAATTTTATCCATAAAAAGCCTTTTTCAGCACCTGCTTTGGTGTTCTTTTAAATGTTACATTTGAAAAGGGCACCAAAGCAGATGATGAAAAAGACTTTATGTATAAAATTATTATTGATTATATAGCTGTAGGAAAGAATTTATTATTATTTTGATTATTATGATAATATTTGTTAGATTTTTTATTTTGGTATATTGAAAAACATGCACATAATTTTTTTTTGTGTGTACATTATTTTAATAGAACTTTACTCTGAAATGTATTTTTATGCAAAGATTTGCCATAGCTATCATTATTAATTTGTACCTATTGTTTTGATTTACAATCGATCACTTGCCATTACAATCCTTAAAAAATTATTTGCAACTTTTATTTTAAAAACTTTGCATTTTAAAAAATGGTGGTCATTTTGTAAGATTGAATATATAAGATAGTTACTTCATTAAAGATATATCATCAAAGGATAAAATGGGGAAATTCATATTAACAAGGTAAAGTATAGTAGAGTTTATTGTACAATATATATTATTTTTTATTATTATAGAATTATAGTATAATTAATGTTCTTAACCTAAATTTCACCCAGTATTCTTGCAATACAATCAGTGCTTTTGTTTGTCATCATATATAAAGAAAAGATATTCGTCATCATTAATGGCTATAAAAGCGAAAAAATGCAAATTTTTGTCAATGCAATTATATTATCAAAAACATTTTCAACACATATAACAACAAAGTTCATTAATGATAAATGTTAATGTGTTTATTAGCTAAAATATATTCATTCAATCAATTTTTTGATTAAAATTTTTATGATGTACGAAAAATATGATTATTGTAATTGTAAATTATTTTGGATTAAATAAAGGGACAAATAGATTTTGTGCCTTATGCAGTTAATAATCAACTTTATATGATAAAAGACTTCCAAACATTAAAAGTATCATGTATTTGCTCAATTTTAAACAATCTCATAATTTGTTTGTAACATATTCAAGGTAATGGCCATTTTTATTGCAAATGTAAAAAATATAATATTGCCAAAAAAAGTTCAATACTAAACTAAATATGAGAGTGAGTCAACAATTTTCTGCACTATGCTTATATTAAAACATCGGTGGCCATTCTTTCTTGCCAGAAATTTCCATAACAAGTGACTATCTTCCTAGTCATGTAGTTTTGAATGTGTTATGTCAGTTCAAATGTGATTGCAATGTGAGAAATAATGACTGTCTCACCTGTAATTTGCATAAAGATTAGTGTGCAATTGTTTGTTTTTGTGATCTGAGAGTGTTTTGTGTTGATGTTTTTCGAAGATCGTGAACAGTTTGGAGAAAATATTTTGTCGCAACGAAGCATATAAACAGCAGAGTTTGGAATGTAACTCGTTTATCACCAAGAAAAGGTTCAAAAATCAGCCAACAGCTGGAAAATTGATGCATATGGTTTTTTGGGATTGTCAAATATTATTGGAACATTATCAGGAAAAAGATTCAATTGTCAACATCACTCATAGTTAGATGCTCAATGAAGAAATAAAGCTTAAAATTCAGACAAAATATAGACTGCTATCCAAGGATGTTGTGTTACTTCATGGGATGGCATTTCATTAAAAAATTTTTGAGATGTTATTTTCCCCACAGTCCTGACCATGTCCCATTGGACTATCCTTATTTGATCACTGAAAGAAGCCTTTCAACAATGAAAAATCAATCTGATAAAGAGGTAAATACATTGGTGCATTTATGGCTAGCGGGCATACAGTAACATTGACAATGGAAAAAGTATATTAAAAAAGATTATAAATAATGTTTTTTCTAAAAGTTGATTAATATAAGTTCTACATTTTCATTCATTCTCATAAATTTTGGTCATATACAACAATGAAGTATATTAATATTAAATTTTAGAATATGTACATTAGCTAAAATATATTCACTCAATCAACTTTGGATTAAAATTCTTATGAATGTTAATTTTACTTACAGCAAAAATATGATTATCATAATTGTAAGTTATTTTTGGGTAAAAAGGAAAAAAATATGTTGTGCTTCATGCAGTTAATAATTAGTTTTATATATACATGATTAAATGTTACTAAACACAAGTTGAACACATTTATTTATTCAGAACCCAAGAATTTAATAGTAGTTGTCGATTAGCCATCGCACTCCACTTGATGGCATTGTTGCTAGACAAAAACAATTCAATATAACTTTTCCGTGCGCGCGATTCAATATAACATTTTCTAGTGTAAGTTTACTTTTTTTAAGTAAAAGTAAGATATTTTTAAAAATCTGTCTATTCAATATAACATTTTTTAGTGTAATTTTCCTTTTTTTGAGTAAAAGTAATTTTTTTAAAAAAAATCTGTCTCCTTTCAATATAACATTTTCTAACGTAATTTTACTTTTAACCTTTTCTGTGTAATTTTACTTTTTTTAAGTAAAAGTAACCGTTTCTTAATTCAAAGTAACCTTTTTTTTAAAAATATATTATTAATTTTACTTTTTTTAACATAAAAATAACCTTTTTTAAAAAAAATCTGTTTTTAATTTCATTTTTTAAAAATAAAAGTAACTTTTTTGGTAAAATCTGTTTATAATTTTATTTACTTTAACTAAAAATAACCTTTTTTAAAAAAGAGGGTTTTAATTTTTTTTTAATTTGAATTAACTATAAACAAATAAGACAAAAATGTTTTTAAATTTGTTTTAACTTTGCAAAACATTTGTCTCCGAAACATTAAAACAAATAACACAAAAATGTTTAAACTCATTTAATGATGCATTTTGCCATTTATTGATTTATTTATTTAGTAAATCTATGAAATCCTCTCTAATGGCCATTTTATAATTCTCTAATATAAAACCTCACGAATGACATAACTTCGCCAGACAGCTTCTGAAAATATTTGTAGACCGCACCCTTTTTAAAATTTTAACAATTGACGTCTCTTGTGATTGTTGGTTGCAATGTTAAAATTTAAAATAAATAATACCACATACATTGAAATTAGTCAAAAAATTAAAAAATAAACATTTGCAGAGTTACTTCAAATTCAAATCTACGATCCCAAAATAAAACATACCGTAAATGTTAATTGCGAGACTTTCGTATAAACTGCTAAGCATGCTCTAGGTGTTAAAGAGTGATTTTGCGAAAGACAATGGTCTCAAAAAACGACTCGCCTTTACTAAATATATGTTTTTGGTATAATATTACTAGTGAGCATATATATGTAAGTCTACTAAATGGTAGGCCTAGTAAACGGCATTTTGCTGTGCTTTTAGATAAGTACAATGCTGTCAAGCGGCGTGCGGCGGCTAATCGACTAGTACCAGTTTAATCGTATACATTACTAAAATTATAACAATCAACTGTATATTATATATCTTTTACCTAATTTTTATTTAATTTTAATTACATTTATCTAAAACAAATTCATGAAATGTTGCTGTAATAAAAAATCAATGATGGGAAAAAAAAAAAATTAAAAATTTTATTTTTTAGGGTATTACCAAAATAAAAAACTTTCATGACAGAATATAAAATGTACCAAAAATAAATTTTAACATGTACATTGTGGTTTTTTTTTTTTTTTGTACATGCTTACTGTTAATTTTATGAATTGTGATCCAGGCAATATCACTTTTGGATTATGTAAGAACCAAAATGGGTGAAAGATTAATCAAGATATTATAAATTAAAAAAAACCCACCAAAATTGTTTTTACACAATTTATTATATACAGGTTAATCCTTTTTAAAAAAATTAATACAATGCTTAGTAAACTTTTTATTTATTATTATTTTTTCAATTTCAAGCAGTTTTATTTATTTTGACTTTAAAGACACTATTTTTTTCTTATAGGAATTCATTATGCTTAGATTTATGTGAGATGTTTGTGATAAGAGATATTTGGTGAATCAATTTGAAATCTCTAACCTGAGTAAAGATGTCTTTTCAAGTTATTTATTAGGCTAGAAGAAAAAATTTATTAAAAAATGTTTATATAAAACAGAGATGAGCAATCTTTGGCCCTGAAGCCTATTTGTCTTCCTTTAAAAGTCCATAATCTGGTCTGTATATATTTTCAAAATATTAATAGTAAATCTGTTTTCAATAATTATAATATGTTGAGTTGTTTTTATTAATTAAATGTGTCATAGCATATAATTTTTATGGCCAAAATTTCTATTCATGAAGCATACAGTTGTTTGTTAAAAAATTTCAATTGTTTTTTATTTTTGACCAGTTAGAGCAGGACCAAATATTTCCAGTGATTTCCAAGTCATAATACCCAAAATTGCAGATAATTATATTTTCTCGATACTATTCTTAATATATTGCTTAATATAGTTATATAGTAATAATGCCTAATCGCTATGCAAGTATTTAAATATTGAAACCATGACAATTCTGGATGTATTTCAAGAAAAATAGACCAATATGTATTTTGTACAATAGAAAATGGTAAAATAATATGTCTGATTAATCCTTCCACATTTCAACATTTTTTGCTTCATTCACTGGTGATAGTTTGAATTAGGTCAATATTTAATTTTTGTACTATTACCTTTATATTATGAATCAATAAATTGGATTACAAACAATTCATATTCTAAGAAATCACATTTGAAATTTACAAATACAAAAAGTAAAATTAAATATCTATTAAGAACAATATTTCTTATTTGATAAATTATTGCAAGATAAATTAATAATATCATGCTTAATTGAACTTCATTTTTTAAACCTATACAAAATAATGTCATCATAAACCTATGAAATTACTTTCTAAAATTTAAAATTGCAATTATTTAAATATTACAAAAGTTCTGTATTACATCTTTGGCAGAGATCATTTCATTTTTATCATCACTATATATTTTTTAACTTGTATATTTAAAAATAAAATATTTGAAAAAAATGTTAAGTGAAATTATATAAATATTTTGTAAAATAATCATCAATATTTAAATAAACTATGTGAAATGTACATTTTTTTTTTGCTTTTTGCTAAAAACAATAGAAGTCTATAAATAGTCTTCTGACTGTTCTCAAATCATTTACCAATCACCGATTTCAGTTTACTTATAGTATTTTATCTATGGAACACTGACATTTTTGGATTTTTTAAAACTAATAAATCAGTATTTACTTTATTTCGAGTTTCTATCACAAAATGAACACACTATGACAAAATAGCATTATAGATAGCCACAAAAGTGAAAAGAGACTTAACAAATGGCAGCACCACCAAATACTTTGTTATATGCAGCTGAGAATCGTAAAATTAATAAATATTGAAATAAATAATTTTATAATATTTTACATTTTTTTTTATGTTGAACCCTAAATGTTATAACTATTGTTTGCCTTAAATAGGTTTGAGTTTGCCTGCTCCTGGTTTCAAGCCATGCTTAAATAATAAAGAAATAGAAAGTTATTTTTCTATATATTAAAAAATATTTGCACAGTCATATTCAAAATGTAGGGTTTACTTTATTATCTTTTTTTTTTTTTTGGATAAGACTAACTTTCTAAGGAATGTATCATCATTCTGTTTGATATAGGAACTTTAGATTTGATTTAATGTTGTTTGAAAGTCAATCAGATAGTCATTGCAAATATGTCAAGAAGGAATATTAACATAGTAAAAGGTTAATAATTAAAATCTCTTATCTCCTGTTTCTGAATCAACTAATTAAAGTTAAATATAAACTGAACACTGATTATAAATATATGTGGTAAATGATTATCTGGACCAACTGATAAATGCTAGTTACATGTGTGTAGTCATGTGTATTGATTATATAAGACGGGGAGGATAGCTAAAGGAAGCTTAAAAGTTTGTGTTAAAAATCCCCTTTAATTAAAGTTAAATAAATATAGAAGTGAATAATGTATTGTTGTGTTTTGCTTATTAAATTAGATGTTTTATCTGAATTTTAATTTTTTTTCATAATCCATATAATGAAATTTTGCTGCTTTCATTATGACTCAAAAAAAAAAAAAAGATATTTTGTAATGGAATTCTTGTTGTCATTTATGTAAATGATCTGGAAGATCATGTAATCATAATTAAAAACCTGAGATATATTCAGACAGTTTAGAAAATGATAAATACTAAGATGAAGCAGAACTAATTTTATTATTGAAATATGAACAAATTCTACATAAATATTTTGATAACTTATTACTTGATAATATTTTTTTGTCAACTTACTTTAATAAATTTTATTTAGCTAACGCATGATTTTACATTACATGTTTGAAATATATGTCATGCAAATATTTTTTTGCAGATTCAAATGCTTTTTGTTTTAGTTCTTTATTAGCCATTATTGTCTAAGGCAGGGGTGGGCAATTAATTGTTTTGGCAAGGGGGCCACAGAGCTGGCTGAGGGCCACATCGGGGGCCACTTTGTGGAAGCGAAGGCTAGCAGAGGGCCACACCTTTTTTCGTGACACAATAAACACACTGCTTTATTCCCTGTATTTCCAAAGAAATATTTGTTTGTCCATTCTCACCGATTGTACATTTTTTCAAAGGGTTCATGGTTTCATTAAAGTTGGTAATGTATATATTTGCTAATGCAAAGACAAAATTGAAATTAATCAGATCAACCGGAAAAGCACTGCACATCGTATCTACACTGTGCATGTGTATTGATGTGGCCATCCACTAGTGGAAAATACAAGACGAATATTCGGTCACGCATGGGAAGGAAATCTCAGTTCAAGGTGGATTTTTCTGATTGTCTTAGCGGGCCGCTATTTTCACACCCCTGGTCTAAGGGAATATCAGTAAAAAAATTGTTTATCAGAATTAGTACCATTTTAAAGAATTCTGAGAAGGAAAATGTCTTACCTTTAACGCATTTATGTATTTACATTTAATTTTAATTTCAAACCTCATGTAAATCATTAATTGTTCTAAATTTGTGGTCTACATATAGATGCTTGTATTGAGTGTTTTAATACAGTATATGTTATGCACATGCAATTTAATATCTTTATATATATAAAATAAAGTGAGGGTTTACCTCATAACTTCAGAAAGTAATATATTCATTACAATGATTTTTTTTAATTCCATGTATAACAACAATACTCAGGGAAACCTTTGAATAGTTATAAAACTGAATTAGGCAAAACAAAAAAAAAAAAGTAAAAAATTAAATGAAAATAATTAAATTCAATCTTGTCTTGGAAATGAAGAAGATACAAGTCTAAAAAGTTTAATAATAATCATTTTTAATTGTTTATACACTGTCTTAATTAAGTAAAAGAGGCTATCTTAAGCAATCATATTTTTGATTTGAAGTTAAATGTTTCCATAAAGCAAATCTAAATACACCTGCATCTTGTTTTACGCAATAGATAGGTTCCTCAGAAAACGCGCAAACGAAATCGCGCAAAAATAGACATAACTTACCTTGAAAAAGGGGGGATACGGATTGTGATTTTTTAAAAGTTGCATAAAAGCAAAGCACCAACGTAAAATTACTTTAAAATTTGCGCAAAAAAAATAATGAAATAAAATATGACTAATAAAAATTTTCAAATTTGAAAAAAATTGATACAAGACAAACTTTTTTAACTATAATATTTAATTTTATTCAAAACAATATGTATTTTTATGCATACATTTTTTATACACGTTTTAATTATTATCGCTATTTGCCGATAAACAGGTTCGTTTGCAAACTGGTAAAAAATCAGATTCTTCACAAGAGGAAATACAACTAGCGCCAACTTCACTCTCATGTTGTGTTAATGGTTTTCTGGTGACAATGTAATTAATAATTAATCTTTGAGATGATGATTTTATTAATTGTTTATGAACGCGATATCCAGACATACAACCATTTAGCTCTCCATTGGAATTTAAGAGCACATTCGTGATTAGTGTCATTAATAAGAAAATAATTTGACAACTGATTAGAAAGTTGAAGACCTTCTCGAATCATTTTTGCAGTGAAAGGAACAGGTTCCACTTCTGTTTCATTATCTTTTTCTACATTTTCTTCTGTATCTAAACTTTTATTTTTGTCTTTAATTTTTTAATTTTCAATTCCGTTTAAAAATCAAATTTCGTTTCACATCACTTTAATTTCAGGTTACCTTAAGTAATTTTTAAATTGTTAATTACAATTAAAAATGAGATTTTAATTTTTAATTGTCAAATTTAAGTGTGCGCACTGCTACTACTCACCTTTTAAAAATAAACTTGCAAACACTAAATGATTAATAATTGATTACATTCTTTTTTAAAAAGCAAAAACAGAATGTGATTTAAAATGCAAAATTAACACGCACAATGTTTGAACAAATTTACATTATAATCTTGTAAAATTTAATGTGTATATACATAAAATGTGGAAATCATGATTTTAATTTCATTATTGCATAAAATCTTACTAATTATAAAGCACTGAAAATATTGAAATTACTAAGATGAAAGTCGAATTCCAATAATGTGCTATTACTTTCAATATGACGTAAGTGTGCAAAATTTATTATTTAAAGTAATAGCGCATTATCAGAGTTCGACTTCCGAAGAAACATGAATCGCGTAACTTCAAAATCGCGTTAAATAAATCCATGTAAAAAGAGACCCAGGTGTATATGATTTTTAACAGGAAGTAGTGACTTAGAATTTTTTTAACATTTGTAAAATATTGAACCATAATTTCAACATTTTTTTTGCTTAAATTTTTATTATTGTTAAAATTAAATCGGTACTGAATATAAATTATTTGCAATTTTCATTGCTTTTTTTTTTTTTGTATGAATAAAATAAATCAAGCTTTAACTCAGAAAATAATACATGTGGGTGGGGGGGGGTGATGGTATTTTTTGGTGTGTTATAACTCAGAAAATACACGTTTAGGGTTTTTTTAGTTTACCAGGTAGAAGAGAAAGGTATTCCTACACATTCAAACGGAATAATGCACAGAAAATAAAAATTACTTTTTTTAATGCAAGTTTGATCTAATTAACTGTTCAAGAATATATACATGAATTAATTTAATATAACATTAATTTCACTTTCCAAATGATATTGGCATATAAAAATAAACTATAATATTTTTAGCAATATATTTTTTTTTTAAAAAAATATTATTGACATCTTTAGTATATGTTGATTGCTACTAATCAGTTTTCATCAGCCAACATATTTGTAGAATAAAGCATTTATGGGTACATCTTTTTAAATTGTGTAATCTATTGAATATATTCATTATTATGTCAAATACATTAAATATGAAGTACTAGCTTTACTCTTGGTTTTGCTCATATTATTCTAATAAAAGATTTTAATGCAATTGGTAATTAAAATATATTTAAATAATGTTTACATGAAATAATAATACATGAGTTATCAATAGCAGTAACTTTTTTATAAACAATGTAGATCATAAATATGCTGTGATAATATCATTTCACACAAATATTCTTTACATATATTTTAATTCTCAACTACATTACATTGTTTTATTTTATTAACACAAGCAACCCTACAAAATAAAAGAATATAATGCAGTTGATTATTCAAATTTATTTCTAATTTATATATATAATGACGATATGTTGTGAGCAGTAGAAATTGTTTAATGTTTTATTATCTAAATTCCATTTTTGATTTTAGTTTAATAATTGAAATCTATTTACATGTTCCACATTTGAATTCTAGCTGTACCTCATGTTAGTAGAAAGTTTAATAATTAATATATATTTATGTATTACATTTTCAATTTTTGATGTATTGAGTACCTAATATAATTTTTACTCTCTAATTCTCTTTATTTTTCTAGTCTCCTTGTGATAGTATAATTTTTGATATTTAAAATATATTTATATAACAATTTCATTAAATAATTATCAGCAGCAATATCAAAAAAATAAAAACTTTTATTAAATATAATAAAGTTTTAATATAAATTATTTTATATTTCTAATGCGATAATTTTTAAAATGGCTATAAAATATTAACATAGTATATATAAGTGAGAAAGTAAATATGTGGTCCAAACAAAATTTAAATAATTAAAAATATATTTATTCAAAATTTTACCTGGATTATCAAGAACTAATATCTTTTCATTTCTTTAGTATATTATTTTGATACATAGACCACATTTTACTTTGTCATGTGGGAATATATTTAAAGGGAAATGTTAAAAGTTTATCAAATTCAATATATCCTTTGCTATACTTGAGGCATTTATAATTTACCTTTTTATGGGTTAAATATATTTAAACAGACATCTTAAAACTTTATCAATTTCATAGTAGAAATTTATCAAATTCAGTAGTATTTTTTTTTCTGTAATGACACCATTTAAAATTTTCCTTTAACATGTGTTAAATTAAATCCGTACTTCAATTGAAATCTTAAAAGTTTATCGGTACTAACACGTATTAGACCTGCAGTACTTTTTCATATTTGTATCCATCAGCTGACAGCTTTCTAATCTTTTGATCTGACCAAAATAATGTGTACATTTCAAAATGGACCATGTGTAAGATTTACAAAGCCATCAGCAGCCTTAATACTTACATGAAAAGGCGCTGCAGATCTAATACATGTTGCAGGATTAATACTAAAACAATTACTAAATTTCAAAAATACTCTAAAATATTACAATAAACCGTAAAATATACATATACTGTATTTATCGTGTAATATGTAACAGGAATTGTGACAATGGAACAATCAATTTGTCTTCTACTGTATTTTAAGTGGATCAACTTTTTTGTCCCAAAATTGAAACTTCATCTAAAACTTTTCCCCCAAAATGTACATTTATTTAACATGTGATTGTGCATTTTTAACAATACTATAATACGACTTTGATATAAAAAATATAAAATATGATGCAGAATATTAATTTCTAACAAAACAAAAAGTGTGAATTTCATCAAAATATTCGATCTTAAAAATTCTCAAATTTAACAACTGTAAAAATATTGACTTGACATACACAGATATGTAAAAAAAAACCACCATGATATAATTCTCAAATGTTACTTCAAATACAGACAAAACAAACACTAAATTACAAAAATAGTCTGAAATATTATCAAAAAACTGTATAATATACCCATATTGTACTTATCGTGCAATATATAACACGAATTCAAATCTCAATCATGTTCAAAATCTACTAATACTTTGTGCCAGACCGTAGAACGTCCATGCACAAGATGGCTGTAACCAACATTTTGGCACAGCTAACTTTATTGAATTCATTGAATAAACAATGAGAGTTGGTCTATACTAGATTCCCATCTTCTTGCATAGATAACTAACACTTATATATAGTTTATTTTGGAAATAATTAACACACACTATAAATGTATATCCTGGATAAAAGTATTTATAAATTTATGTAAAGAAATTATCAAATTAACATTTGTTTACATGGTGGAAGATTTTATGTATTTATCTCTTTGTGTGTATTTATTAGTATATGTATCATACTTATTGTAAACGTTCTACTACATATATGTATAAAGATTTCTGTATATTTATTTATTTTTTGATAATTTTTTAAATGTTTTTTTTTTTAAAAAAAACAAAATATTTTTTTTTGTGTGTGAAAAGAATCTTCCATTTAAAAGGTGGATTTAATTAATCGTTGTCTTTCTATTTTTTACTTCTTTTTGTATGTAATCAGGTAGTTTTTTTTAGATTAATTTTTAAATAAAATGACAATTGTGTTAGCTTAAGAATGTGGGTGGTCTATTACTCCAATATGGAATTTTGAAATTCCTAAAAAGAGAAAAATAGGAGATTTTTGAAACAAAATTGATAAAAAAAATACTAAAAATAAAATTTATCTGACACAATAGCTCGAAGGGGGAAGCAATTGCAACTTGTGGGCGGACGGGGATATATATAACCTACCTGAGAGAGCTACAATTCTTTTGGCTCAATATGCTGCCGGATTGCGGAGTATGGTTTTTTTAGTTCGAGAAGGAGTTTGATGCATATGTTTTCTGTTGTTTATGGGACCTGCTGGTTATGGAATGGATATAAACTTTGTCTCATTTTTGCATAGATGTTAATTAAAGCTACCAACACCCATATGATTTTAGAAATCATTTAATCATATGCAGTTCGGTGATTAATCAAAAGGAAAGAAAAATATTTTGGATTGCCATTACTAAAATGATAGCCAAGTTTCATGTACTTGCCCGGAAAACTATGGAGTAGAAAGAATCGTTGCAGTACACCCGCCAGTTCAGATATGTAGTCGCCAAGATGGATGTGTTAGACTCAGTGTATCCTGATTGAAGGATTCTACAAGGATGGCAAGGAGTTAAAGTGAATTCACCGTCCTTTCTAGTAGTTTAGTTGGTCCGCCCAGAAGTTTGAACCCGGAGAGCAGGCAGCTAGAGATGAATACAACAAAGAAAAAAGAAAATGTTTAGAAATTTTTTTTTGGTTTATTGTTTGTATTATTAGAGTGGATATAACAAGTATAATTGTACTATATTTGCTAACACATTATAAGATATTATCATTTTTTTTGTTGTATAAAATATTGTAAAATAGTATTGCTTATACATAGATTTCACTCAAATTCACTAAGTATAGGATTATTATATTCTTGTTCTTTTCCCTCATTTTACCTTTATGCTTTATTTAATTTTAATCATGGCGGCATCACCTCTTGTTGAGTGACCTATAATAGCCAGCCTATTATGTACCTAAATGTAAAGGTATATATAACCGTAAAAGTTTATATGAGCAATTAAGGAAAGTTCAAGTGATTAGGTCTGTGTATAACTTATTTCATTATTTTGGGGAATTTATAAAATGAAACATTCATTGTTTTCTGCGGGGAGAGGGTAGTATAGACCACACCCATTGGCATCCATCTTTGACCATTTTGTATTTTATGGCAAATAAGTTAACTTACATATAAGTTAGAAAATGGATTTTTTTGTTTGTTTTTGATCTAAATGTAGATCTTAAATTTAAAAATCCACGTACTCTTGCATTATTTTTATGTGTAGAATCATAAAATTAAAAATAGAAAGCCGTATAATGAATTTATGACTAAATATATTGTGTAAATCTATATGTGGTGGAGGGGGGTTTAGTTAAATAAATGATATTATTTCATATTTCAGTTGTTTATTGTATATTTTATTTTAGAATAAAAAAAAAGGAAATGCAATCACCTATTTGTAATATCTGCTTACCACTGCTATTAAAAGTTATAGCAATACTTACCCCAAGTACCTGAGATAGGGAATTATAATTGAGCTAGTCATTGGGATATTATATCGGGGAGTTGAATTATAATATACTTTTCACCCAGTTTTCCTTCATCAAATAAAAACATATGGCCAAGAACAGAAAAGAAATTCATCTTTGCATACTCTCTCGATAGATAGGGAGGGGAAAATTATTTAACATTTTGCTTTTTTTTATTATGTTGGGGGTGGTTCTAAGGGTTGTTAAATTCGTACAATCTTTTAAAGGTATGTGAAGAATGTGGGAAAATGTCTACGGGCAAATAGATATTGGGGTGGAAATATAAATAGTTTAACAAGGGAAGATTTTGATTTTAGGTGAAATTAAATTTCTTACCTCTAATAATTAGTAAAGTAATACTCGTTTGTATTTAATCCCGGGTATTATCTAAAATTATTATCGATCTCCCATTTTAAAATGTACATGTCATTTCATGCTCGTGACGTATACCGATATATAGTATCATTTTTTTAAATGGATAAGGTGTATGGCATTTTGAACTGGGACAACTTGAAACCGATTTGTAAGTTCTAATTTAAATTTATTAGAATGTTTGTGAAGATTAGGAATATCAGTTGTAAATATTGTTTTCCTTAATAATTTTTGTCTCTCTAGTTTTGCATTAACACGTATCTTACATTAGAATTTTTATTTATTAAATGCTATTTTAATATATTTTCAATTTTTTTTTATTGTTTCTACATATTAAACATTTTTATTATCTCTTATATAAGCCATTTACAATATAAATGTTATTCATATTTTTCCATTTTTTTTTAAACATTTATTAATTTTATCTAAATTTATCTTCTTTTTATATATTACAAATTACCAAAAATTTTAAAATAATTAAGCCCCATAAAACAAAAATTTACAGCCTATAAAATTCTGTGCAAGAAAAGAATGAAAATCATTCAAGATTTATCTAGATTGGCCAATATTTGTTGCATTGTAAAGTGACAAACAAACAAACTTTCATGTTTATGTACTAATATAGATAAATAAAATAACGATAAAAATAAAAATGTTATTTTAATTTTTTTGTTAATTTATATATAAATGTCATGCATTAATATATGTATATATAATAGATGTAAAATAAAGTAGGCTTTGGGTTAAACTGTGTGTTAGTATTGATTAATTCCAAATGTTTTGATGAATTAGCAGTACTAATACACGGGTTAACTTAAAAACTTTTATTTACATCATATAATTGAAAACCTTAAATATAATATGTAATAGATTATTTGTATAAGAATGAAAATATACTTTTATTTCAAATATTTATCTTTATATATACAGTCAATCCTTGATATTTGGGTGAATTTATTTAACAAAATACTTTGCAAACCATTGATGGTCATGCAACAATACTCATTATGTAAACTAAGTTTTTAGATTCATGCAATTTTCTATTATTTTTTAATTTTAGACATTGTCTGTTAATGTTTTTAATGTTTACTTCTCTGGGATTTTGTAATATGTTTTTGTGTGAATTTGGAAATGAATGGGTGGTACTCTAAAAATTATGCAGTTATAAAGAAAATTTATAAAATGCATAATATAAAAAGTAAAATAAGATTTTTCTCAAAAAGAATATACAAAATAGTGTTTATAATACAATGGAACCATGATCTATACTGTATCTAACTATAGGGCTTGAATTATATGTTATCCAAAAAAAAAAAAGCTAACAAAAATATAGACAAAAAAACTTTAAAATTCACAAATTTTATGATAATCATCAGTCATTTTTCCTTTGTTAGCTATACACAATTTTATATATTAATAAAATATCTGGTTTATGTTGAAAACACAAACATTTTATTATTTTTTAATTATTTCTGAATTTGATGTGCAGTATTTTACATAATAAAATATTTTCTAAGAATAATGCTAAAATTTTAAGATCATATTTAAAGTTTTGTTGATTTAAAAACATTAAAATAATTAGAGATTGTAATTTCTTGATAAAGAGAGCTATTTACTTTATTTTAAAAATAAAAATATGGTAGTTAGTCTTTTTTTATATTCTTATTGCTTTAGTTAATAAATGAGTGAAAAACACAGTGAAATATAACTTATTATTTTTTAAAATTCTGTTTATACTATAATTTTGATTTATATATGATTATGCATCAGTTATATGTATAGTGTTAAAAAATATAGTACATTTGCATTTTAATAAACATTATTCTAAGTTTATCAACAAAACTTGAATTATTATATGCTCTTTATGATTGTGGGTGAGGAGAGTTTGATACAAAATAGTGTAGTTCACAGCGTCACTACAATAGAAAGCAGAGATGTTAGATTTTTATAGAAAGTTCTATGAATAAAGAGATTTGAAAAAATATTAAATAAAAAAATATGAAATTAAAAAATTTCATGTGAGTTTCTCCTATAGGAATGACATCATGAATCATCCCAGTCATTTCTTTATTATATGCACTCACTTATGTAATTGCTTTCATATTATTACTACAATGCGATTTTCTTAGTTTGTACATTTTTAAAATTAAATTCTTTTGCAGATATGTTGGGCGTTGATGACAGCAAAAATAGATGTACTATTGCTATTTGTTACTTCAAAATATCTATGATTCCAATAGGTATCTACTTAAGAAGTAAAATAATTAAAAAAATCACTTTTTGATAAAAACAAATTACATACCAAACTTGCGAATGAAAAGTTAAAATATGTCATTAAAAGAGTCACACATAAGAATACAAGAAAATACATGTAGCACAAATATGTCTCTGCATTGTCTTCTTGAACATATCAAAGCAAGTGCGGATATGAAAAACCATTGCACGTTCGTACTTGCTCATTAGTGGGACGAGATGATATTTGATATTAGCAGAATCTATCAGTCTTGTACACTCATACTTTTATAAAACACTATAAATAGGTGTGTTTAATGTGATATGTACTTACTTGTGATTTGAACTTTGAATATAATTATTTATTGAGGAGCAGTACTACGAAAAGAAATCAGAAGACATAGTTTATTTATTCATGTTTAAACAAAAATCTTCTGTTTCTAGTAAGTACATAACTTTATTGTTGTTTTTTTTATTACAGGGGCTATCAAAATTGTTTGTTAAAAAGTTATTATTTCTTATGATAATAATTTGACTGAACCAAAAAAAGAATTGCAGACAATATAACTTGGACTATTTTAAGCTAGGATTTGTCCTGTCATTATCGAACAAACATTTACCAATGTGCCTCATATGTGAAAAAGTCTTTAGCAATGATGATATGAAACCAGCAAAACTAGCAGAATACACCCTGACAAAAAAAGAAAAAGATTTGTTTTAAACCTGCTTCAGAACAGATATCAGTTGTATGTCACTAAACGTAGAGATTTGTGAATGTAGTTCACTAATTTAAAACTGGACATAGATAAATTGTTAACAGATCACCAGGTGCACCCATCTCATTAAATTCAGTTTTTCAAGCTAATTTATTTTATATTCTTATTTTTTAAATTTTGATTAAAAATTTCATTGTTGTAATTTTGTTGATGTTTAATTCTGTTTGAATATGTTGATTTTTCCACTTCATTTTTGTGTTTGATAAAGTGATTTCAATATTTGCATTTATTTTGAATTTATATATTTATTTCATAAATATCAAAAATTAAAAAAAAACTCTGCTCATATTTTTTTGCTTTAATTTTCGTTAGTACAAATTTCGATATTAAATGTTGCACAAGATAATGTCATATGCCATAGTCCTTTTATCTTTTTCAATCATTAATTACAAGTGATTAAAATGAAAAGTTTGATATCTTGTGAAATATTTAATATTGAGTATTGTACAAATTTATTAATTTGAGTAAGTAAAGTAAATAATTAGGGGGTCAACGGTTTTAAAAGTTTTTGGTAAAAGTGTCTGCAGCTAAAAAAAGTTTGGGAACTCTTGCTCTATATAGTTTAGTTGATCGCAGTTTTCATAACTTTGCTTATTAGTATCGAAATATTGAAAAACTTCATTAGATTTATTAGTCTAACATTTTCCTTTTAAGAAATCATTCTATAAGTTGTCTCTGAACTTCAGATTTTTTATAATTTGAAAATATAGGATATTTGCATTTTGATGTAAATTTTGAAAACATTAATTCCCAATTTTTTTTGGTCATCTGATTATTTTTTTTAAAATGCTGAATGAATGATAAAACAATGTCAAGTCAAATTGATTTATATAGCAGATATTCCAGTATTATAATCTTTAAGAGTATTTATTTTTGGTCATCTGATTATTTTTTTAAAAATGCTGAATGAATGATAAAGCAATGTCAATTCAAATTGATTTATATAGCAGATATTCCAGTATTATAATCTTTAAGAGTATTTGTTTTGAAACTGACTTTTCCACCACAATTTGTTGTTTTCATTATTTCTGCTTTATACATGTTTGACAAACTAAGAACTTATCTAGTCTTTTTTTCATTTACAAACAATAACATTATTATTTTCTTTCTATGTACATCCTCCTTTCTTTGGGGTTTCTTTTTTTTTATTATGCTATTTAGATTGCCTTTTTTTATTATTTTGCAATATTCCACAAATGTAAATCTTATAATCAAATAATCAATTTATCAGTCCAATGGAATTATAAAAATTATTCTTGGGAATTAAATAATTTTCATTTGCAGTAACATTTTCAGTTGAATGGTCTAACTTATATTGATTTTTCTGAATTTTCACAGTAAATTTTTATTATCTAGCCATTTGATTGATACAATTCATAAAGTTTTATTCGCTGTTTTTGTTTTTCATATTCTTAAAAACCATTTTTCACGCTATAAAACATTTATTTGTCAATATTAAGATATTTATCTGGTATATATTTAGTATTCATAATATTATTGAAATGAATCAAAACTAATTACACATTATAAATCTGTCTTTCTATTGTGTTATTAATGAAGTTTAAATAAGAATCTACGGTAGCAGTTGAAATTTATTTCTTTTCATAAATAATAACCAAATTGTATAATAATACTATTTTTATTCTAGCAATGCTTTCGTATTTATAAGAACACAGACTCATATGTAACAAAGAATGAAAAAAAAAATCTCTGATACATCTGGTTTCCATTGTGAAAGTTTACTTCAAGATCAAAGTTCCACTTTTTGAAATTACTTAAATAGCGTATGAATTGTTTTGATCAACTAACATAGTAAGAAAATTTTCATTAAAAATAAAATTAAATGGATTTGTTCTGATTCAGACCATAGTAAAGCCATTTTTAAATATTTCCTGTGAACATTTACATTTGTGGATTTGCTGAAGCAATATTTTAATTATCACTTTCATTTCCAGAAGTATGCCTTCATTTGATTATATATCTGATTCTTATGATATCCCCGACAAAGAAACAATCTCCCGGAGAATCATAGTCGCTATCCATAATATCCTCCATTCTGAATTTGAATACTTCAAATTACCCTATTATTCAAATTCTTTATCAATGAGTAAGTCATCAAAACAATTTTTGCAGTATAATACCTAACTACATAATAAAAATCTAACATAAATTGAAAGTAATAACCACCAAATGAACAAATATGCATTTTCTAGCTAATACAAGTTCTCTTATAGTTTGGTTTTAACATAGGCATCTTTATTTCAGATACCAATTATGAGATAATTTAGATAAATATTAATGTTTTACAAATAAATAATGTGGAGTATGATTATACTTACCTTTAAATTTTATAAAAAAATACTCAACTAAAATTAGCGTCAAGCTCTAGTTTCCCAGAAATAATATGTCAGTCAACATATTAACAAGCAAATCACAATCTAAAAGTTTGAACTGACAGTCTAGATTATAGATAATTCTAAACTCATCATTGGAATTTAATAGTGAGAAATTCTGTTTTATTATAAGATTTAGTCCAATTTTAGCAAGGTCAGTTCAATTTTGAATTGAATGTTATTTTTAATTATCCTATAATTATTGAATTAGTTTTAATTTTGAAAATAATAGCAAAATGGTAATTGTATTATTTGATATAATTTTTTTTTGGTAATAATTAAATAATTTGTTTGTACATATTTAATAACTTATTGTTATTTAGAAATCCAGGATATAATATGTAACATTTATTTTCTTTGATTATAATGTTCTTACAAAATTCTTGAATAAATTGCCTTATCTATTATGATTATAAATATTATATGCAAATATCAGTATAATTTACTGGTTCATTTAATTTAATTATTTTTATTTGGATCATGTCAATATTCTTTACTTGTACCTTAATAATTCGTAATTTTTTAACAAAAAGTAGGTGTAGTTTTTTATATATCGATGTAGTAGATGTATTACATTCAATTTTTCTTACAATTCATGCTTTTATCCACTGTGTGGAGCCACTGAAACTATACTTTGAAAAAATATTTAAATATTGTTAAATGTCAAGAACACTTGTGGTTTGAAATAATGTTGGCGAGACAAGAATGGATGGTGGCTATAGTTTATATAGCCACTGGAGATAGTCAAATTATAAGGGAGTTGAACAGTAACATATATGAATATCTAGTTAAGGATATACAAAGTTTTAAAGAAAAGGGGGAGAGAATAATGGTTATAGAAGATATATTGAAGAGATTGATGAGGTAGATAATAAAAATGGACAGCTTTTGAAGAAATTTTGTCAAAGTGAATTTGGTATTGGAAATTTATCAAATATTTATGAGGGACAATACACACAGTCTAGAAATAATATGTTTCACACAATAGATTATGTATTGGTAGAGAAAGAGGGAATGAATAAAACATGGAAAATTAAAGTGTTTGATAATGAAGAAAAAGTATGCACTAGCGATCATAACTTCATTGTAATTGAAATGGTTAGTAATGTGATGGACAATAGAAATAAAATTAAAAATAATAGTGAAAGATGTGGAACAGTATAAAATACAAGTTAAAGAAATTATGGAAGAGTTGGTTGGGGATGAGTATAAGGACTGGTGTAAAGAAATAGAACAAGTGGCAAATAGGGTTTTAGGTGAGAATATTCAGAAGAATAAAAGTAATAAAAAATGAGAATTAGTAAAAGTGTAAAAGAGAAAAAAGAAGCACGCAGAGAATATAAGTGTGCTATTAAGAACATGGAAAGTGAAAAAGATATTAATGCTAAAAGGGAAAAGTACTTAGAAAAGAAGTTGGCTAAAATAGATAATTATGGAGAGAGAATGAAATTGAATAGTAAATTGTTGGAGTATATTAATAAAAGTGGAAGAGATGGGAGTAAAAAATTTTGGAAGTACATTAAAAGGAGAAATGTAGGGGAGAGAGAGATAGTATTACTAGATGATGAAGGAATAGAGTGTAGCTCTAGAGAAGATTTGGGAAAATCTTAGATAGATATGTAATGGATATAGAAAATATGTTAGATATGAAGGATAGAGTGATAAAAAACACGAAAGCATATAGTAATGGGAATATTAAATTTACAAAAAATGAACTGCATGAGGTAGAGAAGTAATTGAAAAGTGGAAAGGCAAGAGGTTTAGTTTAGATGGATGGGCAGCAGAGATGGTAATGAATTTAGGATATAGGGCAAAAGTAAAGTTATTAGCTTGTTTTAATAAGATGGTACAGAATAGAGTTTTTCCGAGTAGTTTGAGTAATACAGGAGTAAGATTATTATTTAAAGGAAAGGGTAAGGATCATAGAAAGTTAAATAATTATGGACCGATAGCGGTAACATCAGTTTTATTTAAAGTTTTCTCATATATGGTGGATAGAAGAGTTGTAAAATGGATGGAAGGAAATAGTGTAGTGGGGAAAATGCAAGGAGGTTTTAGATTAGATAGGCATATAGGAGATAATTTATTTGTAGTTACACAACTTAGGGATATGAGTAGGAACTCAGGTAGATAGTTATATATGAGTTTTATAGATAAAAAGAAGGCATATGATAAAGTAAATAGAAATAGATTATGGATAAGTTTAGCAAATTTTTGGAATGGATGAAGCTTTAGTGGATATTATTAAGAAATTATATGAAAATAATTACTATATATATCAATTAGGGAATATAGAATCAGTTAAAGTTAAAAATGAGGTGAGACTAATGCAATAATGCCCTATGTCACCTATTTTGTTTGGGTTATATTTGAGTGAAATGGAACGAGCAATAGAAAGATTAGGAAGAGGGATAGAGATACCGTTAATAGGTGGTAGGGAGTATTTTTGTGGATATTTTTGTGTGCAGAAAGAAGAGAAGATATGGAAGTTATGCTGAAGACAAGTGCAAGGGTGGGTAAAGAGATGGGGATTAAGTTTAGTGAAGAAAAATCAAATATAATGGTTAATATTGGGGAAAGAGAAGATGTAGAATTTTTATTGGGAGATATTAAGTGTGGTTAATAGATATAGTTATTTGGGAATTATTTTAAGTAATCAAAAAAATTGTTTGGATGAATGGGATAAATTGATAAATGAAGCAAAGAAAAGAAAAAGATTGATAAAGAAATTAACAGTGTTTTCATATAATAAATATGATGTAGCATGAAGCAAAGAAAAGAAAAAGATTGATAAAGAAATTAAGTGTTTTCATATAATAAATACGATGTAGCTAGAAGTATATGGGAGTTACAGTAGCAGGGTTAACATATGGAAATGATGCATTATGTGTTAGTAAAGGGGTATTAAATTACTTAGAAAAAGTACAAAGGGAAGTAGGAGGACATGCATTGGATGCAGATGTATGGACAGCAAGGGAGAAATGGGATGGTCAAGTTTTTTGTATTACATGGTCTGTTGATCCACACCGCGTGAATGCGCTGTTTCTACGCTAAAGCACATAAATATGCGGTTTACAAGGCTGCTCATAGATCCTACGGCCTGTAAACTGTTATAACACTGATGTTGAAGTGCGCTCTTACTCCAACATCTCTAGTATGTTGAACATTATTAGCGACGAGTATGCGATACTCTCTATAGACATTACTCTTGACTATTGTATAGCGTATGATATGAAGGTTTCTGTAGTTGTAATGACGAAAAGTATATTAGAACGGATTTTTTTTTTTTGCTTAAATGTATTGTAATTTATGTGAGTTAATAAAAATTGTATCGAATTCTCAAACGCCCCTTCTTTCGTTGTCGGGTCAGAATTCACTAAATGAGGAGTGTAAATTATGATTCGGCATAGTTCACGATCAAGTCGCGCACTTTCCGAGACTTTTTTGAGATCAAAACAGTTCAATGGCAGACGAGCGTTCGGCGTTGTAGTTTTGAGATTTACCTGCTACAGAAGCAGACACAGTGGCCTTCCTTCAACCCTCCCAAAAATATTTTACCCACCCAGAAAAATTGTCTTTGTGATGGTTTAATGAAATTAAGGCATTGTCAAACATCTGAAGTGGAATGTCAATCGCGTCAATGTTGACGGTGTTCCATTTGCTCATGGAACGGTGTTTGAGGGCTGCCGAATCGTTATTTCGCAAGCGGTACGGCTAATTTATTATTGAAGCCAGGATCAGCTTACAGTGAAGCATATTAGAGCTGAGTTGGAAAGATGTCAAAACACCGTAAAGAATATGATGACAGGTCTTAGAGAGGTCTGTCGAGAAAGCCTTGTTTCTCGATAAAAAATAAAAAGTTTCTTCAAAAACAATAAAAAAGACTTGGGGGGAAAAAGTTTCTTTAAA
Source organism: Epiperipatus broadwayi (assembly GCA_028023455.1). Classification (NCBI taxonomy): domain Eukaryota; kingdom Metazoa; phylum Onychophora; class Udeonychophora; order Euonychophora; family Peripatidae; genus Epiperipatus; species Epiperipatus broadwayi. The sequence goes on from JAQFVV010000060.1 coordinate 1,819,474, forward strand.
AAAAAAAAAACGGGACAAAAATAAATGTTTGCTTTAAAAAAAAAAAAAAGACAATATTTTAAATAGCCACAAAAAAAAAAAAAAAAACATTTTTTTATTTTTAAGAAATATATACATCAAACCGGTTACAAAAAACAACAAAAAAATAAAAATCAAACAAATCCAAAAATTAAAAACGTAAATCAACAAAATTTAAAAACAGTCCGGTAACGTTATATCTATTTGTTTTTCACTAGCAACAGCGCCATAGAGCGGTATGGGTAATTAGACAATGTATTACCAAGTTTTTGTACGAGAGATACAAAAAGTAAAACGAAAATCTTTGGTAGATTGCAGTTTATGGATAATAAAAGAATAGCCAAAATAGTAGGTTATTGAGTTACAAGTAAAGGGCAGGCAACAAGATGGGTGAGAAAGGTAATGCGATATGCAAAAGATTTGGATAAAGGATTTATATCAGTATATTTGTACAAAAGATGGGATGATTGTGTTAGGAGGATTGTTGAGTGTTATAGTGGTAAGGAATGGGATAAAAGAATAGATTTATTAATAAAGAATAGGGAGTTAGAGAGATGGAGAACTAGTATGGACAGTAAAAAGAGTTTATATATATATATATAGAAGTAAACAGAATATTAGGTGCGAGTTAATATATGATAATAGTAAGGAAAGTAGTTTGTTTAAGGCTCGAATGGAATCTTTAGCAACAAGAGAATATACATGTAAATGGAAAAATATGGATGATTTAGTCTGTAAATTGTGTAAGGAAGGAATAGAAATATTAGGCATCTGTTAATTGAATGTAAATACTTGAAAAATAGAAAGGGTACATATAATGAAGTTATGGAAGAATAAATATGAAAAAAGTGATTATACAGAAAGTGGATTATTGATTTTTATGTTGGGCTTGGGAAAAGATAAGGGGGATTTAGATATAAAGCCCATAGAGTTGACAAAGATTATGTTGTGGAAATGGGATGGAGCAGAATATGGGAAAACTAAGAGTGGGGAATGGTAAATAAAGTGGCTAACAGGGATCTCTAGGCATAATTGTTGAGAGATTCTTGACTTCGTTTAAGGAGAAGCCACAGTACATCACATCACAAACTAATTTATAAATTAAACATTTTTTGAAAATTTGATTTTCGTAAAACTATCTAATACTAAATACAAATTAATTGTAAATTGCATATTTTTAAATTGTTTTGTTATTAATTGTAAAATAATACAAAATCTCTTTCAGATAATGAAAATTATTCTTCATATATAGTGTGATAAACAGAGTAGCTAAAATTCAAAAAACATTAATCACAAAAAACTATTTGCCAAATGCTTTCAGTACTGTGTACCAGAATCATGGCAACATATTGGAACTGAACGGTTAATATTCCAGTGCATGCTCAGTGGAACAACACTAGTGTTACACTGATTGATAACAGTTTTAGACTTTGCAATAAACCAAGCCTCTTTCAACTTCCTCTTTCTAACGTTTGATTCATTGCACCCAGTACTGATATTTTGAGGATAAAACTCATGCCCACAAAAAGAATTAACTTGTGAATCATTTTTACATTTTTTATACTGATAAACATGCTGTTGCAATCGTGTTAATACATTAGCAAATAATACACCGGCAATTGAGGTTGTTTTATAATGATGTGAAGTTTAAAAATAAAATGGATGTAAAAAATAAAACAGTCAAACAGTGGTTTTCTTTGGCTGATCTGCCATCTATAAATACAAAATTAAAAAATATAATATGTAAAGATTATAATATAGGATTCCGATCACTTCTGTGTTTAAATAGACTAATAAATATTTCAAAGGTTAGTGTGGAAGAAATGAATAGGTATGAAGTGTTTTATTCCATTGCCTGCAAAGAAATTGGTTGTAATGCTATCTATTACATTGAAACAAAGGCTAATATATTAACATGATTGCAACAGCATGTTTATCAGTATAAAAAAATCTAAAAATGATTCACAAGTTAATTCTGTTTTTTCAAATCATAAAAGTAGTTGTGGATACAAGTTTTATCCTCAAAATATCAGTACTGTGTGCAATGAATCAAACGATAGAAAGAGAATGTTGAAAGAGGCTTAGTTTATTGTAAATCTAAAAATGTTATCAATTAGCTTAACACTGGTGTTCCCCTGAGCATGCACTGGAATATTAACTGTTGAGTATGTCGCCATGATTCTGGTACACGGTTCTGAAAGCGCTTAGCAAATAGTCAATGTTTTTTGAGTTTTAGCTACTTTGTTTATCACACTTTATATGTGAAAAATATTTTTTTATTAATTGTAATTAACATGTTTTTTTAAAAAAATTTCTTATTTGTCTTTCAAAACAAACAAAAAAATAAGGTCAATTGCAAATGGTGAGTTTTACGAAATATATTAATATATCAAATATAAATTACATATTTTAATTTTCATTAAAAAAAATCTGATACTTAATCAATACATAATACAATAAAAATCATTTGGATTAATGAAATATAAAAAGATTATTATTTTTTTAAATTTTGATTACCAATGATAAATAGAGCAAAAGTCCCAAAGAAAAGCTCGAAAGAAGTTTGGGTTTCCTACTATTTATTTCCATGACAACATGTGATCCAGATGAGTCTAATAGTTCAGGGGGTGTGTTTCTCATCTTTAGAATTTGGCTTCAAATCATGAATGTTCAATTGTTTAGGTATTTATTCTAATCACTGGGTCAATAGTACTTTTGATGGTTGATGATCAGATGTCTAGTTATTTTTAGAGGAAACTTTTATTTTTCAATGATGAATTACACATATAAATATACAATTTTCAATAAAGATTACTTTATTATCATACAAATATATTTAACTTTAGAAGTACAGGAAGTCCCCTAGTTATGAACATTCGAGTTACAAATATTTCGCTATTATGTAATCACTTTTGGACTTTAGATCTTTATCTATGCACATGATAAAAAAAAACTATTTACATACATTTGTAATTGATTTTTTTCTAAAGAAAGATAAATTTTGGAATTTAGTAAATAATTAAAAGTATATTTTAGAGAACAATGAAAACCTATATAAAATACAGCAAATTCTTCCCATCTCTCTGACATGATTACTTTTATTTTTAGCATTGTCATAGACTGCTTTGATTAGTGCTTATTTTAAAAAGTAGTTTGTGTGCGATTACTTATATATACATACACTGTATATATTTTTGTTTTGGTGAATTTTTTCATTCTTATTAATTAAAAACATGAGTGAGAAAGAAAAAAACAGCAGTGTTGATATAACTAAAAAGAAATCAAGGTCTCATAAACCCCAAATGGTCAAGATAAAAATGGATATCATTAGACGTTCTGAAAATGGTGAATCTTTTGCTTCAATCGCACATTCATGTAATTTAAGCCGATCAACAATATATACAGGAATATGTTAAAAATTGTGGAAATATTTCTTCAAAGATTGTTTCAAAAAAACATGGCAGAGTAAAGGATGAAATGGAGAAATTTTTGGCTTTATGGATTGAAAATCAACATCCTTTTTAAAAAGGCATCCCAATGAGTTTATTAGTTATTCAAGCTAAGGCTCTTAGTTTGCATGAAGATTGAAAGAAAGAATTAAAAGAAGATTCTGCTGTTGAATTTGTAGCAAGCAATGGTTGGTTTCACAAATTTAAAATGAGATATTTTTTACATAATATTAAATGTACTGGGGAAGGTGCCATTCATTGCAGATAAGAAATAAGGAAGTTGCCAGTGAATTTATTAGCACATTTTAAGCTAGGCTTGGATTCACATCATTATTTTCAGATTGTTAATTACTATTAACTCTGAGGTAAACAATACATTTTCTCACTGGACAAATTAAAATTTTTAAAGAGTAAATTGCACAGTAGTTTTCCATCTAGTTATACAATTTCTTTATATGGTAGCTCAGCTGTGATTTTTTGCACTTATACTTTTTCTTTTCTAACTCCAACTTAGTGTTACATTATTTTATGGTGACTTAATGTGAATCTATCTACTATCTCTATAAGGAATATGATTAATGACTATCTGAATGAAGAGACTATCTCTTCTGAAATAACCTGAATGAATTACATTAATCTTAATATCATTGTATAGCCTTCCTGAGCACTATAAAAACAAGTTTTTTGGCTTACTTTTTCGTTTTTCAAAACTTTTTTTTTTATTACAGATTTTTCTGTTTTTAGAGATAATCTTTTAATTACAAAATCTTAATTAAATATAATTTTAGTTTTTTTTTAATATTAAAATATATTTTTTTTATGTTTACTTAAACAGGACTTGAACTCAGACTTTCAAACTTCCTACAGCTATCCACTCCAACTTATACAACTGATACACGACATGTATAAAAAAAATAAATGATCTCCAATATACATATTTTGTGTTGAACCAGCAATCAGCAGTTGACCAGATTACCATCTCCCATACATATCAGTGCTCAGTTTATATTAAGATAGTACATATTTGAACTTCAATGGACATACTTTAATCTCCATCTTCCCACTCTTCAGTTATCCATGTCATTGAAAATCTGAGGATAGAATGCTCAAAGCTCTTCTTACTGATGCCAATATTATTGTTATACCCATGTTGATTTTTAAGTCACTCTGACTTCTCACATATATGATTTTAATATGTCCATTTAAATACACGAGGGATGGGCAGACTACAGGCTGAATATGTAACATTTAAATACATGTATATTGTCTTCGCTAAATTTAATGTACACCTGGGTCTCTTTTTACGCGGACTTATTTAACACGATTTTAAAGTTATGCGATTCGGGTTTCACCGGAAGTCAAACTCCGATAATGCGCTATTACTTTAAATAATAAATTTTGCGCACTTACGTTATATTGAAAGTAATAGCACATTATTGGAATTCGACTTTCATCTTAGTAATTTCAATATTTTTAGTGCTTTATAATAGTAAGATTTTATGCAATAATGAAACTAAAATCATGATTTCCACATTTTATGTATACACATATTAAATTTTACAAGATTATAATGTAAATTTGTTCAAACATTGTGTGTGTTAATTTCGCATTTTGAATCACATTCTGTTTTTGCTTTTTAAAAAAGAACGTAATCAATTATTATTTTCTTATTAATGACACTAATCATTAACGTGCTCTTAAATTCCAACAAGAGCTAAATGGTTATATGTCTGGATATCGTGAGCTTCGTAAACAATTAATAAAATCATCGTCTCAAAGATTAATTACTAATTACGTTGTCACCAGAAAATCATAATAATTAAAATGTGTATAAAAAATGTAAATTACTGTACTGTAAATTATGCATAAAAATATATTATTTTGAATAAAATTAAATATTATAGTTAAAAAAAGTATGTCTTGTATCAATTTTTTTCAAATTTGAAATTTTTTATTTGTCATATTTTATTTCCATATATTTTTTTTGTGTGCGAATTTTAAGTAATTTTACGTTGGTGCTTTGCTTTTACACAAATTTTGATGCTTTGCTTTTATGCAAATTTTGAAAAATCACAGACCGCATCCCCCCTTTTTCAATATAAGTTACGTCTATTTTTGCGCGATTTCGTTTGCGCGTGTTTTCTGAGGAACCCATCTATCGCGTAAAATGAGACCCAGGTGTAATTAGATACTTTCCATTCAAACTTTAAGCTCCCTACAGCTATCCATTCTATCTTATACAACCGATACACGCACCACATACATGTGGAAAAGATAAATGATTTCCAATATACATATTTTATGCTGAACTAGTACTCATCAGTTGGTCAAGATCACCATCCCCATATATATTTGCAATCAGTTCTCAATTTATATTGAGATGGCAAAACTTCCAAAATTTAATGAACATGCTTCTCCAACTTTTCAGCCATCCATATCATTGAAAATCTGAGGATGAAATTCTCAATACCCTTGCTGATGCCAATATATTGTCACACCCATGATGACTTTAAGTCACTTTGACTCCTCACATATAGGACTTTAATATATCCATTTAAATATACATAAGAGGGATGGACAGATTACTGGATGAATATGTAATTTAAATACATGTATATTGCCTATACTAAATTTATTATAATTAGACAGCACTTTAACTCAGACTTTTAAGTGTTCTACAGCTACACATTCTATCTTATACAACTGATATACATGACCACATATATGTGAAAAAGATAAGTGATCAGTAAGTATTTCATGCTCAACCAACACCCTTCAGTTGGTTGAGATCACCATCTTCTATACATATATACAATCTTTTCTCAGTTTATATTAAGATAGTGTACCGGTCAAAATCGTGTGTTCATTCAACAAGACCTAGAATCTAAGAAAACTATAGCATTCTAGCATGTGCAAGATACACAGGTCTGGAACAGTACTAAATGCTAACCTATTTGCCCGTGTTCCAGGGTCTCTGACTACATGGACAATGCTTTTGAGGATACTAGCAAACTTTCATTTACTCCAGACCCAGCAATGAGAACAGGTGAGCAAAGAGACTTTGAAATCAATATTTAAATAATTAGCCAATGATTATTACAAAATATAATACTTAAAGAGCGGTACAGGCTATTCCTTAATATATTAATAATCAGATACCTAACATTGTTCAAGGCAACATTAAACAAAGGGAGTTTAATTAATAATACCAATAAAGTCTTTCATTCAATTTGAAATAACTTAACTCAATTAAAAGTTATACTAGAGATTGGGGTTATGAATAACAAATGCGAGAATATAGAAAATAATATAATATAAATTTATTGAACAATTAAATATGGTAATAAACAAAATAGCTATATAAAATGTCTGGGCAATGGTAGTTACAAATTTGATTGTGGTTTGATTTGCCATCACGCACTTTAGGGAGGAAGTCAATAAATCATTGAATGTACATAAATACATAAAATCCTTTGTGTTATTACATAAAGTTAGTTAGTGCAATTACTACATATATAAATCGAGTAGTTCGTGCGGTTGCTCATATATGGAAGTGCGGTCAATATGCCAAGAATCAAATAAATTAATTAAGTAACCAATAATACCTTGTAAATCAACTCTCATTTAATATATGATAGATTCACACTGAGTTTTATTAGTCATTAAAATATATATGAATAAGAGTTTAGGATGTGTGATTTGAAAAATGTGCAATATCTGTGAGATCACTCAGATGCGTGAGAGCAAAACGATTCAGCTTAAAAGAAGCTATATTTCATAATCTGACTTAGAAAATTAAAATGAGTGGATGGCGAACGACATGAAATTACGACTGGTAGAGAGCATTGCCAGTGAATAGACAACTCATTAATAATAGTAAAGGTGATATCACATTATCACTCACAATCACATATAGAGGGACGGTCACTTAAGACGCTCTTGAGTGGCTTTGTTATACTGGTATGAAATAAGTATGTCTGCATAATGGCCAAGGTTATATCTCAGAAAAGCAATGGCACAAGTGTCGTGTTGGGACGGTTTATCCGTTTCCCATATACTGATTTATTGGGGGGTGCCAGAGTTAATCCAGAGTAGGAAATGCATCTACTTTTAGAGAGATGATGAAAAGTGGGATTGGTCATTCTGAAGATTCCAAAATAAATGACAAAGCAAGAAAATTATAAATAACGATTGCAACTATAGACCTATAACGCCCAAAACGTGTAAATAGTTTGTGTCACTAACGATCACGGTAAATTAATAAACACCTGATTCTTATATGATGCTCTTCTGCATAATGGAATGCTTAAACACAAACCATCCCAGGCAGTTAACTAACGATCAATAAACGCACATAAGGGGTCAGAGTTAAAACTAAAAGGGAATAAATTGCTCTCTCCCACACTCTGGAACCATATTTCTACCAGCAATCATTGCACAGATAACTGTTATTACTTACAAAATAAAATTACATATTAAATTCACTGCTGGTAAGAATTAATTAGTTAAAATTATAACAACTTTAATGAGTAGATGAGGATTAAATTTTGTAGTTAGGTTAACAATTCAACGTAAATATCTAGACCTTCCAGTCGTTTAAAGAATAAAATTATTGAAAAATAATTGGTATAAAACCAAGCAAGTTTATAACAATGAACTTTAAAGGAAATTTATGTCTCCTTAGTTTAATAGGAAAAAACTATTGGCGGTGGGTTTAAATTTACTCACTAGATTGTATACTTTCTTGACATATCAAAATGAATTAGAATAATAAAATAAGAAAAGTCAAATTAATTCTAAATTGCCGCACCAAAACAGAAAAATTTATATAGCATTATAATAAATTGCACAGACATTATTAGCATTTATAATAACAGCTGTAAAATTAAGTAAGGAAGGAAATGCGTACAATATAGTTAGAATAATTTATTAATTCAGAGTTAATAGCTGATGGCAAGATAGATATTACCTTGGGTTGAGGATGCGACGATGATGGTAATCGGTGGATCATGATTATGGCCTGGCTTGGGTTTGAAACAGGCATTGGTAGAGATTGAGTAGTCTTTTTCAGGCACACATTTTACTGGATAGTTCGCATATTTGGTTTAGATGTTTCTGACACTGGTAAAGTGAGCTAGATGGGCTTCTCAATGGTATGGGAAGTGGAAGACTTTCACCCCACCAAGATTTTGCTGCACAATGCAAACTTGCGTGAAGTATATCCCCGAATGGAGCACGAAACAAAAACCAAAAAAAATATAAAATTTAGCTATTTATACATAAGCAAACATTAAAGAATCAGGCTGCTGTCTCAAATTTAGACACTTGGTTGAGATTCCACATTGACCTCAATTTCCATATATAGGAATGAAAAAGACCAGAGCAATAAATGGCCAGGTAAAATAATTAAATAACCTCTAGCACCTATGACCTTGCATGTATTTTTAAGAATGACACAAAGGTCTGCAAAATTTTAAAATATATTGCTTCACTCTTAAATATTAGTTTACCTTACACAAATTACTACCAATAAACTTTCAAAACATGCGGCTTGTCTCTTAAATGACAATTTTATTTCTACACAAATTACTAGCAATAAATTTTCAAAATACTGCAGTTTGTCTCTCAAATGACAATTTTATTTCTACACAAATTACTAGCAATAAATTTCAAATACTGTCGTCGTCTCCTAAATGACAATTTTATTTCTACATAAAATACTAGCAATATACTTTCAAAATACTGTGGTTTGTCTCTCAAATGACAATTTTATTTTACATAAATTACCAGCAATAAATATTCAAAATACTGGAGTTTGTTTTTTAAATGACAAATGTATTTTTATATAAATTACTACTTGCAAAATATAAGATTTACAATATACACCTTTACCCCGCGTAGCGATGGCAATTGGTCCTCCAAAACTCATCGTTAAGCAAGAATATTGTAGACAAAATACGTAATTATAATGGGAGTCTATGGGGAAAAAATTAGTCGGTTCCAGTGATGTAAAATATTCACATTGATTTCCAAGCTCAAAGATTTTCTTGATTTTTTCATGACAATGATGACTAAATACGGTATCTAAAAAGAAAAGTTTTATATCACTAGGAAAAAAAAATGCATATTTTCACTTTAAAAAGTACAGAACAGCAATAAAACTAAATTTGAATTTAAAAGTTTTTATATTCTTCCGCGGAAGTTTTTCATCGTAATGAAAAAAAAATCTATACTGAAGTGGTTTTTTTTAAAAATTGTATTACAGTATATATTACTACTATACATTTATTTTATTACTTATGTGAAATTATTCAAATTAAAAACCAATGTTTAATTATTTAATTGAACATATAGAAAAAAAAATCAACTTATTTTCAAAGTAAAAAATCTAACTTTAAAACATACAGGTAGGTTTATTTTTCTTACTGTATATTTTTAATAATGTAATAATGCCCCCCCCCCCCGTTCAAGTAGAAAGATTTTTAATTAAATGCAATCTGTTTTTTTTTAAACTTTTCTAATTCGACATCATTTTAAAATGTTGTTTTTCTTCTGATTAACGAAGTTACAAAATCAACAACTATTTTTACATAATTATCCAGGTTTTCTAAAATTAATATATCGTATTTCAGAAACACACACACGCAGCTTAATATTCATATTTAGTGTTTTCCTGAAAGTTTGTGATGATGGTATTTTTGTATTATATAAATATATATACTGTATATGTTCAGTATTGAGATAAGAAAATAATGTTTTTGAAAAGAAAAAGGAGAAGGATTTTTAATTTGTTGATATTATTGTAGAACATATATACGTATTTTAAAAGAAAAAGTGGATGAACATTTGCTGCGTTATTTATTATATATGATGTATTATAGATAAAGTAATTATAGATATTTTAAGGGTTTTATGAATAAAATATTGTATGTGTATAGAATTACAGCAAAGTCATTACCTGTATACATATTACAATAATAAACTTTTGTTTTTGGGTATAATATAGCTATCTCTGATGTCATCAGTGACGCAAAATTCAAGATGGCTGCCAATTTTTTTTTTTTAAATTTTTCCCGATCGTTATAGCGAATAATCGATTGCACATCGAAGTAGTGGGTACAAATTCATGATGATCGCTATTGTGAAATATCGCTAAGTAGACAATCGCTAAGCGGGGTAAAGGTGTATATATATAAATTGGTTTGAAAGTTATTGAAATAAAATTACGAAATTTTATAACTTTCAAATGTTAATTTTCATATGCAAATGCGCAGGTGTAAGTTGAATGGGCAAACAAACTAAATGTTTGGGCATCCATACATCTCTATATATACTATTGCCTATTAAATATATATAATTCAGGTTCAAACCAGTTCTAGTGACTAAATGTAATTGGCACTAGGTGAAATGCAAATCTGCAGAACAGATTTTCAGCTTCAATAGCAAATCTTAGAACTTTAATGGAAACACTTCAATCTTCTCCATGCTCCAACTCTTTAGTCATCCATGTCATTGAAAATTGAAGGATGGAATGCTCAAAGCCCTTGTTGATTCCAGTATTTATTATCATGCCCATGTTGACTTTAAATCATTCTGATCCTTCACATATAGGATCTTAATATGTCTATTTAAATACACAGAACAGAGATGGGCAGACTATAGGCTGAATATATAATATTTAAATACATGTATTATGACAGGCACACTTCGTATGGCCAATCATAAGACGGTATTACATAATAAAATGGCCTAAAATACGTAACAAAAGCCTTTAAATGTGTGTGTATACCATCTATATAAATTTTAATCAAGTCAAATTATAAAACAAGTGAGAGATGTCTGTGGATATGTCATATACTTGCACACACAAGAAAAGCTAATAGTTAAGGCTTATAATGTGAAGAATCAGCATATTAGCTATATGCTTATAATTTATTTGTATTATTTTATGTTTTTTTTTTTTTTTTTATAAATGCAAATATGAGTATGCGTTATTTGTGTGTATAATTTTTTTTTGTTGTTTGTTAAATACTTGTGAAAAGAAAGGGAAATGGTAATATTTAAAAATCCAACATATAGGTAAATTTAAATCAAAAGTTGTACTAGTTATTTTTCACTACAAACCCATTGTTCCAAATATAAGAAAAGCCTAAAGGCAAGTACATTTTAATAGATAAGTAATTTTGTTTCTTTTTTTTTTTTTAATTATTAAATGTTTCAATTTAACAAAAGAGTTAAAATTTTATGTTAATGCGGGTGGGGAAAAATATCTAATTTAATTAAAAAATATTTTAAATGTGATCTGATTATCAGAAAATATTTTAAGTGGAATCTGATTATCGGAAAATAACTTATATAATCAAACTTTTTTGTGTGTGTGTATGTTGAATCAGAGTAGATAATCAATTGAATTAAAAAAAAATAAATTATTGAGATTAATTAGTGGATGAATCCATTAACAAAGGTCAAAATTAATTAACTAAATGTGTTTCAGAAGGGTAACTAGACTGAGATTCTAATGAGGAGGGCTATATGCTGTTCACCAGGTTAGTGGAATTCAATTGAGCACAGGCATACAATCGGACACAGGCAGTCAAGCAATCACTAAGTCAATTACTGACTCATTCATGCTAACTTATTGGAATTATCTGAATTTGCTTGTTTGAACTTAAAGAATTCCCAGTTCTAATTATTTTCTTAAATCATGCTGATATAAACTTCGAGATGTTTTCCAATTAGACAATTCATATTAGTGCGGCAGAGAACTGTGTTTGTGGGAAGCTGTTTGTATTTGAAAACTAAAAGTAAAAGAATCGTTACCAGTGCTGTAGAACACAAACAAAGAAGAAATTTATAATTAAACCTCAAGCACAAATGTACTCGCATCAGTGAAATGATCATGGGGTAGAAACCCCCAGTCTGTGCGCCCGCCCAGCTCCGCTTCTGTCATCAGCATGGTCTCCTGAATCCAGCCATCAAATGATTGTGAGAGCCGTGGAACAGTACCAGAAAGGTCTCCTGAATCCAGTTATCGAACGATCATGAGAGCTGTTGAGCCATATCAGAAATGTCTCCTGAATCTAGCCATCCAATGAAACTGAAAGCCGAATGATGCTGTGTTAAGGAGAAAAGTCCCTGCCGTCGTGGATGAACAGATGAATAGCCTACTTAGAGCCCAGAGAGGTATAAAAAAAGACTTTACATGGTACACTCTATTTTGTTAATTACATATATATTATTGTGTATTATATATTTTTCATTTATATATCTTTGCGTAAAATATTGCACTTATTTAGCGTAATAATTAGTATTTGTAAAATTGTATTCGCGTGCGAGTGTGTGAACCTCAGACCACTTTCTCACTAATTGATTCTTTTCTTTTTTATGCTTTAATATTATATTTCTTAAGCAAATAACTATAATACTCTCATATATATTTTTTGATTATTATTTATTACGCATTGGGGTTTGTTATTATTATATTTATCTTGGCAATTGATGAAGGGATTCAATAAACATTTATTTAATATTTATAAAACTATTTTACTGCTTTGAGAATTTTTTCGCATTTCATTCTCTCACATAAGACACTTAGATAATTTTGCGAGTTTTAGTTTCCCATTTCTTTACCTGAGATAAAGAGAACGATGAGCTGGCATATGAGATACTCCCTTATCGGGATTTAAATCTTTGGTCATCGGGTGTTTATTTCTATTAAATTTTGTTCGATTCATTTATTTCATATTATTATTGGCCTTACATATCCTTTCAGGAGGGGGAATTAATCTTTTTCTTTCTGGGAGTGGCACGAAGGATTTAAATTAAAGAAATCTTTCAAACGTATGTAAGAGTCAATACTTTATAAACGTACCAATGATTGTATCAAATCGGTCATAAAAAGATTTGAAATTCTTATCCTGGCGTGCCACCATATTTGTTTTATGTTCGATATGTGCGCATGCTCACCTTATCAGGGTAGGGATGAACTGGTATAGTATATTGTCTATACTAAATTTAATGTATTTAGACAGGACTTGAACTCAGACTTTCAAGCACCGTACAGCTATCCCTTCCATTTTATACAACTGATACACATGACAACATAAGAAGTAAAAAATATAAATGATCTCCAATATATGTATTTTGTGCTAAACCAGCACTCATCAGTCTTCTGTGTATTTAAATGGTCATAATAAGGTCCTATATGTGAGGGTTCAGAGTGACTTAAGTCAACATGAGTATGACCATGATGTTATCATCAACAAGGACTTTGAGCATTTTATCCTTGGATTTTCAATCATATGGATGGCTGAAGAGGTGTAGGGTGGAGAAGATTGAAGTGTGTCCAATTAAAGTTTGAAGATTTGCTATCTCAATATAAACTGAGCACTGATTGTATATATGTGTGGGAGATGGTGATCTAGTCCTACTGATGAGTGTTGGTTCAGCACAAAATACATATATTGATTTTTTTATTTTTCTCATATATGTGATCATGTGTATCAGTTGTACATGTAGATGAAGTGGATCGCTGTAGAGCTTGAAAGTCAGTTAAAGACCTATTGAATTACATTAAATTTAGTATAGACAATGTACATGTATTGAAATATTATGTTTACTCAACTAGATATAAAATGAATTTTTCATGTTATCTTTTTCAATTCATTTTTTAAAAAACAAACCAAATTTTTTGATTTTTATAGTTTTTTATTGTATTTTTTCAAATATGGATTTTCTTCATTCAGAAATTTAAAAATTTTACTTAAAACATCTCTAGAATCTTAAATACAGTTAATAAACATTACGTATATGCTTGCATATAACAATTATGTATTTATTAATTTTATATAATTTTAGAAATATTTTATTTATTTTGAAATCAATGTATTTGATTCTATATTTATTAAATTTATAACCATTTGTAATCATCATCAAAAGTATGACTTGGTCTGATTTTAAGTTCATAAGTATTTGTTTAGTTATTTATTTCTTAACTATGTAGTATAAAATTTTTATCTACTTCAAATTTTTCTGAACTCCTTGATGTTATCTAATTATAGTCAATAACATCTCTGTAATTGTAATTAATATTTGCCATAAGTTATTTAGTATTTAGAATCTACTTAAGTATTTTATTGACTTCACAAACATTATAAGATCTTTCAATAAATACATTTCAAAACATTGCAGGTACTTTAAGTTAAGTTACATATTTAAGATATTGATAGAATTTCAATCATAAATAAAATTGAAATAGTAAAAATGTTATTCTCTATTGAGAATACTAGAAGTACACAGTCTCTCAGGATAAAATCTTCTGTAGCATATCATTTTCCAATTGACAGATTTTTTTAAAATTTTTTTATATTATTTTATTTTCTTAACAATAATAACATAACCATATACTGACCAATTCTGGAATATCTCTTGGAAATAAATAAATATATAATGAATTTGCTTGGAAACCCTCAATTACCAGATTATGGACTTAGTAGACATGTACTGACTACTATATTATTTGACTCTTAATAAAATTAAAATTAGTACATATAAAAGATATATAGTAAGTTTTTTGTTCTTAGGTAAATATTCATAGGTACTAGAAAACTATGGTCAAATGATATCGAGTGATCATCATCAATGATTGTTTGATCTAGCTTGTCATTCTTTTAACATAATGTATTCTAATATTTCAATATTTACATCTACATCATTAATGAGCTTTTTATATAGTTAACAGGAGAAAAAAAATATGTATTGTAAGTACATATAAAAATTAAAATTTCAAACTGGTTCATATCTGAATTTTTACATCTCCAGCAGAAACATTTATTATTACTTTCTTAAAATCAACATTTATCATTGCATTTATCTTCCAAAACTGGAACATAATTTTACCAAATGTTTTTTTTTTTAGTGCATGTTCAATACAATTATTGTCTCATTTTGCAATTTGCTTAGTAAACAATATTTTTTCTGTTCAATATTATTGACTCCATCTTTCAATTTGTCACCCCCCCCCTCATAAAGTGGCTATTAAAATCACTAATTTTTATTTTTATTTTTATAATTGTTCACCTCTAGTAATATAAAGATTAACTTGAAATTAAATATTTAACAACCTTTTTTAAATAAAATTCTTAATTTATTCGATTTGAAAATAATTTTCTACCTATAATTAAATTCTCATTTATCTATTGCAATTCTTACCCAAGTTTTTAATTACTGCTTTTGTAATCAGTTTACTTTATCAACTCCACATGTTTTTATTCATGCCATTTTAGGTAATACTGACATCTTATTTTTTTTTTGTCATCTGAAAATACGGCCATATCAGAAAATACTCTGTGTACTTCCAATACTAACATAGTCATTTTATAAATAGTCTAAGTAAATTTTTAAATAATGAAATTATTGATAATATCTATTTTATTCCCCCCCCCCTATTATAAATACCAATTTCACTATATAAATAACTTATAATTCATATACAAACTTATAATACCTCCCCTTCCTACCCAAAGCAATCTTTATTAAACTCGCTTTATAAAATGCCCATTTAAATTGAATGAAACACACATCAATCTTAGTTTCTTTTCAATATTTTCCAATAATATATCTCATCCCATTGGATTTTTTGTTCTCTATCCATATTTAAATGCACCCCCCTCCCCAGCAAAAAGCAAAACAAAACAGATCCATAATAGCTTTCGTTCTGTTACTGTTTGCATTTATTAAACAATCATTAACTGTGCGCTCCTGATCTATGTTGATCATTATTATATAAATCAGAGACTTAAATTGCATTTCTGAATCAGATGATCACAGAAAACTATAGATAATCAGAATGTATTAATGAACTTCTAATAATGTCTAGGGAGATCACATCAAACTGACTAATGTTAAATCAGAAAAAAGGAATATGTTTGGAGTTCTCCAAAGAAGTCCATTTCTTACACCATAATTCTTGAGTTTTAAGAGTTTTTTTGATTGAATATTTAGAAAGAGGAACTTGATTTCAGCCATATTTTATATGATGAAGTATAAAACTTAAACCTAGCTTTTTAAGTTCTTTGCCGCTATGCACTCCATCTTATACAACTGATACACATGACCACACACATGTGAAAAAGATAAATGATCTCCAGTATAGCACAGCATTCATCAGTTGATCCAGATCACCATCTCCCATATATATATAATCAGTGCTTCAGTTTATATTAAGACAGCTAATCTTCAGACTTTATTAGACAAGCTTCAATCTTCTCCACCCTGCAACTCTTCAGCCATCCATGTCATTGAAAATCTAATGGTGGACTACTCAAAACCATTGCTGATGCCAATATTATTGTCATACCTATGTTGATTTTAAGTCACTCTGTTCCCTCTCATATAGGACTTTAACATGTCCATTTAAATACATAGAAGAGGTATGGACAGAATATAGCCCGAATAAGATGGAGTGCATAGCTTCAAGTTCCTTCTAATTACATCATTTAGTATAGACAATATATTTATATTTGAATATTACATATTTCAGTCTGTATTCTGCCCATCCCTTATCTGTGTATTTAAATGGACATATTAAGATCGTATATGTGAAGGATCAGAGTGATTTAAATTCGACATGTGTATGACAATAATATTAGCATGCTCTAGGGCTTTCAATGTTCCATCATCAGATTTTTAATGATTTGGATGGTTGAAGAGTTAGAGAGTGGAGAAGATTGAACCTGATTCATTAAAGTTTGAAGGTTTGCTATCTTATTATAAACTGAATACTGATTGTATATATATGTGGAAGATGGTAATCTGGATCAACTGTTGAGTGCTGATTCACCACAAAATAATATTTTGGAGATCATTTATCTTTTTCACTTGTATGTATGTGGTAATGAGTATCAGATATATATGATAAAGTAAATAGCTGTAGAGAGCTTGAAAGTCTGGGTTCAAATCCTATACAATTAAAAGCTTTTTATATAGCTATAAAGCATCTGATATTTTAGGAAAAATATTTTAAATTATGGAAGCTATTGCAAGGGAGTTGATTTGGATGTACCAGCAATATTTGTGTTTTTTTAAAAAAAATTGGACTCACATTAAGCAATAGAGATAGCTAATGCTAAAGAAGCAGTTTGTAGAGTATTTGTATCACAATTCCAAAGAAATATTTCCCAGAAATTATTTTACATTCAACATTTGAAAGATAAGGAAAATAGGTTAGATTATTATCCAAATTTATGTAAAAGGGAAAGACTTATTATCAGACTTTTGTTGCAGAAGATTATATTTAATTTACAAGATATTTTCTTAATTAGAAGGGAATTGAACTCAGACTTTCAAGCTTTCTACAGGTTATCCACTTCTTATGCAACTGATACATATGATTACATGTGAAAAAGATAAATGATCTTTATACCTATTTCGTGCTGAACCAGCATTCAAAGTTGGTTCAGATCATATCGCACACACATATATAATCAGTACTCACTTTATATTAAAATAGCAAATCTTCAAACTTTAATGGACAGGGTTCAATCTTCTCTACCCTGCAGCCATTCATATCATTTAACATCTGATCATGGAACACTCAAAACCTTTGTTGATGACAACATTATTGTCATACCCATGTTGACTTTAAGTTATTCTGACTCATAAATAGGATCTTAATATGTCCATTTAACTACAAAGAAGAGGAATGGGCAGATATATGTAGTCATGTATATCAGTTGTATAAGATGGAATGGATACTGTAGGGAGCTTGAAAGTCTGAGTTCAATATACTAGTATTTAAAAATATTTTCTTGTTTAGATGGAAAGTTGGGAATATTGTTGTGGATTAGACATAATACCCCATTCTTTTTTGAAGAAGATTTGCAAACTTTTCATATTCTTAAACCATTAAGCATCACATGATCACATCTTCTATACTAGCACATTAATTGTTGATAAACAGAGCAAAACTCTCCATACAGTATTGCCACCTGTGCTAAACAAAGTAATCAATGGATGCCAGAAGGCTTGTGCATAAAATCCCTATCTAATGCCTACTCATCCAATATCCCCAGACTAGTTTCTGGCTTGTGGCCTTCGTCAGTGAGGAGATTTGGATCTGAGAGCACTGCATCTAGATCTTAGGATCTAATGCAACCCTCTAGCAACCACCTTTTATCTCTACTTAACTACAAAACTATGAGAATGAAATTGAGAACATAAAAAAAATTTTCAATCTAAGCTCAATAGCTTATATAGTCATATGGGTCTGAACTCAGTTCAGCACCCATACATTTTGGTGTCTTTGGCTCTTTTACAACCATAGCCACCACTATTCTATTAGGCAGGATTGGTGTTAAACCATTAAGCATCACATGATCACATCTTCTATACTAGCACATTAATTGTTGATAAACAGAGCAAAACTCTCCATACAGTCTGTGGATATTGGATGAGTAGGCATTAGATAGGGATTTTATGCACAAGCCTTCTGGCATCCATTGATTACTTTGTTTAGCACAGGTGGCAATACTGTATGGAGAGTTTTGCTCTGTTTATCAACAATTAATGTGCTAGTATAGAAGATGTGATCATGTGATGCTTAATGGTTTAACACCAATCCTGCCTAATAGGATAGTGGTGGCTAGGGTTGTAAAAGAGCCAAAGACACCAAAATGTATGGGTGCTGAACTGAGTTCAGACCCATATGACCATATAAGCTATTGAGCTTAGATTGAAAATATTTTTTATGTTTTCAATTTCATTCTCATAGTTTTGTAGTTAAGTAGAGATAAAAGGTGGTTTCTAGAGGGTTGCATTAAATCCTAAGATCTAGATGCAGTGCTCTCAGATCCAAATCTCCTCACTGACGAAGGCCACAAGCCAGAAACTAGTCTGGGGATATTGGATGAGTAGGCATTAGATAGAGATTTTATGCACAAGCCTTCTGGCATCCATTGATTACTTTGTTTAGCACAGGTGGCAATACTGTATGGAGAGTTTTGCTCTGTTTTCATATTCTTATTAAGTCATTTTGAAGTCATCATCATAGCTTAATTTCTTTCATTTTTTTTTTGAATATCACTGATGAATGAAGTAAAATAAGTAATAGAGTTGAACCTTGTGATAGACTTATTTTGTAAAGTTTTATATTTTTTATGTTTACTATTTAGAGGATTTGAATTTTTTTTTATTGGAGAGTATTTTGTCAAGTAAGCAAATTGTATTTTTTTTTTTTTTTCATTTAAAGATTTTATAAACTTGTAGATTATTTTTCAAAATAATAAGCTGAGATTAGATTAGTAAAATTACTAATTTCTAGTTTATTGTGAATGTTCTTTTCAGTTTGAGTAGTTGAAGATGGAACTTCTTCACAATAGCTTTGATCTGCCTTAAATTCATAGATGTTTCTCAATTATTGTCAAAGCTTATTCTTTGAAAGAACTTGTTAAAAGTATATAATAATGATAATTAGGTGGTAATTTGGTTGTTCTATCATTGTTTGGTTTATTAAGGTTTAAATCTGGATAAGTTTATTTTCATGCCAAATTTTTGAATTGTTTGTCTAAGTCCGTAGTTTTTTTAAAGAAATTTTTAGAACATTTTTTCTTTCTTCTGGGTATCTTAAATAGTGGTTGTGCTAGAATGAGATTATGAAAATTTAGTGAAAGAAAAAATATATTTCACCACTAATTATGCATTTGTAATATTGTTGATGGTTAGGATAGTTTATTAAAACATATTTCTACCCATTCCAAGAACTCTGTAGAAGTGGCCAGATCAGTAGTTGGATTTTTTGAGATTTTTTTTATATCTAGTGTTCAAGAGATTTAATAAGTTTAGAAGCAGTTTTCTAGATCTTTGGAAGAAAAATTTTGATTATAATAATAGTGATACTGATTTTGTTTCAAACTGAAACGCATTGCTTTCATTATCCTCAAGGGACTGATCCTTTAGCAGCAGTTGATATGAATTAGTTAAATATATCATAATAAAAAAATATGGGCAATATTCTATTAATATTCTTTTCAAGATATCAATATTTTGATTTCAGTCAGCTTTCTTTAACATTCTTCTTTGAAATGGATAATTATCAACTATGGAAATGTGAATACTTAAAATTAAAGATTTGCTTTATTTCACTATGGGGAAAAAGACTCATTGTCAGTCCATCAGTAGGCCTTAGGAAACCAGTTTTCATTAATTCAAAAATGAATTGAATGTCTGTCTACATGAATGTACTCTTTGTTTGGATTTGTAAATAAATGAATTTATAGTCCAGTCAACCTTTTTAAAATTTATATTATAATTCATTTATTTGCTTTCTTTTCAATCATCACATTACATTGGTGCTGATATAGTATGTGCTCCGTGGCCATTTTGAATTTGAAAACACCCAAAAACACTGCTGGCACATGCAAGCCATAAATAACATTTACTAGAAACACTCAGTTTTCAAAAAAATAAATCGCCTAAGCCACTATAATTAAAAAAGGAGGTGGGAAGAAAATGACGTGGAAATAAATCAAAAAGGCCAAAAATTTCATAAAAAAATACCAAATCATGTGATTAAAAATTAAAACACAAAATCATAATTTTCATAGAAAAAAAAACCAAATCACGTGATTAAAATATTAAAACACAAAATCGTAATTTTCATAGAAAAAAAACCAAATCACGTGATTAAAATATTAAAACACAAAATTGTAATTTTCATAGAAAAAAACCCAACAAAATTTTCATTAAAAAAAACAACAAATCACGTGATTAAAATATAAAGCACAAAATCATAATTTTCATTAAAAAAAAACCGCAAATCACGTGAATAAAATATTAAAACACAAAATCGTAATTTTCATAGAAAAAAAAAATTGCGCAAATATTTGAAATCAAATTTAAGCAATAATTATATTTTCATCCAGTTATACAAATGGAATACACCTTATCTAAAGCTATATCAGTCTTTAAAAAAAAAATCATAAAACATTTACTCACGATAATCAAAAGGATAACTTAAAATTGATAGATTTAAAATACGAATTATACTGTAGGCCAAAAGATTATAACTTATAAAATATGAATGTTTAAAAAATAATGACGGAGGAAAGATTGATTGCTAGTTTATCAAACATATTTGAAAATAATTTTAAGCAATAATTATATTTTCATCCAGTTATACAAATGGAATCACGTGACAAAAAGGCGGTAAACATCTTGAATACACGTTATTTAAAGCTACATCAATCTTTTAAAAAAAATCATATTTCAGTTTACTAGTTTATTAAAACATTTACTCACGATAATCAAAAGGGTAACTTAAAATTGATAGATTTAAAATATGAATTATACAGTATGCCAAAAGATTATAACATAAAATATGAATGTTACAAAATAATGACATAGGAAAGATCGATTGCTAGTTTAAACTTGCTAATTTATCAAGCATTTTTGGTAATTAAAAAAGCAATTTTCATAGTTATAAAAAATGTAATCATGTGAATAAAAAAGTAAAATGCTATTTTGCAAATATTTGAAATTAAACTTAAGCAATAATTATATTTTCATACAATTATACATATGGAACCATGTGGAAAAAAAAAGGTGCGCAAATATCTTAAATTCACGTTATCTAAATTTATATCAATCTTTAAAAAAATAAAATTTAACAACTGCTTGCACTTAATAAAAAAAGAATATTTACTTATGAATATTATTAAGTCTGAATTTCAAAAGACTGAAATATTAAAACTTATACTTACCAGAAATTTTGCTTTGTCCCGTAGATACTGTTTGAAATTCATCTTCTAATGTCTTAATGGAATCTATGCTTGATCACGTGAGATCCACATGGGCTCTAGACATCGATAATTTGTATCGATACATCGATCTCTTGAAATCAATACATATCTAGTTATTTTCACGCAAGTGATTTTTACCATTAACAAATGAACACGAAATCATGTTTAAAAAAATAAATACATTTTATTGTTGATAATATAAATACTGAAATAATTAATTGTCGGAAAATAATAAATCAGATTTATCTCTTGTGTTACACTTAATTTGATTACTTCGTTTCCTCAAATTTCTTCATGTTTTTAAAAACTGCTGCTTTTCTTTTATCTCCAATTTAAAATAACGCTTTGAAATGATGAATCTTCCTCATTTTGATGCTTTTTGTCAATCCACCAGCAAATTGAATCTAAATGGGATTGTAATTTTAAAAACCCAAAGAATATTAATTTAAATAATTTTAAGTAACCTTTGAAACGGTATTATTTAGTCATCATCCCATTTCATCTATTATTTCACATAGTATCTTATTTCCCAGTTCAAATCATCCAAGTTCGCGTATATTAACTTAAATTGACCATAAATAAGATATAATAAAGAGTATGTGCATTTATATAGGTTTAGTGTACAATAATTATACACTAACCTCATTGAAAAAATTTAGAAGATTGAAGTGGAGTTGGGCTGGACATATTGCCAGAAGAGATGATAATAGATGGACAATTGATATCATAAACTGGATTCCAAGAGATTGTAAAAGATCCAGAAAGAGACCACGTGAGATGGATGGATGAAATAAGAAAATGTGCAGGCATGATGTGGAAAAGATAAGCTAAACATCGGAGAATATGGATTAAACTTGGAGAGACTTCATCCTGCAGTGGATTGATAATGGTTGATGATGATGATGATCATGATGAATTGTAATAACTATATGTATATGTTTAAAATACTTTATTTAAAATATAAAGTTAAAAGGTGCAATTAAAATAAGTATGTAGACACTGTTATATGTGTGAAAGCACCTACATATATATACATCCCAGGAATGAAAATTTATATGCGAATGTGAGAAAATTTAATTCTTAAAACTTATAATATTTTATAAATATATTAAATGAACGAATTGTAAGGCTTCTTAAATATATTGCATTACAGCCTATTTTGCATGTATATGTAGGTGCTTCCACACATATAACAGTCTCTACATACTTATTTAATTACACATTTTCAATGTATATTTTAACATACGTATTTTAAACATACGCTTATAGCTATTACAAGTAATGTGTGCTATATCTATATAAATGCACATACTCTTTATATCTTATTTATGGTCAATTTAAGTTAATATATGCGGACTTGGATGGTTTGGTCAACATCATCATAGTATGGAATGAGAAGTAAGATCTTTGATTCTCATACATTAAATATGACCATTAAAAGAGGACAATTTGTTATTTTGTTATGCGTTAATTAACAATTGTTTACATTCTTTGTTATTTCTGTTCAAATGACTAAATCCTTGAATGAATGGTCTACTCTGACAATAAGGATTATATATAGATTTTTAGAGGGGGGACCTTCAAAAAGATCAAGTACCAACAACTGAATTTGAACCATGATGGTAATCTGATACTGTTAAAAGGTTCTAAATTAGATAATCAGATTCATATGTCCTAAACCAATTTTGTTTTTATATTTTTTAAAGCTTTGTATATAATAATGTCTTGAATATGAATTTCTACCAAGCAAAGTATGGGTAAGGAAACATGAATCTATTAAATATTGATTTGATAGAAATCCATTATTGACCCACATATTTTTTTGTATATATTGTGCCCTTTTCCATAGGTCAGAATTTATTCATCATAACAATTTACTAAAAAATTTTAAATTTAGGATATGTTCTCTTTGTACAATAATTATATTATATTGATAATCTTTTAAAAGTACAATTTAAAGCCAAATAAAAATATGTAATATCTAAAATTATGATAAATAACATTAAAACAGTTAAATAAAGCTAAACGTATTGATTGCATATGGTTGGGAAAGCTGGCCATAATAAATAATGCAGCAATAAATGTTTACAATATGTTTTAAAAGTTGAATTTTAATAGCTAAAACTTGTAATTAAATAAATATTATATTTTAAAGTATAAATTATTCCTAATATTTATATTTAATATTATATGTTTTAAAAGTAAGCTCTGTGGTAGGAAAATTTATAATTAATTCTGTTTTCAAAATTATTATTCCAAATTTTATTATATTGTTTATTTAATATAATAGTTGTTGCAATTAACATTTTATATTATCCAGACAGAAGTTTGATACCGTCTGTCTCAGTTGTAAGTCATGTGACATATACAGTCATGAACACATGCTTGCTAGTGTTTGTGTTAACAAAGTTTCAAAAATTATTTTAAAAATTACACTATGGAATTGAATATATTTATTTATCTATCACAAGAGCAAATATTAAATCAGTCATTATAAAATGTTCAAATAGTTTTATAAAACTGATGTAGTTAATAAAAATTAAATATTTTATTTTAAAGAAAATAGATGAATTGATAAATATTGTTTTCTAAAAGTCATTTTAAAATGTTTAATCATTTTTAATAAAGATTTAAAATTAATATTTTAAGTAATATTTTTAAATAAAAATGAGTCATTTTATTTTTTTAAATTTAATTGTGTGATACTTAAGTATCAGGTGAAAAGCGTAATCCACCAATAAAATGATGTAATTTTTAGGGTATAAATACTGGTGCACAGCTAGTTCATTGTGCGTGTAAGTAGTAGGATAAATTTTCTAAAACTTCATATTTTTAAATTTTTTTTGTTTTATTTGTTTTATTAGCTCTCTTATAATTATTTTGCAATTGATAAGGATACCAATTTTAAGTATTTTTGCAAAGAGAATATTATAAATAAATTATAATAGTTTTACCTAAAGGATGCATTGCTAAAAGCTAAATTCCCTTACCAGAATTTTCGTCCTTAATTCAATTTCACATTAAGATATGGAAATAGCAACGAGTAATACTTACCTATTTAAAAAGATTTTAAAAGTAAAATTTGTTATTATTAATATGGTATTAATAGTTTTATCAAGGAGAACTATGTTATTAAGTAAGGATGTATATTGGACATTATGCAGAGAGCTTCACAGGAAAGCTACTCGGAAATTAAAATTAATAATGCATTTTCTAGTAGTGTGATAGTCGTATCAGTAAGCTGATAAAAAAAAAAAATACGACAAAGCTCTTAATAAATTTTATGAAGAAAGTAAAGGTATGGAGGTGAAATGTTTTATCTTTTTGAAGAAAACATTATGAATAATTTTAAACAAATTGTCATAAATAATAACTAAATGAAAATTATTTAAAGCGTACGTAATAAATCTATAATTTTATAAGATTATACGCGTTACAGTGATGTGTTGAAAAGAACCGATAATGGAAATTATGATGAAAATAATTATACTTGGATAAAGAAATAATAATTATCCAAAACCCTATACCTAATGGAATTATAAATAAGTAATTATTGAATTCATGAAAATATTTTTTAAAAATTGCGCAAGAGTCATATCCGGATATCCGAATTCATAGCCATGTCTAGCACAATGCAAGCGGCACAGGATCCTAAGGAAGAGAACCTTCGAATTGTTATTTTCAAATATTATAGTTTATTTATTATTTTAACAATCATTGTTCTGGATAATAGGAACGATGAACTATTATTTTATAAACTTTTCCAGAACAGATCAATGATTATTTTTTGCTAATTTTTTAGATTTTTAGATGTCGCCATTATTATTTTTATCATTTATTTTCAAAAACTTTGTTAGTGTTGAAAGGATTCTACACGTGTGTCAGTCAGTCATTTATTAAGTCATTTGCGGGGCAGAAAAATTCTAGTTTCGTCATCAAGCATGAGAACAATAAGAACCTAGCAACAAAGGTTGGGAATTACAATTGCTCTTCAAGAGAAATTTAAAAAAAAAAAAAAACTCAAGGAAAAATAAAAACATTTTATTTTAATTGTGTAAAGGACAATCCAGCATAAAAGTATACGTAATTATGCCTTGATTATTTTTTATGAACATTAATTCTAATTATCACATTATTTAATTAGAATAGGTACATAAATATTAATTTATTCACTAATAATATTATAATCTTATAATAAATAATTTAAGTAATTTTAAATACATTAATATTGTTAAGTGTGACAGTATGAATGTATTATATTGTGCAATGTTTATTTTGATTTGTGGATAAGAAGACATCAGAAGTGATTGACCAGTTGATATCACTTAGGTAATAGTTGTAGATATTGATATTTTATGATGTATTTTTCTTTTGCAGAGTATCAACAAATTGTATAATGTTGAAGTATGAATGTTGGGTTATGTGTGGACACATTTATACAGGCATTAAACTTATAAGACTAGAATTCATTTATTCTAAGGATATGCAAACTTTGATTTCATATTACTAGTACAATATAACATGATGATGAATAATTATATGATTCTTTTATAAAGGACTTTAATATTTTGGATATTTAAAGTATAAATAATAATCATTTTGTATTTTGTTCAAGAATATGGATAGGAAAGTAAAGTAACCTTTTTCTTATTGATTAGTTGAGATCATTATAGTTACAACCAAATTTTATTTGTTGTTTTGACTATGTTAGTTAGTATTATTGTCGGTGTGGATTTGATAAAATCTATAGGAAAATTTTATAAGATAGTGACTTGGTAGTTTTTTTAAAAACTTGAAACCAATGAGATGTTATTAATGTAGGATTTATTATGGGAACAGGAATAAAATTTTATAATCTTATTAAGTATACAGGTACAGTTAACAAAGCCCTGTAGCTGGTATAATTTATATGTGGGCAGTGTTTATTTTATATTGAATATTGATGTTCTAGAAAGCTGAAGTAATAGCTTAGACATCATTGTGGGTAGTTGAGGTCATTAGACAAAATAGGTCATGCCTCTATTTATTGATATATTGTGCCATGATGTCCATCTAATATGTACTATTGAGTGAAACTCTAGTTTCTTCCATATGCCTACACATTTATTTGCTATTATTATTTTCCAAAGCATTACGCTGCACATTATTGTACTTTAAAAGGAAATGATAAATAATTTAGAATTTGAGGACTGTTATTTAATGTATAAGATAGGTTTGTTTACTTATGAGAATGAATAGAGTCAATGCAAAATGGAATTAAAAATCAAACAGAATTAAATGATAAAGAATCATAGAATATGTTCTATATTCATTTTAAAAATAAAATAAATTTAATAAATGAATGTAAATGAAGTGAAGTTGCTCTGGAATTTTAAATAACTTCAAATATTTTAAAATAATATAAGTATTGCATATTTTTTAAAATGTATAATTTAGTAAAACGAAACATTACAAGATAAGCATAGGTATAAACAGTGAGGATTGCCAATTCCTCTACAAGCTTTATGATAAATGCTTAGCCAGAGCCAGCACTTAAAATATCTCTGTCAGGAACCCCTCCCCAAAACCCTGACCATGGTTTTGTGCTTTGCCACTCCTCAGAGAGGTGTCAGGGTAGGTTCAGACACTAGATCTAAAAATACCAACCCAAAGCCAAGCACTTATCTAAAAGTTATCTATTGAGTGGAAAATCTCTGAGGAGTGCCAAACCACAAACTAACTTAAAAAAAAAAACTTCATTATAACAATTGTTGATTTTTTTAAATATTAAAAAAAAAAAACAATAACAAACAATAAAATTACATCCTAAACAATTACCGGTATTTGTAAAGTATTCACTGTGCAGACTTTGGTGGCGCTGTTTCTAGTTAAAAACAGAGTGATATAACATTACCGGGCCGCTCGATTTGTTTTTTCTCTAATATATCGTATTTTGACATATGGCTGTAGTTTTTTCTTTTTAATATATTGTTTTTTTTTGGACATAATTATTTTTTTTTTTTGTTTTCATTTGATAAATTTAAATCTTTAATGGACACTTTAACTTTTTTTTTTGGATCTCAAAATTAAATAATTTTTGACATACGTCTTTTTTTTTTTTTTTTTTGCATTTCCATTTTAAATCTGTTTTTTTTTTTTTTGGTTTGGATTCAATACAATTCCAAGTATAAGGGACAGTTTTAACTTTTTTTGTTGAATATCTCAAATATACACAATTTTTACATACAACTTTCTTTTTCTTTTTTTTTTCTTTTTAATATACTGTTTTTTTTTTTTTTTTGTAAACAGATATCTTTTTTTTATTATTATTTAAAATTAGATTTGACACTTTTTGAATTTGTTAAAAATGCAGGTTGCTGTTTATTGATTTAGCAAAAACAAAAAAAACAACAAAGCTGTCCAACAAACTCCGCCTCAGATGTCCGTCTTTGCTTAGAAACGAAAAGAATTGTTTGGTATTTTGACTAAGATATCTATCAAGAGAGTCGATTCTCTTCCAACCGAAAGAAGCGTGTTGTTGATTCATTTGAGAAGAATACAAAGCTGTCCAACCAACTCCGCACTCACACTCGGCTGTAAAGCCCTACTCTTTGAACACTGACATTCTGGGTGTTAATTAATTGACTTACAGATCAAAAGAATCACAAACAAAACACAGATTTATTTTAAATCAAATAATAAATTTTATTCACCACGTATGACTAAACCAAATCAACTGTGTCATCTTTTTCTCGCTTTTTTAGCACATCCCCCGATTTCAAGAACATGGTGGTAGCCATTTTGTTCTTTTGTTACTCTCGTCTGATTCGTAACAGAAATGGTACTTTTCGCCAACAACTACAGTCGTCTGACAGAGACGTTGGCATAGTTTTTTTGGTTTCCAAATAACAACTACCCCCCAAAAAAAGCTCGGACAAATCTCAAGAATACGCTGATAATTACTAGTACGCCAAAAGATCTCAGTTGGGAAATACAGAAAATCATCAACATCAACAAACAAACAGTTGCAAGCCATTCCAGTGCACACACTTTCAGATTAAATTTGAGCGAGAATACAAATTTGCTCTCTATGTGTAGGAATTCACGCCGCGATGAAATGAGCGGCAAACTAGACGATTGTCTAGTGTTGTTAGTTTAGACATAGGGTTAGGATGTGCGGAAGAATTGGCCGCAGCGGATTCTAACCACTACATCTATTGTCTCTTGCCTTAAGCAGCTAATACGATTGCTAGTCGTGTATTAGCCGTAAGGTTTGGCCGCGAAAGCGATATTCTGTGTTTTTACACAGAAACAGTGCCACAGCGAATAGTTTACAAATACCCAATTAACAAATAAAATTCAAAATAAATGTATATAGTAACAACTTTATATGCTACCATTTATATATAATATTTATATACACAAAGAAATACAAATTTATATATTATCATTGCTATTTAAACTCCACAATCACCAATAAAGACACATATCACAATAAAGTAAAATGAACTAAATAACAACAACAACTAACAACCACAAACTATATATAAACCCCTACATTCAAGCCAAATTAAAGAAAAATTTTTTTAAAAAAAATATAAATGGCACTTTGATGGAAAGGGTGGATTTTTTCATCCTTACAGTATATATATTATAACCCTTTGGTTTATTCCATCTAAACCAAATATGATAAACTTAAGTAATGATGGAAATTTTTTTTTTTGGATAAAGAAAAGTTTTGGCTTGAGAAAGTAATGGCTATATAGATTACAAGTAACAGATATAGAGACAGTTTGTGTGTTTGTCTGCAAGGTATTACTAAAGAGTTGCTGAGAAGTAAGAGTGAATCATTTTGTCAGTAGCTTTAGTTAACAGAGAATAAGTTTACAGTTATAGGAGATTGTGGTAGATATTTATGGTTATGATTATCTAAAAATTATAAATTTATATGCTTGAAATTATAAGCAATTGTGAGAGATATTTTGTTCTCATAATCTAAACAATCAGTTTTATGTTTGATAGTCTGTACAGTGTATGTGTGTGTGTAATGCAGACATATGGGTTGATTTTTTTTCTTTCCTTTAAAGAAACTGAAATAATTTTTCTTTAAATTATTAAAAATGTAAATCTAAATAAGAAATTATTTAGATGGAATGACTGTCGTCTTTGTTTGACCAAAACAAGTGTTAGCAAGCTTATGTTTTAATTATACCGTCTTTAAAGCTAAATTTCATAAATTGACCAGAGACATGTTAATTAAAAGGATCTGGTTTAAGATCAAAGAGAAACGATTAGGAAGGATAACACCTTGGTGAGAGTAATGGCTCTGAATGGAAATTGTTTTATGACTAGACTTGGGAAGAAATCACTGGGGGAGGGGGTAACAGACTTTCTTTTTTCTTTTAAACTATAAAAACTAAAAGAACAAGGGAGAAAGGGGAGAGAAAAAGAAACTTTTGCTGATTGAAACTAAGCTAGCTAACTATAACTAAAAATTAATATCTAAAAGTATATATTTTGTAAGTTTTTTTTTTTAATTTTTTATACAATTTTAATAATGAAATCAAATTGTATCGTAGACCCAAATATGAAGTTCTAATTCAATAAAATCATGGTGCATATCTCTGTCTTCTCAAAATTAATCATGAAGAAGTCAACTTTTGATAAGTTATTGTCTGCTCAAATTTTATCCAATCTACTTATAAAATCTCCTATAAGGAGAAAATGGTCAAATTTCTTCTGTCAAATTAAAAGATCAATTCCATTTATATGGCTATTTAAGATTCGTTTAAAGAATTACAACGATCTTCTATTATAATGTTTTTAAAAAGAAAGTTTATTCATGTTAGTAATCAAAAGCTGCTTATTGCCATAGTTTGAACCTTTAAATATCTACAATCAAAGAAAAGAAGAAAGGAGAACAAAGTGAATCCAATCTCAGGAAGAATCGTCAAGTGGAAGGTAACAGCAGAACTTTTAAATTTATTAACTATACTGTATCTACATTCTGATTTAAATATCTACAAATTTTAAAGTAACTAACTATCTACGTTTTATATCGATCTTAATTCAAATGACTGTCTGTGCGTTTTTAAGTAAAGTTAACTGTCTGAGGTGCAATTGATAGCTATCTCAAGTAAAATGAACCAAATATAGTAATTAATTAATGAACTGTGGAAGAAAAGAGAAATTTAGAGAGACTGTCTGTAATACTGATATTTATTCTTCATTTATTTCATTAATATAATATGTCATTTATTTTTTTATTATTATTATTAGTAGTATTATATGTCATTTTTTGTTTATATGCTATGTAACACTCTGATCACTAGATTATTTAATTTAATATTTTGTTTATGTTTAAAATGTGAAGGAAAGAAAGAAAAATGATTTTGATACCATTTGAATATAGATGCTCACGTAAATTTAGACTTAAAAGTAAAGAGAGAAATGATATAAATATTTTATTACTCTTAACAAAATTTTAATTATGCTTAATAGTAAATAATGAAGAGTGAGAGGATGGTCATAAAGCCCATTATTATGCTGTGAGTGTTGATCTGTTATTGATATAGATATTAGGTATGTTATTGGCTTGACCGGTTAAAATTAAAATAATTCATCTATGTATTGATTTGAGATCCGGTTAGTCTTGTCATTATCTAGACTAGAATCGATGTATGTGTGGGCAGATTTAGAGTTATAAATGCTTATCATTATTAATGAAAGTAATCCTACCACCCAATGGATGAGAAATGGTTGTCTCCAGATTTATAGATACCATAGCAGTTAGAGGAC
Organism: Epiperipatus broadwayi; assembly: GCA_028023455.1. NCBI lineage: Eukaryota > Metazoa > Onychophora > Udeonychophora > Euonychophora > Peripatidae > Epiperipatus > Epiperipatus broadwayi. Next base: position 1,851,512 of record JAQFVV010000060.1, read on the forward strand.
TAAGTTTCCATTTATTTATTAAGATAGGGAATCAGTAATAAAGTTACTGTTTCTAAGTACAGAAAATGTTGCAAGCCAATATAGGGAATAAGTGTCTAAGACAAGCTCTTTACACAATTCTGGATCTTAGGATAGATCTCTCCCTGGCTCAAGCAAATCGTTTAAGTTTAAAGTCGATACCATTGTAGTTGTTATATTTCCCTTATCGAGTTATAGACGCTGTATGGTAATGTGATGTGAAGAGAGTTTTTCTTATCTGAGACATACCAATGTTGCCCGGAAAGGATAAGGATTCAATCAGATATATATGTATGAGGAAGATGACAAGGATTTTAAGTAATAAACTGACCGATCTAGATTGATTTGTTTTGAATGATGGTAAATTGAGGTCGTCAAGCTGGGTGGGCATACCGAACTAGTTACGATATATACAGTCAAAACGTAAAGATCTGACGAGCATGAATGTGAAAGTGTGGGTTTTGAATTTAAACCCGTTTGTAAGATTTAGTAGGGTAAATTTTGTGACGTATAATCCTTCTTCATTGGAAATGTGAAAATTATTACTTAATAAAATGATTTAAATTTTCAAATTATTTCACATTGCTGGTTAAGATAATTGAAACGAATATAATATTTTGGAATAGTCCAATAGACAATGTTTACGATAAAAGGAGGGGGAGGTAGAGATTTGTAGGTTTTCTTCTCTCTCAAGCTAAGATTTCTTAAAGCTAAAATATACGAAATTCTGTTTCCAGCGTCTGTATTTATGATTGTTATTAATCATTTATAATAAATGAATGGGTCAAAACCGAAAGTGAGTCATCCAAGAAATTAGTTAACTCAAACATAGATCAGAAGCATATATTTGTGGAACAATATTACAATTTAGTGTGTTTTGTTTTAATTTTATATTTATTATTTCATGTAATAAAGTTTTATTATTGTTATAAGATTACATTGTGTTTTTGTTTTGGTGTTTCAAATATCTCCAGAATCCGTATATCCAGCACCTATATTTAAGGTAATATGAGTTATATTTAAATTTAGTTAATTATTTTATAAGGATACTTTGTTTCCAAAATCGATTGGCCATAGTCATTATTATATTGTTTCCATATTCGATTCACATAGTCAATTTGATATTAATACTTTATTTCTATTATTGATTTACAATAATAATTTAATACTGCCATATTTGAGTAAGATAATTCATTTTATATAAGTCATTTTATGGACTTCATTTTACATAATTTATTGTTACGATTAACTTGCTTAATCTAATTTATGATTATTTCCGTAATTTACTTCCATAAGTAAAAATTTGATTAATTATCTGAGTAATGCCCATGGTTTGCTTCCATGGTTTACTTCAGCAAAATAAAATTTATTAAGGCTATCAATTAAAGATAAATTAGAAATAACAGAATAAAATGACAGGGAATAGTTAAATTAAGTTGATCAATTTGAATTTTGATTCATTGTAATGTGGTGAGTACTGGGAGCAGACATAAAATCCCTTTCCTGTTCTCAGGGGCTCAGAGTGATTCCCACTATTGAACTTTTATTAAAATTGATTTAGCATATATGGGATCATATCCATTGCAATGTAATCATTTATATGGGCACCTCTTGATAGATCTAGACCTTGAGAAAGAGCAATTCAATTTTGATCTCAGAGCTAGTTTGGAAGTCAAGTAGCTTGGTATAACAACATTATTATACTATGCTAAATTATTCCATTATTAGAAAAGAGGGATCATGAATTTATAGTTGATCTAAAAATATATGTGAGAAAGAAATAAGATTAGGAACTCTCTGATTAAAGAACATAACACAGACATTCCGTGTTATATAATTGTAGCTATTGAACGTAAATTATGAGTTCTTTGCATTCATTACAGAGTTCTCTCCAGTCAGATATAAATGAGAACTGGTTACCATTTATAGCTGCAATTTGGCGCCCCCGGTATACATTTGATCCTAAATATATAAATTTTAACTGACTAGCTACTTGATATAAATGAGAGTTTTATTAAGATTAAACAAGTGAAAGGTGTGCAGAGTAAGGTTAAAATCTAGCACCACAGATGAGGTTACAATATATATTTTCCCCTTTAAACTGAAATATCTGTAGATATATTTTTCCTTGAATAAAGTTCCTTCTAAAACTAAGAAAATGTATGCATTTTAAATTGAAAACTATTTGTGTTGATAAATTTTCTGATTTGTATCTAATTTAAAACAATGGCCAACATACATACAAAATATTAATCTCATTTTCATTTGGTAATCGTATTCTAAGAAATAAGTTGTCAAACAATGTTGCTATTATGTTTTTAAGATAATTATTTTAAATCATGAATCATTCCAATATAAAAGTAAGAATTTATTTTATATCAATGATAATAAATAACTTAATTATTAAATATTCATTATTAAAGTGTTGGTTAACAAATGAATTGAAATCTTTTAATTTAGATCAGAATCTAATAAGGACAATTGATTTCCCAAAATTCTCATACAGGAAGGAAAAAAAATTGGCTTGTTTCTGCTGATAAAAATATAATATAAATTGTCAGTATTGTATTTAAACAAACAATTTAACCTAATACATCTTATCCTCCTTAGCGAATGCAATTGGTTCACCAAAACTCATTGTTAAGCAAGAATTTCACACAAAGAACAAGTAGTTATAATGGTTTCCCATGGGAAAAAAAATTTGTTGGTTTCCCCAGCTATAAATCATATTATAAGTTGTTAACAAACAACAGAATCTAGTGTATGTAGTAATTAAAAACTTCCTTAATGTACATTATATGCTTGTGTAAACTGGCTATGTGCATCATGCATGTATGCACTTAAAATATGTATGATAATGTAGCTTATTTATCTTAAAGTTGTTCTTTCCAGTGATCCATTTATCAATCATAATTATCTAACTTTTCTGAATTATGAATTGCTTATTCTAAAATCCAGTATTGTCTTCTAAATCCTTTGATGATATTGGGTTTTTTTGGAGGAGTGCATCAGGTGATTGCTGAGGATCCATTGAAAAAGTTTAGAATAAATGGGTGATATGCTTTTTGGATTATTTTTTAAATATTGGATGCTGTGATTTTATAATTTTGGAAAGTTTTGTTATAATCTACGATAGTTGAGCACTTTGTTCTAATTTGTCTTTCCTATTGACTTAAGATATCAAGTTCTGTTTCCAAGCTCAGAGATTTTTTTCATAGTTTCATCAATTGCAGTCATGATTCTAATTGCAAATTTAAATAGAATTCCTGGGGGAAAAATATCTTTTAGATCAGTTGTCTTAACCACTGGTGTCAGCCGTACAAGTTTTTTGCTGGTCCGCTAGACTGGCAAGAAAGTTTTTAATAACAAAATAATAAGATTTTAAACTTTTAATTAATATAAACAATTTTTTTTTTTTTTTTTTCATTGCACTTTTACCTGATTAAAAAAAAAGAAACAGAACAAAATCTAATCAGTCATACATAAATTGTTTTTCTAGTTATCACAGATGTTTATGGGGGGGGGGATAGAATTAAGTTTTTTATTATACAAACTCCATATATATATATAACTTCATCTAAGGCATTTCTGTTTACATCTTTAAGAAAATTTATCTATAGACTTATGCTGGTCCATGAAACCTTATCCTTATTTTTACCGTCTGCAGGCGTGAAAAGATTTAAGACCACTGTTTTAGATGTCTAAAAATATAGCACAATGGATGAGAAAATGAAGGTAAACAAGATGTTAACAATTTCTTGTGTTCTCATTGCACTGAAAAAAATCCATAGTGAACTTTTATTTTTTTCAAATTTGTATTACTATTTTATTCTATATTTTTTACATGAAGTTATTTGGATTCAAAAATATGTTTAATAATAACCTATTTTATTGATCATAAAGACTTATTTATCATTAATGTAAGAATAGTAAAATTAGCATACTGTAAATTTGTCATAACTACTTAAAAATATATATGTATATTCTGTCAGAAATGGAAGAAAAATGTTTCTAATGCATTCTGTGCCTGCATATTGTAATCAATATTTAAGGCTTTTTTTTTTTTTACAATATGTACTATGCAGATCTAAATAAAGATCACTTTATACACTATACAAATACATATGCTAGCTGTGTCGCATTTTATTATAGACATTTTCTTAGAATGACTTAAAATTTTTTTGATTAGTGTATTCAAATTATTTAAATAAATATTAATTTAATTTTTTTTCAGTTTATTTGTATCCAATTTTACACATATGTCTTTTTTAAACAGAAAAAATATTTACATAACAGTTTTGTGTTAAATAAAATTTTTCATGTTGTTTTTCCAGTTCTACATTTTTATACAAGTTCAATAATATTATTAGATTTTACAATCAAGCAAATAGATTGTGTTATTTTAAATTTAGATCAAATAATCTTTGATTGTACTAAGTTCATTATTATGAAATCATTTTTTTTTTTCAAAATAAACAATTATGATAACTAGATAATTAAATTACCATATGATAATAAGCAAAGTTACTATTAGTAAAAAAAAAAATCTTTAAAAGTGAATAAATAGAGGGTACATTTTTAAAATTAATATACATATTTTAAAATGCAATATTGTATTAACGTATATGGTTGTTGTATGTCATTAAAATATGATTTTGATTATTTATTATATTGAATGAAACACTTGTGGTGGGGATTTTGTAATCATTAATGATGAAAATCTTTACTTTGGATGAAAATTAAATAAAATGCTGTATTGTATATTAATTATTCATATTTTAAGTTTATAATCAAAATATTGTATACAGCATTAATATTGTGTATTATGAATAAACTCTGCCCTATACATTTCAGTATGAAAATCTATTTTGCTTTTGGATGACAGTCTTCATAACTATTCTATGCTGTCATCAATCTTATAAAATGGCTGCCAATTCTTTTTTTTTTACGATTATTATAATGAATAATTGCTTGTAAATCAAGTTAGTGGTTACAAATTGATGATGATTGCTATTGTAAATCTATGCATAAAGGCCATGCACTAATTAAATATAAGAGTATATATAATGAACAAACAATCTATAATATATGTGTGTGTAAACTGTGCTATGTGTGTATTATGCAATCCTCTTAAAATATGTAAGATATGCAACTTAAATCTGTGTATTCAAAATTTTCAAATGTATAATAGACCATAAAAATTTGGAGAGAGAGGTCATAGTGGTACATTGCCATTTTTATTAAACATTCATCTGACCAAAACAAATAAAGCTTTACCTTCAAGCTAAAATAATGTATTAAACATTTACCTTTCAGTAAGGGCTATGTTGATTATGAAAAAGTTAAAAAAAAAACAACAAACTGAACTTGTTTGTAACTCCTCAGTTCATGACAAAAAGAAGTACAAGCTTTGATCTGGAATTTAACAGTATTTAGCAGACTAATGCACCAATAAATATATCTTTAGATACCACTTCAGTTGGCTGTATATATTTTTTACTTATATTAAAAGTTCACTTAACCATTACTATTATAAATTTTTCCCCCACTATTTTTAATATCAACTAATGTTTGTGTTTTTTTGTATCTTTTGTTTGTTTTTTTCATTGTGAAATCAGTGCCATACAAATACATTTTTTTATTTTTTTTTATTGATCAATTGTTTTCTATCATTTTTTTTGCATCTATTGTTGAATATTTAAGCATTAAATTTTCACAAATACTATTTATAAATAGATACAAAATGACAATTTTTCAAAAATTTTTTTTATGAATTCATAAAACCAAAGAAATTTTTAAATTTTTTATTCTAGGTTTAAGAACTTATTGTCAAAAATTGCTTCATCCACAATTTCTCTATTCTATTTTTTCATAATAATGCTTTAAATTATTTGAAATCCTTTTAACCTGAGTTAGTTAGAAGTATTTATAGGGGATTTGAAAACAAATTTTCAAGCTCCTTCAGCTATCCACTATCTTCTATAACTATTACAATTCCACATACATGAAAAAATAAATGATCTCTAATATACATATATTTGAGATCATTTATTTTTTCACGTGTGTAGTCATGTGTATTGGTTGTGTGAGATAGAGTGGATAGCTGAAGGGAGATTGAAAGTCAGTGTTCACCCTTATAATAACCTCTAAATTCCAAGTATATAAATTATACTTGTATTTAAATATTACAAGTATTATAAACTATGCACTTTAAACACAAGCAAATGTCTTTTAAAATAATTTTTAAATGAAATAAAAAGTTTGTTAGAACTTAATACTGTATTTATAACAAATTAGTATAATTAAGATTAAGATGGATTTTTAATATGTAATTAATATGATGTTAAAATTGTATATATATATATCTGCATACCTTTGTTGCAATTGAAGTTGTTTAGAATTATAGAATTTGAGTTTGCTATTAATTGAAAGGATTTCTCTTTGAGATCTTAAAGCAAATGAGCAAGGAAAATTTCTAATGATCACTCCATATGATTATACATTACGTATGTTATTATTATGTGAATATTCTTGTAAATGATCATAGATAGGCTGGTCAGCAATACATATCAGCTAACCTGATGACCAAGAAACACAAAGTTCTTAACTGAAAGATCATATAAGTTTTCTTGAAAGCAGTGTTATTGTGTGGGAATTAACTTTCTTTAGATATTCATAATCATGATAGACAAACTAAATTATGGCACTTATTTGCTGGAAGCTGTAAAGTTATCCGTTAACAGTTGGTGGTTGAAGGCAGAGAGTGCTAATAATTCCTGAAAGTTATCCGTTAACAGTTGGTGGTTGAAGGCAGAGAGTGCTAATAATTCCTGATTGCTGACCCAGGCTATCATTTGATGAAAATCTTGCATTTAGTATGCTTAGATATGTACAGCTGCAGATCACTTTCAAATGAAGGAAAATTACACAAATTGGAAGAATTGCTTAATATTAAATAGGGATGGACTTAGTAAATTAGAAGAAATAATAGACAATTAATTTGAAAACAGATATGTACTTTATTATAAATCACAAATATTAGAAGCACTAGAGTGGGATACATTGTGAAGGTTAATGTTATATTAAATAGGATGGCAAGGTTATTTATTCAATTTACTATGCCCCGACAATTTCTCATTGTGTTAAAGTTGTGGATTTTAATATAGATATATGAAATGCTTTGGATCACACCAACAACATTTTAAATTTTTTATGGAAGACTAATGCTAAAATTGGAAAATGATTGAAATTTGTAAATGCTGTGAGTAAATATGGCTGTAGAGACATAAATGAGAGAGAGAGGATACAGACATAGAATTTGCAACAAAAGAAAAATTGTATATTATGGATTTTTTTTTTTTGTGTGTGTGTGTGTGAGAAAAATATAAAAAGAAAGTGATGCTGAAACATCCAAATGAAGATACATCAGAATTGGATTATATTTTGACTAAATATTCTTAATAGATTGGGCACACAAGTATGTTAATGCATAAACTACCCTATTAAAAAGTCAGTATTAATAGTTGACATTTCTAACCTAAAATTTTCCAATAAATTGAAATTAGAAATTGCAAATTATTTTAAATTATTGATAGAGTTTGAAGATGATTCAAATGTAACTCAGATTAATAAGAAAATAACTAATATTCTACTAAAAACTGCAACAAAAATAGCTTGAATAAAAACACTAGTATATTTTTACCTGAGACAATACAATGTATAAAGAAAATAAAGAATATTTTTTCTACTATAAAAAGAAAATAAAAAATATGAAAGTATAAAAATGTTCCATTACAAAGAATTGAAGGTAGTTGTTTTATAGACATCCACGGCGCGTGAGGGCTTTGTTTCTGTACTTGGTATCAGATTTTTGCCATTTTTTTTATATTGGCCTGCTGGAGGAATTCTTATATTTTGTCATCATAGTCAGTTGCAGCCATTACAACTGTTGCATTGCCTTTGTCAGCAGGGATAATTATTATAGGTTTATCTACTTTGAGAGATTTAATTGCTTTCCTCTCACTGGAGGATATATCTGACTTCAATTTTTGTTGCTTGTCAAGTGTTCTTTTTATTCTCTGGTGTAATTCTGCTGCTTCTTCTAAAGGCAATATTTGAGTGACTTCCTCCATGGCTGGAGAATAAAAAGAACACTTGATAAGCGACAAAAACTGAAGTCCAATATATTCTATGATGAGAGGAAAGCAATTAAATCACTCAAAGTAGATAAACCTATATTTATTGTCCCTGCTGACAAAGGCAATGCAAGAATTATAATGCATATTGAAGAAATGGCAAGTTTAAAGGTTCTTATCCTGATTAGCATATTTTGCATATTTGCACCTCGTGGAAAATGAAGAGATTTTTTGTATTTCTTGAAAATGAAGGTTGTACCTTCAAAAACGTTAGAAGAATCAACAAAGTTTATCATTCAGTGATTGGGGTTTGATTTGATTTATATATAGTTTTGCTTTCCGAATGATATAAGTGTGTGTATTTCTAATATTAACGCAAAATATTAAAAGTTTGACATATAGTATTGTCTAACACATTTGAACGTTATATATAATGCATACAATTGATTATGACAACAAAGTACAAGAACTCATCACAGCAGATCAATATAGAAAAGTGGCAAAAAATCCAATACCAAGTATGGAAACAAAGTTACAAGCATTACTCAGAAAGCATCGCAGGTATTTCACTGATTCAGAAAAAAGTAAAATAACATTATATTTCAGCAAAGCTTCTTATCTTTATGATCTACCTAAAATCCATACGCATCATGTTATTGTTAGTTCTAAAAATTCATCTTGCTAAAATTTGTCAAGATTTCTTCTCAAAGTTCCAAGTTTTTTGGCATACAAGACCCAGCCCTTTCTCAGGGATTGTAGACACTAATCTAGAACATGAAAATTGAAAGAACTGACTTACTGGTAAGCTTTGATGTGAAAAGTTTATTTACCAATGTACCATGTGAAGAAGCATTGTTTATTGTAAGGAAAGGATTAAATGGTGCTATAGTTTACAAACCAGAACAGTTCTTCCTATTGATAGTATAATGGAATTATTAACATTCTGCATAAAAAACAACATACTTTCAATATAACACATAGAAGTCTTCCAGCAAAATCAAAGAATGGCTATGACTCACCATTGTCACCCCTGATTATCAATATTTACATGAAAGAACTTGAAACCACAGCCATAAAAACAACTCCATATCCACCTAAAGTTTGGCTTTGCTATGTAGATAATACATTTGTTGTCTGGTCACATGGTGAAGCACTGCTACAAACTTTCTGGAAACATAACATCAAAATATCTTCAATTAAATTCACAATAGAATCCGAATAAGAACTAAAATTGGTATTCTTAGATGTTCTTGTAACAAGACTTCCTCACGGCAAAATCAAAACTACAGTTACTAAAAACCCACACATCCAATTACACTAGAAACACAAAACATAAAATTATACTATCATTTTGGAAGAGAGCAAAAGAATTTTGTTCAGAAACCAGATATTTGGAAAAAGAAAAGATCTATATAGAACAAACTCTTATGAAAAATTGTTATCTATCAGCTGTTATTAAGAAATCCTTTAATAGACAACAAAAAGAACCATCAAAAGAAAAAAACAATTATTGGTACAGTAGTGTACCCATACATTCCAAAAATAGCCGACAAATTAAGGAAAATCAGTAAGCAGTATAACATCAGAACATCTTTCCAGAGTCATACCATACTATGAGGAGTTCTAACATCTACAAAGCTTCATCTTGAATTGCTGAAAAGAAAAAACAGTATCTATGAAATACAATATGAATGTGAAAGAACATATATTGGTGAAGCCAGTCGTCCCATTGAAAGTATTTGCAAGAACACAAACTGATAATTAGAAGAGAAAAAACAGATGTGATTAAAGTAGCAAATCATTTATGTGCCAATGAACAATATGTTCAATTGGGAAAATAAAAAAATATTAGATAGAGAAGAAAAGGTAGAAAGAACAAAATTTAAAGAAGCTGCTCACATGACAAGGGTAAACAATCCCATAAGCCAACCTAGTGTGACTACACATAATCTATGGAAACCACTAATCAACTTTGCTCTTAAAAAAAAGTGGAGAAATCAGGAGGAGGAATCTCATAGATAAGTATATGAAATTTCTACTGAATGTTGCCTTTGGCAGGATAGCTCTGTTGAATAGAGCGTTACCTTAAAATTCAATACTTAACAATCTAAGAGTGCAGGTTCAAATCCCATGCTAGTGCTGTCACTGATCAGGCCAGCAGCACCTGAAGAAGAGGGAGAAAGATTCCTCTAACATGTTTGATGTCCTATTACTAATAGTTCCAATGTATTTGGAATATTTAAATAAGGTTAAATTTTTTTAAAGACATTCAATACTCATATTAGATGATGGAAATAGTCCAATATAAAAATACAACTAAAACACCATAAAAATACAACTAAAACACCATCATCACAAATCTTTTTTTCAGGAAAACACTATTTTTGAAATTGTATCTTCAGACACTTCAAATGATCAATTATAGCTCTTACAATTAAATCTTTGGAAAGTTTATTTTCATTTATAAATGCATCTATAGTTGTAAACATTTCTAAAGGTCCATTTATTACTTAATTTTTTCATATGTTCACTTGAGGCCATAATGCTTCACATGCAAGGACCGCAACCACCTTAATCGGGAGTGCCCTCAAAAAAATAAATGCAACTCTTGGCAGAAAGAAAAAGCCCTAAACCACATCTGTACTCCACACAGCCCCAATAAATATGAACATCCTCCTTCAGCTAACCTCTCACCTCCATCTCACTTCAATTCAATCTTTCAGCATTCTGCCACCCTCTCACCTTTCAGTAAGATTCCAGCTTCCTTTAGGCCACATAATTTTAGTCTCACTTGTAGCCCTCCACTCTCAGTTGCAGCTCGCTCACAGGACCCTCTTTCCTTAATGGACATGAACACTTATTCAAACTCAGAAATCATCCTGTCTGAGTCTGCCAACTCTGGCTCTTCCGCCACTAACAAGAAACACCAGAAGCGTGCATGCTCTAACCCATCAGATAGTGACACCAACTCTTACAGGCAGATTTTCTTTCTTGATCTTCCCAGTAAAATCATAATGGATCCTTTTCCTGAACCAAGGGCAAGTCTCAGACATTCAGAACATACAAGGAAAAAAAGAATTCTTTCAGCGAAAAATTCTCTGGCTTCAACCCGGGCCTCGTCAGCCTCCTCCCTTCACACTCTCTCACCTTCCTCTGCTGAAATTTTCTCAGGCAGTGGTTCATCAAGTAACATCAAGAATGAATCATTGTGCAATTCTGGCAGGAGAAGCAAGAACTGTACTCCTCATATCTCTCCCAACCCAGCTCATCCTCGCTCACCATAAAAATTCCGTATTCCTATCCTTTTCTAAGATGTGCTTTTCTAATCAGCCTGAACTACACACCATTTCTCCTGTCCACTTCCCATTCCCTTTTTACATGTACCCTTTCCCTCTTACCATTTTGTTCCTGAAATCTCATTTGTTTCATTGTATCTTTTTTTTTTTTTTTTTTTGATGAATAAACATCTCATCACAGAGAAAAAAAAAAAACTTTCAATTTTATATTTTAATATAAATATGTTGCAATTACTTCCTTGAAGTGATATGTTTAAATCATTCAATTTTTTCAATTTTTCAAAAATATCTGACAAATAACACACTTCTGAAAGCGAAAAAAAAATCAGGAAAATTGGATTTCTCCTCATTTAAAAATATAAAGGAGCTTCATCTTTCAATTATAATAATCTGTATAAACTTCGCCTTGAGAGCAACTGAACTTCGGTATGTAACAAGGTTTGAAAATAGATGATTATTAAGAGCTCATTTTTTATGAAATTAATGATTTGATAGCATTGCAAAGCACAGTGTTTAAGTCTGGTGATAGTTTTTGGCTATGTGCAGTTAATAAAAATATGTTCATTGCCATCAGCTTTAACTTTTGATACAGATCCAATATTCTCACCCATTATTACCTCAGCACTGTCTGTTCAGACAACTTCATTGTAAACCCTAATTTGTGAAAAATTCATCAACTTTAAGAAGGATAAATGTCTTCCCCTCCTAAACACATTCCTAAACATTGACAAAACAATTTTTCATGTTTATTTCTTTCATATGTATATTTTACATAAAGTAACAATTGCTAAAAATATCACTTGTGTCATCCAACTGAATTGCAAAGTTTGGGCTGATCTTAAACCTAATAATAAGCTGCTGCAACTGCTTATTACTAATTTCAGATATTCTTCTGGAAACACTATCATTAGATAAAGGAATTTTATGAATTTCATCTTCATATTTTATTTTAATGAACTATTTCTGATATTTTAATTGCAGCAGGCAGTATGAGATCTATCATTTGGGGTTTATTTGTTGCAATTAAATAAGAAGTTTTGTAAGATGCAAATAAATACTTTTCACTGACAGCAACAAATTTCTCAAACATTGTTTTTCTGTATTTGAGAAATTTTAGAAATCATTTAAAGTATTCCTTTGGTTTATTACAGTACATTGCATGCTTTGTATTAAGATGCTGCTTTAATTTGGATTGTGTCATGGCCTCAGCAACCTAAACTTCATTACAAATTAAGAAAATAGGTTGTTCCACAGCTTTGTGATTGACATAAGAAAATTCAAATGCCATAAATGAATAATCATATTTTTTTTTCTTGTGAAGATCGACTTTCTGGATACTACAACCTGTCAGTGAGCAATCTGCTGCAATATCATATTTTTTATCCTTTCCATTTAAATTTAGCTACTTATCCAAAGTATTTTACCCTGAAATATAAACATAATTTAAAATAATAATAAAAAAAAATGTATAAAAAACATCATAATTATTAGGATTTTTCGAAATTAAGTTTGTTTTAATTAAACCTCTACTGTAGCAGTTTTCAAGAATTAGAAATATTTCAGTCCAAATAAAAAAATCAACTTAATGTTCTGCTAACATCACCCTTGCAATTAATTAAGATATTTCACTTGAATTTTTTAAAGTTTTACATGTGTTTGGAAACTTAATATAATTAAAACAAAAAATGAAAAAAAAACATTTACATCAATAGAAAAACCTATTATTTACTTTTAAAATAATATAGAAACCATATTTATCTTTAAAACACACATGATTTATTATTCTTGAATTTATGAAATTAAATTTGTTTGAAAATAGCCTATTTTTAACCTTTTCTGATTATTGTTTCTGTTTGCAACAGATAACTTATAAACCAAATCATTTCATATAAGTGGAAAGTTGAAAGGGCCTGTTAATTTTATACTTACTAGTAGAATACTTTTATGATTAAAACATTATAATTCAGGATATGCAATAGTCTTAACTGTGCAAGTGGAATGACAGCAGAATGTATAGATTAAACAGTTGGGTGTATGGTTACCAATTGCAGTTGGCGAGTTGGCAGAAGTGTTCTTCTGTTATCATAAATTCACAAACATACTATACATGTAGTATTGCTAACCTGATTTTGAATTTATTTTCAATTGTGCTTCCAGAAAGATTTTAGTTTTTCTCAAATTTTTGTGAACCCCAAATTTAGTTAAACAACCCCATTTGGTTTTGTGATCTACACTTTGAAAAGCTCTGATTTAAACAATATATTTCAAATACTTTATGAAATACAATTTTAAATGCAGTTTAGAATAGTTATAGATGAAAGAATTCAAGGACTAAGGAATCACACATAGAAATCAATGTGCCATTTTTGATGTTGAAATTACATGTATCTTCTACATGACTAATCATTCAATAGTTTTATTTAAATAATACTTTAAAATTTATAAAAATTTAATAATTTAAAGTTTTTAGAACAATATCTTAACCCTATCTTAAAGTCTTTTTTTTTTTTTAAAAAAATTGAAATAATAATTTATTATTATTTGGTCCTTATTCTATAACAAATTAGTTAAAATGTTTCACTCATTCAGTAGCACCTACTCATAAATGCAATTGTCTTTTATAACAGTAAAAGGTAAAAAAAAAACAATGACAAAAAAAAACAAAAAATTATCTCTATAAACCAATTCCTAAATAATATTATTTTCAAATATACCACAAGCTAGCCTTTAAACTTGTTTGTCATGTGGCGTTGAAGCTTTTGCAAAAGGCTTCAACACTGCGTAAATTTAGCTGTCACTTTTAGACTAGCCTTAATCATATCCACCCAGTTAAAACAATTGATATTGTATCTTTTAAGAGTTTTTTGAAATAATTTTAATAGTGGAATTTCCTTTTTCCATAAAAATTGTTTTCAAGTTTATCATGCTGTGCATGATATAATGTAATGGTTAAATATTGAAATCGAGTTGATTACAACTCAACATTGTGTGATTTTCTATGTGACAAATCATTTGATGACGATTATTATAATTTTTTTATATTTTTAAAATTGCTATTTTTTATTTGTTTCACATAAGAATCTTATGGAGATATGCTTTTACAGTTGTAGACTTAATATCAATTACTATACCCAGCAAGCTGAAAAAATACTAATGGGTCATATATTTTGCCATCATATTTCATAATATTACAAAGTATCTTTAAGTGAAATTTTTTCATTGCTTTTGTATTAAGTTGATATGTAATCCATGTTTTACTTTATTGCTATAAATTTGGTAGAAAATAAAACACAAATTAATTATTTTAATTGAAATAATTGCACTCACAAGTTGAAATATCGTAATTAATTGCAACAGTGTACATTGATATTTGTGCTGTATCTCAACATTCAAATCTACCATTTTATTTTACAAACTACCCATGTATTTAAATTGATCTACATTTTCAAAATTATAATTTTGCTCTCACATTTTTGTAATAGAATGAAGAACTTTTAAGTGAATCTTTTAAATTTCCTTTATATTATGTTGATATTGGTCCATGTTTCATTTTTAAGCAATAAATTTTGCAAAATAATCTTTTATACAAAATACTTAAACTGATTTATTTTCTTTAGTTGATAACTTTTCAAACTTAAAAATTGAAATTTTATTTCATCACTAGCTGATAAAACTCTTGAAATTATTAAACATTAATTACTCAACTACTGTTGTGCTAGGTTGCATTCAAGACCTTAAGAACATTGTAGACATCTCATTCCTTGAATTGGAAAAAATAAACTCAATCATTAGTATACCATAAATTTAGAAAACAATTTTTTTTAATGTTCTTTTAACCTATTCAAATGTGTTTCATCTTTTGATAGTTGTTTTATACCATATCTTACACATTGTTTTATATATCTCTGTCATAAAAAATGAAAACAATTTGCAATTAATATATATTATTAACATTAGTTCTCATTCCAAATGCTCAATTTTTTACTATTAATAACAATTCCTTGCATAGAATCTACATAATATGACTAAACTTTCTTAGACAAACATTGCCACAAATATTTTGATTATTTGAGACAAATTCCTTGACCAAATTTATAAAAGTTATATATAAATCATCTGTTCAATAAAATCTTTAAAAATATTTTTAATTGTAGTGGATATTATTCATTAATAATTACTAGTCTTTTCCATATATCATCATAATAGAAACATTCTTAATTTCATGTAAATAATTTCATCAAACCCAAACATTCATGAAAAAATCCAGTCATTTGAAGTTAAAATATCATTACTACATTTAAAAACTTTTCCAAGTATTTTATCAAGACGCACATTTTTTATTTATTATAAAGATTATTTTTACCTTCATCAAGTTGAGTATTTCTATTTAAATATAAATTAGTCAATCAGATTGGTATATTATTAAAAGTTGCCAACTTTCTTGTATCATTATTTTGAAGATGATAAAAATATTGTTTGAAATATTATAAAAAAGACTTCCAATCTATTAGTATTATTTTAATGAGATTATGATATTTTTCAGGTTCAAGCATTTCCTTCCATACATGAACACATCTAAAGTAACTAAATTAAATAAATGGCTCTTTTTTTGCAATTTGTCATTCACACATTTGGAAAACTAACTGGTGTCCATATACTGAATATCTTGAAAATAATATTTTCTCTCCAAATCTCCCTTGCAATGATAGGTTTAACAAACTCTTGTTAAGAGCTGCCAGAATGACTATTTTTTTGTTGATATGAAAAGCAAACGTGTCGATATACTGAATGTCTTGAAAATAATATTTTCTTTCCAAATCTCCCTTGCAATGATAAGAGCTGCCAGAACAACAATTTTTTTGTTGATATGAAAAGCGTTTCATTCCAACTTTGGAGAAAACCAGCAATCATCTTTATAACCAATTCTTGTCTATCAGTGATCTGGAAATTGCCAACAAACTTGTAAAATCACTGAGTGGTGTCAGAAAAGAAGAGAGAGAGACTCTGGAATGGCAAAATTTTATGAGAAATTAGTTGTAAGGTATGGTCTCTTTTATGAAAATTTGGAGACTTAAAAAAAACTTTAAAATAATTACTACTGTTAGTGTTGATATACCAATCTTGACATATCAGATTTTTAAACCCAAGATTGATAGACTGAGAAAAAACATCATGAGAATAAAATTGCAAGCTTATCTTTTATAATATTCCTCTAATATCAATCTGATGAAACCTGTAGATGTTGATGAAATTGTCTTTGATTGTCTTAAAATGAAAAACACCCTATTAGCTGATAATATACTTACAGAATCATAAAAACAAAATATTCAGCAAGCTTATTCATAGATTAACTATTACAAAAATTTGGCATAAAAGCAAAATTCTAGTCATTTTAAAACTAAATAAACCTAATGATTATAGCAAAATTTCTCATTTTTATGGTCTACCTAACATCCATAAAGATCATGTTCCATTATGACCAACTGTTAGTTCTAAAAATTCACCTTGCCAAAATTTGTCAAGATTTCTTCTCAAAGTTCTAAGTCCCTTTGGCATACAAGACCCAGTCCTTTGTCAGGGATTCTAGACACTTTGTAGAATTAATCAAGAACATGAAAATTAAACAAACTGACTTACTGGTAAGCTTTGATGTAGAAAGTTTATTCATGAATGTACCCTGTAAAGAAGGATGGTCTATTGAACAGATTAAATGATGATAATAGTTTACAAATCAGAACAGCTCTTCCTATTGATAGTTTAATGGAACTATTAACATTCTGCATAAAAACAGCATACTTTCAATATAACCCAGAATTCTTCCAACAAATTCAAGGAATGGCTATGGGCTCACTATAGACCCCCCTGATTAGCAATATTTATATGGAAAAACTTGAAATCACAGCCATAAACACTATTCCATGTCCACCTAAAGTATGGCTTTGCTATATAGATGATACATTTGTTATATGGCCACATAGTGAAGCACTGTTACAAACTTTCTGGAAACCTATCAACAACACAGCCCCTTCAATTAAATTCACAATAGAATCAGAACAAAAACAAAAATCATTCTTAAATGTTCTTGTGACAATTCCTTATGGCAAAATCAAAATTACAGTTTCCGAAAACTCATATATACAGGAAAATACCTAGCCTATATATTCAATTACACCAGAAACACAAAAGAATGTGTTATACTTTCACTATGGAATAGAGCAAAAGAAGTTTGTTCAGAAACCAGCAATTTGGAAGAAAAAATATATATATAGAACAAACTCTTATGAAAAATGGTTATCCATCAGCTGCTATTAAGAAAACCTTAAATAGACAACAAAAAGAACCATTAAAAAAAGGCAAAACTCACTATACGTATTGCCACATACAGCAAGCTAGAGAAATCATTGGATGCCAGAAGGCTTATGCATAAAATCCCCATCTAGTGCCTACTCATCCAATATCTCCAGACTAGTTTCTGGCTTGTCCTCTTCGTCAGTGAGGAGCCTTGGATCTGAGAGCACTGCACCTAGATCTTAGGATCTAATGCAACCCGCCAGCAGCCATCTTTTATCTCCACTTAATTACAAAACTATGAGTCTTAAACTGAAAACACCTTAATGTTTTTAATCCAAACCCATTAGCTTATGTAGTCATATGGGTCTGAACCCAGTTCAGTATCCATACATTTTAGTGTCTTTGGTTCTTTAATAACCATAGCCACCACTATCCTATTAGGCAGGATTGGTTTTAAGCCAATAAACATCACATGACCACCACTTGTGCTTGTGTATAGGCTGTTGTTAAAACAGGCAAAACTCACTATATGTATTGCCACACACAACAAGCTAGAGTAATCAATGGATGCCAGAAGGCTTGTGCATAAAATCCCCATCTAGTGCCTACTCATCCAATATCCCAGACTAGTTTCTGGCTTGTCTCCTTCGTTAGTGAGGAGCCTTGGATCTGAGAGCACTGCATCTAGATCTTAAAATCTAATGCAACCCTCCAGCAGTCACCTTTTATCTCCATTTAATTACATTGAAAACTAATGGGCTTGGATTAAAAACATTAAGGTGTTTTCAGTTTAAGAATAGTTTTGTAGATAAGTGGAGATAAAAGGTGGCCGCTGAAGGGTTGCATTAGATCCTAAGGCTCCTCACTGACGAAGGTGGCAAGCCAGAAACTAGTCTGGGGATTTTATGCACAAGCCTTCTGGCATCCATTGTTTACACTAGCTTGCTGTGTATGGCAATACATATAGTGAGTTTTGCCTGTTTTAACAACAGCTATACACAAGCATAAGAAGTGGTGGTCATGTGATGTTTATTGGCTCAAAAAGAACCATCAAAGAAAAAACAATTATTGGTACTGTACATTCCAAAAATATCAGACAAATTAAGGAAAACCTGCAAGCAGTATAACATCAGAATAGTTTTCCAGAGCCATACCACACTATGAGGAATTCTAACATGTACAAAGCCTGAACTTAATATGCTGAGAAGAAAAACTGCATCTACGAAGTACTATATGAATGGGGAAGAACATACATTGGTGAGAGCAGCCACCTCATTGAAAAGCACAAACTGATAAATAGAAGAGAGAAAAGAGATGTGACTAAGGTAGCAGACCATGAAAGTGCCAATCAACATATGTTCAATTGGGAAAATACTGGATACAGAAGAAAAGGTACAAAGTAGAAAATTTAAAAACTCACATGACAATGGCAAATAATTCCATATGCCAACCTAGTGTGACTATAGCTAATGTATGGAAACCACTAATCACTTTTACTCTTAGAAAAAAGTGGAGAAATCAGGAGGAACCTCATAGATAAGTATATGAAATTTCTACTGACTCTTGCTTTGGCAGGATGGCTCAGTTGCTTAGAGCATTATCTTAAACTTCAATACTTAAGAATCTAAGGGTGCAGGTTCAAATCCCATGCTAGTACTGTCACTGGTCAGGCCAGCAGCACATGAAGATGAGGGGAGAATAATACCTCCCAAAACATGCATATACTAACCTGTTTGATGTACTATTACTAATAGTTTAATGTATTTGGAATATTTAAAGTTAAATTTTTCTAAAAACATTCAATACTCATATTAGATGGCAGAAGTAGTCCAATATAAAAATATAATTTCAAAAATACTTTCAAATTTTTATGTTGAAAAAGAAATTAGATTTATAAACTATCCTCAATTGAAATGATTAAGGTCTGTTATTTACCATTAAAGGCTCAAAAAAAACTTGCTGAGTTATCGAGTCACACAAATTTAAAACTTGAATTTTTCAAAAAAAATGTTAAATGAATTTTTGCTCAGGATTACGATAAAATTTCCAACACTTTCTGAAATGGCCCTAAACATGCTTCTACCATTTTGTACTATATATTTATGTAAAGTGGCATTTTCAGTGGTAATAATTGAATGTTTGCTAGTCTTTCACATGCGCGATTATCTCTCAGACAGCCAATCAGATTTTAAACTGCTGTCTTAAGAACGATCAGGTTTCGATACATGACAGAGGTTGGTATCATCCTTTTCTTGTCAAAATCTCTGTCATGTATCGAAGCCTGATCGTTCTGAAGACAGCTGTTTAAAATCTGATTGGCTGTCTGAGAGATAATCATGCATTTGAAAGACTAGCAAACTTTCAAGTTTTAATGTTTATAAAATCAAAAAATCAGTCACCTCTGTAAAATATTGAAGAGACTCTACCTCCTGCAGTATCAAATATTCATCCAAGATTTAATTTTTTATGTAAAAGTAAAAAGTACATTCAATTCATTAGTATGAATATATTAAAGAATTATTTCAAAATAAATTTTCTTAGTTTATATACCTCTATTTTAAGAGTCACAAAAATATTTGCTCATGTAAAAGGAGTTGCAAGTAGAAAAAGTTTAAGATGCTAGAGTTTAAATTAAAAGCTTTTGAGCTCTTGTACTTTTTTTTATTTATTAAGGTATTATAGGTTAATTAAATAATAAAAAAAACTAGTACAATTCACTTTTAAAAATTCTAATTTTGTTTATATTTTATACTAAAAAAATTTATAGGAAGACCCTAGCTGTTGTCTCGGCTTTTCAGAAGTTGTGCCAGTTTTCACTGGGTCAGATGTAATCACATTATCTGACTATGTCAGCAATGAAACTCGTGAGGTGGAGCTTGTACCTCCAGCAATTCAATTATTGAAGGGAGTCAGAATATCCCTGCTGATATTCTTAGCTGCTACCCTATCTATCTGGTATCACAAAACCCTGATACTCAAAACATTATTAGCAATATGGATATGGTTAGGGATGAGGCTATAGTTGATTACAATAATCTCAATATGATCCAAAGTCAGGATCAGAAGTTAATTAGCATCATCACTAACCTAAATAATGATGATATAGTAAAAATAAATGTATTAAAAATATTTTCAAGAAATATAAAATTTATCAGGATTTATTCATGTATAAAATTAGGTCATTAGGATAAATCATGGAGAATTGTAGTTCCTCACTCTATATTGACAAACTAATCATGTATGTTCATTGTAGTTATGGGCATTATGATGCTCTTAAAATTATGTATATTCTCAAATCAATTTTTTATTGATATCAAATGTATTGTCGTGTAATTAAGAAAACTAAAACTTGTAATGATTACTTAAAATCTAAGCACTGCAGTCAATCCTATGCATGTATACTGCAGCCCATAATTCCTAACCAACCTAATGAATTTTTAGTGCTCAGTTTTTATGGGTCCCTTCCACCATTCAATTAGTTACATATGACACGTTTACTAAGTTGGTATCGACTTATCCTGTACCTAAAACTAGTGCTTATGTAATTAAATGCATGTTAGAATATTGGTTTCCTTTAATTGGAAAGCCTGATATTTTAAGAGACCATGCAAGACTCTAAGCATATTAGGAACTCCATAAGAAATCTGCAGTCTAATCCCTGCAAATGTGTAATGTGGGAGCTCGGTCCATTATTCAGGATTTATGTATCAGATAATCATAAAAGTTGAGTTCATAAACTTCTTGAGGTTATAAAATATATAAATAGTACCCTTAATGAGTTAACAGATTTTATACCCATCAGATTGCACTATGGTCAGCATGAGCCCTTGTTGATAAAAATGCCATTGTCAATCGTTCATGAAGAAATTGATAATGATAGAGATATTGGCCAAGCTAAAGTGAAGGTTCAGATTACGGCGGCTAACACAGTAAAAAATCCCATATTCAACCACATCCATTCAAAGTTGATGACTCAGTATTAGATCATCGCATGTTAGCAATCCACAGAGGAATCAATTTAAAAAATTCCTTAGTCTTTATTAGGCCCATACCAAATTAAATGCAAAGTGGGAGAGAATGCATTTATGCTTACCACACCCAAGGGAGTAAAAGGTTGACTTATAATATAAGAAGTTTAATCTCATTGCCTTCTGATAAATGAAAGTTAATAGATGAAGTTATTGATAACACTCTGAAGTGTGTGTTGTAGTTTAAAAAGATGATCTGGGAGTTAATTATTTCTTATAATGTTTAATCAGTATATGAATTAATGAATATAGAATTGGTAAAGTTAATAATTATATTTTGGGAAAGTATATTTACTAATGTTTAAGTAATTTAAAAATTTTTTTTTGATAGGAGGAGAATAACTACCCTTTACAATTGATACCGATATTTAGATAGGATTGGATAAGTGGCTATATATTAAAAAATTTCAATTTAGGTTTTCTAACATAATTTTGATATTATAGATAGAAGGGGTTCAAACTCAGTAGAAGTCTTTAAAGATACATTAGGTAGTTTGAATTCATTTTGAGATGAATTAAATAAGAAAATGGTACAATAAATTGTTTAAAAGATTTATTATGTTTAAAAGACAATACAATGATAGAATAGTATAGCAATAAATATTTTATATGTTTAAGATAATTATTTTTGTTTAAAATATTACTTAAATGATAAGTTGATTTAATATTAGTTTAGAATGTGCTTAAAGTATCATATGATTAGAGGTGGTTGTATGAATATGTGAGTTGTCAAAAATTAAGGAAAGAAAACTTTAATTTTTAGATGGGAAAAATACTGGTGGGAAAAATAATGTTTCACACATAAAAATGAAGTTTAAAAAAATGTTTCACAATTTGAAAACATTAACTTAATGAAAATATTTAAAATTATCAATTTTTGCCAAAAAATATTTTATATAAAAAAATTACAATGCATACACAAAAAATACTCTTAACCATGGTTTTATTTTCTTTCTTCAGAGTCCTTCCCAATTGTAATTACCATTTCCAGTTGCATTCTCTTGAAGGCTCCCTCACATGTAAATGACCAATGTGTCCTTTTTTCTTGTGTGCTTTTTCAGGTTAACATTAGTAAAAGTTTATTCATTTTTTTAATAAATTTCCCTGGTCATACTAACACGGACTTATGCTCTTGGTTGAAGAAAGATTGCAAATTACTTTAGGAGTTATTTTTTTACATTCTAATTTCAAATGAAAGAAGGTTGCATGGCAGAAAATGATATCTAGTTTGCTCTCTTTAACAACTAAGTTAGGAATCTTTTTAGGTTTTCTGACTTATTCACACCCCATATTATTTTATTTTCTAGAACAATCTTGTATAAAATCCAATCACAAGCTTAATAGCTTTTATAACAGCCCATTAGATCAATTTTTATAAATACAATTGTTCAATTATTTACCTCCTTAGTTAAAGAAATTGAAAAACAAGTGAAGAACTTAAATTAGCATCATAAAATTCTTGACATTACTTATTAATTTAAAATTTTTTTTTGCAAAAAACAAAACTAAGATAATCAGTTAATTGCTGTGATTTGATTTTTTGCATTGAAGGAGAGATAAAGAGAAAAGAAAAAAACTGACTAATTAAAAATAGAATTTACCAAAAGCATTAATAAATCTTTTTAAAAAAAATACTATTAAAAACAAAAATATATCTCTTTTAAGGTTACAATTAAATCTATTAAATAATTTACAAAAGAGAAAATTATTTTTTTTGTCTTAGTACATTTTCATAGTTTAAATTAAAACTACTAATTATAATTACTGAGGAGAGAGAGAGAGAGAGAGAGAGACGGTTTAAAAATTATTTACATTCTTTTACAATTTTCTCTCATTTGTACAATCATTTATTACTGTTATTAAAAGATTTATATATTAAAATCATATTATCATTTAACAAATTTCATGTTTGAGAACGCTTGTACTATCATTTTAGGACTTCAAATATTTAGTTAATTGACCCGTTACAAAAAAAATGAAATATAAAAATATGAATGGTAAAATTAAATATTATTTTCCTCATTAATTAAATAATTCTATACTTAAACCTGAGGAACATACTGGCAACTATCTAATTATTTTTATTGCAGCTATATAGTCATGCAATATTTTAACCATTGGACAGTGATATAGCAGCTGCATTTATATGTTCTAAAACACAATCTAATTCCATTACTAATGTAAGGATTAATTACAGGCAAATGGTCTTTATCGACTGTCATAGTAAACCTTTAATTCAACTTAAAAGTCTTAATTATTCTACCATTCATTGTTTTTAACACTTCATGTTAAATATTTTATGTGCATGCATCTTTCATGTTTTTAAAATGAATATTACAGCATTGATTATTTTAAGCAACTTTACATATTTGTTGACAATTTCGACATGAAAAGAAAACCCTTGGTTTTTTTAAGAGAGAAAATTTTAGCTAATCATATATATATAATAAAAAAAAAGATGAAATTGAAACATAGCTAGAGTATTTTATATATGCTTAATAGCAAATGCTGATTTTAAAAAAAAAAAAACCACAGGCATTTGATTCTTTTTTAATCGGTCAGTTGAATAACATAATTTATAAACACTTTATACATAATAAAATATAGTTTGTTAGAATTAAGGATATGCTAAGAGGTTGTAAAATAAAACAAATAATTAATAAGTTGTATAACAGTTAAAGTGATGGAACAGTTTTTTTTTTTTTAACTTATGTAGCATAATGTTTTGTAGTCAGAATTCTCGACAACTCATTATGAGGCTTTTTATGTGAGCTAATAGCTTTCCCATGATGGCATGCATTATTTTATTCCACTTATAATCACATTTCTTTTCAACTTGTTATGGTGTCCATTATCAATTTCCTGTCTTTGAAATTTAAAGTTTAAGGATTTTTTTTTTCATTTTGCTTAGATATATTTTTTCAAAATGCTTGGTCACATTCACCAGAGTTATATTTCGGGCAGTTTTTTTTGTTTTTTATTTAGTTATACTGATGGTGGTTCAATGAAGTTTCAATAAAGCAAGAATTTTGATCAATCAATTTCAAGAAAAAATGACTTTTTATACTTTTGACATCTTGGTTAAAATACTTTTGATAATCTCTTATTTTCAATATCTTTTTGTCCTCATTTTATTATAAATATATGAATTTTCAAAATACCTTCACTATTTAATTGAATAATTTTCAAAACACAGTAATTATTAAATTGCTTGATTTTTTTTTTTTTTTTAAATTTCATATCTCAAAATAAGCATAATCTTACTTTTTATTATCTTATTTTAAATCTAATTATTTAAAACCACAATATAAATTATTTAATTTAGTTTTTAAAATTTATTTCTTTTAATGCTAGTTTATCAGAGTTGTTTTGCAAAACATTCTTGCCCACATAATTTAAACTAATCTTTAATAAGAGAAACAGTTTTAGCATATTTTATATAATTTATTAGTTTTTTTAAAAAAACACTTAAAATAAAATTTATTATCTTTTTTAAAAATATGATTTTTAATAATTTATTCCAAAATTTGATCATTACCCATTATTATTACTTTTAATACTCTATTTTAAGCTATTTATTGTATTTTATATGATTTTTTTTTAAACTTTAGAATTGTATTTATTTATCCCTAATAATAACTTGACACCATCTCACTATCCTCGAGAACACCTTATGGCTGACAGTTAAATGAATAAGACATTTATTTCAATCCATTATTTTATTTTCTACTTGTCACTACATTGGAATATTTTATTGCAACTTAAGAAATATTTTTCATTTCTGTTGAAGAATGTCTCTTAAAAAAGGGGGATGACCACTTTTCATTTGATTCTTTATAATAAAGCATATTCATCAGAAATTTTTTTTTGTCTCTAACTTTACCATGCTTCTGTACTTCAGGTAAAATGGAAAGTTCTCATTTCAATCTGAAAGTGGTATTTTTTTTTCTCATCATAATATGCTCCCAAAAGACAACATTGTACTAGCATTTAGTGTTAGGAGCAGGTTTTTTTATTATTATAGTCCAGAGATTATTATATGGTCACCTCCCTGACTAGTTCTTGACTTATGACTGTCTGCAAGTAACTTAGACATAATACTTCTAGAGATATGGTGCTTTAGCTTCATTTAATAACTTGATTATTCAAATGTTAAATTGATAATTTTGAAAAGAAAGAATATATTTACTCCTAATGGCATAATTTAAAATTATGTAAATATATTGACATGATGATTTGTAAGCTTATTGATATATATATATTTAATCAGAAAAATAGGACCATGAGTTTACAACTGACATTAATATTTGATTTATGAGAAACTAATTACTCTTACTATTTTCAGAAGTTTCAATTGAGAAGATCCTCATTCTATATAAAATATTTATTGTCTGAATGTCCAAAGAGCTGAATTCTTTCCAATGACATTATACACTATTTGTGTTCAGATTATGTATCTAGAAATTTGATTAATTGTATATTTTTATAAAGAGACATACATATAGATAAAAAAAAAAGGAAAAGTTTTTAAAAATAATGTATTATGAAGATAAGTCATAAATTCGACCATATTTTTTATGTGGCATGCGAAAGGGACATCTTCAATGGCATGTAAAGAATGTGATATAATTTTTCAATGAATAGGATAGAACAGATAATATTATATTAATATATTTTTAAAATCCAAATCTCATTGAAACTAAAAATTAGTAAAATTCAGGTCTTAAAATCAAGAACCTTAATCTTGCTATATAATACTAGCATGCTGCAATGTTAGTGTATTTTGAAGTTTGTGCTATTTCATTTATAATATCTGTTTTCTTTATGAGACACTTTTGTTGTCAGATAATTTTTTTAATCAAAATAGCAAAAGAATCTGTGAACTCAATAGAGATCTGCCATCTATGTTTTTAAAGAATATTCTGCTAAAAATTTTGTACATCTTGTTGACTGACCGTAGTTAATTACTGCATATATTTGCATCTTATCATTCCATTCTTTCTGGAAGAAAATTTTTATAGACAGTTAAAGTATTCAAAGATGCAAAATTTATGGAAAATACTTATGCAAAAATATAATAGTATAATTTTGAAATGAGCACATGATTATTGCTAATGAGTGTTGCTGCCTGACAATATTAGATTGATGCTTGATTAATTGCATATAACACTGGTCACTATTTATTGAAATTATTAGGTTTTTACATATTTTGGTAATGGTAGGATTATCTTAAGTGACTACTAATATGTCAGCTTTTTGTCAAGCGTTCATAGAGAAGGCTTAGTTTAGTTCATGATTTTAATAAATCTAGGTGTTTTTCTTCTTTGGCTGTGAGAATGGTTAAAATTATTTATATGTCTTTATATTTGTAAAAAGTATATATATAACCTATATTAATGTAAGAATATGGTACTTTTTTGATCACCTTTAAATAAATATAAATCATAAATTTTATTTATTGATTTATTTATTTGTTAATAATTTTATACATTTGATTGCATACTATTTATTTCTGTTTTTACTTGTGTATGTACTGTATATTTACATTTGGGTGTGAGGAGGGGGGGGGATATTTAGAAACTATCTCATCTTTATTTTTTAACTATTCATTATGTTTTGAAAATTGTTATTTATAATTGTAGATGGTGTATAGCTTATATTATGAAAGATATAATAATTATAATTTCAATGAATGCAATATTGGCAGATTATCTTGTAACTTTCATAGTAAGGACATTTTGTCTGATATTGGTATGTGTACATTTTTTATAGGAAAAATATTTTCTCAAAAGTTTTCATTAAGATAGGATGTTTTTCATTGATAGTTGATGAAGACTTTGAGTATTAGTTAGTTATCAGAAGGCAGAATAGAGAAGATAGAGTAAAATGTTATATTAAATGGAACAAAATGATTAGTTTGATGTGTTTATTGCAATAAATAATCAGATCATGGATTTGTCATTTGATATAGAACAAGGTTGGCCAACTTTTGTGTTCATAAGATCTACTTTTTATTTTTAAAAGGTGTTGCGATCGACTTGTTGTCGTAGGCTAGTCTAAGTGGAGGGGAGGTGTGAAATATATATTATTTTTATATATCTACCTAGTAAAAAATAATTATTTAACGGGCCAAAAAACTCATGTCTGGGGGGAATTAAAGCAACATGAGTAATTATTAACAATATTTATTAATTCAAATTAGCTACATTAAGTCAAGATTAAAAATATTATTTTCAATAACGATACGACTTAATGAACTTCATCTATTTAGAATTGAAAAAAAATTTAGAACAAAAATAACAAAAAAACTTGAAAATCTTGATTTAATTTGTTTCACTCGTTACCTGACAGCTCTTGCCAGATTGGCCTCGCGATCTGCGATCTACCGGTGAATCACGATCGACTTGTTGGACACCCCTGATATAGAAGATACACTTAGCTGTGAATAAAATATCAAGCCCAGCTAAACTTATTTAATATTTATGGGAATGTAATTTGAATATCATCATCTCTCAGTCTTAGATAAGCAGATGTGATTAGAATTATTGTATACTTTGATAATTAATTATTGTATAATGTTTTTTTAATTTATGTAAACTAGATTAATTTAGTATATGAGATAGTCAGTATTTTGTTATGTAATTTTAATTTTTTTATATTTTTATTATTGTCATTATCTTTGCTAAACTTTTATAGTATATTTAAATAATTTGTAGATACTTTATATCATAATATTTTTAAATTATTTTTTAACCTGTACTGTATACTAATTTAAATCAAAAAGTAAAAAAAAAAAATATCTCTTAGTTCTTCATTTTCATAAATGGTCTTAAAAAAATATTTTTGGCTTCATTTTAAAAAGAAGTCAAGAATATGATTTAAAAAAGTACTGGCGAGGAGAGTAAATAAATAATTGAAAAAAATATAGAAATTAAAATTATGAAAATTAATAAATTATATGATTCAACTGTTTTAAAAATTTATTATTAATGCAATTCAACTGTTTTTGAAATATTTTTGAGAATGGTTTCAATTACAGTGTATTTGCATAGAAATTTAATGTATATAGAGAGAAAAGTATTTCAACAGTTATTTGCGTGTTTTTGTTTGATATAACTGATCTAGCAAATATCATATAGTATTATCATATATATTGTATTCTGACAGGAAGTCCACCCCCCCCCCAACTACTTTGATATGGTGGATGTAAATAACAACTAGCTCAGTCAAATCAAATTTCTTTTTTGTACATAAAATTTTTACAATACAAGTATTACTCATTTCATGTCTAATATATTAATAAATTATTTAATAATGAAATAACTATAATCACAAGACTTATCGAATTATTCAGTAAGGTATTCTTTTTTAACATTAAGTATTTACCAAAATGATATAGGCATAGGAAGATCACCAAACACTACTCTACTAAAATATCAATTGACATTTTCATAACTCACAATTAAAATAAGCAAATTATATTTAATATTAAAATTTCCTATGTAAAATTTAATTATAACACAATACAATATTCATTTTATTATTAAAATAATTGTATGTCACTCCTTTATTAATATTCCTTAACCTAATATTTCAGATAACTATTGTTTCTTAAAATAAATAACTAATTTATATAACCAAATATAAGAGGGATTTTACTTACATTTGGCTATCTTTAAAAATAATGGTACTTTGGTATTAGACCTGCAATGTAGGGGAGATATGTGTTTTCACATCCGCAATAAATGTGTAATCTTGTGCTAATGTCATATAGAAAGAAAATAATCCCTGTGATGTTATTCGACATCGTGTGAAAATGTGTTTATCTTTACCAACGGGTCTTTTCTTTTTTTTTTGTAATATTTCGATATTTTCAGTCATTGTCCAGATTTCTTTCTGACAACATGATAAATATTTAATAAAAGTCTTTGTGTATTTTTTTTTCTTTTTTTTTTTTTTGTTTTCTTTCTTTAAAAAAACCTTTATTAGCATTTCTGTGGGGAATCCTGGCATACTCTGTGCAATCACATGTTCAGTAAAATTCCATTTTGGGAGGAAAATGTTTTAGTTCAAATCTCCATTTTATGTGGGTTAGAAGTAAATGATAAATTTGTGGCTTCAACACAACAATTCCTATTATATATTACATGATAAGTAGCATATATGTGTATATTTTATGTGCTTTTGTAAACAATATTTAAAAAAATTATAATTTAATGAATGTTTTGTGCATATTTAAAGTAACATTTTTGCGTAATGGTGTCATTTATTTAAGATCGTAAATGTTTTTTTTTTGGTTTAAAATGTTTTTTAATATTGATTTATATATCGTTATACATTTTAAAGTTATTAGTGTGAAAGTCATATATATTTGTTATGGTAAATCAATATTTTTTTTTAAAAAAAAATACTCATTCTTTTTAAGGTTTTTTTATACCTTAAAAATGGTAATTTTTAATATCCATTTGTTTTTTAAAAATTGTTTTAAAATCATCTTTTTAATATCCATTTGTTTCTCAAAATTTCTTTTAAAATGCTGTTTTTAATTTTTTTTATACTTTTAGTTATTTTTATTAATCCTGCAACATGGAGCATGTATTAGACTTGCTGCACTTTTCACATTCCTATCAACCTGTCGATAACTTTGTAAATCTTGTACAAGATCTGTGTACATGTTACTATTTTTTTTGTAAATTTTGCGAAAAGTATTGTATACAAGATTCTTGTACACATTATCTTGCTTAGATCACAAGATTACAAAGTTATCTGCAGATTGATACGAATGTGAAAGGCACAAGTCTAATACATGCTCCGTGTTGCAGGACTAATACTAAAGTACCAAAAATAATTAAGAAACAAATACACTTATCAATTCTTACCTTTTAAAATAACTAATTTGTTAATAAATTGGTTAAAGACTAAATTAAAATTATTAATTAAATTATATCACTATTAATTATAATCCAATCATTTTATCTTTATATAGTATACTAGTTATCATTGAATACGATGAAGAAAAGTTTATGCTAATTTATGTTTTGGATGCAATATCAAATATCTTTACCAATTACAATATATCTGTGGTTAGGATAATAATGACTTGGAAAATATGAAGAGACTTTCAACATTTTGTTAATTTAAAAACAAACATTAACATTTATTACAGTAGTAATACAACATTTAAGAAACATTTACACATTTGATATTTAATAACCAAAAAATAATAATAATAATTTAACATAATATACAAAATTTTAAAACTAACAATAACAAAATACTTACAATAAAATAAATAATTTACACTCATTCTAAAATTGTTTACAACTAGGATATATTATATTCCACACTTAATTCTATGAATATTAAGATACTTCTTTAATATTTCCATATTAAAATATATCAATAAAATATACCATTTGTATTTTATCACATTTTAAACATTTGACAAACATATTTGTTTATATTATCATTACTTTACCTTTAATATTCCAATTATATTATAATCTAATTATAACTATAACTTATACTTTTTCTATGTTGAATATTTGTTACAAAATAAATATTTAATTATTTAAAATGTTTGTTAAGATATGTCACATTATTATGGTGCTTACACTAACAGGTTTTTTTTTCAATATCATTGCTTTTATAATCCAAACCTTCATTCTGTATTTTGATCTCTAATATCCCATGAAAACATTCATAAATTTTTATATCATCTTATTTCTTTTATGTTTCATTCTTGCATTAAATGATTTATTTTATCATCATTTGAAAGTGTAGCTATTACCTTTGCTTAAATATATAATCCCTTAATATGATGTACATCTGGGTCTCTTTTTACGTGGATTTATTTAACGCGATTTTGAAGCTACACAATTCACGTTTCTTCGGAAGTCGAACTCTGATAATGCGCTATTACTTTAAATAATAAATTTTGCGCACTTACACCATATTGAAAGTAATAGCACATTATTGGAATTCGACTTTCATCCTAGTAATTTCAATATTTTCAGTGCTTTATAATAGTAAGATTTTATGCAATAATGAAATTAAAATCATGATTTCCACATTTTATGTATACACACATTAAATTTTACAAGATTATAATGTAAATTTGTTCAAACATTGTGCGTGTTAATTTTGCATTTTAAATCTCATTCTGTTTTTACTTTTTAAAAAGGAACGTAATCAATTATTAATCATTTAGTGTCCGCAAGTTTATTTTTAATTATTTTCTTATTAATGACACGAATCACGAATGTGCTCTTAAATTCCAATGAGAGCTAAATGGTTGTATGTCTGGATATCGCGAGCTTCATAAACAATTAATAAAATCGTCTCAAAGATTAATTACTAATTACGTTGTCACCAGAAAACCATTAACACAACATGAGAGTGAAGTTGGTGCTAGTTGTATTTCCTCTTGTGAAGAATCTGATTTTTTACCAGTTTGCAAACGAACCTGTTTATTAGCAAGTAGCGATAATAAAACGTGTATAAAAAATGTCAATTACTGTATTGTAAATTATGCATAAAAATATATTATTTTGAATAAAATTAAATATTATAGTTAAAAAAAGTTTGTCTTGTATCAATTTTTTTCAAATTTGAAATTTTTTATTAGTCATATTTTATTTCCTTATTTTTTTTTTTTGCGTGAATTTTAAAGTAATTTTACGTTGGTGCCTTGCTTTTACGCAATTTTTGAAAAATCACAATCTATATCCCCCATTTTTCAAGGTAAGTTACGTCTATTTTTGCGCGATTTTGTTTGCGCATGTTTTCTGAGGAACCTATCTATCGCGTAAAACGAGACCCAGGTGTATATACCAATACGATTTTCATGATAAATGTGGGATGGATATCTTATAAAATTTTAATAAACAATGATATCATGGATTATGCAGTTTAAGGCCACATTTTTCTGTGTCTACCTTAATTTTTAGCTTGGCTTTTATTTTAATTTCCAGATATTTAGAAAAAGTGTCACTATCCATATATTATAAATATTCTAACTTACTGTTTATTGTATCATAGTTAACCTTAAACAACATATCCCTAACACTACAGTATATCCAATAACTCTACTTTCTTGTATCACTACTTCACATCTAACTCTCTGTATAGATACTTAATGCCATATAAAAATATTCATCATTTCTCAAATAATATCCAAACTCATCCTTAACGTCTTCGTACTTTTGAACATACCAAGAAGATGAAAAAACAAACAAAAGTCTTACGATACAATTTATCATAAAATTAATCAGTTACCTTTAATTTATAAAGAGATCAATTATACATAAGCTTATACAATCATAAAAATATTATAATAGATATATTCAATCCTATGTCATATACTTATATGAAAATACACACAATAATATTGCACATATTTATTTAATCTGATTCCACGCTTTAAAAAATTCAATACCATATCTTATATTAAAAAAATTACCTTAATCATAATATCTTATGATTATTATTGATGATACTCTGCAGATATAATTTCTTTTATGGTATAGAATTATAATCAAGAACAAAGAAAAATGTTGACTTTTTATTTATACAAAAAATTCTAAAATACTTAAATCCAAAAAATAACATATGGACTAATAATTATGAAGTATCTTATACTATCTTAATATTAGTTTTTATACTAAAATAACAAAAACAAGTTTTCTTCAACCCCTTGAACTAAATCAAATCATATTTCCAGGGGATAGCATTGGCTACTATGACGGTCATGACCAATTGTTGCTGGAAACGAGATCTCTTCTTCCCTTTCTCTTTTGCATTCTTGTTAATTCTTTAATATAATTAAAAAATATGAAAAAAAATCCAAATAAAAGATATTAATAACAGAAGGAAGTTCTTGTATAAAAAGTTATTACTTTTTTATATCATTGATAAAAAATTCATTCATGTTTAGTTATTATGTATTTTATTATTTAATAAAGACATCATATTTTTTTAAAAGTTCTCAGATTTCACTTGTGAATAATTCTTATTTAACATGTTAATACATTAACAGTACTTAGACAATATTACAGTTAGTAATAATAACTTTAATAAAAATTAGTTTGCATTATACCATTCTTCTTTTAGACCATTATCATCCTAATAGTCACTAATAAATTTATATCTGGGAATGTCAGTAATTTTAATGAATAGAAGTAATTATCTTTACCATTACTAATGATTAGTAGTTAATAGAAATTTTTTCTATTCTGCATGTGAAAATTAATAAATTTCCTTACATCTCCTTTGCATTTTCTGTAGGCAAAACAGTTTGATAATGTGCATGGTTTCTTATGAAAATATATTTTTCTCTTCTTGAACATTTTATTTTCTTCTATTTATCACAAGTTTATAGTCAGTGCCTGTAGTATACCAATGAGGATAGTTTTGCTTCTTCCATAATGAAATTAATAAATAAACTTTTTAACATATTCCATGCTTTTTTTAAAGGTATAATTATTACTTATAACAAGATTTCAATAAATTTATACTTAAAATTTTAAAGACAAAAAAATAGTATTATTCATTGAATTTTTTCTTGATTTTTTTCTCTATCACCTGCTCATCTTATATTTATAGGAAAAATTTCACAATACCTGAGTCGTTAATTATTTTCAGATGTCTGGCCAAAAATTACTTTGTCTACACTTTTAACTAATATTTTGAAAAATAATATTTTTTTAATTGTAATAATGTAAAGTTTACATTTATCATCTGCTAATAATATATTCTTTGTTGAAACTTAAATTTTGATACTTAAAGTTTATAATTTACATTATTATAATTATTGATTTTAGACATTTTTAAATGAAATTGATATAATTAAATTAATAACATTTATTATAAACAATGTCTTGAAATGTACCAGGAAGTAAATTTAATTTATTATTAAATGAATGTGTGTGTGCACACCTATTAACACACACATCACTTCATTTATTTTATTATTAATTAAATGATTTTAAAATAAATAAATAGCATTTCTTCAAATTTGATTATTAGTAATTTTAAAAATATTAACTTTAATAATCATTATAACTACTAATTTAAAGTACCTCATATGATTTTAACTATAATTTACTTTTATTTGAAAATAAATACCACAGTTATCTATTTCAACTTTATAACTTATAGATTATATTTATTTAGAGAAATTTAATTCAAGTTTAATACTACAGAAACACTATATTTTAACTTCTACAAATTAAATAACAGGATTTTTTACTAATCATTATATGAAATTATAATTTTTTAAATTAAAATTGACCATTACTTACAACCACATAATGATATAGCAACATAGAAAGGCTACAGTATATATATATTGTAATATATATATAATGTTTATATTTTAT
The DNA here is from genome assembly GCA_028023455.1 of Epiperipatus broadwayi. Taxonomy (NCBI): domain Eukaryota; kingdom Metazoa; phylum Onychophora; class Udeonychophora; order Euonychophora; family Peripatidae; genus Epiperipatus; species Epiperipatus broadwayi. Next base: position 1,886,659 of record JAQFVV010000060.1, read on the forward strand.
CATTTAAATAATTGATTTATAAATTTAAAGTGATTATTGCAAAGAATTTATTGTCTACATAAAATAAGTTTCACTATATGTATTTAACAGTCTTATCTATTTTTATCTATTATAATTTTACACATTTATTTCTTTTAAATCAGTAATCAACTTCTTTTTTTAATCTTCACAAATCCTATCAACATATTCTTTACAATTTCTATAATATATTTTTATATCATAATTTGCTGCTTTATTTTTGTAATAAATATTTTTTTTTGGTTACTCTTTAATATTTCATTATTGCTAATCTTATCTTCATATTTTTATTCTCCAAATTCACAAAATAATTTTTTTCAATTATTTTTTCCACTATCTGAATGATGCTGAAAACTTGTGTGTATATATATCTTATTTTATATTCAAATAATCCACTTTTATCAGAAATCATTATTTTAGATTTAAATGTTTCTATTTTCTACTAATTTTATTAATTCTACTTAACACTAGTATTTATCAATACTATATATTATCAGCAAAATGAATGGAACAAACTTCTAACTTTATTCTAATGAAAAACATTATTTCTTATATATATTTTTTCAGTCTATATATTTCTTTAAAATAAACAAAGATTAATGAAAGAAATATTTTCTCTTCCTATATATTTTTCATTAATAGTCATTATCATTTTAATTGCATTTTTACTGTATCCACTTTTTATAATCTAACCACTCTTCAGACATCAACATATCTAACTCATATTTTTCAGCACTCCCAGAAAAATTTGTTTCTTTAAACTTACTAATTTAAAATCCTTATTCTTTATTGCCAATAAGCCATTTGTTTTACTGGAATCTTACAGCTAAAAAAAAAAATCTATTGACCATTATATTTGATTAATAAATTACACACAGCAGTTATCTTAAGCCTTTTATATATACCATTGGTTTTCAATACTCAATTAACATTTCATTAGTTTCAGGTTATAGCTTTTACAACTTTCATATTTAAATTATTATCATCATTATTAAAAAAAATTTTTTTTTAACAACAATAATTTTTTCTTTTTAAAAAATATATATATGTAAAATGTAACAAAAAATCGGAATATAAGAAAGTAATTAAATGTAGTTTATATAATGTAGGTATATTAAAACTTTATTGATTGATGATTAAGAAATTTTGTCTTTTTTATGATGAGGAACGTATATGTATTTATAATAATAATGTAAATATATGTATTTTTTTTTATAGATCTTTGAGAATGACTGCAGAAAAAGGCAGTCGAAACATTGGAATGATAATAATGTATTAAAAATGTTTATATATGGTTTAATGAAAAAAAAAGTAAAGTTTTTTAAAAGAATAAAAGGTGAAGAATATAGTTTATTGGATTTAACAGAGGCAATACTCTCCATATAGTAATGCCACTCAGTGCAACCCACAGTAATCAATGGATGCAAGGTTTGTGCATAAAATCCCTATCTAGTGCCTATTCATTCAATATCCCCAGACTAGTTTCTAGCTTGTGACTTTCATCAGTGAGCAGCCTTGGATTTGAGAGCACTGCACTTAGATCTTAGGATCTTTTGCAACCCTACAGCAGCCAACTTTTACTTTTTTAGCTAATTATAAAGCTTTGAGTTCAAAATGATCCAAGGTTCCTCACTGATGAAAGCCACAAGCTAGAAACTAGTCTGGGAATACTAGATGAGTAGGCACTAGCGTAAGGATTTTATGCACAAACCTTCTTGTATCTATTGATTACTCTGGTGTGCACTAAGTGACACTACTATATGGAGAGTTTTGCCTCTGTTAAGAGCGCTTATGTAAGCAAAAAGAATATAATGGGATCAAATGATGTTTGATGGTTTATTGGATTTAAGAGAATATTATCTTTTACAACTTCATCCTATTTTTTCTACAAACATAGATGACATTTCATTACTTTTGTGAATACCATCCAGCTTTTCAAATACCTAATTTACTATTTTTTGATTCAATTGTTGTTCTATTCCTGCAACTGTTCTTTTTCTCATTACATTTTTCGCTTGTCTCAGTGTTCTGTTAATCTTCTATACATATTTTATCTATTTTAGTATTTTATAATTTACCATATTTTGCTTGTTTATTAATTACTTACTAACCCTTAATTGAATGTTGCTTCATTATTATTATTTACAAATTGTTATATCTTAAATTTTGGCTTTAATTCTGCCACTCCTAAACTATTAACTAAATCTGTTAGCCCCAGGATATAAACATGCATTTTTAAACCTATTCCTAAATCATTTCTGATATTAATATATAAACTAACAAAAGTTTGTTTTATCTTCTGAAATTTTATATATTCTTATCCCTCTCTTGATTTTTAAATAATAATATTCATTTTTACTAAATTACACGTGGCCTTCAAAAATGTATTAATCTTTAAAGATTTAATAAAGGTACAAGTGAATTTTCATGATGAAATCTATAGGTTTCTTTATAATGTTTTAAATTTTTTATCAACAACAATTTATTATTATCACTAAAACAATAAATTCTCAGACTCTCATGTCTTATTTCACAACCCATTTTGTACCAAATAATTTCTTATTTAATTAATATAATATTACCTTTACTGATAATTCTATTATTCAGTATGTCAAATCTATTATTACTTTTCAATTGTAAGCATTGGAACTAAGTAGGTGACTGTATTGATGTTTTTAATTCTAGAAACAACTTTTACCAGATTAATATTTTATTATTTTTCTTCCCATACTAAAATGCACTTTTTTAAATAGATCTAATGAACTGTGTGTGAAATTTTATATTATTAAATAATACATACATTTCTCTAATTCTCTTAGTTTTTAATTAGCAAACAATTAATTTTACCAAATTATTTTTTTTTTATAAACTTAAGTAAAATAATAAAAACAACACAGCTGTTGTTACTGACAAAGATTATTTTATATAATATTAAACAAATAAATAATACATAGATGCCTTGTGCTTTTGACCTAAGTTCTTATCAAGGCAATAAACTGTATAGAAAAATTAATCGAACAAAATGCTATTATGTAGACCAGGATGAACTAATAGGAAAACTAATCAATTTACAATTTACTGCATAAGGAGTATTTTTATGTGTTTTATCCTGCATTTTGTGTATCAATATCTTGAAAAATTGTGGACAAAAAATATGCCCAGTGGAAGATTGATGAATATAAAAAGCAGAATATACTGAAATATCTATTGATGCTTTATTACAAATGTGATTATGTGGCTTAAGATGGTATTTCATAGTAGTCTTTGTTTCACCGATATATACACCATCACAACCAGGATATTGTTATAAAATAGATTACATTACTCATATTACATATATTAGTACAAAATTTTGTATCATTTAAAATTTTATTGAGGTTAAATTCTAAATTGACTAATTTTCTTATTATTCATCCTGGTCTACACAATATTCATTTTGACTTTAACAATTAGTTTTTCTATACAATTTATTGCCTTGATAAGTGTAGACAGAAGTATTTGATTATTAAATTTATGTATAGAAATTAAAATTTTTATAAATTAAGGTAATTCCTAATTAAAGACTTTAGAAAATAAAGTTTCCACATAATTTAACAAGTATCTACTTCTATTACCATTTAAAATAAGAATTATCATATTTTTGTTTTATGCATGTATGCTAAGTTTTCTTCTTGATGTAGATTGTGTTAATTAGCAAGAGAATACTTAATATAATTAATCTAAGTGACTTATCTAAAAAAAAATTAAATTATGTATTATTGTGGCAAATGTATAATAACATAATTTTATTGCTTAAGAGTTCATAAGAAGTTAGAGCACCAGAAGTGTCAGAACTGGAATTAGTGCAAAGATCTTATGCTCCAGAGTAACTCTACCATTGGGTTTTTAATAATTGATTATCGTCAGTAATAGCTCTTTATTGCAGGACACACTCTTAATATAATTTATTCTATCATCTCAATTTTAGAACTATGTCATGAAAATGTATAATTTGTATATTTTAAAAAAAGAATAATTTACATAATTATATGAAAAAATAATAATTGACAAAATAAATATACTATTAAATCAAGTAATTGATATGGGGGGGGGGATATTTATAGCAAATTTTGAAAACATTTTCAAATTAAATTAGAATAATAAAAGTGCAAAAATATTGTGTATGTTTATTAAAAGGAAAAACAAGTAATATATCAGTGTACCAAATCTTTATCATTAAAACCTTTCAGTACTGAAAAGTTTAAGCCAGTGTCTATAGTAAAGAATATTTATTTGAGTTAAAAGACAATAATAAAATAATTAAAATTCTCTTACTAAAAATTGTCAGACATTTTGATGGAATAAACTTGAAATGTGAAATTATGTATGTAATATTATTTTTGTAGCAGTTTATTATTTATTTTGTTTTGCATTAAAAAAAAAATAGTATACAACATTCCTCCATCTTCCATTTAGAAGTGATTTAATTTATAAATCAGTTTTATTAATCAAGATATTACAGCTAAAAACAGTAACAGAGAAATAATATTGTGTTGAGTTTTTCAAATAGAATTTGGATAATTCAGAACTGTTAAAGGTTTACTTTCCAGTGACCTAAACAATAAAAACTTTGTAAATCAATTATTTTTAATGATTTTTGTTCATAAATTTATTGTTTATACAGAAATTTAATTGCTTAATTTTTTTAAGAAATCAAATAACACAAATGAAAAATAAATAAATATGTTTTTGTAATTCAGAATTGCTAATTAATAAATGAATCTCACATCTAATTAGTTAAATAATTATATAGTTAATTCATATATTGTGCACTATATATATATATATCTCTGTAGAGTATTAAATAAAATTAATGTTATTATTATGCATTCTTTTCCAAATCATCATAAAATTATTTGATATTTAATAAATGTTTTCCAGATCTTATAAGAATAAAATATTGCATAATGTGTCCATAATAAAAGTATGGATACTTTATACAATATATTAAATTAATACTCACAGGTTTTTTATTGTCATATTTAGACATTTTATTGATTACTGTTATTATTATTTCCCTTATTTATTTTAGGTAATTAAAGCAAAATATAATTTGAAATGAACATAAAATTGTTGTTAGTTATTAGAACCGATTCCTGCCTGTTTTTATCATCATCATCATTATATTGCCTAATTGTTTTATATATATTGTATTATTACGTTACTTATATTGATTTAAGTAGTAATGAATATTAAAAAAAAATTTTTTTTATTTTTTTTATAGACAATTTTAAAGTGGGTTTATCAAGGGAGGACAGAATGAATGGGGAAATCCCTAATGTTCCAATAACAACTCTGGCTGGTATCAAAAGTTTAACTAGTTGTAAGTTTTTGTAATAATTTTTATGCAACTAAATGAATTGTAATAATTATATTTTTAAGCACTTTAAATATTCTCTCTTTGGTATTGCTTTTTATGTTTTGACTTTATAAGTTTGTGTTTAATCATATATTTTATCTATTATTAATATTTATTTATTATATTTTATCTAATTGGTTATAAGAAAATTAACAATTTTTAATGCACTTCAGAACATAGAAACAAAGATTGATTGATTTGAGGCAGAATTCACCAAACAATTTTTGAATAATACATTTAATTAGAAAAATATATTAGATGATAGAATTATGGATAGTAGTCAGTATTTTGAATGATATTCGTGATGTGTAATACAATTATATATGTGACATGGCATGCAGTGGTTGTCTCCTGATGGTGTTTTTTTTTTATATACATAACCATTTAATGTGGTCTGACTTTAAATCTAGAAGTGACTCTTCAGGTAATTTAAGACTTATTTATTGTCATTTATTTGCCTTGAGTGTTCTTTATATGTTTGAGATATTGAGAGTTAACTAAGTCTGAAGTATACTTTCATAAAGTTTTTCAGAAATGTTGTTAGTATTGTTGAAAATTATTCTTTCAGTAGATAGTAAATTATCATTTAGAAAAGTAAATGTGTCCATCTAATCTTATTGATCACATTCCATATAAAAATACTCATAAGAAAATAGCATATGACTTGCAGATAATAACTGAATCAGCCTTATTATCAGTATCTAAAACAAAATGACTTTGCTGAATAGAAAATATATTTATTATCAGACAATAACTGAGTTCTAAGAATCTAAAAGTCAACAACAACAACAACAACAATAATAATATCATCATCGTCACCACCACCGCCACCATAATAATATGCCCTTATTACTGATTGAATGATGAACCCAAAATTGGCAATATTTCTACTTTTATGATGACTCCCATTAATAACAAAATATCAAATTTGGTTTGAAGATAACAAGATCAATGAATAAATCATTTAATTATATTTATGTAAATGTTTTATTTTTGTATTTATTTAAATGCTTCTTCCAAAATTTATATTTTGCTATTAAGGGACATCACAAAAGTGACAAATTTTTTTTAATACTAACAATCTTCACTTCATTATTCAATTAGTGATAAGGACATTTGAGGTTATTATTGCTTACTAAATGTCTGAAATTTAGTACTTTGATTGGCAATGAATGTATACTTCTGATCAGAGTATCTGTGTCTATATATCACATTTTTTAATGATGTTCGCAATGTTTTTATATTCCAATATTTACAGACACATGATTCAATATTTTGATCAAAAATTTATACAAATATTTCTAATCATGTCTCTTTTAAACACATTTGTCTTCCAGAAGAATTAGTATTACAGTCTTTTAGGCATTGTCACATACAACTGTACTATATTTGCGCTAATTAACATATATCTTACAAAATTTTTCAATTCAATTTTTTTTGTATATCTATTAGTATTTACACATGATTCACTACCAGCTTTATAATTTTCTTGCCACTATATTAATTAGCACAGTACCAGCAACCAACTTACTATGATTCATTTCATGAATTTAGGTTTATTGAGTCTACAAGTAAAAAAATTAACATAAATTAAGAATAGTATGCTTGCAAGATAATAATGAAATCAGCTTGACATCAGAAAATTAAAATACTTATTCTCGGAAATGAAAGTTAGGCAACATTTCAGGCACTTACAATTGATATTGGTGCTTGATGGAAATAAAGTGGACACTTTTTATTTGTTTATTTATTTATAAATCAATTTAATTAAAAGACTTGGCTGATCCAAAGTTTTGTGTCCACTTTACTTTTACTAGTATAGTTCACTATTCCTAAATTTTGGATATTAAAATAAATCAATCATTTATATAATTATAAATAAATAATTTATTTATTGTACTCCCTATTATTTAAGATTCTTTGTTTTTGGTGATGCATTCTATTTGTGATTGGTTAAAAAATAATGTATATCATTTAATTAAGATGTTTTGTGATTGTTTAGCGCATACCATATTATTTTATTTGTTTTTAAAGACTCCATTGATGTTGAATTTTTCTTCTTTATTTTCACAAATATAAAACATCAGTGCAGTCTTTTTTTTTTAAACACAGTGAAAAGAACCCATGGGTGATAAAAGAAGAAAAAAAATTTAATACAGAAATTCCAAATTATTTTTTAATTTTAATATATCATATTAGTACTTGCTGTTTATCATTTTTAAAAAAAGATATTTGGTTGTTTTACAGTAGCGTGTTGAGACCGTCGGAGGGCGGGCTTTGTTTGTAAACAAAGATAAATATAATGTTTACGGGGCCGCCACCGGGTTTGTTTATTATCACATTTCAAAGTAAAGTAATATCAAATAAATTTTGGAATACGCAACAACAACAAATAAAAAAAAAATATGCAGAAATCAAAAAATTGAATTTAAAAAAGTACTTAATTTTTTTTTTTGTTATTCTTTTCATTACTTATATTTTGGGGGGGGGGGGCAGGAATTTTTTTTTTTTTTTATATGTATGTTTTTGATTTTGTTGATCACATTTAACCAAAATTACTATCTATCAAATAACAATTTTTGGAACGAAAACAAACAAACAAACAAACAAAAAAAAAAAAGAAAGGGTACATCGATCGAAATGAATTTTAAAAAAAAGTAGTTACTTTTTATTCTTTCTCATTACTTACATTTTTTTTCGGCGGCGGTCGGGTATTCTACGACAAAATCAGCTTCTTTTCTTTTTTATATTTTTGTTGTTTTATAATAAATTACAAATATCAAATCGATTTCCATTTAACGGTACCAAACCACATTTACAACCGAAAGGTCCAACTTTTGGGAAAGGTGGTAGGGGTGAGTGGTTACAATTCCTAAGCGAACGTAACGCTCCGACTCGAAGGTTGACCAACTTTTTACCGTAATTACCAAAACCCCACATAAATATATTTACGGCAATTAAAAGCAACTTTTAGGGCTGTTCAGGAACAGCACACATGCAGCTTCAAAGCTCTTTTGTTTGATAACCCGTTTCCAGCAGCAGCAGTCAGAGAATCTTTGACATTCGCAACAAGTTTTCCGATTTCAGCCATTCGATGAAGCTCGCCGTTGTTCTCGCAGAAACGGGACTTAGAGCGTGATTTCATCCGAATCGCGCTGGAACCTACACTTGCCAAATTTTTTTGAGTAGGAAATGGGGGCTAGGGAAACATGAGACTCTGCTGATAATTGTTAGTAGACATTCCTAAAAGATGGCAGTTAGAGGGGGAGGTGGTCTTAATGAATATTAAAATAGTTTTGACACTCGAAATTCCAGACACCCTCACCCGATACTGTAGCCAAAAGTGAAATGTGATCGCACATCGAAAATGCTTAGCACAAATCTGAGCTGTAAGCTGACACGATAGCTTCTGCGGCAGATTCAATGTCATGTTTCTGTGCATTAGCGTAGAAATAGACCCAAGCAGCCACCACATACCGAACGGACTATTTCTAGGCTTACGCATTAGAAATAGAACGCTCGCTAGCAGTGGTACGCCACCTAAACGGCACATTTCTGTGCATTATCACAGAAATAACACCCTCCGGTGGTTTCAACACGCTATTGTAAAACAACCAGATATTTTTTACTGCAATTTAATCTTTTTAAGTAATGTATATTACTCTAATCAAACTAAGTACATCTATTGTAATTGTTAAACTTGATGTAGGAATAAGATCAGTATACTCAATCAAACGATATCTTGTAAGCTAGAAATTATAATACTATATTAATACTTGTAATTTTTTGTTGTTTTTTGAAAAATACATTTTTATTACAATATTTTCTCTCTCTTTTTTTTATTTTTAAAAATATAATCTGCAGCCTTGATTGAATTAAAAAAAAACAACAAATGAAATATATTTATTGAAGCATAAAACAATCCAACTTAAACTTCCACACAAAATGGAAGCTCTGAATAATGGGCAATCTTTCAAAATTTCATGAATTGATTTATTGAAAAATGCCATTGAACAGAATTATACATGAAGTAACATAAATCAAACAAATGAAATGAACATAGAGAACAACTATACATACATATAGATAACAAAAATAGTCTTAATGAGATACTCTACAACAAAAAAACACTTTCAATAATGAAAAATGAAGTCAATTAACCTTGAGATTATTGTTAAAAGGTAAGTGATATTGTTTCAGAAGTTTTGCAAAAAAATTCAAGAAAAAATTGATTAACCTACAAGCTTGATAAATCAATTTATATTTCTATATCAAAGAAAACAATCTTGATAAAATGTATAAAATGTCATACAATAATGATTGGATTATATTTACGAACAATTATCCTGAATATTATTCCGCAGAGAATGCCTTACATTAAAGAGAGCTACAAGATGTACAACTTGATTTTACAAAAATTCCAAGAATTAGATATTATTGTTGAAATGTGCTAGTAAGTGAAAAGATGAGAAAATATCAGAATGAAATGTATGTTACATTATTTATAAAGACTGATTCCTGTTATGGAAATTTGATTTTTATTGATTGTATATTATGTTTAAAAAGATCATGTTATTGCAATTTATTTTGATTAAAAATAAACATGTATGTACAGGATATCTACTGAATTCATAAAAGTAAGTTAAATTTTTAAATTAATTTAATAATAAGTAAAATAAAGAAAATAAAAGCTGAATTTGCAGAAATAATTTTATAGGGAATAAGATATCCATTTGCAAATAATATATTAAAAGCTAATTTTATTTCAATATTCTAAGTACAATAAATTTTATATTCATAATATTTAAAAAGAAAGGATAATATAGAAAATATTATTGGTTGCTTTTTAATGAAATTTGGTAAATATATTAGTTTGTATATACATATACTGTAACCATTAAATAAATATTGGTTATTAAATAATTAGCATTGAGAATATTTAATAAAAAATTTTGAAATACTTATTTATAATTTTTCAAATTGATGATATTACTATCTTTGATGTAAACTATTACAAATAATCAAACTATTGTTTTTTTTTAGTTATTACTTATGTTCATATATATTGGAGGAATATTATTTAATATATTTATTTGGTTACACTGGATCAAGTTGTATAAGAATTTATGATGCCATTTCATAATATATATATTTTTATATAATATTAATTTGTAGCTATTCCAGAATATTTCATAAACTTTATGAGGAACTCTTAAATGAAATTAGAAGCTATAATCAAAGCAAGACAGGAAGAAATGGATTGGTTTCACATTCATATTGACAAAGTTGTGAGACAGACCTGCATATTAGTATCTCACTTAACCAACTTATATATTGTATGTATAAAGACAAACATAGGTTCCGATTTGTTGGAAGAAACACCAGTAACTTTAGATATGTTAATTATACATTTCATATAGCTGAAAATAAAGATTTTAAGATTCTCATTAAGGAAGTTAAAAAACAGAATGAAAACAGAATTTTAGTTTAATTTAAAAAGTAAGAGTATATAAATAAGAAGCAGTTTTTAAAATTAAATTATAGAATGGTTTATAGTTTTTGCTTTGCTTTATTGCTCAACAAACAAAAAACTTAGTAAAAGAAATTCATTATTCTAGAGACTTGTCAGTGTGCAATAAAACACTTTGAAAAGATTTTGGATATTGGAACATATCTTTAAAGACATTGAAAGGAGTGTTCATATTATTCTTTGATAATTATTACAAGTTCCTTGGACATCTATTGCTGTGAATAGGACTACCAGATAGTTGAAAGCATGCTAAGCATAACCATGCTATTATGATTAAATAAAACTTTTATCTATATACATTTTGTATGTATTTATTTTGAATTACATTGATCCGAGTAAAGTTTTTAAAATTTCAAAATTACATTATAATGATTCCTGTGACTTGTGAATGTGAAAATTAGATAATGTAAAAGAATACAAAAATATTGATGCTGAAGAAGACTTGAGAATTTCATTATTAACCAGAAAACAAATGGATACTTGATTTAGATCAATTTAAATTCTTACTTCAAGTGTTAATTGCTCATACTATATAAGAAGATCTAATTCATTAGAAAAGTGTATAATGCTTGGAGTGGATTGTTTTGTAAAAAATTGTATTTTTGAGTTGCCTGAAAAAAAAAAAAACTGATCATAAATCATTCTATAGAAGTGCTATTATTTATATAGCTATGAAGAGGGGGATAAAGTATTTTATGTTAGTTTATTATTTAAATTTAAAATATTATTTATAATAATAAAGCCATTAAGAATTCTCATCAGAAATTTATTATATATATATAACTTTGATAGAGTTTATGAGAAATATCTGATGTAAAGAACATATTATATTCTTAATTTTTGTCTATTGCTTGTATACAATATTTTGTTTGGAAATTTTGTAACATATTTGTACTCAAGTTTTTAAATGTTTTAAGATTTTCTAATTATCAACATAGTTAAAATGAGTAAAATGAGATAAGTTGATGCTAAGTAGATTATTTATGATAACATTTATTTATTTTCATTTCTTGCTTTTTTGTAATCAAATAAATTTTTTTTTTGAAAACATGAATAAAGACACAATAAAAGACAACTGACTCCCAGGTGCATTTCAGACTTTATTTTAGGTTTTAGCATTGTAAAGGGATGGGGTAGTAGGAAAAGAAAGATGTGAACCTGGGGTGATGGTAAAACATCATCACTCCCAAGTCAACAATAAAATGGAATATCAATACTTTCTAAAAGTATATATAAATATCAAATTAATTATTAAAGTAATGTATAAGTAAGGTATATTTAAGGGGAGCATGAGATTAGAGAATCTCTGTGATCATTGAGAGATCAGAAGAGAGCTGTTAACTCCATAGAGCAACTATAAGCATAATTATAAATTCAATCATATATTAACCAGCATTATAAAGTAAAAGTACACAAGAGAAACCACTATTCATTAATATGAATGATCAACAATTAAAATAAATTATTACAATAAATCAACAGTCAATCTTGTGACTGGATTGAACAATGAAAATATAAATCAACAGTCAACCTTGTGACTGGATTGGAAATGAGTCTTCTGTGGACCAGGCTAACTCTTGAACCTATGCCAGCTTGGGACAGTTATTTAACCATTAATTTGGAGGCACAACCTAAATGCTAATCCATTAGAATACATAAGCAGAAAATCTAAACAATAATGCTGGGTCATTTAAAACATGCTGATCATCATCAATGCTCTGGCCACTTGTACTGACCAACTATAAACTTAACTTCTAATAAGACTAAATTAAAATAAAATATAGTGCATGGGCTTTAAAGAGTATTCTCTTTTGCGCCAACCAGGATGATGATTGATCATCGCTGGATGCCCTAAAAGCACTAAATATCCATCCCCGTTCATAAATTCACCCCGTACTTGAATCTAGCTCAGAGAACATAAGCTCTATTACTGTATGTGACAAAGAGATAATGCAATACAATTTTAACAATTAAATACAAGTTTATTAATAACAAAAAAGAAACAAACAATAAATAAATAAATATTGAGATCTGCAAAATCAGACTTCTGATTTTGAATAGCATACAAAATTATATACACAACTAAAGTTATTATATCGATTTACAATATTTCTTAATAAGTTTTTATAAAGGCATACATAAATCCATACACAGATGTGCATTTTATAATATACAATGAAACATTTCAATTAATTGTAAAAAAATGATTAAATTTTACATATGTGTTATAATTGACAAGCATTGGTATTTGCAATATAATTGACAGATATATGCACACATACATGCATGTGCTTTTGATTTCTGAACATATTTAACTTTTACATAATAATAATAATAATAATAAATGGTTAAACTTTTTAACTTATATTTTTAATATGACCATATTTATACTAGGTTTACTAAAACACATATATCGAATGGCACAGATTCTTAACATAACAAATTTAATTTTGTCAAAACAAAAAACTTTAATTTTTATAATTACAAATTCCATTTTGAATATACATAAAATATTTGTTATAGTAATAAAAGTTATTTTCATGATTATTCTTTGTTGAAAATGTATAAATTGCTTTCCTTATTTTATAGAAAGTTCCACTTTTTATCGATTAGTTTCTTAAAAGAAATACATACTATCTACTTTTTTTTCTTTTTTCATAAACGATTTTAAACTAATATTTTGCATATATCTATCCGTTATAAAATGTCATTTTATTAAGGAAATCATTTAAAATTTCATTATCATAGATAACGCTACTCACCATCAGCTGTATATATGTTTATCTGTGCTTTTCTGCATTTAGATACGTCAGCATACATATAATTACTTCTTCAGCAAGGTGGGGTTCCCTGGGCAAGCTGGAAGATTTTTCTTGGTGAGTTTGGTGGTTTATCATTGTATAATCCAAGTAAGGGTTGTTCTGCAGTTGGTTTCTTTCTGTCTAAGATTGTGCCAGTCAAGTAGCTGTCTTGGTTTGATGGATTTCAGGCAAGCAACTGCCTTCTCCACATTTAAGGCTATGAATTTCAGCACAAAGAAGTGGGTCATTTTCTCCATGTAAATTCAAACTCCTGCAAAGGAAAATAGTATCAGTTCCTGAATCTACTGTACTGCCTTCAGCTACATCAGTTCATGGTAGCTATTCTGCCAACTCTATGGTCACCTAAAACCAACTGCTGCAAACTTCAACAAGCTGCAACAAAATATTGTAACCAACTCTGCAGCTGACCTGGACTTACAAAAAACTACTATCCAGACTATTCTCTTCAAAAATCACTATCCAGGCTACAGCTGATATTTTTATCAGTCCTTTTATCGAATCATCTGAGGTGATAACAACACCTTGATTGAAAACAGTTTTATTTTTATCTCTCTAATCCCTTGGAATCTACATACATGTTTTTATTTACAAATTAATTAAAGATTTCAAAAATAGACATTTTTTAAAATTATCAGAAAACATGCCTACTTTTAAATTTCAAAATCAGAATTACAAATAATATTTATCAGACCTTTTTAAAATATTAATTTCATAATGAAATTAGGAAATATAAAAAAATATCTACAAAAATTTATTGTCTGTGTTTATCTCTACTTTTCTTTTCAACTTTATATATATTTATGCACACACATTATTATTGTGTGGTATGTAAGCCAACTGGTTTCATCATATATGCATTTTTTTTTTTTAAAAAAAAAATCAAATTGTATTAAATTTATGAAAAATGTTTATTCTTATGTATAATATCATAATTTACATTGTTTATTTTAGGATTTTGGATTACTATCTGATAAAGAAACACCTAGAATAATTCTGAAAAAGATGCCAGCTAATACTTATTCTCTGGAAAAAAACTGATTTATACATGAAGGAAAATACAATATTTATAACTAAATAATTTTTTCTTTTTTGAATATTTATGCAACGATTTTGCCATTCAAACTAACCACTAATTAATAACTTCACTCTTAGAACTATTTAAAGTCATAGTTAAAAAACAAAACAACAGATGTTCTTGCTTAAGTATTTGTAATATACAAAATGTTTGTTTGATTTTTAAAGCATCAGTATTGTTAGTGTCAATTATTTTAATATTTTCTAGTGGAGTATCTAGTATTATGAACTTAGGTTTATTCTCTCAATATCACATTATCTCTTGTGGTCTTTCAGATCCTTAACTTGATACTTATACTGAAATTATAAAAGATCGTTAATCAGCAATAAACAAAATTGGAAGAAAGTTGGAAGCAGAAAACAACAAAACATAAATATATAATTGAATTAAGAAAATATCAAGTACAAAAGTGAATTATCCACTAATTAAAGAATAATGTATACTGAAAAGAGATAGATAATTTAGAAAAATCAATAATTCATTAAACAGTCAGAAAAACAGATAAACTTGGATAATAGCATAATCATATTAGTTAAGTACTTTAAGAAGTAAATGTAGAAACAATTTTATTAAATCTATTTTATGTAAAATTAAAGAAAGTAGAAATAATTTATCAATTGAAACATCATTTTAAAAAAAAATTAAATTATCTTGACTAAATGCCCAATCTATTTTTTTTTTAAATTTTATTACCATATTTTTCCAGATATCTAATTTTTTTTTTTAAAGAAATAAAGGTTACAGGAAAGCAGTATTAGATTCCAGAATGCTATTTGTTATAGTATTTTTTTCATTGAAATTTATATTGAAATGTATGTATTTAATGGTTATACATTCTAGACCTCTATCCCTATCCAAAATCAAAATCACCATTCAACATAATCATTAATCAATAACAATGCAATATAAATTCAATTGTATAATACATAATAAATTTAATTTATTGTGTTTAACTTTTATAAATTAGGTTGTCAATGTAAATTTGATTTTAGCTAAAACTAAAACTGAACTTACAAAACAAAAAAAAAAAAAAGGAACTTACTCTATACATAGTAATAGAAGGTTTATATAATTTACTTGGAACCACAATATTAGATCAAAATGATCTATAAACTGAATTTAAACATCTAATAGAAATCTCCTTTTAAGCAGTCATGCTCAGTTCAGCAGAACAGCATTGGCTATAGTGAAGTGAATCTTTCAAAATCCTTTTAGATTCACTACAGTGAAAAATATGCCCTTAAAGCATTTCTTTTCTTTAGTGCACAGTTTTTTAAAATCGTCAATCATCCATTGATCAATAGGTCAGAGGAAAGATGTTTTTTTTCTGTAGCAACAAAAAAAAAAAAAAAGGGATTTTTATAAAGCTACATTCATCTGGTTTTTTTTTTTTGTTATTTAGTAACTATTTCAATGTAAGATTTTTTTTTAAAAGATATTTGTGGAGAATTGAGTGAAGCATTTTAATAATCAGTTGAAAGAAAACTGATGAATCAGAATTTGCAATTAGAAATGCCACAAAACTCCATGGTAATCTTTCTCTAGATTTTAAAAGCTTTGGAGGTTTTTGAATAATACATGAACAATGGTTAGATTTTGGCTGAAAAGAAGAATGTAAGACAATCTTTTCCTTTGTGATATATATTCTGGTTGGCATTCTCTTCCAGAAAAGTCCAGTTTCATCATAGTTAAAGCACTTAACTGTGAAACAATCTCATCATTGGTAATTTTTTAAAAATTTTCCAAAATAAATTTAATGGGAATATTATCAGCACAATAGCAGATTCAACTGTGCCATTAATGCTATATAATCTAGTTTTTTTAATATGGTGAATCATTTTTTGCTGACAATAAGCTATGTCACAGGAAGAAAATTTGTACTTAAACATTTTCACAAACAGTTGTTTGACCTTTTTTCAAATGGTAACCTTATTGATGCTATTATCTATCATTTACTTTTCATAATTCATATTAATAGAAAGGTTTCCATTTGCTTTATATTATTAACTAAACTATTCATTCTAGAAATGTCTTTGGCTGTGTATGCTCTTTGTAATTTATTCTTATTTTTTTAAATCATGTGAATAGCTTACTTAACCATACTGCATTCATAATTTACTGCTTTCTCTTTTAGAAATGTTTTTTTTTTTTACATAGTTGGTAATCATTTTTCTTACTTATGATTAATATTAATAATACATATGTATGGAAAAATTTGTCGGGATATCTTTGCGAGACATTAGTTTGTTAATGTATTGATTTGTTTTTGTATTTTAATTTTGTTTAAATGCTTAATTTACTATTAGAAGAATAACATACATATATTAAATTTAATGTAAAAATGGTCGTAAATAAAGTTTTTTTTCTTGTTCATTTTGATTAGTTTGTTTATCAAGTAATGCATCTTTTGGACGATACTTCGGATTTTCAAAGACATCGGATCCCCCCATGCCTATTCCAGCACTACACACTGACATTTTAATGTTTTTTGTTGTTGTTGTTTTTGTGTTGAAAGTATTAGAAGAATAACATATATTTAATAAAATCTTAAAAATGTCCTAAATAAATATTTCGTTATTGTTGTTGTTAAAAAAGAATACATTTACTTTTTTACAAATGCCGCAGTATTTGGAGATTTTAAAAATAAAAAGACATTTACTTTTTTAACATTACTTAACAAAAAAATAAAAATGTCAAGTAGTTATTGTTGTTGTTAAAAAAGAATACATGTCATTTTGTCAAAATGAAGCTGTATTTGTCGTTATTAAAAAAAAAAGACGTATATTTTGTTAATGTTATTAAAAAAAACAGTAAAGGTCAATTAGTTTTTGAAAGGTCACGGCCAAGTAACATATTTCATTATTTTTCGTTAGCGAGAGCGCCATCAAGCGAATGGTACGGTTGTTGATACTATTACCTTTAATTTAAAATAAAAAGTTTCATATCTTTATTTTCCATTTTAAAAATAAAAATCCCTTTTTGGCAATATTCCTGCAAGCAGTAAAATTTCTTTCTCTGCATTGTAATGTTTTTGACATTTTGTTTTGAAAGGAAAGTACCTTTTTGATATTGATATTTTGTTTACATTTTGATATTTGGTTTAAAAAACAAAATCCTTTTTGTTGTTGATGTTAAAAAAATTAATTTTGTTTAGATTTTATTAATTAATTTGTTTTAATTTATATTTATTAATTTTGCCAAAAATCAATAGATAGTTAGTCATACATTGCAAGTTTTAATGATAGCAATCATATTCCAATCATCTGCAAACATATGCATTTATTATCAGAAAGTGACAGCTAATAAAATCTTTGGTACTTTTCTGTTTTTTGGACAAACAAGATGGCACCCATATTTTTGATAAATGTACAGTTCGGGGGCTTACAATTTTTCTTTTTGAATGTATTAATTGTTAAATTAAAAACAAAAATTAATAAATCAAATGAAATAAAAGTAATAAATTCCAATAATAATCTTTATTTCAAATTTTTTATTTTTATACTTATAACTTGGAAGTGATGATGTGCTTTGACTTTAAAGTTTTCGATAGCTGGTATAAAGAAATCAATTAGTATTTCATCCTGTTATCACTTAAAAGTTTTTTTTTATTTTTCAAATGAAATTTATGTTCATATAACTCATTTTTTATTTATGTTCAATGTGTATGAAGTAAAATTTGATAACACACAAAAATATAACATTCTAACAAAATTTTTTGTATGGTTTATTTAATTATTTTCGCTGATTTCTAAGATCTGGAACCAATCTCTTTATTTTCCATATGTACAATGTATTTTTTTGCATGGCTTTCTTTTATACATAATTTTCAGAAACCCATCTATCATGTAAATATTTTGTAAATCCTATTTTAATTATCAAACTTTCTACGAATATAAAGTGACAGGTAGAGAAATGGAGAGAATTAGCAAAAAAAAAAAAAATTATTTAGTATTTAATATATTAAAAATCAAAAATATAATTTATAAATCTATTTAATTATTAAACTTTCTTACTCACATGAAGGTACAATTAGAGTTTGAAAGTGGAATATATAAATATATTTTAATTATCAAATTTTCTAATAATGTGAAAGAACAACTAGAGAAATGAGAATTAGTGAGGGAAATTTTTGTTTGGTATTCAATGCATCAAAAATTAAAAAATGGAATTTAGATAATAAAATATTAGAACTTTTTTACTGCTCACAATATATCCTCTTTATATATATATTGTACCGGTTCAAAATTCCCACACTGGTCTTATACACCTAGACCCACATACGCACCGAGCATGAAGTGACGTATGCTGCAAAGTGGAAAATCGATAATGATTCTCTGTAAATATTGTTGATTAAATATAAATAAATATCCCTAAAGAATTATTAGAGGAAGTAAATTGGTCCTAAAATTAGGTCAATCGAAGCCTTCCCTGTTAAATTATTTCACAATCGTCCGATTAACTATACGTTGATCATTTGGAGATTTTGCACACCTTTAAGAGTACTGAAATGTTTTACTTCAACCTCTAGCACCACCCTCACTCAAGAACGATATTGTTTATTCTCCTTTTCTCTCCCGAGAGAGTGTGCAAATATGAATGGTCATTATCGTATATTAATAATTCAATAAGTTCGGACTGGAATAAAGGAAACAATCCAACTCCCCGGTAAGTTACCCCTGTCTAGCTCATTATATGTGTTCTTTACGTCTCAGATTACTAAGTGGGTTAGCACTTTGATTAAATAACTACAATCCTATCTGCTAACGAATCAATAATACCTCAAAACCAAGTAAAGGAAACGGTAAACAATTTAACTATGAAATTTACTATTTATTATTCCCAGATTATTTTATATCTCTCTCCACCAATTACATAAAAAAAATAATTTAATCCAGTTCATATCTCAAATAACGAAAATATAATATTAATGAGATATTACCTGAGTAAATTGAAAATTCATTTACAGAAACAAATGCATATATATAACCAAAAAAATATTTAAAGGATTACATAATGGGTTTGGTCTATATCCCTTCCCCACTTTAACATAATAAACTCAGAAATCAAATGTATTACAGCAAATATCATGGGTCTCGTTTTACGCGATAGATAGGTTCCTCAGAAAACATGCGCAAATGAAATCGTGCAAAGGGGGGATGCGCTCTGTGATTTTTCAAAATTCACGTAAAAGCAAAGCACCAACGTAAAATTACTTTAAAATTCGCGCGCAAAAAAAATAAGGAAATAAAATATGACTAATAAAAAATTTCAAATTTGAAAAAAATTGATACATGACAAACTTTTTTTAACTATAATATTTAATTTTATTCAAAATAATATATTTTTATGCATAATTTACAGTACAGTAATTTACATTTTTTATACACGTTTTAATTATTAATGCTATTTGCCGATAAACAGGTTCGTTTGCAAACTGGTAAAGATTCTTCACAAGAGGAACTATAACTAGCACCAACTTCACTCTCATTGTTTTAATGGTTTTCTAGTGACAAAGTAATTAGTAATTAATCTTTGAGACAATGATTTTATTAATTGTTTATGAAGCTCGTGATATCCAAACATACAACCATTTAGCTCTCATTGGAATTTAAGAGCACGTTCGTGATTAGTATCATTAGTAAGAAAATAATTTGCCAACTGATTAGAAAGTTGAAGACCTTCTCGAATCATTTTGGAAGTGAAAGCAACAGGTTCCACTTCTGTTTCATTATCTTTTTCTACATTTTCTTCTGTATCTAAACTTTTATTTTTGTCTTTAATTTTTTAATTTTCAATTCCGTTTAAAAATTAAATTTCGTTTCACTGCTGCGGACACTAAATGATTAATAATTGATTAAATGTTCTTTTTTAAAAAGCAAAAATAGAATGTGATTTAAAATGCAAAATTAACACACACAATGTTTGAAGAAATTTACATTATAATCTTGTCAAATTTAATGTGTGTATACATAAAATGTGGAAATCATGATTTTAATTTCATTATTGCATAAAATCTTACTATTATAAAGCACTGAAAATATTGAAATTGCTAAGATGAAAGTCGAATTCCAATAATGTGCTATTACTTTCAATATAACGTAAGTGCGCGAAAGTTCAACTTCCGGTGAAACATGAATCGCGTAACTTCATAATTGTGTTAAATAAGTCCGCGTAAAAAGAGACCCAGGTGTATTACAAAAAAAAAAAAAAATTAAATACAAAGATCAATCTTGATAATATACGAGTAAATAAAAACCCAGTAATTATTTATATATCTAAAAAAAAAACTTTAATATTACATAAAAATAGAAAAAAAAACCCTATATACTCATCTGAATTTGTATTTGCATTAAGTTCAACTTTCATGGACCACATGGCCACTCAATAGGGCAGATAGGACTTCCTTTCACCAATACACGTATGAGTTCTTTTTTCCCCTCAGGATCTGCTATTTTTCCTACGGCATTTTCGGGCTTCGGGGACGACCAGGTGATGCACTGCGGCTAGAAGTCTACCCATGATAGTGTAGTAAACTGGAACAAACAATAGGGCCATCTCCTTGATTATAGGTTCGGTGAATATAATTCTCATGTAGATATATATCACTTTCACGGCAGACTTATTTATTATACACCTCGGCTATACGAATACTTGCTTGTGACTAAAGATTATGCTCGGCACGTAGGTCAAATATGAATTTAAGTTCTCCAAATATGATTCTTTTTTTTTTTTATGAAACGGATATGGGATTCATATTGTTGATAACTTTTTTTAAAATCCATTTAATGATCCATGTTCGAAAGGCTAATTTCAAATTTTCTTTCTTTCTATTCTTTAGACAAGCCAGATACATCTATAATTTTTAGCAAACCCATATTATTTCTCCTTTTTTTTCTGCTTTGTTATCTTCTGCAAGCATATACCATTCCATTACTTAGACATGCTGAAAACAGCTCTTATTTTAGCAAACATAGATCATCCAATTTCTGAGACAAGCTGGAAACAAAGTTTTTATTTTCTTAAACATCTGCCATCTGACTGCTTTGGCGAGCTAGGACCAACTAACTTCAATGCCCCAAGTAAGTAGCACATATGGCCCAATTAGTCCAATTGTAATACCGCCCCTACGAACTATTTCATCAGCCAATAATAAAACTATACTTTTATATTAATTTACTTACATTCTTTCACTTTTTATGTCTTAAAGTACGATTTCTCTAATATTGGAATTTGTATAGCTTCCATATTGATTAATTATACCATCCATTGTGCTTACATTCTTTAGATAAAATCGACTTTTTGATTTTATCTTTATTCACGATCAACCAGAACAAATTTCTTTTAATACAAAATATTTTTCTTCTGCTAAAAGTAGATTACAATTGACAAAAGGTTTTTTTTTTTTTGATAAATCAATATTAATTACCAACCCTCTCATTCTAATAAATATAAAATTTAAATTCTAATAAGTACAAAATTCAAATTCTATTTAAACAATTTTTAGGAAAAAGAAAAAAAAATACATTTCTATATATGTGTATCGGAATATTTACAAGTGATAATAAATTTAAATACAAAAAACTGTTCCACACATAAACAAATGTTACAAGCTTAGTTTTTCTTTTATGATATAGATTTGCTGTGCGAATAAAATTATTAACACATATACTACATACACTTGTACTGTGGTTGTAAATAGGAATCTAATATACAACAAACCCATTATTTATGTACCATATATAAGTACCTCCAAATACACATCTAAATTATGATTTAATAGATCTGTTAAAAATTACAATTTTAATATGATAAATTTTAGCTGTGCTGAATCTTCAGCAACAGCCATTTTGTGCATGGCCATTATACATGGTCTGGCACAATATATATAAATTAGAAATTATTTAAATTATCAATTCTCTTATATTATTTTATATTTTTATAATTATTAAACAAACGTGAGCAAAGCCACAAGTCGGCTTTGTTCATGTTTATAAAATAAAACAATGTAATATAGTTGATACTGAAAATATTTTTAAAGAATATTTATATCAAATAATAATATATGAGTTATCAACAGCCATTAAAAATGATCTATAACAAACATCAACAACCTAGGGCACACATGGCAAGTATGGCATGTAGAATTATTATCAATGGCATTTTGATTGAATTGAAATTATAAAAATAATTTTATTAGTTACAGTGCACACATTTGCAACATTACCTACATTTTGCATATGCAACTCACATGTTAATGGAAACCATGATTCAGTAGAATTTATTATTTTGTACAATAAACATTCACGTTCACTCGATCTTTGCTATTTTCAATAAAGATAAGCACTAAGTGGGATGGAGATATATTTTTTCCCCAGGCATAATTTTTACCTAGAATTTTTTTTTTTTGACAGTCAAATGACCTTTGATACTTTTGTATGCTACTGTATGTTTAGAATAAATTTATATTTAGGAAGAATATATTAATTCATTTGCAAAATTTCTATTTGTAATTATATAATAATACATTTTAAGTTTTGACATGTTTATTTGAAAAAAAAAAGTTTATAGTTAGTGATAGTCAGGTTAATGTGTGAATAAATAATATCGTTTTTTGATGTCACAGAAGTTTAAAATCATTCCTTTTTTTCCTTTTAAATGTCTATTGTATAATTAAAACAAATTTCTGAGAGAAAAAAAAAATCCAAAAACTATAGTTTTAAAGAAAAGAAGAATATATGAAAAACTGCAAATTTTGAGTTGACTTTTTATATCATAACATTGAGTTTCTTACTTCTTTTATTTTGTTAGATTTCATTATTGGGCTTTTTAAAAAATACAATATAACAATTTGTCAATTGCTAAAACAGAGAATCATTAATATAAATAAAACAACTATTGCCAAGTGCTTTCAACTCCTAGGGGTCATTATCAAGGCAGTGGCCAGGAACAACTAATTGGAAAACTGGTTAATTTTAAATTCATAGCTTTTTAAATTAAACCATTGAAAGTTAAAGATGCTTTGTCTATTCTAAATTAATATACATTAATCGGCAGTTTTGTAACCAATACACATTTTTTAAAGCACCAGTAGGATGAATTTTCTCCAAGCCAAAGGAAATTTTAAGCATGTTTTGCGAATGCAATATAATTTAATAAAACATACTTTTCATGTATGATCATAAAATATTAAATGACTAATAATATAAGATCCTGTTATAATGGGCTTCAAAACTATATATAATAAGATTGGTAGAATCATATTGACACACAGAATAACAGTGTAACATACATTCGGTGCAATACCACTAAAATGTTGCTGACTCTTGACTTATACCATTATTTATAAAAATGCATGACTATAGTTATTTTTTCCTGCTGTTGATAACTTTTGTATTATTATTTGATGTAAATATTATTTAAATATATTTTAATTATCAATTATATTACATTTTAAAAATCTAATTACTCTAGGAAAACTGCAGGTACAGTTAGTCAAATAATAAAAAAAAAAGTTGACAAATATTTTTTAAATAGGATTATATGAAAAGTGTCATCAAAAATGAAAAAAAAAACCCACTTCTGGATTATGGATCACATTTATAATATATAGCATAAGCCTAATTTAAAAAAAAAGATTTTATTGAACACTAATAGCTTATTTAGAAATTTCATTGGATACAAGCAGTTATATATTTTCTCCTGAGGTAAAAATTTAAAAAATATTTCATTTATGAGTGATGTCTGAATTAAATTGTAGCAGTGATACTTTCTTAATAAGAATTCTAACACTGCTATTAATCCTTGAGAATTTTATTGTATCTTTCATATCTATTATTAAATATACAGTTAGTGTAACAATAATATAAATTTCATTTTTTGTTTCAGGTTATCTTAGTACATTTTTTGGATTTTTTTCAAGATTTCTGCAATTAAAATATGTATATCATTATTTAATTGTGAAGTTTAATTGCACATTATTTTTTTAATATTATCAAAACTTGCTTATGCTTTATGAACACAAGTGTATACTGCATTGTTAAACTATTAATATATGAGATTTTCATTTTATTCTACTGCCCTTCTATGCATTTGCAGAATTTATCTAAATTAGAATATTGCTGTTGAGTACAATTAAAAACTAAAAAATATTTTGTATTGTGGTTCTAAAATTTTGGCTTTTTTATTTTATAAGTAGTCTAGATCATATCAGAGATGCTCTTATTCATTCCTCCATTAATGGTTTTTAGCAATTGACTGGATTTTTAAAAAATATATATAGTAGATCTATAAACACTACAGTTAATTTTATGTTTAGATATTTTTTTTCTATAAAATAACTATTTAAATAAAATTATACATTTAGCAGATATTTGCTTTCTATTTGATATCTAACTGTTATTTGGATAGTAAAAGTCATATTAATCAAAATTAATCAAGTGAATATTAGTGCACTGATTCAAAAATAATTATGTAATATAATGTAGTCATGTTTTGGTGGGAGAGGAGTTTCATCCCTATAGGTACTAGAGCCATGATTTATTTTTATCTCTTACTTTGGCTAGTTACCAAACTCATTAAAACACATTCAAAACAATGTGCTTATTTTGTGATGATTTATGGCTCATCTAATTTAATAATTGAGAGCTGTAATCTTACATTTGCTTTGAAGTTAGCATTTTCAACCAGATTGGATTGTTTTTAATTTACAGATTTTTTCAAAAGTCTTTTTACCATTTTTTTATCAGATAAATCTTTAAATAAATTTTATGTATTTATTATAATTTTTTTAATTTTGCCTTCCTGTAAGTAAATCTATATCTGAAGATAGCACATTGTTCATTTTTCAGATTAACATTTATTTGTTTTGTATATTGCATTCTATTTATTTTACATAATTATTTTCAAGTATTTTTAATGTTTAGAATGAAATTTATTTACTGAGTTTGCAATTGATTTTCAAATTCATTTATATAAAATTAATGTGGAAGCACTAAATATTCCCAGCAAGCTATATGTAAGTTAACTTTCAGCAAATGTAAATTGTAGAAGGAACCCATCTGTATTTTAGTTTTGTTCAAATATAAGTATTTTACTAACTTACTTGCATGCAGAGCTTTATTTATATATATATACACTAACATAATTTCAAGATAATTATAAGCTATTCTAAAATTATTATAACTAATCAGAAAGGCTGAGCCACATATTTATCAACCTCTTAATATTAAATTAATCTTCAGTTAATAGATGTCCAAATATAGATGCAATTAATGAAATGATAGTGATTGATTTTATTTTTTGATTATTTATATAAGTATAAACAAGTTAATTTATTAAATTCAAACACTGTGCTTTATACATATGATTGTTAATTTATTTTACTTTAGTATAGAAGTTGAAGAGGCAAAGACAGTTAAATAAATATCTTAAAATTAATAAGCAAAAAAATATTTCAAAAAAGTTTATCCAACTGCTGTAATTAATTCATGATTTTCATTTTTTGCTAGCAAACAGAAAATAAAAACATTTTTAAAAATATATTTCCATAAAGAAAGTGATGGAGTTGAAAAATCCCACTGTTTTATATCATGTTTATTAACAATATAAAAATAAATGTACATAAAATATTATAAATAAATTTTTAATGTATTTTATTTTACATCTAATATTTGTTTTAAAGCATCCATAGTAGATGCTTCTAGAAACTTAGACATATAATAGAGAGGTATGGTATTGGTTGTTGAATTATTATTATTATACTTTCTGCCAAATTAACATCTACCCCATATTGAGAGCCAAAAGAATTCATAAACTTATTTCCTTTGAAGTTACATGTTTTTTTTTAAATGTCATAGCATCGGCCGGGACGCGAACCCGCAACCCGGGCAACTGCCTGCAAATGCAAAGCAGTCGCGCTGACCTCTTGACCACCAATGCAAGACTGAAGTTACATGTTTAATTAGAATATATTATAAAAAGCAAGTTATTATATCATTTTTTTAATGATGCTGCAGGTGTTATTTTAATTGTGGATCATTCTTTAAGTAGTTTTATTGCATAGATAAACATTGATTAAGATCAGATATGATAATATGACTTTGTTAAATTTGATTATTGAAAAATATACTTTTTTTTAATTCCATTTGACAGTCTTTGATTTTGGTGATTGTTTTTTCTTTAAAAAACAATTTAATAAAGCTCTTATAAATTGTTTCCAATTAAACTTAATAGTTATAGAAAGCTACATGTTTTATTGATTATAATATTTTATTTGAATTTGAAATTATAAGTGTAGGTGGATGTTTTTTTTTTTACTTATATTTCATTATTTTTAAAATAATGATTTAACTTAATTATAGAATATTATATTTATTTAAATTTTTTATTCTAGATTGACAGTAGAAGTAGTTATTTATGTGTTTGCATTATTTTTCATGTTTTTTTAAAATATGATCACCATTTTTGGGTACAGATTATAAAGCACTACATCTAGCATTTATTGATTACTAAAGCCTTGGATTATATGACATTATTGTAGGAATTTTTATTATTATAATCACATATTATATTTGAGCTTTATATTTTCAGACTGAGTATATTCTGTAATTTAATTATAGTTTAGAGTAAGATATTTTTTTAAACTTTTGAATAGTTAGAAAATTGAATTGGTAAAAACTAAGTAATGATTTGTTATTAGAAAATTGAATTGGTAAAACAAAGTAAAGAACTGTTCATGAATGATTATCTTAATTTATTAAATCCATTTAAATTGATAGTCATATAAAATCATACAAATCAAAATGATTTATATATTATATATATCTAAATAATTCTTTGCATAATATGATTTTAAAAAATCTTTGCTTCAATATTAGAATGTTATTATCCATTTTTATTAAATACAAGTATTATTTTTTGACATAATGTAAATGATGGAATTAAATAAGTGTATGTATTATATAAGTTGTTAATCATGCAATGCTAGATGTTATGAGATATAAATGATTTTTTGAATTTATTATATTTTTATTTTGAAAAACTAATATGTGTGATTGTAGATATATGTATTTGTTCTCTTTAATTAATAATAAAATTGTCTTTATATATATTTCAGTACTGCCAGAGTTATCTTTACCATCTCCTTTACCAAGTACTTTAAGTAATAAAAGTTTGCTCTTTCATCCAAAGATTGCTGAAGAAGCTAAAAGGATTTTTGCTACTGGGGATGATCGTCTTGTTTCACAACTTATTTGGGCTTTAAAGCATACATCCACAAGTTATCTGTAAGCACTATATCATTTTTGTTATTCACAGAAATGTATATTTATTTATATATAAAATAGAAATTCATATAACACTATAATACTAGCCAAAATAACAAAATTTTACTAAACTTCTTCCACAACTTATGGTTTCATCTATTAATAAGTAGATCTTTCAAGTGAAATTTAACTAAACATACAACATATACACCTGGGCCTCGTTTTATGCGGTAGATAGGTTCCACAGAAAACCCACATTAAAAAAAATTGCACAATAATAGACTTAACTTACCTTGAAAAGTCGGGGATAGGGTCTGTAATTTTCAGAATTCGCATAAAAGCAAAGCAATGAGGAAAAATTATTTTAAAATTCGCATTAAAAAAATAAGCAAATAAAGTATGGCTAATAAAAAATTTCAAATATTTGAAAAAAATTAATACAAGACAAACTTTTTTTATGTTTTTTATTAACTACAGTATTTAATTTTACATTTTTTATACATATTTTAATCATTAACGCTAGCGTTTGTTTGTAAACTGGTAAGAAATCAGATTCGATGTGATGTGATGTATTGTGGCTTTTCCTTAAACGAAGTCAAGAATCTCTTAGCAATTATGCCCAGAGAAACCTGTTATCCACTTTATTTTTATTCGTGATGTGATATACAACTAGCACCACTTTCAGTCTTGTGCTGTGTTAATCGTTTTTTGTTTCTGTATTTAAAAAATGAGATCGAAATTAAAACAAAAGGATTATACATTATCATTAGAAAGATTATTTTCAGTTTATAAAATCTTCGTTTTCTATTTTAAAAATCTAAAAGATTATTTATTTCTGTTATATATAACAATATTGTTTTAAAAGTTTAAATTTTTTGAATATTTATTGTGATATTTTTATATGTAAGTATAGATCTGTTATTATTATTTACTCATTAGTATAAGTAGATTATTTACATAGAAGCTAGGTTTCTAAATACAGCTTCAGGCCATATTCACGTTAGTTGTTAGCTGCTAATATAATGTTATATTTTTGGGGAAAAAAAAGTATTTCAAGTGAAAATAAGTTATTAATAATTTAAATTTCTTGATATCTAATAAATATAGCGAAATATGAAAGATATTAAGAAGAAACATGAATCGCATAACTTCAAAATCGCATTAAAATAATCCGCATAAAACGAGACCCAGGTGTATATACAAAGTAAAATAGCCTTCCCATTATCACTTCAAAGACCAACTTTCTTTAACATCAAAGGATGTCATCATAAGAATGATGTCCTCAGATTCAAAAAAATTTATCATCAAAGTTTCTTTGCCTCTTCTTTTTAATTTACTTTTTTCATCAAAGATAACCTCTTCATTGTCAATAATATTTTATGACCTGCATTTAGTTCATGAATATACAAAGCTGAGTTTTGATATCTATTTTTAATTTTACTCTTATGAACTTTAACTCTTTCATTAAGACTTAATTTACTCTGATCTATATAAATTTTATGACAACTGCAAGGAATCTTATAAACTATCCAGGAATAGATTTGCAATGAATTAACTGTTTTGAACTATTTAGTAATGAATTTAAATGCAGGCCTTTCTTCCAGGCCACTTTCATATTACCCAATAAAAAACTATTTTTATAAATCAATTTAGTAATTGATGCTTTATATGGTAAAGAAATAATCTCTTCTATTCACACTATCAATTAAGTCTTTATGATAAAAATTTGTTGAATTTGAGGACATCAATCTCATGAAGGTATCCTTTGATGTTAAGGGAAGTTGGCTTTTGAAGTGAATGATAGGATGGCTATTTTGTTATATATATATATGTTGTATGTTTTGTTGAATTACACTTGAAAGGATCTATTTGTTAATAGATGAAACTATGGTTGTGGAAGAATTTTAATAAAATTTTGTTATTTTAGCTACTATTATAAATGTTATATGAATTTCTATTTTATTGATAATTGCTAATATAGCATTAGACAATATTTAGTTAATTTTATATATATAAACAAAAGGAGTAAATCATTCTCCCCAGACTATGCTTTGTTCAACATTTAGAATATTTTTAATTCATAGTCTAGGAGAAAGGTGATTTACTCCCTTTGTTTACATATATATTGATCTATGTTTAATTTAAATTTTATATATTACATATGTAGATAGAAATAATGATAAATTACAAATTTACAAAAACTAAATTAGAAATTTCTAATTTTTTTATTTTAAAAAAATGATGAATGAATTAAGATATTCATCTCGAACTTAGTTGAATGCCTGTGAATATATTAGTGGTAAATCTTCAATAGATGAAGATTTTTGAAGAGAACAGCAATAGTTTTAATTCGTTGTTTTTTTATGTGTAATGTGACAAGTAAATATCTGATTTTATTGTGTTTTATTATTTTTTTTAATATGTCTTTGTCTAAGTATGCATCTCATGATTGCATTAAAAAATTAGAAATTTGCATTTGGTTTTATATTAAAATAGTGTTATTTTATTGTATTTTTACAATTGATTTAAACTTAAATTAATTAAATAGAAATAAAGTAAATTAAAAAATTATTGTAGCTGATGCAGTATGTATTTTCTAATTTATTTTTGAGATACTTTACTATGTGAACTTTTTGTTTTAATAATTATGTAGTAAATAAAATTTACTTATTATTATTGCTGCTGAGAGTTCATTATATAATGTAGATAATGCTTAAAATAATTTTGATGTCCTATTTTAACTAATATAATATGCATTTTGTAATTTATTTGTTATTTATTATATGTAGAGCAATTTATTTTTAAAATTACACAATGATTAAACATTTCTTTGCCAAGAATTTATTTATTAAAATATTAAATTAAAATTAGGCAAGTAAATCATATTTTACCTAATGTGGATATTTTCCAATTTATTTTTGATTATTATGTCATCAAAGTTTTTTAAAATTATGTACTGAATAAAAATAAAATGACTAATGATGTTAGCATTCTATTATGTGTTATTAAATGGCTTTTATTTTTGAGTGATTATTACAGTTTATATTTAATGCTTTTCAAAGTAAAAGGTTGTTATTTTGAAACTTGTATAAATAGAGATCAATATAACAATCTGGAATTTGATAATCTGGAATAATCTGTAATCCAATCTAAGTTGTGTGGGAGCCTTTCCAGAGTAATATTTTTTCCCCAAATTTAAAAAGGTATAGCATCTTAATAATAAATAAATTTGTCACTAGTTTTTTTTTTTACTTCTTTATATTATTTTGGTTAAGTTTATGGCAGCTTTTTAAAATGGCATTCACTGATTAAAAAAATTTTTTTTTTGTTTATTCTTATCTATTTTTATATAACACACAATAATATAAAAATTAAATAGCATTATTTACTTAGTGCCCTAATAATAATTACCCAATCAATTGGAGTGTATTTTAAATGATTAATGAATATTTATGTTTTTTTTATTAAAAAGAAAACTAACAATATTTAAACTGATAATTTAAGAAAGATAAAATATTAATATATTTCATTCTGCTGTGTTTTACTTTTAAAATATGGCAAATATTAATTTATTCAAGATTGCACTTTAAATGTTAGTAGAATAAATCTTATGCTATGGAAATAAAGTATAGCAGTTTGTTTGTTTTTATAATTATGTTATGTTTATAAAATTTCCAGATTATAATTTTCCAGGATTGTTGATATTTCAATTTGTAGATCTATGGTTTAAACAAAAGTTTATTTTAAAAAAAATTGAGTCAAATTTAAGATATAAGAGGTATAACAATTTATATAGTTGCAAATAAGTAACATATGTATGTTCAAAAATATATTTTTAGTATACATTTTAATTCATTAGTTCATTAATTTAATATGTATATACACATAATTTATAATAGTCTATTTTTGAAAATGAATTAGCTAGAAATAAAGAGAATAATAAAAGAATTTTAATTATCTGTGATAGTGTTCAAATGGTGAGAAGTTTTACCTGTGATCATATATAAATAAATAGATCTCTTTTAACTGATTAAGAATTAATGTAATGTAATGAGATTTATCAGAATAAATAGATTTCTGTCAAGGATCTAACCAACTCAAGGAGATGAATATGAAATATTTTTTATTTTTATTTTTTTCAGTTAGACTTGAATAATGAGACTGTATTAGCCACAGTACAGTTAAAGTTTCATTTTTATATTTGTGTCAATTATAATATAATTATTTAAGTTGATTATATTAATATTACTTTAAATAAAATGTTGAGGTTTATTAGCTAATAGATTTTGAATTTAGATTGTTCAAAGTTATTCTGTAAATTGGTTGAGCAGTCAATTAAGTCTAATATAAATGTGAGGAAACAGAATGAAAAAAAAAATTGTTGATAATCTCAAAGTTGAATTTTAATTTGGATTTAATTAGTTGTTTGTCATAAAATTTAGGAATTACTTTGCTTTTTAAAATTAATTTGTAGATATGTAATGAAAATTATTAATATAATTTATATTTAATAATCTTAGAATCTACATTTTATTTCTGTTCATATATATATATGTGTGTGTGTGTGTATGTGAGAGAGTGAAAATGAACAAGAATGAGAGTGTTAATTTTTTAGTGAAATAAATAGAATAATGTAATGATATGTTTAATTTAAATTATTTACATGTACTATGGTTTATCTAGTTTATTAGTAATAAGAATTTGTGGTGCTTGAGTATTAAAGATGTAATGTAGGGGAGATAGGATGCCTTTTCATACCCACAATAAATGTGTAATGTTGCGATGACGTCAAATTGAAAGAAATAATCCCTGCGAATATACATGACTATATGTAACAAAAGGTTTTTTTATTATTAACAAAGACTTTTTCAGTTATTGTCCAGATTTCTTTTTGACAACAGCTATTTTTTGCATTGTGATTTCTTTATTATTTTCATTGTGTTTTTCATTGAGTATTCTTAAAAAATATTTTTTGCATTGTGATTTTCTTGTCATTTTCATTGTGTTTTTTATTGCATATTCTTAAAAAATAATGAATATTTGGAAACTACCAAATAGTAAAATGGATGCAGTGCATCAATGAAAGTGTGTCCAAATGGATATAATATGAGCTTATATGCGTACTTCTTGGACAAGCAGTGGCTTTGTAACATCCGATGTTGCAACACTAAAATTGGCATTCGCAAAGGAACGTGGTTGGAATGTTCAATAATTCCTCTTCTAACTGCAATCTGATTCATGTATAGTAGTTAGTCTCATAAACTAACTTCTTAAGAATGGGGAGAACACGAGCTTGGAATATCAAGTAAAATAGTCCTTAACTGGAATAACTACATGCGAGAAGTTTGTACCAATGCTATGTTACAACGGAAAAACCAAAAAATTGGAGGGATGAACAAAATCATGGAAATTGATGAGAGCCTATTTTTCAGAAGAAAAAAATCAAGCAGGCCAAATTCTTCCTGACCAAGTGGATGTTTGATGGCATATGTAAAGAAACAGACAAATGTTTTATCAAAATTGAAGACAGGATGGACAGCTAAGACTCATGAAGTCATCAAAAGTAGTGTTGAACAGGGGTCTACCATATATTCAGAATGTTGGAAGGCATATAAAAGTCACGAATTAACTGAAGCCAGTTATGATCATTTCCAAGTCAACCACACATATAATTTTGTCAATCCAGAAGCAAGAGGTCATATCCAAAATATTGAGAGACTGTGGGGTTCTGCCAAATGGCGAAATAAGCAGCAGCGAGGAACAGCAAGACAACACCTGGACTCCTACCTAGCAGAATTCATGTGGAGAAGATTACACAAAAATGACGGCTTATTCATAGCAATACTTAACAATATGAAAGAAATGTTTCTGCCAGCATAAATAAAAATTTATTAAAAGTGTGACAATGAATATGTATTTTTTTTTTTTGTAGTTTTTGGTTTAATTATTTTATAAAAAAAACAACATTTATTAGCAGTTTTATGAAAATCCCAGCATATTTTGCAATCACATGTTGTTTTTTTTTGGAGCGAAAATTTTTACTGCAGATCTCCATTGTCTGTGGTAATAGTTTATTTAAAAACTGTGGTTTTAACACATAAATTCCTGTTATATATTACATGGTAAGTGTTGTAGAAATATAGTTAATGTATTTTTATCAAACTCATTTACTGTTTGTTTGGTGTATATTTAAACAAACTATTTTTTGATTAATGGCATCATTATTATATATCGCTATTTTTTTGATTAATGGTGTCATTATTGTAATATCACATTTTATTTATTATTTAAAATGTCGTTCTTAAAAGTCTTTTTTTTTTTTAAAGTCACATTTTTTTTTTTGTTAATGGTGAAAGTTGCTTTTTTTTTTTTTTTTAAAAGTCACATTTTTTTTGTTACATTTAAACTAACTATTTTTTTGATTAATGGTGTCATTATTATAATATCGCATTTTATTTTTTATTTTAAATAAAAGTTGTTAGTTTTTCAAAGTCACGTCTTTTTTTTCAAGTTGTTAAGTCATACATATTTGTCAGAGTCACATTATTTTTTTTTTTTTGGAAACTTCTTAATGTTGAATTTTTATTTTAAATGTCATTCTTTATAAAAAGTTGTTTGTTAATATTGAAAGTCATACATATTTGTGAAAGTCACATTTATTTTAAATATCGTTCTTAAAAGTTTTTTGTTAATGTTTTTTACTTTTACTTATTTTTAGTCCTGCAACACAGAGCTTGTATTAGACCTACTGCATCTGTTGAGATTCATATAAATCTCCCATTAACTTTGTAATTGTTGCCAAAATACCATGTACAAGTGGATTGATACGAATGTGGACAGGCACAATAGGTCTAATACATGCTCCATGTTGCAGCTTTAATACTCGAGTACTGAATTTGTTGCACACTCAATAATTATAGCATTAATTTATATACCATATTTGTCAATATCACTATCTGGTTTTAGAGAGACTCCTATCTTGATATTCTTTTTTGGTTAGTAGTTAGTAGTTATATGACCATATGGGAGAATAGTACATTAGTTCTATGACATTTCATCACATAACAAATAACACATTTCATACCACATATAATCACATATCTTTTATCATTGTTCAAAATTATTATGCACTATTTTAATATAAACAATTTATTTATTAAATAATTTTTTAGAGGTGTTTTTTTCATATTTGATAATAATTTTTTTTTTTTAATTAACAAATGGATTTTTTTGCAAGTAAGTATTTTCAGAATAACAACTCTAATATTTTTATTTTTAATTATAAATTTCCACCTGAATCTATTGTATTTTAAATGAAAAAATAGATGTAACAACTGCAAACTCTACTCTTGATTTCATTTATTATTATTCACAAAATAGTCTGTCATTGGTTACTCCTTATTCAAATTATTTTTAATTATTTATTTATTAATTATTTTAATTCAAGAATTTTTATAATTTATTTTAAAATTTTTTGCTTTACTAATCCAAATCTTTTCTATGAACTACGAACTTTAAGTTTAATCCATATATAATAAAAAAAGTCTTTGGTCTATCATTTTTATTTCTATTCACTTTATCTAAGTAGTTATAATGTTATTTATTGTTACTCTAGTTTTGGAAAATGACTTAGCACAAATTTTTTTCTTCACTTTAGTGAAAAATTTCTTATCAAATACAAATTGTACCAAAAGTGTTGTGCTTATAGATTTTTGGTGAATTTGTTTGTTTACAAAAATGATTGGCTTTCTTTAGAAAAAAAATCATCATGATTTCAATCTATTCAAAACACACACTCATTTCAGTTTTCTCTCTTAGTTTAACACAAAGTTTACCACAAACTTATAAATCAAGCATTTTTATAATAAAAAAAAAATAAAAATTTTAAACTCTATAAAAAGGTTATTTTAAAATGTTTTTTTTACTTATTAGATGCTGAAAATGTAGATATTAAATTATTATATTAAATCTTCAAAATGCAATCTATTGTGTTTTTTATTTATTCTATATGTTGCCACATGATGAATAAATCCAATTAGTCTTCATAGGATATGCACTTAGGGCATCATATTTGAAAATGACTTTCATTTCCATTAATATAATAGCATCATTCTTATTTAAATATTGTTATTACCATCCATATTGGATTTTAAAGTTTGAATGCTTAGCTTAGCAGTATTATTTTTCAATGTGCAATAGCTCATTGTATATTTAGATATTTATTTTTTTATGTGGTTCCTTTGGAAAATGGAATTCTGTCTTATACACTAATGAGTTAATAAAATAATACTGCCAAATTATAGATTTGAACTCTAATATCAAATTATCATATTAATGATATTTAAACAAAAATGGACATTTGTATTATTTATAAGAGCATCATTCATCTTCACAGACATTTGATAAATGCATTGATGCTTCAAATTAGATGACACCTTTGAAGATGTATTATTACTTCAATTAATGTATTTATTTGTCTTGTTAATTTGTTTATTATCTATATGGATGTATTACGTTAAAATTATTTTTTATGTGTATGAACTCTATATGATGCAATTATACCCAACACTGTATGATGCAATCATATCCAAAATTTTGTCACATGACAAATCAAAACCCAAACTTTTTATCACAATTATATCATATGACATTTAATCACATGTACACATCATCACATGAACTTTTCATCACTATCCAAATCATCGTGTGTACTTTTCATCTCATTTCAAAATTATTATACATTTTAAAATTAAAAAAAAAACAACACTTAACAAATA
The DNA here is from genome assembly GCA_028023455.1 of Epiperipatus broadwayi. Taxonomy (NCBI): domain Eukaryota; kingdom Metazoa; phylum Onychophora; class Udeonychophora; order Euonychophora; family Peripatidae; genus Epiperipatus; species Epiperipatus broadwayi. Next base: position 1,923,541 of record JAQFVV010000060.1, read on the forward strand.
ATTTTTTTTTTATAAGTAATAGTTTTTTCAGTTAAAAAGTATATATATATATTTTAAAAAAGTACTTTTATTTAAAAATATTACCAAATTCACCACTTCCCTTCTATTTAACTTAGAAACTCCGTTTATTTTTTGTTTGCTTACTTAGGTTACATTTTGTAATTCCATTTTAATATACTTCGATCAAATCAATTTTCTTAAAATTTGTACATTTGTTTAAAATCCATCCACAATGCAATATGACAGTGAAATATTTCAGTTTAATAATCTGGTTTGTTTACTGTAGTGATGTTGATCTACTGAATTTCTAACATTGATATCAGTTCAGTAAGTTTTCAGTGATGCACGTGAAAATGCAGTATATAGTTTTATATATATAAAACTGAAAGTAAAAAGTGTTTATGTATTCAAATAGAAATAAAAACAAATTTTAGTTTTTCTTGATTTAAAAATTGCTTTAAATTTTAATTTTTCTTGATTATAAAAGTTTCTTTTTAGAAATGATGCCTCCATAAATAAAATATATTGGAATCAATTTTTAATATGCTACAATTTTCCTTTGAAATGTTAAGCAGAATACAACATAGTTATCATTCTATTTAATAAAATCAGTAGATCATTAATACTCCTTTATTAATAAATATTCCCCTATTTTATTCGAAATATAGCTAGCCGATTAATTTCGATATATATAAAACTAATTTCCTATACTTTTTTTTTAAAAAAGTCTTGTTTTATTTTATGAACCATTGTTCTTTTTTTTTTTTTTTTCTATGTCACTCTGTTTTAAATGGGATAAAAATTATCCAAATATTAAAAAAGTAAGAATAATATATATATAAAATATTTTATAATAAATGTTTTTATTTATTGTACACAAAAAATAGTTGTTTTCTTCAATTACAATTGGCTTTTTTATATTTAACTTTAAATAAAAGCATGGAGTATCCAGTTCTGGATATCCTACACCTTTATTTCAAATTAAATATAAAAATCCAAATTGGGTTGAAGAAAACAATTATTTTTTGGCATTTTAGTGCACAGTAAATAAAAGTGTTTTTTGGCAAGCAAATAATATAAACTGAAATCTGTAAAAAAAGAAAAAGAAACTAGGAACTTTTATTTGCAAACATAAATTACTTTAAACTAATTAATTAGAAAAGAAATCTGTAAAATATTATAAGATGTGACCAATAGATCACAAAAATGATCTATTTGCTCTATCATAATATTTGAATTTTTATATATTTTTTTTTCTTTGAATTGTGCGTTTTCCAAATTATTATGTGTATTTTTATCACAATAAAAAAGAAAAAAATGTTTATTCATTCAAAATCAGTATCTTGTATAATTCTATAAATAATTATTTTAAAATTGATCATAGCTCATAGCTCAATGTATATGTAAATGGAGTAAATCACCCTCCCCCAGATTATGACCTAAAAGCACTTTAAATGTTTAATAAAGGATCAAGAATAGAATGAATCCACCTATTCTAGGTTAGCTCTGAGATTTATTTCATTCTGAAGTAGCAACAGTGCTGAGAAAATTATGCTTATAAACATCAGAGTTACCAAGAATGGGTAGATTCTATTCTTGAGCCTTTGTTCAAATTTAGAATGTTTTTAAGTCATGGTGATTTACCCTCTTTGTTTAAATAATTATTCTAAAAGTCTATGTTGATAATTTTATTTCCATATTAAATAATTATTAAACAATGATGTTTTAAATTTTATTAGAGATCAGTTAGTCATTAGATAGTTCTAACATATTTTCTGTATTGGAGTGCTATTTATTCAAGGCATAATGGCAACAATTAAAGTGAAATGTTATTGAAACTGTGACTATGAATAGGCAATTGCTTAAATACTATAGACCCTCTGATTGATGACTAGAAAGTTAGTCATTATATGTCATGTTATTTTTTTCCACAAACATTTAATTTTTATGTTAAAAACATTGGCCTGTTTCTATTCTTGATCAAACAATATAGTTACATTATAATAGGACCTGTCCTGCTCTACTGATATATATGTTGAATAATTCTTGCATCTAAAATTACCTCTCATTTTATCTGAACAAAGTGTTGGAAAAGTATGTATTGCTATAATAAATGGCATATAAGTAATCACTTGTATATTTTTTCATAGTATTATTTATATCAGAATTATTTATCAATCTTTTATATTTTTATTTTTACATATATCTTAAATTTATTTTCATATTATTTCAATATAATGTGATGTTTATTATTAAATTTAAATTCTTATTTATAAAGCAAATTTTTGTTATACCTATCATTAAATTTATGATGAAAATATAAAACAATAGTCAACTTTCATTTTTTGATTATTAATTAAAAAGAAATAAAGATATTTGACACCTTTATTTAAAAAAAAAGTAAGTCATTATTATATTAATACAGAAAACAAATACTCTTTGGCAGATATTCTTACCACCATCTAATCATATACTTGCTGTGATTAAAATACTTTTAGATAAATTAAAAAGCATTCCAATGATAGTTGTGACATAAATAAATTTACTTTTATAAAAATTATTATTCTTAATATAGCTATAACCACAATTTGTTAATAAATATACTTCATGTAATGAGAAAAATTTTTGATAATGTAAAAATGAAATACTGGTTTGTCTCACATAAAATAAATCATCCATAAAATTAGTAATGGGTTCTATATTAATTATATCTACACAATTTATGTTTATAATAATTTTATGCCCCACAAAATATCATTGGTATTTTTTGGTCTTTATCAAATCTCATGCCAATTTTGCTATTATATATTATTCAGAACAGTCTAAGAATCGGTATCAGAAAAGAACACATTTTTGCAATTAAAGATGAATGTAAGATATATATTAAAGTACAATAATTTAATAAAATGTGTATTTTGCTAAAAATTGATTGATGTGATCAGAAATTATTAAGAGAAGTTATGGAGATTTTTAATATCATGAATTGAATATATAACGCTGTACGCAAAAATATTAGAAAAGAATAAAAAATAAAAAAAGTCTTTTTATAGTCTTAATAATATTTGAATATAAGAAAGAAAAATAGTTAAAAGATTTTACAATTTAAGAAAATCTTTGAAGAAATTGTATTCTTAAACACAACAAAATAACTTTTAATTTTATTTCATAGAATACTGCTATGTATTTAGATAAAGTTTCTAGTTGGTTCTAAAACATACAACAGAGAAATATGCACATTGGCCTTTTTTTTTGAGAGTGCAAGTGATATAATTAGACCAAATTGATTTCTGCTGCATATACAGTTTTCTATTTGAAAATCATATACATTGTTGTTTTTTTTGTTTTTTTTTTTACAAATCTTTGAATGTATTAAACAGACACTCATGTAAATGTAGCAAAATCTTCATTCATCATATCTATTTAAATTCTTAGAATACTCATCAACTCCACAATGTTCACTAAATACAATCATTTCACAATGGACAAATTCGTAATTGTCTATCAACTTGAGCAACAAGTAGAAATTAGAAAATAGAAAAAGATTATCTTTAGTTAGTTGTTTTAATCTTCAAATAAAATCTTTAATTAGTGCTAGTTTTTAATTGCAATTTGGAAATAAATTTTAAATCAAACTTTTCATTTTTAAAATATATATTTTTATAAATAATCTATATCATTTAAAAAAATATTTAATATGAAATATAAATATTGAAATGGTAATCTTCCAATCCCTTACTGTTTCATCATCAACCTGATTTCCTACTAGTCTGTGCTAGGTTCAAACCTTATTTAAATGTTCAAATTTTATATAAAATCAAGCATTAAAATCTACCATCATGGCTGCTTATACAACATTTTATATTCAGATCCGAATAAATGCTATAAATAAACAGGATTAATAATTATAGCGCATAAATATCACGTAATATTTAATAAAACATGTTTTATTATAGAATTAATATTGGAAGTCAATTTATTAATTTTATTATTATTCTAAATTCGTATGTGGATATATAATCCAACCCATATTATGATATATATATAGGGGTGGCATGATTGAAATATCCTTGAAAGGTTTTTTTGGTAATTAAAAGTAAAAGTTTTAGTTTGTAATTACAAACGATTTTTGTTGTAAACAAGAATCCCATTAAACTGCCACACCTACAGTTAGTAAAAGTAAAAAGCATTTTTAAAATTTTGTTAATTGATATAATTGAAATTGTTTACAACAAAATGGTCTTACAGTAAAATAGCTGGCCTGGCACTATTGGGCAGACTAAGGGAAATTTTTAACGCCTCTAAAATCTAAATAATAGATTGAAAATCAAATTGTATAATCTTAGAGTTTTAAAGTAAATTTTAGAATTAATGGGTTTTGAGGCGAAATAAAATTCCTAAAGAATAAGTGCTTGTGCTGTAAAACATATAAATATGCTATATTTTATGCTTAAGAAAAATAGACTCCATTTTTGTGAAAGCAATTGCCAACAGAATCCATGCCAGTTTATTTTAAAATGTCCAGCTAAGAAAAAGACGGTCGTTGCTGTTTTTTTGTGAGAATGGTGGGGCTTTATTGCTATCCAATGCCACAACAACCAGAAAACCACCATAAGAAGATCCATAGCGTAGCCTAATAATGAAAGAAGATGCCAAAGCCTATTCAAGAAAGTAGCTCACCAAGCCTGATATTCAAATGCCTATGTCTCCAGCTGAATACTCATTGGTAAATTAATATAAAAACCGCAGAGCTCTGTGTAATTCTTATTTAACACTTAAAATTTTAAATCTCAAGCTAGCTAAATGTAACTAAAAATAACTAAATGCAATTAAATGTTAAAATCCTTCCTTAATGTTAAAATAATAATATGTCAAATTTGCCTACTTTTTAATTTCTTTTTTATTAAGAAACGAATTTAATGTTTTCCTAATTTAAATTATTTATCACTGCAGTTATGACTTTATTTTCTCTTTTGATTATTTTAGGTTTTAAATATTTATTATGTTATATGCCAATATATCGAAACAGCGAGCACTTAATTTTAATACATTTTAAAGATAATATTTTAGATATCTTATAATTATTTTCATAGAGTTATCTTTCCCTGCGTGCTGTTTCGAAATCGTATGCTGTAATAATGACTTTCTGTGCTCATTATTATTATTATTATTATTTATTTATTTCTCTAATTTATAATGTGGCTTGCCTTTAATCATGTAATTCTCAATCTTTAATTTATCTTGTAATAAGTATTGAACTAGTCTTGAAGACATATCTAAATATATTTTCTTGTTAATATATTTCCTAAGTCCACTTAAATATACTTTCCCTTCTTAAATAATAATTAAATGGTAAATAGCATATATAGATTGAACAGGATAGAGTAAAGATTATATAATTATCCCTTTTAGTAGCATATATATAGATATTATAAAGCTAAATAAATTGGCTTCTGTTGCTTAAGCTAATTAAGCTTTTGTCCTAATACATATAATATTAAATATGTAATACATTTATTGCTTGGCGGATGAGATTCTTTATTCAAATATTTCACGTTTTGCTGCCTATTTTCCTTTATTAGGTAGTGCATTAGTGAACCCTGAGTTTAAGGCCAGGCTAACATGTTAGTCACCTCGCCACTTGAACTAAATGTTCCATTTCTCAAGCAGCATGATGTTTGGTCCCAGGGTACCGATGTTTGTCGCCAGAACCCTTGACTCATCCATCCGCAGAGCAACTTTTTTTTATTATTATTTTATGTGCCATAGCACGTTGGCAAATCTGGAGCAGCCAACTCTACCTTCTCGTAATATAATTTTCAGCATTAGTCTTAAACTAATTCTTGAAAGACAAGTTCAATCTATGTTATTTGAGCTGGTTTATATGCTCATCTTTTAGATATAAACATGTCTGTAATAATATGATATATAATAAATTGTTAATCAAGGTCTAGTAGAGTTATTTATAAATAACAGCCACAATTCTAAAGATAGGAATTGGCATAATTTTATAGACATAATGTAGTGATTATTTACACATGTTTCTGAAATTGATCTGTAAGATGAGAGCAAGTTGCTCCTCATCTCATGTAATGCTTTATTAATTAATTATATAAACATCTCCATAATTGATCTGTAAGAGGAAAGTGGTTAAACTCTCTCATTTAGTATAATGCCCATGTGCATGTGATACACTAATATTATATATAGTTTGTCATTCTTGATTTATTAATTATAAATAAATGTATAGTTAAATTAATTCATTTCATTTTCTGTCTCATTATTCATTTAATCCAGTTCAACTCTTGTTATTTATAAAATATGTATTTAAGAATCTATGCATTAGTAATAAAATCCCAATTAGTTAATTATATACTAGATTTAGTCAATTTAATAAATGCATTTTAACCCTGAGTTTCATGCTATTCCCTGACCTATGCCGGCTGTGAAGAAAGGTCATGCCAATGTACTCTCAAGCGAGTCATCCATAGGGTATTGAGTCTTCAGAACAAGTGAATGATTTGAAGCGTGGTCAGACTAGAGATCTCACCATCTTGTACTGGTCAGCTTTGGGCTCTGCCTGGACTCTTGATTCTGTTACATGGATGTACAAACTTGACCATTACAATATATACACTTTATTCTGAAAAAGTGGTCCCAATTAAACTTTACTAACGTTAATCATCATGGAGCCTTTCCCCCTTTGTTTTTTTTTTATTATGATTTTTTTCCCCCCAAATTACAATTAGTTAATTATGATCATTGAGAGATCCCTGTATTTATAGAACATATAAAATAATTTAAATTAAAATCTTTGTGATTGTTCATGAAAAAAATATTGAATTATATTTGGGCATCAATTGAAGTCAGATACACAAATTTTTTTTGTGATTATAAAAAGTAGATGATCATACCACAGTAATACTAAGACAAAATATTTGTAGCATAAAATATATGAGACATTAAATTGCTTTTGAATTTAACATGACTTGGTTAAAAAATTTAAGAACATCAATAATGTTATATTGTAAATATATTTATGTATGTTGAATGAGAATTAGCAATTTAATTAAACAAATCATCTTATATTTAATTTTCTTTTAATGTAATTATAAAATAAAAAATTCAATCATAAAAGGAAATAAATAATTTTTAATATCTTTCTTTTTTTTTACTTCACAAAATTTAGTAGAAAATTGGTATAATTCAAAATTTTTTTTAATAATCAATAACTATATTCTATTACTATGTCATTTTTGAATAATTTTAGAAAATTCTTTTACATCTCCACAATAATTTTTTTTTTTTTTTTTATTAAGCAAAAAATGCAGGTGACTGATCACCCGCTACATGATGTAAATACATATGTTTAAAGAAAATCTTTGAGATCGTACTACAGTCACTACAAAAATTTTTGGGTCTACTTACCCGTAGAGGATTACAAAGCGTTCAATGTTACAAGGTGAAACAATTATAGACCAGGTTTACAAACGTACATACGCTCGATAACAATTATATCCATAAAAGAGTTTGAGTGATGAGCACAGATCTGCACTGCTCAAAAACAATCCATCAAGGGGCGCAGCAGCCCATGAAAGTGGAAACTGCCTGAAAACTTTGACCCTGTACTCTCCCGGTAGGTTTTCCGGGTAGCGGCAATAATCGTCAACAACTCATACCCATTAACCAGAACCCCCAACTACCGCCACCATCGACTCCTGAGAAAGAAATGAGGAATGCAGACCCGTGCCCACAAATATTACAGCAAAACTACATTAATGTTACAGAGATATTTCTAGCTGGAGGGTCTGATATCCCACGTGTCAATTGAATTTGTCTGCGATTATGTTCTTGATAAAAGAATTGTTCGCTTTTATTCCTTAAATTTCTCAATCCTTATTAAAAGTTATTCATTGAATGATTTCGATAAAACAGTTGATTGTTCATCTTCCTCATCCGTTAAATCCAATATATTATCATAAGCTTCTTGCATAACATTATTTACCACATACTTCTATTCCCTCCAGTTTTTACTGCATTTGCGTAGATTTTCATTTTTGATTGTAATGCCTTTTCATACTTGAATTCTTGGTTATTAACATTAAATAATTTGTTTGACTTACTTTTCTCATTAGTTTCAAATTTAGATTTTATAGTTTTGTTCTTATTAATTGGATTCGCTTTTTAGATTTTCAATTTTAAACTGTTCGAAGCCTTCAACGACATTCATTTCCTCTTTCTCTTGTGATATTTTGGATGACATATAGTCCAAATCACCTTAGGTGATGTCTTTGTTATTCTCTTCTTTCATCAATTGTTTATTTATACCGCTGTTTTCTTGACTTGCATTTTCCCCTCTATTTTGCACTTGACTTGAAACATTCTCTGCCATCTTTGTTTTCACAACGATGTCAGTTAAAATCTTGTTGCTGTTAGGAAACTAAAAGTTTTCTTCATTTTGACAACAACACTTAAAGGTAATGAGCTTACCCTCAGTTTGGCTTCAAAATATTACCATGAAGCTTCATTATCCTTTTTTAATTCCACCTTTTATAGGGTACCTGAAACTAACATTATATTCCTAGAGCCACTGTGTGGCGACATCACAATAATTGTGACTTAATTTCTGATCTCTTTACATATTAATTAATGATGTTAATAAATAAATAAAAATAAAAAGACCAACTTTTTAATTTAGTAATGTTTTTACAATTAAGACTAAATCATTTTATGGCATTTCAAAATTAAAAAACAATCTTCTGTATAATTGAAATACAGGCTTATTATATACCTGTATCAATATATATAATATATAGGGTATATAGCACAGATTTTCACACAACCCACACTCTCCACTCTATTTAATTTGTGTTTCATGCACATATAAATCAATTTGTATGAAATGCATTTAATAGCAGTATATTTAAACTTGTAATCTATAGTAATTAATTTCATCTTATTAGTCAAATTCATTTATGCTGTTAAAGCATGAAGAAGGGACCAATTTAATTTTTTTTATCAAGTGTCTCTTCCAAAAGATATATAAAAAAAATTCTTTTTAAAGGTCAACTAATCATAATTGAGATCCATTGCATATGTATTTAAAAGAAAAAATAGAAATGAACTCACAGAACATTTATGTTTATAATTATTCAAAAGAAACCTGGAATAATTGAAATATTGATTAGATAATGAATAATATTTTGATACTTTAAAAGTATAATAAATTATTCAAAATTAAATATAAAATACCCTATTTAACACAAACATTTTATTTTTGATTTTGACAAGAATATAAAACTTTGGAGTACTAAAGAATTTTTGTCTAAAATAAGGATGTTTTTTTAAATGTACATATAATTAAAAATTTTAATGAGTTTGTATTTAGAGGAGTAAAAAAGAAATTATTATTACATTATAGAGATGTCTGCCCATCCTTGCATATGTATTTAATGGATTATGTCCTGTACATGTGGGGTTCAGATTGACCTTGGGTCAACATGGGTGTGACAAGAATCTCGGCCTTAGGGTGGCCTTTGAGCATTCCATCATCAGATTTTCAATTGGACGGACGGTTGAAGAGTTGGAGTGTGTAGTAGATTGGAGCCAGTCCATTAAAGTATGAAGATTGTCTATCTTAATATATATATCTGAGCACTTATAGTATATATGTGTGGGAGATGATAATCTGGACCAACTGATGATTGCTGGTTTAGCATGAAATACATATATTGGTGATTATTTATCTTTTCAGCATATATGTGCTTGAGTGTATCAGTGTTATTAGATAGAGTGGAGAGTGGTGGGGTCATGTGAAAGTCTGTGCTCATATACCCTATATTAAATAATCTTTATTTTTTGACTTTGATTAAAGTAAATTATCTTGTTTTTATTAATTTTCCTATTTATATATTCCATTGTATCAATTGTAAGAAGTGGGTTCAATTTAACTGATATAATGTTAGAAAGTCAGTTTAAAAAAAAGTGCAGTTGCTGTTAGTTTCCACATTGGTTGAGTTTAATTTCTGGTGAAGTATAACAGGAATACTTTATTGTGGTGTTTTGTAGTCCAATATGTGTGAAGTAGAACTGCTTTCCCAGCTGAAATTCACGAAATTATTGAGCTGAATTGAATTGAAAGTTTTTAGTATTAATCTTATTTATCTATTACCCATGGCATATTATATCATTAATTTATATGCATAATCTTGAAACTTCTATGTTATACTTCATATATATATATATTAAAACAGTAAGGTCTGTTTTGCAAATCTTCGTTTCACCTTTTCTCACCTATTTCCTACCCTCATACCTTAGTTTGAACCCCAATCTATCGTAGTGTGTCTGCAATACGCTTATATACCGAAAATCCCGCCTAATTTTAAACCACGAGTACAATGCTCGTATTATATATATAACTCATTCCCAAATAAATAAAAGATTATAGATTATGTATATGTTCACATAATTTTGATTTATTAAAAAGTAGGTTATATAAGTCATAATTGCGCACACACTATGATATGCATTTTAAAACATATCAAAATTATAAATTGTTAAAGTTATTTTGTTTGAATCTATTTACAAATATATTACCGTCGTAATATATTTTGATTTAAAATAAAATTCATTTAGTAAATATTCGTTTAGTAAATAGATTCAAATATTGCAATTTAAAAGTAAAATAATTTTCATTTAATTTAATAAAAGTCATTCCAAATATTTCTGTTAAAACAAATGAGGGACAATAGTTTAATTAGTTAATGTTCTATAAGTTTATCTAAAAACAGCAGATGTCCACTTAAGGTTTTCTTTAATTAATAAAAGTAATTTTTAATTAAATCTAGTTTGTAATTCGAATGTCGACAGGGAAATTAACAAAAGAAATTAATTAATGTTGAATTCCTTTAGACATTCGGATAGATTTAATTACAGCTGATAAGTCCGATATATTTTTGTAATGCTCCAGGGCAGTTCTATTGTTAAAGTCTACTATAAAAAGAAGGGTTTTCTTTTGTTCTCCATTCTTCTAATGTTTCTAAGAGAAATCATTCTGAGGTCTAATGTTTCTAACCAAAATTATTGTAGTAATTTGTAAATCTTGACATGACGGAGTAGAGTGCAAGAAGGCTATTTCTCTCCGAAATGGTCATATGCTGCCGTAGACCATCGGAAGTTATCACACAAGGAACCCCGGAACTGCTGCTGCTGTCAAAAATATGAACATTTCCAGATTTTGCTGTTAAATTATATAAAAACCTGCCGACCATCAATCTACCTAAAAATGCTTCTCCAGAGGTAACCCTAAATTAACCCAAGAGCTCTTGTGATAACTAACATGCTATAGCTATTTTAAATTGTTTTCTGATATTTCACATAACTTCATTATGTATTTCTTTAACGTGTTTAAATATACTCAACATTTTGCTCTCTATCCTTGGGTTAATATTTTCTATTTATTAAGCTTTCTGTTATTTTATTATGATAATGTGTCAGAATCGTCTTTGACCGAGTGAATTATTCTTTTTGTTGAAACTAAGACGCCGCTATAAAGGCATATTTTAAATTTCTAAATAATTTCCAATTTTTATTATCTTGCAAATCACTCGTTCGAGGGCGATTCTTTTCTTTAATATATAATATAATCACATAGTTTAAAATCTACATGTTATTGATTTTAATCTACTATGAGAGTATGTGCGAGGTCAATGATTTAAATGTGTCCCCAAATGCATGATTGCGTATATAAATCTATACTTACTTTTCAAACCCGCAAGCATGCATTTTCTTATTTTAATTACCGTGTTCTACTTTAATTACAAAGTTCATCATTGACGTCGAGAATGTGCGGACCCTTTTAAATGAATTTTTGGGAATTTGATTGGGCATTTCTCTTAATCCAAGTAAAACCCATTTAGATGTTTTATATATACTAGTCTCATATTGCTGGTACATGAATTGGTTGTTGAGATCGCTTTGTTTTACTTTTCCAAGGATTCTTTACATGGCTAAGTCCATTCTCTTCGTTTGCGGTTTCCAGGCAGAGTGTGTCCCCAAGTGACACACCTGGGAATTAAACACAATCGTCACCCAGCAGCTAAGTTTCGGCTGTTCATCAAAATACTTTCCTACGGGTTAGCGGCGAGACGCCCTCCATAATCATTCCGGATATTCGATATTGTTTTATTTTATATTTATTTTACAAAGCATCCGTGACTTAAACGTGTCACACCCTCCAACTTTAATAAATTCATTATCAGCAATACTGACCTCCCAATGCAACTCTATTATTATTATCGAATAAATGCTTTGATCACATTCCCACTTTGTTGCTTAGTAAGCTTTTGTCCGTGCTATTCTCGAAATCAATAAATATTTTAGAACACTTAATTTTCAAATATTTTCTTAAACTTGTATAATTGCTCAAAGCACCTCGCACATGTTCCTATCTTATCAAGCACATTATCGTAATGCTATTAGCCCGAGGAATAGAATATATCACTTTGCTTTAAAACCTTTTTGTCATTTATTGGAATATAATGCCCACAATTATTTAATACGCGTCCCTGTCTCATATAAGCAGACAGTGGTGTTTTATATATATAATTTATATAAATAAATTTTGTGAAATTATTTAAAACTAAATTTGATCTCTTATTTTATTTGATTCCTATCACTGTCTCGGTCTATATATATATATATTTTGCATTTCTTTTGTAAATCCATAGACGTTAATTAGCCACCCAAGCTTCTTTTAGTATAGAGTCTTTTGTTTCTCCCTGACCACCAGGCACCGGTCAAAGGTTATACTAGTAGTGGCATCAGATGTGTTATCACGTAGATGGCGCTGTGAAATTTGGACTTTAGATTCGAACTTAGTATATCTAGAAGGCAACCCCTCCTAGAATGTTCAGTTTCGTGTCTGGGGTTTGAATTCTGCAGTGTGTTAGCGAGATAGACGATTCTGACTGTTACAATATGGAAGTTCAGATGAAAGGAATTTATTGTCAGTCATATATATACTAGTCATGTATGAGATCTGTTTACATATTTATGAAGCATAGATGAAAGGATTTGTCTAAAGTAGTAAAATGTGGATTAATAATGACATTATATCAAACATTAACCTTTCAGTTAACAGAAATTTATTTTGGTTTACTGCCAAAAGAAAACTTATTTAGCTTCTGCTTTCCTGATTTATTTTAAAAACAAGTAACTTTTCAATAAATTGAATAAGTTAGTCAGCTAATAAAAGGTTTTTCAGCAAGTAAAAAACAAAATGATTAATGAAACATGGACAAATTTAAAAGTCTCCAGTCATAGAAACTATAGGTATATATTTTTTGAGTTTTGTTATATCATTCATAAAAACTTATTTTAGAATTTGAAAAATATAATGAAGTTATCCAGATTTTATGATTAAATTCTAATATATTAGTATTTTTATAATTAAATTGGAAAAATAATTCATTTTATAATTTAAAGAAAATTAGGAATTAATGGTGGAAATATTTTTATATATTGAACCAGATCCATTTAAAAGCTTTTATTTAATTGGGTTTAAATCCCTTTTAATATAATTTTTAATTTATATTTTTAATACTATGTGAATGGACCGTAGTTATGCAAAGCACAACTCGATCACATTTCCAGATCATGGCCCACCTTGACTGTTAAATTCAAACTCCTGCCATCCAAAGCATTTCTATTTGTTTTGAGGTAAAATCTCAGGCACCATCTAATCGTAAGTTAAAATTACCATGCCTGGACAATAGGTAAACAATTTAGTACTTGAAATATCCCATGCCTAGCTCACACTCTGTCATAGGGTCCATCATATTTACTTAACACATAAAATAACTCTACATTAAATTATGGGTGACACAGTGATAAGAGAGAAAGAGAAAACAGACAAAATAACAATTAAAGCAAACATTAATATTTAATTATTTATGCACACATATATTTAATATATAAAATAATAAATTTTACATAAGAAAAATATGAATGATTTTAGGCTATATTTATAATAGTCTGTTAATTAAAGTTCATTTCATTTAAAATTAAGTGCATACACAGCTATTTAAAAGTCTCTTTCTTTATCTAGGTTTTCATGATTGTCAGTTCCCAACTGTTTGGCTTTTTGGTCTTCATCGATGGTTCCAGGGCCTGTTTTCTATTCTTTGTGTTAACAATGGGAGAGAGCGTTTGCGGCAGTGTTTATTTATGATCTAGGCAATGTTCCGGGAAGGTTCAGTTCATTTTCTTTTTGTTGAGGGTTTTCGGGCTTGAAGTCCAGATGAATATCCTAAAGTTATCTAGCAGCATATGTTGTTAGATCTGCGGCTTTTGCATGGGTGTTGACCGCAGCAGTAATTGACTGGCTTACTACTGCGTTTATAGTTTCCGAATATCTGAATCTCTGGTTGTTTGGATTCTGCATTCTGTTCGAACTGATCGATAATCTAGCAAATTGCAGCCCCAACTGAAGAACAATAGAGAGAGAGAGCAACTTTATATACTTTTTTTTTCTTTTATTGTTTTAATTTCTTATTGTTATTTTTAATTTTGATCTTAACCTGAAATCTGTCTTTTAATTAATTTTACATTTCTGGTTATCTTAATTCTTTGCTCAGATTCATCTAAACAACATCCATAAGACATTTTACAGTTTTTTAATTAATTCAACTATTGATTTTTATTATCAATCTGAAATCTTATAAACTAATTACATAATGAAACTTTTATAAACATTTTATTTTTACAGACTAATTTTTAGTCTGATTTCACATTAGCTTATTTTATACAATATAAAAGTTTTCTTTACAAAGAGAGAGAGAGAAAAGAGTTTTAAATTTTTTCTCAATCAATTTTAGACTTCTCCCTCTCTTGCTAAGAAGTTTTATTCTAAAAGAAAAATATGATGCAATACTTTTATTTTTTGCAAAATTTCGTCCTCTTGCTAAGAAGTTTTATTCTAAAAGAAAAATATGATACAGTACTTTTATTTTTGCAAAATTTGGTTTTAAAAAATCTTAAAACTAAACATGTAACACTAGCGGTACAATATATAAAATTCAAAACTGCCTAACACTATACTAGTAATAAATAAAATACAAAACCATAAAACAATACAACATTAGATAAAAATCCAAACTTTACCAAAATTCTTACATGACCATCGTTTCATCTACTAAACAAATAGACCTTTTACCAAAATCCTTATACGATCATGGTTTCATCTACTAAACAAATAGACCTCACTTGAGAAGGTCTATTTGTTTAGTAGATGAAACCATAGTCGTGTAAGAATTTTGGTAAAGTTTGGATTTTTATCTAGTATTATATTGTTTTATGGTTTTGTATTATATATATATAAGTATTTCCACGGATTAAAAGATTGTATATATATATTGTATTGGTACATATTTTTCATAACTAATGTTCTTTCGATATAAATCAGCGTTTTCTTTATTAAGAAAGAATCAATGTTGTTGATTAATGTAATAACTAGTGCCACATATTAGGTAGAGTTAAAATGTAAGAAACAAACAATGCCAAACTTAATATACTAGGTAATTTTCGTTAAGTTTTTGAAGATTGTGTATAAAATGTTTTTTTTTGTATTTACTTTGGGTAAAAAAAATGAATATCTAAAAAATTCAATCATATTTTTGATTTAATATTGTCTTGCTTATAAAGTTATATCATTAGATTTTAATAAATGTAAATATATCAAATTTAAGCGTAAACAGATAATATTATAATAACGTGAAAGCTAAACACCTTCAAACAGATACGTTTTAAACATGCTTACGTGACAGCCAATCAGATGGAATAATGACATCACATGGGACTCTAAATTCTAAAACACAAGCCAGAACTATTAGAAAAAGATGGGACCCATCTTAATATATGCCTCAATTTTATTTAAATAAGCCAGACTCAAGCATTTTGAACTAAGAGTGTGAAGCTTAAATACCTTCACATTTAATCCATTAAATATTATATATATAAATTAACAACGCGAAATCATCCAATTTACAACGAAGCAATATTTTTAAATCTAATGAAATGATATTAATAAATGTAAATATATCAAATTTAAGCGTAAACAGATAATATTATAATAACGTGAAAGCTAAACACTTTCAAACAGATACGCTTTAAACATGCTTATGTGACAGCCAATCAGATGGAATAATGACATCACATGGGACTCTAAATTCTAAAACACAAGCCAGAACTATTAGAAAAAGATGGGACCCATCTTAATCTATGCCTCAATTTTATTTAAATAAGCCAGACTCAAGCATTTTGAACTAAGAGTGTGAATAAATACCTTCACATTTAATCCACTAAATATTATATATATAAATTAACAATGTGAAATCATCCGATTTACATCTGATTGGCTATCATGTAAGCATGTTTAAAGCGTATCTGTTTGAAGATGTTAGCTTTCACGTTATTATAATATTATCTGTTTACGCTTAAATTTGATATATTTACATTTATTAATATCATTTCATTAGATTTAAAAATATTGCTTCGTTGTAAATTGGATGATTTACTATTTAACGTTTTTTAAATAGTACAGTTTAAAAATATTCCCCACTAACTTTTTTTTTTTTTAAGTTAATAGTAGTGGGTTGTTTTTAATATTGTGAATCTGTTAAAAGTAACCTTAAATTTATATACTACATTTAGATTTATTATACGAATATAGTTTTTTTTTTTTTTTTTTGTGACAGTAATTAATACTCAGAAACTGTGTTGTTTTTGTTTGTGTATATATTTCTATAACGGATATAACGTCATTATTTTAATACAAAATTAATGCTGTTTGTATAAAATAGTAAAACATTTGGATAAAATATATTCATAAATCATTAAATAAATTAATAGTTAATATACAAATAAAAAAAACTCACCTACATGTTCTTCTTTCTTGGTGTATTTGAAAAAAAAAACAACAACATTGTCCGTGGCAAGAAAATTTGTCAAAAACACATGTTTGAGCGAAGAAACATCAATAACAAAATAATACTATAACTGGTAATTGAACTATGAGAACATATTAACTACAACAACAAAAAATCGAACAGTCGACAACTACTTGCATCTCGAACAAGATCGCACTAAAAACATCTTACCCTTGTGGAGACGTCGCCAAAGCAACTTGCACAAGTAATCATCCATGCATCGCCTGTGTGTCCCATGCTGTTTTCTGTTTTGGAATTTGAGGCAGCCCCATAAATGCTCAACGTTTTGGGTATGCGTGCCTGTGTTACGATCCATAAAGTTGTAGCGGTGGTTTACGCGCAGATGTTTAAATCCTGCTGCCTCCAGATCAGATGTTTTATAACCTTTCCAGCAGTCGGAGTAGATGGTGGAAAAAGGACGTTCTGATGGGGACGCAACAAATAGAAAAAGAGGTGATTACAGACCGAGAAGGGGCAATCCGAGCCAGAAGCTCGACGTCCACCAGATAAGCCAAATTATGATCAAGGGAAGGGGCCGTGGCCACTGAAGCAGGATAAGAAAGAGGAGTTTAAGAAGCCATTCAAATACACAAAGGGTATTTGAAAGCTATTGCACCAGGGGTGTATGTAACAGTAGTTGGGTTCAAATACGGGTGCTAAAGTAAGTAAAGGGTAATAATAATAATTATAAAGAGTGTTAATTGTGAATGTTATGAATTAAATAGGTAGACACGGGAAAAATTATAAATAGTCATTCGAACCTTGTTACAAAAGAGTATGAATGGAATACGTTAATCAGTTAAAGGCATGAATGTATATATATTATAATGGTCGGGAAATGGGTGATCCTCCAGCCTAATGCATCTGACTACAGAGCGCCACTAGGCTACTTAGAACCTAGAAAATTTATAAAGTAGACAGATACGTGCTGGTAAGATCACGACCGCCAGCCCAAGTCACTAGCTCATGAAGTAGCAGAGGTTTATACATATTTATTAAAATATACTTCTTTTAATAAAAAAAATAATAAAAACAATCACTGTCAGTACTAATAATACAAAAAGATTTTATTCACGCATATATATAAGTGACGACACACAAAACTTGAAAATAATTATATAAAAAAAAATATTTTAGGTTTCATTATTATTTACTATTATTTTTATTTGTTTTAACTTTTATTTTTAATCTTAGAAATGTTGAGTATAAATGAGCTACCTAGACGCACTCACAAATTTTCAAATCACTTGACTCCAGCCTAAAAATCCGCAGCCACACCAATACTCGCTTCCAGATATATATCAGCAACCAATGCAATGTGAACATGTTAGCATACAATTATGCCGACAGGAATGTGCATCTGAACAGCGTGATATTATTGGAGAAAACATGGCCTTCGTCCCGCAGGAATGTGCATCTGTCAGGCGAAGGAAACATGTATATAAAATAATAAAAAGAAACGCTACGTATGGATGGGAGAGCGGTCTTATCTTGCCGGCTTATCATCCAAAATCCATAGAGCTGGAAGGGGTCAATGGCGCAGGAAATACGTCTGCATCCATTTCAACGATATGACTACCTCTTTGGGGTCATGCATTCAGTTGGGCTCGTCACCCTAGGTGCTAACACACTTCACATTTCATTGATATAAACATCCATATATCTCTCCACCAGCATTGACACAACTATGAAACAAATAGTCCGAAATCAAAACCCTCTTTAAAAGTAACATATTTAAACTAGTCTAGCAGCCATCTACACTCAACTAATATTAAAATCATTTTATTAATTTAATTCTAAAAAAAAAAATCTTTGGTTTAATTAAGGTTTTAAAATCATTTTTAAGATAACATTTATATTTTAACTAATTTTTTTACTACAAATATTATATAACCTACTTTTCTTTTAAATTTAATAATGCACAAATAACGATGTGTTTCTATTTTTAAATTTAAGTTTGCAATCGCAAACCCCGCCCTACCACAAACAGATCTTTTTAGCATGAATAAACAAAAATAAAATACATTTTTTTAGAGATTATGTTGAAAACTTTAGCTAAGAGTTTAAAATTGCAAAGTTTATAGAAAGATAAAAGTTCAGGTTTGCTCCAGAGAGAAAGTCTATACTTAATTTTAAAGGCAAATAGAGTTCGAAGTTTTATGTTTAAAAGAGTTTATATTTAATTTTATCATTTAGAAATTTATATCTTCCTTTGTCCTCTGCTTATTCCTTCGCGATGAAAATCTAATTTACGCAAGGCCCTTTTCTTGCGGACAATGACGATTTCTGCATACGGCACCAGTGGTTCGATCCAGGGATCCGTGAATAGGAAAGCTGCCTTCGGCCAGCCACACCGAAGGAAGCATGATGAAGCTAATTACATTTTTTTGGTGACGGCGATAACTTTTAAAATTATTTTTACAGATGAATTCAAAACTTTAATTTTCTGATTCTCTCTCTAATTAATTAATTATTGTTTTAAATTTTCCTTTTATAGTCCTCAGGCACCTTATCTCTGGAATGCAGGATTCATCAAACATACTTCATGTCTGTATTTTATTGGTTTATTGGGTTTGTGTCCAAGGTAAGATTTTGGGTTTTCCACTGAGGTCTGTGTCTCTATCTCTGGGCGGGAACTCTTATCTATTTCGTAATCATTTTTTTTAATTGTCATTTTGCCTTAAGAATCTGTTTGTAATTTTTATTTTTAAGATTAAAACTCTCGTTATTTTTAAAATCAAAAGGTTTTTTTATTATATTCTATTCAACACTAGAATCTTTGTTTTGATTCTATAATTTTTTAAAGCTTATTTTAATATTTAAATCAACCATTAATAAATTAATAATTCGTTATTTGTACATTTTGAACGTGTGTGTTTTTAATTCAGTATTAGATATTTACAAAATATTACGTATTAGAATTTAAATGTAACGCATATATATATATCCCGTTACAATATATTTGTTGTACATTTTATTGTGATGTGTGCTGTTTATATATGAGGATGTAGAGAAGCGATTATGTGCAGAGTTGTGTTATTTTTTTATTTGTGTTTATATATATTGTTGTTTATTGATGTCATAAGCTATAGATTTAAATAATGTCAGTGGTAGCACATGTTTCTTTATGAAAACCCATTAAACATATAAGGCTGGAGAGTAATTAATAGAATTGAAAGTTGTGTTGAGGGCAGGTTCAGTTAATGACTCTGTCCACAGGAATTCTAAGAACTGGTCAAATTAGTATTTTAGAACAATGGAAGCTAAAAGCATTCTTGAGATCTGGTCGTCGGCACGTGAATAGATAAAAGAAAGGTGAGGTGAAAGAACGTTAAAGAAAAGAACTAAATATATTTTGATGATTTAGTCAGTGATTCAAAAAGATACAGTAATGAGAAAGAAGCAGGAAAGTAAAACGTATTAATGTTATGACTTTAATTAGTAAAAATTTATTAGTGTACTCCATCGAAATGCAGGGGTAAATATAATCATACCTGTTCGTTAGACTGGCTCAGTGGACAGCTACTGTGGGACTCACCTGAACTTTATTTATGGAGATTTGCCTTTTATTCAATCAAGTGTAATGGCCATGGAACCCCAAGCAGCTAGAATCTCTCGCAAGCAAGTTAAAAATCATCTACTTAACCTCTAAGATGGATTATTTTGTGTAAGATATTTCAGAGCCTGTCATCATCATTCAGATCAACGACTCTCACTAAAACCATCATCCTTTCAAGACTGTAAGCTTACAGATCATTAGCCTTGACCACGTGAACATTCGCTCTTAACAGAAGTAACCATGACCTTTTCTCAATATATGTTTAATGAACATTTAGTAATAGATTAAGAAACATGTGTTATTCCAATTTAAAGAAAGTAATTAATAATTTCTTAAATCATTAATAAACAACTATGACGTGTAATTACACTTTTTCGTTAATATGTATATTAATCTTATATATGTGCGTGTTTCGGAATGAATGAGTTGTATGCTTAATATATTGAGATTTGTATACATGTGTTAATAAATCTTAGAATTTAATTATAACTTGTGTATTATTTGCATTCTGGGATTCTGATAACTTCAAGGCTATCGTAATAGGATTTGTGGGCAGATAGAAATTATAACGAGATATATATATATATATATGACATCTCTTCGTAAGATCACCTTAGCTTTGTTCTCCTGGTAGACATTGTTTCCCAGACCTTGAGATTGAGCTAGTCTGGATAAGATACCCAAAGAGTGTCCACTAGAACCTTTATTTGTTTTCAAGAGGTATAATTCTTATTAATTGATAAGACTGGTGCTTGAGATGGGATTTAGCCCCATGTTCATAAATATACCTATTCAAATCTCAGGGTAGTAATTTATACACACTCAATTCTTAGAATAAGATTACGGATAGAATATTAAAATGAAAGTTCTCAGATCTTTATTAGCATGAATTCGCATTTCCTCATCACAAAGACACATCTTCTGTTTCAACAGGATATTTTTATTTCGTAAAAACGCCACAGCGCTGGCCTCAGTTGATGGCAATTGCCACAGCTTCAAATACTCCGAGTTAGAGGCAGCCATCTTACTTGTTATTGAACGAATTCTCGCGAGAACATTATTTGTCGCATGATTGTCAAATAACTGCTGTCATGTATCCTTTAAAATAACTTTTTGAGGGTTATACATTCATAATAGAACCTTCACGTCATTATTAATAAACTTACAAC
Organism: Epiperipatus broadwayi; assembly: GCA_028023455.1. NCBI lineage: Eukaryota > Metazoa > Onychophora > Udeonychophora > Euonychophora > Peripatidae > Epiperipatus > Epiperipatus broadwayi. The sequence goes on from JAQFVV010000060.1 coordinate 1,945,251, forward strand.
ACTAAAGTAAGTTACAACATATTAAAAAAAACTATGTCTAATTAAATTTTAAAAAACTACGACTGACTCAAATACACACACTCTCACACGAAACTACAGAGAAAATAGATATTCTACTATTATGATAAAATGATTAACAAAATCAACTATGGCAGCCAATAAAGGCATTTCTCTTTGCTTTTAGCTTAGAAAAAAGCATAACCCGTAGCCGTCGGGAACTCTTTCTGTGTTTTATCATATAAAGAAGTCTCTTTGTGTTGGCTTCTGTCGCCGTCCAACATAACGTGAGGACTCTTTTTGCATTTATAATGTAGAAAATTTTTTCTTTTGTTGGGTGAATGCCGGTGAAACAGTATATTTCTAGTAATTGACCTAGAAATAGCGACATCTCGCAGGTAACACCAGGGAATAGAAAATTATCCAATATATATATGATTGGAGGTCATATGAAAGAGGGGATTGATTAATGGGCATTGATAAATGAAAAGTAAAATTGTATTTGCCAGTTTATTAAAATGACTCGTTATGAGTCTACTTGCAATATAGTTCTGAGTGGAATGAATGTTCTGTTATATGATTATAATTCTAAATGTTACATGCTCAAGCAGTAATAAAAGTTATTTACATGCTGTTAAAATTAGTAAAATTTGCAAAAAAATATTCAATATATACTAATTTAATAATATTAATTTAAATTTTCAGCACTTTGGATTTATAACGAGGAGAAAATTTGGCTGAAAAATTCATGAATCCAAAAAGGGTTCTGGAATTATGGAAATCAGATTAATGGTAGTCTACCTGTATTTACGTCTACATTTATATGTAATAAGGAAAGTTTATCACTTTAATTATTGCATATTATGAGCACAGTCTCATTTAATGTTTATATACATATAAGCAATCAAATTAATCAACAATGATCCAATTTATATTTCATAATCTCATAAACTATATGAACATAGTGAAAAAGTCAAATATATATATATATATTTTAACAGGAACTGCATTAATTCCTTTATATACAGTTTTTTAGAATTTACAAGGACTTACACAGTGGAATTAATGAGTGTTAGGAATGTTCTTGCTGAATATATTTAGACAGAATATTCGAATTAACTATTAATGAATAGACTGCTTCTCAGTTAAGTTTATTTTTAAAATTAACTCCAATCATATTTTCTGATCATTGTTCCCATAAAATAGATTCATTCAAAGAGAATATCCATGCACAATTACTATAGACAAAAAAAAAATATGTTTATCATACTGCAGATTACGATATCACCTCTACAATAAGGAATATTTGTAGTATGAGTTCAAACTCCTCCCTCAATTCTTTGAGTTAACCTCCATTCATCCACAAGTGGTTCAGGTAAATATAGCAATATTTACAGGATAATCATGTTTATTGATACAGTGAACATGAATATGAATAATTGTTTTTCTCTAATCACCCCCCCCCCCCAAAATCTATTTTTGCATTGCATATATATAAATATTTTTTGCTATATTGGATTAGAGACTACTTATAATGAGTTAACAGAACAAAATTATTTCACTGTTATAATTTATTCTTGAATATTTACATAATATAATATTTCAACTTATGGCATAAAAAAAAAATACTAAAATACAAATGCATTAAAATAAAAATATAAAAAAAATATTATTTGTTGTATGTTTGTGAAATATAGAAGACAAATTATTGGTATTTACAAAAATATACTTTAATACGATTTTAATGTATTCTAATATTTTATATTTATTTTACATATAATATTTTATTTAAGGCCTAATAATAAAAATACAATAAAAAAGGTTTATCCATTTTTTAATTATTTTGTGATTTCATTTTGGATCGTTTGGGGTTTTTACTTCCAGCTTCATGTATTTGGAGACTTGATTTGATGTGACTTTAAATTTATGAAATTAGTCAGTCAGGTTCCTGATTAACTTTAATTCATGAGAATATTAGAGAATATATAATTACGGTAACTCTTGAATTCATGTCACTTTAAACTGCAATTATTTAGTTTGATCAGCTTTCTGGTCTACTTCAGTTTATATGCTTTGTAAAATTTAATACCTAAAGTTGGATTGATGTTAAATACATTTTCAATGTCATTTAATCAGAGATCCAATGTTACTCTCTTATTTTACTTGTTGTACACATACATATATATTTTTATTTTTATTATATTTTAGCAGATTAGCCTTTGGTAGACAGATGTCATGGAATATAGAAAAATATCTTTCAAAAGTAACAGCTTACTTTCAGATTCTGTTTACATAAGTAGGGCAGATTGAGAGCATTTCTTTACCACTTGATTGCTATATCATAGAACTATTGGAAGAAGTCCATACTTAGAGAATTAGCCAGTCATGATATTTATAAAAAAAGACCATATTACCATATTTATCATCTTTATGGAAATATTTCTGTTCTTTGTTGGCTAACGTAGCAGCCCTACATCTGTGTGTTTCCGCTTTTGGCAACTTACATCGGCATGCTAGCTTCTTCAGACATTGCTGGTGTTTTTGCTCCTGACTTAAAATGGAGATGACAAAGGCAAGCAAGACAAGATCCTATACAAAAGATTTTTTGCTCTTTTATATATCTTTTTTTTTTTTTGGTCACTGATTTTTGAAAGATATTAACATTCATCTAATCACATACATTCTTGGTTTATTTGTATTCTCACTTTATTTAATTAGTTTCATTCCCTAAATTGTAGTTTGGTATTTATTAATCCCATTAGCTAAAATTTTTACAATTAATCAAATTTTACCAAAATATATAATCAAGATTAAGTCTACATATACATTCTATTTATTTAACGAGCTTAAAGTTATAAGCGTCACTGCTGCTGATTCATCAAAATTAATTTTTTTTTTGTCTTTTTAAAATTGTGGGAAAACCTTAAGGATTTTCTGTAGCTTGACTTCCTTTTTAAAATGGCATATTGCATATTAAAATCAGACAAAATTTCATTTTCTATCAATATTTTTCTTAATAAGTTAATTTTTTTGGTACTAATCGGTAGGCCAGGCCAGCCACTTGGTGGCATTGTTTGCTAAAAACACACAGTTATATCGATCTAGGGCTGACTATTTTTAAAATAGTTTTACGTTTTCTTCAACTTGTATTAAAATATTTTCTCAATTTGTCCGACTTTTATTAAAATATTTTTACATTTTCTCCACCTTTTTAAAAAATATTTTGATATTTGATACGTCTTTTTTTTGCTAATATTTTGACATTCTTGTAAATAATTTACATTACAAGAATTTATTCAAATATTTGTACATTTTCTTCTTCAAAAATGGCAAAATAGACATCGTGTAATACAATTAAAGCCCCCCCCCCAAAAAAAAAAATCACTGTATAGTCGCCATACTTTAAAAACAAAAAAGAAAATGAAATTTGAAAAAGTCAAAAGTTTTGATCTTATTTTAATTTTTTGGGGGAGATGGGGAGAAATACTTTGTCATCACTGAGACAAAGGATAGAGACAAAAGTTATTTTTGGTTTGTTTTTATTTTTACAAAAAAGGTAATAAAAATTGGTTTTAAAAAGAATAGTTTTAGTTTATCAGCGGTATACAAATAAAGGCGAAACAAAAATCGCCATAAAGCCAAAAAAAAGTCACCATATTTTTTTTAACAAAAAAAGAAAAGAAAATGAAAGTTGAAAAAGTCAAAAGTTTTGATCTTATTTTAATATTTTTTTGGGGGTGGTGGTGGTGGGTGGGGTTGACAACTAATTTGTCGTCACTGATCAAACCAAGCTTATGATTTCCAAAAACTACTTGTAACCTCAAACATTTTATTTGTCTTGTAATTTATGTGACTTTTCGCATGAGTTCTGGGAAAAGATGCGTGTCCATCACCTTTTGCAATTTTGTTTTACCTTCCAAAACTTGTAGGGAAGTCCAACGATGGTTTTACAATTATTAGTATCAAATATTACGTCGGGTAGGGGGTAAGATCTTTAATTCGAATGCATATTACAACAGTTATTGCCACTTGAATTCCCTACACCTTCACATATGATAGCAATCTGTTAAATGTGCATATTTGCATAGTGTTGCAAAGCACATTAGCAGGTCATAATGTTTGTGTGCAACGCCATATAGGCCTGCAGCGGCTAATATGAACAGGGACTGTTCTATAGGCCATAAGTTTCTCTGCAAAAGCACATAAGTATTGGGCTGTGTAAGTGGCATATTTCTGGATTTTCAGCGGAGAAACAACGCCACCAAGTGGTTGGCCTGGCCTACCAATTAGTACCGTTTGTTTTTTCTGTTCAATTTACTAGATTGCATAAAGAAGTGAAAGCCACAATTTTGGTATTGGCCAGACTTGTTAATAAAATGGATTCAGTGAGTCTCAATGTTTTGTAATTTTAAGGTCTTCATCCCTATCTGTCATAAGTATTTAATTTTAATTTTTTTATTATTTGAAAATTATTATTTTTTTATTGTTTGATAAATGTATAATTTATTAATGTGTTTGTGTTAGTGTGTCTGTGTAGTATATAAATTATACTTGTATTCTGATATAACAAAAGTAATTTATATACAATATAATTTTTGGGCTCTGATCCAAGTTTGACACAACCTTATTTTGTAGACATAATGATTCTCAAAATGTTTAATAATTTATTAGTGTGTTTGTGTTTGTACTTGCATGTCTGTGTTTTTATAACAAGTAATGATTTTTATACATAAAATTAAGGTATTATAGAGCAGTGCAATGTAAATTTTAGGACTGATTATCGAATGTACAGAAAGGTTGCAGTTGATAAAGCAATCACAAAATTTACTGAGCATAGTACCATTTGAAAATATAAACTCTTAAAACCAATAAAAAGAGATTTCAAATGGTGATTCTTACCTAGGACTTGGATTTCATGCTGTGGAGTCAGTAGTTTTGCCACATCTTGCATCACGTTATTTTCATAACTTTAGTTAGCAAATGAGCTGTAGGCAAATAAATTATATCTTTGTGGGACAATAAACATAACAAAATAGCATCACTGGTGTGCACAAAAAATATAAAATGAAGAGAGGAAACTCATTTTATCATTGATGCACATAGTAGCCATCAATTTTTAGTTTTGGATAGACAAGAAGCCAATTGCTATGATGATAACTGCATATCCACCTTTTGGAAATGATTAATTTTGTATCTTTTATTAGGATGAATTTTTTTTCTTATAGACACTTTGAGATTTTTTAACTTTCGGGGTACTAGATAAAAATGAAGAATTATTATGTTAATATTTTTTTAAGCTGAAGCTATGGATTATTTCAGGTAAGAAGTATTATATATAGTTTGAATGAGAATTTTGTGAGGAATACAAAGAAATTATCTATGAAGATGTAATTTTAAACTTAGTTAATGATAAATTGGAAATTATGAACAAACAAGAAAGTAATAATTTTTTCAGATATTGAAATTTTTTTTTTCATAATGGTAATCACTATTTGTCTTAGCCTTACTGTTTTCCTTAGTTTTTCTATTTTTTGTCAATATATAGCATTTTGCTCTAACATTATTAAAACTGAAGTTATTGTGAAATTATGTGTCAAGTCAATTGTAAAAAAATTCAATATGGCAGCAAATACCCTAATATAGTTAAATAAATAAATTTGTATTTTTTGTTTCAAATTTTTTTGAGCTCAGAATTTTTATTTTATTTAGTTTGACATGATATTTTAAATGCCTCATAGCTATATTACTTTCAGTCACCCCCCCCCCCCCCAATATTTTATAAAGATTTCAGCCAGCATTATGCATTATTTCTCTTTTTCTATATATAGGAATGATCTCTAATTATCAGATAGGTTTAAACATCTGTAACTTTCCATAAGAAATGATAGTTAATTTTTTAAAAAAAAATACTGTGATTGTGTACTGGTTGAATTTAAAGTTTGAATATGTTTGCATTCAAATATATGCATGTGCAGTATCAAATCTTAATGTAATATTATAAACATCTTTTAATGATAATGATTTCTGTCCATATCAAAATACTGTGCAGAGTATTACATATCACACCGTACACAAATAAATATATATGTATATACAATGATTAAGTACTAACTCTGGAAATAAATATGCATCCAGTCAAATTATATCATAGTGTTTCAGATAATTATGATTTAAAATCAACCAGTGCACTATTATGGTATTTAAATAGAAAATCAGATTATAGTTTTTTTGTAGGAGATATCAGTGATTATGTTCACCAGATGATTGAAAATTATTCCAAGAAGTTGATAGTTTTTTTTTTTTTGTGTGTGTGGGTGAGATTGACAGACTGAAATATAAGTCAGATATGTCTGAATTAATTTGATTTAATACAGGTTTTATTCTAATATTGTATTTAATTTATTTATATTTTTGTTTTATTGGGTATTCAATGTGTACAGAAGTCATTTCTAGCAATTGTGAGATATTAATTAATAATATTATGTGTATATTTCATCACTAATATAGTCAAGTTTAAAACCATCCAGTAAGCAATAGGGATATTTAAATAGAAAATGGTCTATCTCACAAGGTTCAAAAAATGTGTATGTAATGAGAGAGTTAGCATGTTGTTATAAACAGTGAGGATTGCCAATTCCTCTACAAGCTTTATGATAAATGCTTAGCCAGAGCCAGCACTTAAAATATCTCTGTCAGGAATCCCTCCCTAAACCCCTGATCATGGTTTCGTGCTTTGGCACTCCTCAGAGAGGTGTCAGGGTAGGTTCAGACACTAGATCTAAAAATACCAACCCAAAGCCAAGCACTTATCTAAAAGTTATCTCTTGAGTGGAAAATCTGAAATTTTCAGATATCTGCATGTCTTCAAACCCAGCTATTCAACTCAAATAGCTATATGGAGATGCTAGATCTTCAGCCATACCATATATTAGTAGACTTAGCAATATAAAATTGCATACGACTTTTGGCGGAGACTATAGATAATCAAAATTAGACTCATAGATCACATGACCCTATCTCTTAAGCTTGTAAGTTATAAACAGTGAGGATTGCTTTATGATAAATGCTTAGTCAGAGCCAGCACTTAAAATATATCTGTCAGGAACTCCTCCCCAAACCCCTGACCATGGTTTCGTGCTTTGGCACTCCTCAGAGAGGTATCAGGGTAGGTTCAGACACAAGATCTAAAAATACCAACCCAAAGCCGAGCACTTATCTAAAAGTTATCTATTGAATGGAAAATCTGAAATTTTCAGATATCTGCATGTCTTCAAACCCAGCTATTCAACTCAAATAGCTATATGGGGCTGATAGATCTTCAGCCATACCATATATTAGTAGACTTAGCAATATAAAATTGCATAAGACTTTTAGCATGTTGTTTTTTTATTAGGTCATGAGACTATGGAATGTTGTGAATTAAATTGATTAGCTACAATTTTTCTTCAACTTATTGCTTTCTCATTATATATGTATAATATCAAAAAATAAATTAATGACTGCATACTACTTAAAACCCAAATATAGTAAATGTAAATTTAAAAACTAATCTTAATTTAATTTGTGCTTGTGTTTTAATAGTCTTGAAATCAATATATTTATCAATTTACAAATTAATAAGAAGTTACCTTATACCTATATTGCTTGATTCAGAATATAGATAGCAGTGTTGAAATATTCTAACATTGGTTTGTATTTCTTTATTATATTTGGCTTTCAACTAGCAATTTGCAATCATTGATTTATTTTTATACAGTTATGTTTAGTTTTTTTGAAAGCATGAATTAATTATTTATTAATTGTGCTTGTATATGGAACATGAAACATATTTGTCTATTAACTTTTATGATCTAAGTTTATTTAAAACTGCATCTATGTTTAGAAAAGTCTTGAAAGCAATATACTTATCAACTTGCAATTTAATAGATAAGAGATTACTTTTTATCTATGTTACTTGATTCAGTCTTCTAAATGCAAATAACATTGCTGAAATATTCTAGCATTGTATTATATTCCTTCAATATCAAATACAATATAATAAAAACAAAGTCTATGCCACTTTCAGGAAATACTATGGGTAGAATACATACATACTTAACTGCAGTATATCTTTATTTATATATTTTATTTTTCATACATTGGATTTTTTTATAAGATTTCTTTCTGCTTTTTTAATCTTAAATTTATATATATATACTATCACTATTTGGCAATTGTTAAATTTTGTAATGCTTATTTTTTCATTCTCTTCTAAGATGGACTATTGTAGAGACTTCTGCTCTCAGTGGGTTATTTAAAGGCAATTTTATTATATATATATATATCCACGCACACACAATAATACATGTGTAATATGATGGGTTCTGAAAAACTTTGCACTGATTTACACATACTGTAAAGCATTATTGACAATTATTGATTTTTTATAATTATAAAAATGAAAAATATGCTTTAGTAAGTTTAATAATCAAAATTGAAACTGTGTTGTAAAAAAGTAATTCATTTCTGAAGTTGTATATATTTATATTATACATATATCTAAATCAACCAACTACATTTTTAATAACATAGCAAACTCAAGAGTGTCATTTATGTTAAGATCAGTTGTATTAAAAAAAAAAAAAACTGAATATTTTTATTTTTCTTGAGCAATATTGGGAAATTTTTTTTTTTTTTCCTGGATGCACACTGAACAAGCTTAAGAATGCAAATGTCTGCAGCATTTAAAATTCCCAAAATTAAGATTATTTTCAAGCTACATTTTGTTCTTAATTTTCATTTCAAATCGCAAGAAAACTTTTGCATAACTTGATTAAACTTACTATTATATTATTCCCTTTTTTATTTTTCTTCTCCTCTTCTTCTTCAAGGATAAATTTTATTAAGACTCAAAAACGGTTACATGAATTGCTTATGAAAACATAAGGTCTTAGATATAAGTTAATACACGATTTTACATATGCAGTATGGATTTACAATCTTGCATATGATAGAGAAAAAACATGACTTACAGTAATTGAAAAAAGGAATGATCATTACATAATAAGATATATGTATCAAATTAGGTTTACATAGCATTTTTAAATGGGATCTTGAGAAAAATACATTGAAGCACATGATAGTATGAGGTGAAACATATATGGTATTGGAATTAGTGTTAGGTTAATATATGATTGTATATAAATTGGACATATTTGATGGAAAGGGTTATTGTTTCATGGCTATCTTATTGTTCATGTGTTTCATAAGTTGCATGTGAAACCTATAAGTTTTTAGATACAGTTTGATACATGAGATTATATATGCAATGAGAGTTTACAATTTAGCTTATGATAAAAGAAAAAGATGATTTACAGTAGTTGAAAGAATAATAATTGTTGCATAACAAGATACATATTTCAAATTAGGTTTCCATAAATTTACAAAAGCATTGTGAGATAAATACATGAAAGCACATGGTGATATTTGGTAATACATTTAGTGAGGGTGAGTGGTAGTTAGTGTTTCATTGTTATATGGCTGTACATAAATTGTGCTTATTATTTAGTGAGCACTATAGGTGTCAAGGTTAGGTCTTATTGTTCATTTGCTGGTTATTTAAAATTCATTTGAGGTATGGTATGTTGGTGGAGTGATCTTGTAAATTTTTGAATCATTGGGTTGATGAGATGGGTGTACTGTTTTACTCTCAAGTGGTGCAGTATTTATTCTAGAGTTCACTCTGGTGTGTCATTGAAGCTTTGAGTACATGCATGGTAGGCACTTGAGCTGGTTGATGTTCCAGAGAGTGGGATGGAAGTCATATAGAGAGCAGTTGGAATCTGTGACTGATATAATGATGGACTTGATCCAATGTCTTAAATAATGCAAAATATCTCCTGTGGCATAGTAATAATAAATTTTGACAAATTGTTGTCAGCATGATAGGTATTCACATCATAGGGTAAGGAGATTTACAATGTTGTGTTTTTAAGTCTAGGTTTTAAATGTTGTTTGCATTGATTGTCCTGAAAGTTCAAATTGGCTTATTCATTAATGGACATGAAATATCTTTGCAACTGCTGGCATATGATTTTTCATGAGATAAAACTGGCAATATGGTAAAATAGATTTGGCACCAACCACTTGGTCATTTGGTTGTATGGCAGCCATTTTGATTGGTTTTAATGATTTAGAAAAGACATTTTTTTAAGAAAAAGCTTTTTTAAATTCAAAATTATTTTAGAAAAGGTGTGTGGCATAGTTAATTGTTAATAATTAATTCAATATATATTAAATTTACTTGTAATATGGCAGATTTCGAGTAGTCTTTTGGGAGTTTAAATCCAGAAAATTTTCCTTGTTGCCTAGTAATATTGAAGTCTATGCCATTAATGAAATATTTTTTGTTGCAAATTATCCATTACACATATGGAATGATTTTTATAATTAGAGTGTTATCTAATTAGGTCAAGTTCAGTCTTTGCTATGACTTGAAATGTATTTTTAAAAAAACTAATATTATGCAAATTCTTAGTATTTGAAACTGGAGCTCTTGGTGACAGGACTAAGATTAAGTGAAGCTGCTGCTTACATCCTTACTTTGCCCAAGAAAACTCCATAACAATTGTCCCAATGGAAATATTATGTTTGTAAAATAAAATTTTGCTAATATTGATTTCATTATTAAATTAATTAAAATAAAATATTGATGGGAACATTAATTTGTAGAATAAAATTTTGTTAATATTGATATAGTTACTTAATTAAATAAATTAAAAAGCGAATATATAAATATTATTATATAATAGATGATCACGTATTCAAATTTAGAATTCATTTGTTAGAGGGTATATTTATTTATTTTCATGTTTATTATTAAATTATAATTTTTGTCAGATTTTTTTGTAGTTTTAACCATTTTTTAAAATAAGATGTAAAAAAAAAAAAGACTTATAAAATAATGCTTTTATGTAAATAGCCAAGTAAAAAGTACAAAATAACAAAGTAATCCCCTCTCGATTAATTTGCCATTTTTAGAGAATATTAAAGATCTTAAGAATCTAGACTTGCTATAAAACAATTGAAAATTGCAGGAATATTGTTGTTTCATAAAAGCATTTGAGACCTTTTTCATTGTTATGGTTTATTTGAGCCTTATGCTTTTATGAAATGAAAATATTCCTGCAATTTTCAATTGCTTTATAACAAGTTTATCCAAGAATGGCGATCTAACCAAGGGGAGATTACTTAGTTATTTTGTACTTTTTTAGTTGACTATTTGTATAAAAGTTTTTCTTATTTTAAAAAAAAAATATTTTTTTTTTTACATGTTATTTAATAGCATTTTTAATAATGAAAATTTTCGAAATTAAGGATTTGTTTCAATATTATAAACTGTTTTATTGCAAAACTTAAACCCTGATCAAAATGTTATGCAAGTTATTGTAGCAGATGCATGTATATAATTGTATAATTAATTAGCAATATTGTAATATGTAGTAATTTTATGAACCAGTGAAAATTTCTTAGCACTATTTTTATTAAATTTCATCATCTATCTTATATTATGCTAAAAATGCATTATTACTTCATCATTCATTTACCTTTAGAGATAAAAAAAAAGATGATAACTCTAACTGCTTTTGAGTTTTTGTTAATATAATAAATGTAGAAAATGTTTGTGAACTTTAATATTGCTACAAAGAAATGATATTAAGCCATGAGATTATTTAGTCTTAAATAATCTTTACAAGATAGAATGTCAAAGTAGTCATTTTAATACTTAAATCTTAATAACATCTTTATGAAGTAATATTGAAGTTCAAAAATGTTATCGATATTTTCCGTTTGTAAAAAAAAATCAAAAGTCTTTTCATCTATTAAAGTTGGTGCTTAAATGATGATATAATGTTACATAATTCATTACATTTAGCACTATGAGATTTTTCATTGGCCCCTAAAAATTTATATTAAAATGTCACTATTTAATTATATTATTATATATTTACTATGAATTGGAAATTTAGAAGAATATTAAAATAAATATTTCAAAAATTTACTTTGTGGGGATTACTTAAGACTCAAGCTTTAATCACATTTCCACGAATTAATATTGAAATTCATAAACATCATTATTCTTTATTTGTCATGTTAATAAGAGTTCAAAAGCTAATGTGAGATAGGTGATTAGAAATATTGTATATTTAAATAAGATATTTCTATTGGTAAGACAGATTTTATTGTATTTGATGTTTTATATTAACATTATTTTGCATTGTTTTAGTTAAATAAATAAAACTTTTAGTTTTGAATTTTTTTATATTTATATTGCCTTCTCTGTTGTTTGTTCACTATATATATACACACACATAAGCACATTATCATTTAAAATTAAATTTAATCTTTTGTGTATGTAACTTAGTTTGAGAATTTTCTTACCTTCACAAAAACTTCCAAAATATTGATAAGCTTTATTTAAAATATTTTAAATGTATTGAATATAAAATTATTAGAAATATTGGCAAAAATAGAAATTTTTTGTTTTAGTATATTTCGCATCCCAGGTGGACAATCTGAACTTTATTGTAGCAACAAATAGGTTTTTTTTAAATGCAATTTTTACACGATTATACTTTTAGTTTTTGAACATATATTGTTTACATCAGGATGAAAATTGCTTTATGAATAGTGTTTCTTAAATAAACTAAACTCCATGTTGATTTACTTTTACAAGAAAATTAATATTTTTGTAGAAATCATCATAAACATTTAGGATGAAATTATTTCAAGAATATAATCATTTAAATAAACTTCCTTGATTATTATTTATTGAAAAAATCAGAAATAGGAAATTCTATAATAATGACAAAATTAATAAAACATTTAACTTATGTAATATCAAATATGGTCTATTTTTGGGCAATCAATTGTTGATTAAAGATAAACATGATTGGATGTTTAGCTGTGTTGCTTGGCAGAATTATATCTTTAAAATGTAATTAATTAGTGGGTTTATTTAATATTTACATGTAATTAAAATTATAACAATAAATAGGTAATTAGCAACTATGGTAATACTCCTTTAAGTTTTACTTAGATAACAATTGCATTATTACACATACCAATTATACATATTTGTTTGATTGTCTATGTAAAGATGCAAATTCTATAAAAAGAGCTTCATGGAGAAGTGCTGAGAACATCCACTTAAATGCATGATTTGGATACAACTCAGTAAATTTTTCAGGTACAGTCAAACCAGTTCGGTATCCAATTATTGATCAGTAAATGGGTGTATTTATAATAACCATGTGTTTTGAAAAGAACTTAATCTTTAAGAAAGAAGATACACCTTATTATTGAATCAGACAGACTTTATTATTAAACCTTTGAGAAAATAGAATGCTTTGAAAGTTTTTTTTTTTAAAAAAAAAAAACTATTGTTAAAAGTAAATTTGCTTCCTTTTCTTGAAAATGATTGAATTGCTTTTTACTTACGTTTGTACAGTTTATTTTAATTGTAATAATGTCATTATATTTATTTTGGGGAGGCATGATATTGTTGTAAAAAGTTTAATGTGACAACAAAAAATATTGATAGAAAATAAAATATATTAAAAGCTTCTGTAAATTAAGCAATCCCACAAAATAATCATAAATTTAATCCAGTTTATTTATTCATTTGAAAATATTCTCTTTTTCAAAAGTCATTTAAAATTGGAAAAGAAGGAAGAACTGATTTTATAAGAGAAAAATAATTTTATTTATTTGACCTAATACTTGTTATTTTTTAAAGCTTAATTTAGATGATTTTGACATTCTGTGATGCTTAAATTATTAAGATTTTGCTATAAAAAATCTATGACAATTAATGCAGACAACTATGATAAGCTGTAAACATATTGGCTTTATTGTACATCAAAAATCTGTTATTACTATATATAAAGATGCTAACATTTTATAAATTTTAGTTTTTGTATAAATATATACTAAAGATAACAATTGTAAACATTTTATTTATTATTTCAGCTTTTTTCACATCCATGATATTAATCACAATTCAATCCAAAATTTGAATATTTGAAGTAAAATTTAAAATGAAGTTTGTATTTTTATGATTGTAGAAATTATATAGATTTTTTTTTTTTTTTGTGACCAGCTTCTAAATTGATATCTTTTTAATCTGTCAATATAGTATGTTAGTGAGATGGATTACAGCAGTTATTATAATTATTAAAACTTTAAAAGTAAATTGATTAATACTTTTAACTTAAATTGAACAAAATTTAGATATGTATTTGCAATTTTATGACAAATAATAAAAAAGAAAACAAAAATTATTTTATTATTTCTTAAATGCAACGCATTATACAATAGATATATGATCAATTTTACTTTATTTTATGTAGGAAGTTGAGAGATGGTTCAGCTTGTGATTCATTAGAAGGAGAATATCCAGAATTACTTAAGGCTATATTAGCCCAAAATCCCACAATATTCAAAACCACAAAAGATTGTGAAGGTAAAAATATAGCTGTTTAATATATATCATTATCATCAAAATCATGCACTTAAAAATTAATATATATACATAAAAAGCAATTGCTTTTGCTGTTCATTTTCATTTATTTATTATTTATTTTATTATACAATTAGTTATTTTGGGAATCAAGTACTTTTTTAAGCACCATATTCATGATTGAGCATAATGCAATTCCTTTTAGTTGATCACACCCCCTCATATTATTTTCTTATCTCAGTTGAGAATTATACTAGGAACCTTTAACTTTATTGTAAGTCAGTCATTCTTATTATTGAACTAAGCTGCTCAGGTCATTAATTTATTCATCATCAAATTGTATTATAATTGCTTTTCCATTTTTAAGAAAAAAAGTATATATATTTTTTATGGTATATACTTATGTGAATAGAATTTTATGTAAGTATATTATGTGTGTACACTTATTGAAAACTTTTCATTTAACAGATCTATTTTCTGAGAAAATTTTAATAATGGTGTGCAGTTAATGATAGCAAAGGAAGCATTAGTTTCTGTATCTCCTTAATATAAATTACAATTTCATTATTATATCATTTTCATATTTATTATGAAATTTCCTTTTTTTTTTTTTTTCATAAAAAATTACAAAATTAAGCATTTGTGTATTCTAGCACTACTTCATTTAATAAAGCCATATTTCTTGTTTTCATAATAGTGCTTCTATAACATTTTCTAACATTGGCACCTTATCTTTTTTAGCCATGTATATAAATGCTAATGAAAGCAATTTTTGAATTATATTTAATTCAAAAATTTTGCTATTGTTTGTCAGCATTGCATGAGACTAATTCAAAGATTTATATATAATAGTCTATATAGCATTTTATCTCATAGAAGCAATTTTTGAATTAAACACACACAATAATGTCAAAATATGCCATTATTTTCTAGTGTGACATTGATTCAAAGATATTTACAATAATATCACATAGAAGTAAACTTTGAATTAAATATACATGATAATCTGAATTTATGCTGTTGTTAGCTGATATGGCATGACAATAGTTCACTGATATCTATAATAGCCTACACAGTATTTTATCTTAAGATCCAAATAAATTATATAATATAGTCAATTTGATATTGTCAGTAATAATTTTATTAAAATATATTAGTAAGTTGAGAGTAGGTGAGAATAATGTTTCAATCTGCTTTTTGGCTCATATTAGGTATATATATATTTAGTACCATCGTAATTTTGAAATGAACAAATTGTCAATAAATGAGACAAGCTTGATTTTTTTTTATTTTTTTATATTGACAATATCACTTGAATCTCTTAGTTATACTTGTAAAGAAATAATAAAGACTGAGAAATTAAAATCTGTTCTGCATTTCAGTACTGTTTATGATGACCCTATTCTTTGGTAAACATGAAGTAAAAGAAAGAAAACATTGTTTTGTTGACCATAACTTTCTTTTTTTCTAATAAAAAGAAAACTAAACATGGAATTCGTTTAAAACTCAAAAAAGAAACTAAATCATCCGAGAGTATAGATTTCCTTTTAAAATATTTACTTCACTTCTTGTTGATATGAGAGTATAGATTTCCTTTTAAAATATTTACTTCACTTCTTGTTGATTATGCAATAAATATTCAAACAGGTTGGTTAAGGAGTATTTTAATATACTTATTGTATAGTGTTATGAGTTTTAATCTGAATGTTATCAAGTTTTAAGTACTTCAGTTCAAACGAAATGATGACCAAAAAATAAAAAATAAACGAAAAACATTAAAACGCTTCTTTGTAATTATGTGATTATATAAAAATACTTGCATTCGCATTTTATTAGTCATTTAGAAGATGATCATTTCTTTCAATAAAAGGGACTAAATTGTCAATCTGCATTTTTAAAGTAGTTATGATGAATTGTAATTATTTCTTTTCAGCACTGAATAGACTTGAACTGTCTATCAAAATTAGCATTAATGACAATAGAAAGATCTTTATTAAACTATTGGCTTAATTAATAATAAAAAATCATTCATAAAAGAAAAGATTAACTTAATTTTTTAATAAATTAATTTAAAAACTACTGTTTTATAAATAAAGTTAATTATAAAAAAAGAAATTGCTTTTCTTCTATCTTTTACATGTATAAATATCCAAACAGTTTAGAGAAGGGAGGGAGTTAAGTTCTCATTTTATAATAAGGTATTTTTCTAAATGCAGTAATACTTATTTGCATAAAATTTAGATAAATTAAATAAATGCACTCTAGAAAATTTAGAGACGCAGAACTCTAAAGATATGTAAACATGTGGAAATAATCAAAATTATGCAATGGACTAATTGTGCAAATTAAATAATGCCAAATAAAAATTGCAAGACCAGCCAAGTATGTTGTTGTTATTGCGTTATTGTTGCAATAAAGGGTGTTAATAAAATATTGTAATACTGAGTATGGAAATGTGGCATTTACCAGTGTACACTAAGTGAAGAATTGTATGTGCAGAGATTAGTGCATTAAAGTATACAATTTAATATAGCAATCAGAGAATGCAAGAGCATTCTGAACTTTATCTGCAAGAATATTAGTGTTGAAACAGGCAGCAAAGCTAGTGAAATATTAATATATCTTAATTTTTTGTTACATACATATAGAGAGAATAAATAGATTATTTATTAAGTTTAACTTTTTAATTGTGTATTTCTAAATAAATATTGATGTCTATACAATTGACTAATGTTAATTATTCCCCTGAATAGAGCAGGATGATGCAGCAGTATGGTACAGGTAAACAGATGAGGGGGCCTATGAAAAGGAATAATTGTGCACTTTGATAGTTTTTGAAACTCTATGGATTATAGCAGCCTAATGCATATTTAGTGAAGAAATGCAACATGGCAGTGCAAAATATTTCTATAATCCATTAAATGTTAGCAATGCAATAAAATGGCAGGTGGAGAACAAATTAAAGTCACAACTCTCATGTGAATGGTGGGTAAAATATCGTAGAAATAGCCAACCATTTTTGCAACCTAAAAGCATCTGAGGAGATTCCATATGAAGATCTAGTACAGAAATTAAACTTACATTTAAACCCAACTACATTGAAACTTATAGCATATTGACATTTCACATATAGAATCCTGTCATCACAGGAGAACATACAAGAGTATGATGTAAGAGTGCATATGTTAGCAAAGGAATGTGAATTTAAAAGTGAGTTAGAAGATATACTACTAGACTAATTGTTATGGGGTATGCATGATAATAAGCTCAAACAAATACTACTTAATGAGTCAGCAGTTACATACATTGGTGCTATCATAAAAGGAATAACTTACTAAGTCGTCCTTGAAAATATGACAAAAAATTAAAACACGGTAGAAGTTACTAAATCAAATGCAGTAGTAAACAAAGCATAGGCACAGACAACAAATTGGAATGGATGCCTCTGCATCTTATTGCTACAACAATAAAGAACACATTAAAAAGATATGCAGATTTAAAAACTAAAATGTTATATGTATGGACTGAAAGATCATTTGTCTCAAGTTTGCAAAAATAAACAGAAAAAGACTAAGGAAGTTTTATGAGTGAATAATAAATCAAGGGAGGAATTAATAGAAGTCTAACTAATATTAAGAAAATAAAAGAAAGTGACAATATACTTGCAATTTATTAGACATATAAATGTGTGAATAAAAAATCCGAATGGAAATAGATAATGATGAGGCGTATTTTCTATCACAAAATGATTGAATAACCATTAAAAGAAATGTAAAAATAAAATACCAATTAAGAAAACAAGGTTTACTTGCAACAGATATGAGTGAAAATCAGATTTACATCAAAGCGAAGTCAACAATAAAAAAATTTACTTCTATACGTCATATTAAGGGATTTGAGCCCAATATTAGGACATAACTGGATTAAATCTCTGGGATCTGCAGACCAAGAAAAATACTGTTTGCTCTAAAACTCAAAAAAGTAGAAGCACTCAACAATCTATTCAAAGGAGATATAATTTTACTGATAGAAAAATCAGCTTCGGCATTACCCATAGTAATAATTGTCAAACCTAATGGGATAGTGTATTTATGTGGTAACTATCATGTAATTATCAATAAAAACATAATTAAATGTTTAACCAATACTAAGCATCAAAGATGTTTTAGCTTCATTAAAAAAGGCTTCTTATTTCACTAGGATTGACTTGCAGTTGGGGTTCTATCAAATTTCATTTACAGCTAGTGTAGCCGAGTTTTAGTTATAAATATGCACATGGTACTGTTCAAGTTTAACAAACTTCCTTATGGAACAACAATAGCCCTGAATATCTTCCAAGCAAAGATGGATAGTTTGTTAAAAGAAATAGTAGGAGTAATACTTTATTTAGATGACATTCGATATAGACTGAAAGTGAGCTAGAAATATGTCAACACTGTATGTGAAAAGCTTGAAAAATATCATGCTTGACTTAATGGCAAGAAGTACATATAGTCTACCAGGGAAATAAAATTTCTTAAACATATTATCATGGATAAGAGAAAGCATTCAAACTTTGACAAAGAGCAATAAAAAATGCTCAGAAATGAAAACAATATCAGAACTATTGAACTTTTTTGATAGTTTCCCAAAGGGCAAATCTTATGTTGCGGCTCCACTTTATGAATTATTAAAGAAGAAACAAAAATGGATTTAAAAAGTTAATCAGGATATCCAAACAACTTTTCTTACTCTTATCATAATGACCAAGAAGTGGTTGCTTCAGAATATGGGGTTCGTGCTATAATTTCTCATATAGTTTATGTAGGGGCATATATGCATCCAAAACATTTACAGCTGTTGTGAAAAGTTATAGCCAGTTCAACAAAGAAGCTTTAGCTATTGTGTTTGCAGTAAAGAAGTTTCACCACTAGATTTATAGGCGTACATTTATAATTTATACAGATCATAGACTTCTATTGGGAATACTTGAAAAGTTAAAAAAAAAAATCTGAAGTTCATGCTAGTCAGCAAATGTTATAATTGAATAAATATTCTAGCTTCATATGATTTTGAATTATTAGATAAGACCAGAAAGCAAATTACACATGCTGACATTTTACCTACGAAGAGATGACTTAACCAAGCTCAAAATGCGATCCATATACAATGCCATATACACACACATGCCTCGATCCATAACCTCATCCATCCACTCTCGACACTTACCACTTAATGATTACTATTATTATTCATTTGCTTTACTTTATTACGTATTAATTATGTATTTAATAAGCTTGGATGATTATTGTTCTTATCTTTTTTTTTCATTTATTTATTATTTGTAGCTGCATTTGCAGACTTAACATTTCCATTACTTTCTCCCTCTTAAATTTTTATTTTATTTACATTAACTTTTTACTTAGTCTTCCTCATTTAAAATCCAAGGCCGTTAACATTTGGTCGAGTCAACAGATCCATCTAATTATATTTTCTTTTAAGTTAGTTTTTATCCAGAGACTGTTTTCCCCTCTTCACTAATTTTAGCGAACGAGTGTTATATGTTCGCATTTCCTCTGCTCCCTGTGCTATTACGAATGTGTTATTCCTGTACATTTGTTTAATTACATATGGGCCCTCATAAATCAGTGAAATTTCTTGTATATGTGTTTTTCAGGATGACTTACAGGCGGCACTGTCAACATGACATCATCTCCTATCCTGAAGATGGTTTTAGATCCCCTTTGTCTACCATTCTTTTCAACCAGTTGAGTGCTTGCTCAGTGTTTTCTGTTTATTGATCTCTTTTTTACTGGTAGCCTGGTCTCGAATGGGAAGGGAACATTTCTCCCTAAATGTAATTTAACAGTTTCAAATCTGGTGGACTCGTTTTTCAACCAATTTATCATGTTTATTATTTGTTGGGTTTCTTTAGCCTACTTGTGATGGTCATCATATATATAAATGTGAAATAAATGCCCCAACTCCCTTATGATGTGTTCACTCGGATTTGACTGAGGGTTACGAATTGACGTACACATGCTGATGTGTTTCATTCTGTGTTTCTGGGTCCATTTCTTCCATTTGCCAGATATAAATGATGTCCCATAGGATTTTATCCGGAATTCCTATGGCTTTAAAATGCTGCTGCTCTAACACCTTAAAGGTTTGCTTCATGTTAGCTTGGGTTACTGGGTATGCCGCTAATAGCTTTGAAAATACGTCATAAGCGACTAGGAGGTGTTTCATTTTATTGAAAGGAGGTAGAGGCCCATAAACGTTTATTGCTATTAAGCTATTTGGTTATTGGACATACACCTGGGTCTTATTTTATGTGGTAGATAGGTTCCACAGAAAACCCGCATTAAAAAAAATCGCACAAAAATAGACTTATCTTACCTTGAAAAATGAGGGATAGGTTCTGTAATTTTCAGAATTTGCATAAAAGCAAAGCAACAAGGAAAAATTACTTTAAAATTCGCATTAAAAAAATTAGCTATGACTAATAAAAAATTTCAAATATTGGAAAAAAATTAATACAAGACAAACTTTTTTTATTAACTACAGTATTTAATTTTACATTTTTCATACATATTTTATTGATTACCGCTAGCGTTCCTTTGTAAACTGGTAAAAAATCAGATTTGATGTGATGTGATGTATTGTGGTTTATTAAACAAAGTCAAGAATCTCTTAGCAATTATACCCAGAAAAACCTGTTAGCCATTTTATTTTTATTAGTGATGTGATGTAGAACTAGCGCCACTTTCAGTCTTATGCTGTGTTAATGGTTTTCTGTTTCTATATTAAAGAAATGAGATCGCAATCAAAACAAAAAAAAGTTGTCATCTTATCCTTCGTGTCAGTTGCTAGAGGCGGGATTTCTAATCAAAAAGACATTAATATAAGGTTCCCGGGCCAGCGATTTTCTATTAATATTGCCTTTTTTTTGTTTGTTTGTATGTTTGTTTATAAAGTTTAATTTCTTTCATTTCTGAATTATTTCTCCCAAATAATATTTTTGCTGATGGTATAATAATAGTTGTTTTGTTTATTTTAATTTTTTTTTGGATGGATCTTTAAATAATAATAATTGACGATTAAAGGCCAGCGATTCTCTATTAATATTGACTTTTCTTTTTGTTTGTATGTTTGTTTACAAAGTTTAATTTCTTTCGTTTTTGAATTATTTCTCACAAATAATATTTTTGACGATGGTATAATAATAGTTGTTTTGTTTATTTTAATTTTTTTTGTATGGATCTTTAAATAATAATAATTGACGATTAAATAATAATTGACGTTACTTTGATAGGTTTACATTTGATTGCCGACAACAATTATCGGGAGAAGTGTTGTTTTTTTTTTTCCACGTGTGCGTATGTATGTGTAAATAAAAATTAAAACCGTTACTTTTATCGGTTTACATTTGATTGACGACCGATATGACTTTCTTTCGTTTATAAATTATAATTTTTGTTTCTACGAATAAATATTTTTGACAGTGGGACAATAATAGTTGTTGTTTGTTTAATTTTTATTGACAAAAGGTTGTTTTTCGGTGTAGTTTCAAATAGTAATTTGGGTTACGTTTAAATAATAAGTTACCGTCTTACTTTGATTGGTTTACATTTGATTGACACTAATTATTGGGAGGGGTGCAGAGTGTAACCGTTTAAAGAATAATAGTTTACGTTACTTTTACTGGTGGTGTACATTTGATTGCTGACAATAATTAGTGAGAGGGGTGGGTATTTTTGGATGATGATTAAATACTAATTTACTTGCCTTTTTATTTTACATTTGATTGCCGACAGCAATTATTTGGAGAAAGGGTTTTTTTTTTGTGTGTGTGTATGTTTAAATCAAAATTGAAGTTACTTTTATTTATTACATTTGATTGACAACCGATTGACTTTTTTTTCGTTTATAAATTATTGTTTTGGTTTCCCAAAAACATAATATTTGTGACAATGGGATAATAATAGTTCTTAATTTCATTATTATTGACAAGAACGGATCTTTTTTGGTGTATGTTTAAATAGTAATTTGGGTTGTGTTTAAATAGTAATACTGTTTTTAAAAATTTAAGTGACAAAATGAAAGAAACAACGGGGAGTTTTTTTTTATGGATCTTTAAATAATAATTTTCGTTACTTTAATTTGTTTACATTTGATTGACAACAATTAGTGGGAAGGGGTATTTTGTGTATTTTTAAATAATAATTTACATTTTTTTAACAACAATTATTGTGTGTGTATGTTACGTTACTTTATTTATCAATTTGGTTAATAATATTTACTGGTAGACATTTGGCATGCTGTACGGTCAACTCATCACGGCTCCAGTAATGCAGCAAACGTAAAGACTTGACGAACGGCATTTGAAATCCCTCAAACCAGCTGCCTTTTCGAAGTGCACATTTCTTTAGGCAAGAACGAGACTTACAAATGAAACTCCAAAGATCTTTATGGACCTCAAGTCTCATACATTTGCCGCACAAACATCTCTTTTCCTTAAGCAGGATGTTTTTCTGCTGTAGAAATGTTACAGCACTGGCTTCCGTGTCTGGCAATTCCCATATTTTCTGTTTTCGAATTTGCCATACTTTCTGTCTCGGAAAATTTCTCACTAAAACGTGAGTCAAAGCGTGATCTTTATTACGCTAACCCACCGTAATCAAAAATTTAGGAGGAATACAAATTTATGAGGAACAATCACGATACTGTTAAAATTTTTAAAATGTAACAGTACATCAATTTGTTTTAAAAAAAAAAGGCACCAATGAAAATTTAAATAATTTTGACACGATCAAATTAATACACCCTTGTACGATATTGTTACATCAAATACATAACACAGCATTACGATATAGTGTGTGACACAAACAACTACGGCCTTTTCCTCTGCTTTTAGCTTAGGAAAAAGCCACACTGTTAGCCGCTAAGCCGAGTTAACATTCTTTCTAGATTTTATCGTAGAAAGAAGACTTAACTCCGAGTTAACAGTCTACCTTTTTAGCGTAGAAAGAAGACTTAACTCCGAGTTAACAATTTTTCTAGGATTTATTTTAGAAAGAATGCTTAAAGGCTTGGGTGCTGCCGCGGAAACGGCATATTTCTAGAAATTTAGCTAGAAATCCCGCCTCTAGCGGCTGACACAAAGGATCAGATGACAACCCAAAAAAATTATACATTATCATTAGAAACATTATTTTCAGTTTATAAAATCTTCATTTTTTATTTTAAAAATATAAAAGATTATTTATTTCTGTTATATATAACAAAATATGTTTTAAAAGTTTAAATTTTTTTGAATATTTATTGCGATATTTTTATATATAAGTATAAATCTATTAATATTATTTACTCATTAATATAAATAGGTTATTTACATAGAAGCTAAGATTCTAAATACAGCTTCAGGCCATATATTCACATTAGCCACTAATATAACGTTATATTTTTGAAAAAAAAAAAAAGTATTTCAAGTCAAAATAAGTTATTAATAATTTAAATTTCTTGATATCTAATAAATATAATGAAATATGAAAGATATTAAGAAAAAACATGAATCGCATAACTTCAAAATCGCATTAAAATAATCCCCATAAAACGAGACCCAGGTGCATATGGATTGCATTTGTTTTACTCCAGATGTATTGGGGAGGCTTAGTTTTTGCACACACGTGCATGTGCTAATATGTTGGAAATATTGGCATACATTCCTGGCCAATAAAACCAATGATTAAGCCACCCCTCCACTTATACTTGCTCCATAAGGGCCTAATGTTTCATGTACATATTCAATTATCTGTTTCCTCATGGTGGCTGGAAGAATGATGTGCATCTGTTTCGTTCTTTTGAAGATCCGCTGTAAGAGACCTCCTTTTAAGCAGAAGTGATTCCGGTCCTTCCATCATGGTTCCCTTTAAATTCCGCGATGGACTGATGCCATATATAGTTTATTATTTGTTTGCAATTGCTGTCCTTTCCTTGAGCCTCCTTTAATTTACAGAAGTTATATTCTATTGTCCCTTGTTTGCATATTTCAGTCACTGCTATGTATACTCCATCACAGCTTAAGTGTTGACCCTGAGTTATTGGATATCGGCTTAAAGTGTCTGCTACAATATTTTCTTTCCCACGTCAGTGTACCACTTTATAATTAAATTTCTGCAGGAACAAGCTCCAACTTTATTAACCTGCTATTAGCCCCGAAGCTGTGATTAAGAAACTCAAGGCTCTTATGATCAATCAGTACTATTATTTCAGAGCCCACCAAATATTGCCGGAATTTTTTAAATGTCCACCACACAATCACTAGGGCCTCTTTGTTACAGTGTAGTTGACTTTCGGTCCTTTCAATAGGCAGCTAACAAGACAAAGAACCCCATGCTGGCCTTCTTGTATCTGAAACAGAGTAGCTCCCAATCCAAACCCACTGCTATCCGTTCGTATAAAGAATGGCTTGCCAAAATCAGGATATGACATAACGTCATCCAAGAATCCCTCCCTTACTCTTTGGAAGCTACGTTCATATTTTTCGTTCCACGTCCATGCCCTTTTTTTTTCTTAATAACTGTAATAGTGGCTCCATGTCTAGTGAAAATCTTCTATAAAACCGATTATAAAAATTACATAGCCCAAGAAAAGATTTAACATGTTTTTCACTCCGAGGCATAGGGAACTCCTGAATCGCTTGTATTTTTTCAGGGTTGGATAATATTCCATTTTCACTGATAATATAACCGAGAAATTTGACTTCAGTAGTCATTGTGGCTTTTATTCAAGTTAATACTTATCCCCTTATTCTTACACTTCTCCAGCAACTGCTTTACGTGTCCAAAATGGTCCTTTATGCTCTCTAAGGCCACAAAAACGTCAACTTCATATATTACAACAAAATTTTTTACATCTTTTGACAACACCTGATCCAAACATTGGATAAGTCCTGCCCCACTTTTTCAACCCGAAAGGAATTATATTAAAATTATATGTGTATCCATTATATCTAAACACAGTATATTTTCGGTTCTTCGGATGAAGCTTAATCTGCCAATAACTAGTGGTTAAATCGAATGTTGAAAATACTTTCTTATTTTTAAACTTAGTTAGCAACTCGTTCATAGGTGACGGGGCATTAGTATCTCGGATTATTATTTTATTCAGCTGCCTAGCGTCCAAATATAACCAAATCGATCCACCCTTTTTTACTGTTACGATGGTGTTATTGAATGGGGACAAGCATTTATATATGATTCCCCATTTAAGCATTTGGTCTATCTATTACTCTACCTCTCGTCTATATTGATAATAGGATATAGCATACGTGTGAGCCCGATACGGCCAATCTTTGCAATCTCCGAGAACACCATCTCGTATTTATTTAATAATTTCCTTAGCCTATCCCTTTGGTTATTATTTATAAATCCGGATTGGTCCACCATTTTTTCTATTTCTATTGCTGCGCTTTGAGTGTACCTGTCTTTATTATTATCTCCTCTTTGATTACTTGTGAATGGAATTAGAATGGAATTAGTGTGTTATTCATTTTTACAAAACTTCGTTCATAATCTAACACAGCCTATTTTATGCATAAAGTCCGAGCCTAATATGATGTCATGAATAAGTTTCTCCAGGATCACCAACACATGCTCGTATTCCGTCTCTGCTATGTGTAATTTTACCCATATCTGCCTCGATGCCAGCTTTACCCTTCTCCCATTAGCCATTATGACATACACCAATTTTAATGGCAACGTTTTGACTTCTGGGTCAACATAATTTATCTTATCAAACATTTCTTGTGACATTACCATTGTCTGACTTCCTGAGTCAAATAATGCATTAGTCACAATCTCCCTTATTTTTACTCCTATCTTTGGACATATCTGAGGTGCCATTATTGGCATCCTATCTTCTTCATTACACACTAGATTCGCTACTTGTATATGATCAATTTTTTCACTTTCGTCCCTATCCAGATCTCCTATTTTCATTCTACAATTTTCCAACATCCTTAAGACTTCAACCATCTGTTCCACTGTTTTTTTTGCCTATCATCATTTGTTCTATCTCCCTAGGCAAACTATGCCTAGCTATTCGCATAATCTGTTCTGACAATGGATACACTGTGAATGTTCTCATCTTTGCTACTTGTCTACAAACGAATATGCTAAAT
This sequence comes from Epiperipatus broadwayi, assembly GCA_028023455.1. Classification (NCBI taxonomy): domain Eukaryota; kingdom Metazoa; phylum Onychophora; class Udeonychophora; order Euonychophora; family Peripatidae; genus Epiperipatus; species Epiperipatus broadwayi. The sequence goes on from JAQFVV010000060.1 coordinate 1,971,911, forward strand.
GGTTCCCCCCATTTGCCATTTATTCTGCACTACCTGTAGCTTAATTTTTTCCTGGGTCTTCCCCTAGTAATTTGTCAACATTGAGAGCTTGTATTCCTCGAATCTTGTCGGTTTTATTCATAATGAATTCCACCAGAGCTGAGCTTCTTGTATGTAGCTGTGAGCTATAGCGATCCTTGCCTCCTCGTTTAGCCTATTCGCTGTACAATATCGTTCCAGCCTCTCCAAATGCTCGTTAGGATTTTCCCCAGTGTGGCCCGAGAAATCATGAATTTTTAAAATTGGTTAACTGGCGAAGTTGTTGCTCATAATATTATTATTTTCATTACTTGCTTACACTCATTCGCTTGTGTTTTTTTGTTTTTTACTGTTAGCTTTGGTAGTCTCTATTATATTTTCTACCTTATTCTCACTTTTTTCTACCTTTGACCCCATTTTCTCTATTGCTACCGCTAACTGGCTTACATCCAGTCGTAGATTTTCTATAGCCTTTTCATTTTTATCTTTTAGCATCTCAATTTTTGTCCCTTGCTCTAATTTAAATTTCTCTACTTCATGGCACATTGTTTCCAGTTTACCTTCTACATTGGCTACCTTTTCATTTCTATTCTGACCTCCTGTGCTACATTATCCCATTTCCCCATAATTCATTGCTCAAATTTCTTGAGTATCTTAGCTTGGCTATCCAAGTTTTTATTTGTGATCACCATTTGACATGAGGTTTGTTTCATACTTTCATTCAATTCTTCAACTTTCTGATTGAAGCTTTTAGTTAGTTTTTCACATAACTCTTCCATCATTTTCTTATTTGATTCCTCCCTTTGCTTCTTTCTTTCATTTAATTCTTTGGAAAATTGTTGCTGATCTTTCATTATTTTCTTCAACATACCCATTAAATCACTGCTTTCTACACTACCTTCCTCTTTGTGCTTCGTTATTATCTTCCATCTCCATTTCATTACTAAAATTTTCAGTTTGTTCCTCACTACTAACCCTTTCCTCTTCGTCACTTTGGACATCCATATTTGTCTTTGATCTCATGCGCATCAAATTTATTATATGAAATGAATATTGTAGAGTAACTTTATTCGTTATGACTGTTTGACTAATATTATCCTAAATTTATAACAACATCTTATTTCTTTTAATTTATAATTATTGTATTCGGCATGTTTGCTCATCTCCCCCATCCCTATTCACTAAAACTCACTCGCCTGAGCCTGCCTTAAAGATTCCCGTAATTAAAAAAAAAGAATTTTTTTTTTGTACTACGGCCTAGCTCCCGAAAATCATACACTATCTCTCTCTTTCATTGAATTTTGTTGTTTTTTGCTTTTGTCTTTCACCAAGCTACTTATTTTATTTTTTAATTTATATACAAATCTATTTTAACTGTGCTGTATACTCATTCGACTGGATTATTACCTTTAAATGTGATAATATCCTGGACTGGCCCCCATTTTATAACAGTTTTTGTACATTTGTAACAGCTTAGCATTTGAAGTGAAATTGATTATGGTTACTGTTACCCCAAGCAAGAAGCAAATACAAACCTAATTAACTTTTAAGTCTATATTCCTTACTGAACACTGAAAAAATATGTCCATATTATTCCAACATTATATTTCCGGTCAGATGCCCCTTGGCTGCTAGACAAAATATTTGTAAGGAATACTTTATTAGACATCCAGCACTTGATGGTAACAGAAGACATCCAGCACTTGATGGTAACAGAAGAATATGAGTATATAGCCCCCCTTCTTCTTCTTTGTTTATTCCACCTTTCTCTTTAGAATAAAAAGAGAATTTTCTTTATTTGTCTCCTTATTTTGTTTAAATCTAAAGTTAACCACATAAGTTTTAATGACCTAGATTTAATTTACTACTGTTATTCATTCGCTTGGTGAAAAAATAATTAAGCAAGACAACTATTTTTTAGCAGTAATAATGTTTAATTAAAAGAAAAAAAATTATCAAGTTAAATGGTATAATGAATTCAATTATCTAAAATAATAAAGAAATCTATAAGCATTGAAATAATATAATTATATGGCAGAATAGCTAATTAGCAAAAGTCCAGCATAAAGTAATTGTTCTTTTATCTAACAAAAAAATAACTTCTCTAGTAATAGTTCTTTCTTTTTTTTTTATTTTTAATATTAATTAAAATAAAAATTGTTTATTTTTTATTTAATAAAATTAATCAATACATGCATGTTTGATAGAAAAATGTTTATCTAGGTTATTAGACATCCAACACTCTATAGACTGTCCTATGGGAAGCACTCCCTTCTTTTGCAGATGGTTGATTCTTCACTAGACACTCCGGCTGGCTGGGTTATTTTTGGTGTGGTCTGTTGCAGTTGGTTTAGTCTCCTTCTTTCTTGCTTTCTTGTTTCTTAGCATTATTCTTTTTTTTTTCAGGCATAGTACGGTTAATAATGGCAATCTTTTTAGCAGGCATGGCAGCAGATGTTCTTTCATGGGTGAGTTCGAATTTAGTTGGGTAAAGACTGAGCAAATGCCCATTTAGGGCTACTAGCCACGCATATGAACAAACATATGTCCCGCTAATATTGCTTTGAAATGCTAGTCTCACGTTTAGTTTTTTAGACTACTCTGATTACAGAAAATCCAAAAATCAACTGATTAATAATCTCGATCTGCCTTATTTATAGATTTTCCAGCTATTGTCTACTGGAATACCACTATTTAACAATATGTCCTTTCACACATTTATTTTTTATCTTACACAGATCTATGATGAAAAATTTGTACAAGTTTCACATTTTAAATAAAATTTACATTTAAATGTACTTTTTTTACAATGTTTTAAATATCATAACTTTCTTATACCTTCATTTGCCTATAAGTTTGTAATATCTTTTATTTACTTTTTTTTCTTTTCAAATAAGTGATTTTAAAGAGAAAAAGAGACGTATTTTGTTATACACCCTCTTCCCTTCTTATTTGTTTTTCAATCTTTATTTATTACCTTTTTTTATATATTTTTTCTTTTTTTAAAATGAAAGTCTTTACAGCCTTTTAACTAATTTTCAATTAATTATTAACCCTTTCACTAGTTATATATATATTTTTTCCCTTTTGTCATTGAAAAATATCAGAGATCTAATTCTTTTAATTTCTTTGTTTCACTTTTACCCTTTAACTAATTTCTTTTTATTATTATTATTATTATTAATAAATACATACATGTGTGTTCACAACTGTATGTAGTTGGCACAATATTTTTAACCTATATGCCGGTTTGTAAATTAGCATACTTAAATTGTGCTAAAAGGGATAATTATAAGTGATCTAGTTTATCAAGTAATCCATAGAGTTTATAAGAATAAACTAAGGAGGAGTAAAGCATATTTGGGACTTAGCTAATTCTTTATAATATGCTTTAACATATCAATCTCGGTCTTACTTAACTAAATATAGACATTTATTATGAAAACCTGAATTACACTAAGCCACAACATAGTAGGTTAATTAACATATATAAAAATAGGTTTTCAGATCGGAGATTTATAGATGTGCTAAAAGCAACATAAATTAGCTATGTGAGAGCTTGTACTCATCTCTCCAAAATTATTAATATTATCGATCTCCGCTCTAAATGAAGGCATAGCATAAATTAATGAATTAATAATATATATAATAGAAAATAAGCATAACCACAGATTAGAAAGATACAGATATAATAATAATAATAATAATACGAAGCAGCAGCAACAGCACTTAGCCATATAACTCTTTAATAATATTTTAGACAAGCTTCACTTTTTTTGCGTAAACACAATTTAAATTACTTACTACTCAAAGGTGAAATAGAAAACTAGTATTTTATTTCAATAATAATAACAACAACAACAACAACTGATTACAGTTATTATATTAAGAAAATTATTAACTATAAATATTCATTAAGCAGGCAATATTCTTACAAAGATTATTATTATTATATTAAAAGGTACAAAATTTACTTGTTAAACATTATTACAAGCTATTAATTATGAAGGTTTAACATTTAGCTAGCTTTAGAATTATGAATTAATTTAGTTTTAATTTTATAGAGCTCTGCGGGAAGATATATTACCGATCTTCCAGCTGAGGTGTTTTCATGGGGTCTGGCACTGGCTTTCTCCTTTAGGCTGGCTTGTCCAATGACTTCTTGGCAGGCTGTAGGTCTTGAAATCCTCCATCATCCTGAACCAATTTTGAAAAGGAAGACGGCATTGCTCTCTATCCCACTGTTTTTATCGTAAAAAAAGAGTGAGCGAGTGAACATTTGTCTGAATTTTGGGTTTTTTTATTAACTCTTTCTCTCCTCCTTTCACAAGTCATTAATTTATTTACAACTTTTAATTTTCAATTTTAAGTTTTAATAGCAGTTTACAATTTAATGAGAGATTTTTCTGAGAAACCAATGACCTTTATTCCCTTTTTAAAAAAAGATTTAAGTTGTCAACATTCTGCTATGTATATAAGACCGTCACCCTTATATTTAAAATTCATATGCAAATACAAACAAATTTATAATTTAGAAGTAAATCAGAAAAGTTGTAATGCTTACTAACTATCACATTACAGTTCCCTTTGCATATATACATAGGTGCGCTTCTACACATACAATGATGTTTACAACTTACTTTAGTTTATTAATCTTTAATTTATAACTGCGTATACATTATAAGCATACAGACATTAATATATTGGATGTGCACACATATCCGCACATACATGTAAATATATGCTATTACATATTAATATAAATTATAAGGTTATATACATGGACTGGGACTGGTTTGAATAAGGAAAGAAGACTTCTATGGTACATTGTAGGTAAAACAGAATGATAGACAAATAATACTGTTTTAATGTTATATAAAAAAAGCAAAAATAAAGAAGGAAAGAGGAAGAGAAAGTATTGATCATTATATTTGAATGTAATAATAGATTCAATAAGGTAGATATTTTTCATTTAAGCCAAAGACAATTTAAAAATAAATTTAAAGAAATATTATGCTATGAACATTTATATACATATTATAACGGTCAGATAATATGTGGAAGCTTCCAGTCTTACCGTATCTGCACTACAGAACCCCACTAGGCCATTTGAACCTAGAAAATTTATAGAGTAGGCAGATACACGCTGTTAAAGATCCAACTTTTATTTATTTAGACGGTCAGCCCCAGTCACTAGCTCAGTGGAGACGCAGAGATAATAATATATAACTTTGTTTAATTTGTATCTTAAATATAAAAAAATAAAAGCCACTGCCAGTAATTAACACACAAACAACATTTATTAACGCATATATATAATCATTTAAAATTTGAGGAATAACATTTATTATTTTAGATTTTAATATTAACTTTTAATTTAAATGATTATTTTAAAATTTTAAACCATCCATACAGATGAATTTAATAATATTTTTTAAGAGTGTCGAGTATGAATAAACTACATAGATTGCATTTGAAAAGAAAATATTCTATCCCTGATTTAACCTTAGGCCAAAAGTTCGCAGCCAAACCAACGTCAATCCATCTGATATATCGATGTATTCAATGCAGTATGAATACGACAGCACAAAATACCATACTGTCAGGAATGTACATCTGAACAGCATGGTTAAGAAGACATTGACTCTCATCCAGACAGGAATGCTACATCTGTCTGGTGAGAAGAACAATAAAAAAACTCCATAGGAAGGAACGGCGTTTTTCGTCTTACTATCCCCTTCCGTAGGCAAAAAGGGGTGTGCGGCATAATATGCGATCCTGCATGTAGCGAATCTCATACTACATCTACTAATTACACCAATATATCCAATCCATTGACCCAATTTAACTACGAAACAAATAACCTTAGATTAACCCCCCTTAATTAATTAATATAACTTTACAAATCTATATAGCCATTCATGCCCGACTTAAATTTAACATTTATATAATTTCGCACAGATGAATTTTATAATAGTTTGTTTTATAATGTTGAGTATAGATCGGCTACATAGATTACACGGTCAAAAACATTTCAAAATAAACAAACGATCAAAATATAAAATCATTGATGGAATTGCAGAGGGAAATTTACAAGAAACCCAATGGCATTCATCATAAGATGCCGCATTGACACCAATAACTTAAAAGACATCCGAATAAATACATTTTAGATACTCACCATAAGGTATCATTATTTACCGAATGTCTATATATTTTAATCGAATATGAAAACAAAAACATAATTAAACGTAAATGAATCTATGCAAGTGTCTATACCCAACTTAAATTTAATGCATTTAAATAATTTATACAATAAATATTAATAGAAAAAAAATGGAAATGATTTAACAAACAAATAATACATTCAATCAAAATAATTAATAAATAATTTAGTTTGGTCAGATAGGCAATACTATTGCTATAATTTAAATACTGGGAAAGTTTTATATTTAGTGTTCATGAATTTTTAAAGTTCTTATGGTTTTAAAAGGTCCATATTTTGTAGTTGCTTGTAATTTTGAATGTGTATTCCCACCCCGTCCTGAAGAGATTGGTATCCAGTTAGCCATTTGTCCTTTATGGTAGATGATATTCTTCCGGGCCCTGATGTCCTGTCGTCCGCAATATAGGAAAACAATGTTTCATTTTTCAAGAACAACTGAAGGAATTGAAAGTGCATCTTTCAATCCCTTCCCCTCCAATTCTCTCTGACTTAACACATATCTAGCTTCTTTAATTCACATCTCTTTCCTTTTATAATAAACTTTCGGATCCAGTGGACATTACGTCATGACGATGATGATCTTTTCATTCTGGTCCGTTTCCTGAGGGATTTCTTTTATTGGCTATTAGTTTCTATTGTTTTTTCTCTCCTATCTGACCTTTTCTTATATATTTTGAAATGCCCAAGGGCTAGTTCACTTGGACTAATTAAAATAATCATTTCCATTTTACAATAACATTAATTAATTTATTGTACAAACTTAGATATATTTTTATCTTTAAATCTTTACTGAAAATTTAGTTTTAAAATACTTTTTTACTTCTTAATAAAGTTTTCATTTAATAATTTTTCATCTGTGCGATTTTATATATTAAGAGTTTAGATGATTTTTAATTTTCAATTTTTAATTCTAAAAAAAAAAAAGTTTTTCTCTGCGAACTTTTATTTTTCATGTTTAAATTAAAAAAATAAATAATGTAACAGCGTATGTACCTGTTACAATATATATATACACACATTACAGTACTGCTGTGGACACTTGTAGTTATTAAGCTATTGTGTATAATTGGACAGGTTAAATTATTACTAATATAAAGACTTTACAAATATGGATGTGTTTTATGTAGACTTTAAATAGTTCATTATTTTTGGTCTTATTTAGCATATCGGCCTTTTGCTTATTTATTCTTTGTCTGCTTTGTTTATATTATGTTCTTTTTCTGTGAATACTTGTATTTTGGTTCACTGTGATTTTATAATTGGCATAATGTTGTAGTTCTGTACATTATATAAATTAAAATAGAAATAAAACAAACTAACTCCTTTTTAAAACTTGTTTTTTATATAACTATAATCATGAAAAAAAAAAAAATCCAATGTTTCGACTATTTTATATAGTCTTTTTCAAGGCACACTAAAATAAAATATATATATAACAAATAACACATATTCCAAAATAAATAAATAAAAAATTACAAAATATATTCATAGCCAAAAATTTATTTTATCTCACTCCCCTTTCCTATTACCAACAAACACAACTCAAAGAGAAACAATTTCCTTTTTTTTTAAAAAATAAAAAATCTATATATATATATCCTTTAAAACATTTAAAGGATATATATAGATTTTTTGGTTATGAATATATTTTGTAATTTTTTATTTATTTATTTTTTATTTTGGAATATATGTTATTTGTTATATATATATTATTTTATTTTAGTGTGCCTTGAAAAAGACTATATAAAATAGTCGAAACGTTGGATTTTTTCCCCCATGGTTATAGTCATATAAAAAATAAGTTGTAAAAAGAAGGAGTTAGTTTGTTTTATTTCTATTTTGGATATTTATGAACTATTTTGAAAAGAAGAACTCTGTGCTTGATGTATTAAATTATGTAAATTAAATTCTTTTTGATTATTATCATCATCATTACAACAGAAATAATATTCATCATCTTAGTCTTCTTCCTCTTTTTTTCTTCATCCTCATCATCTTTCTCCTATTTTAATTGTTGTTATTGTTTAATTATTAGATTTTTGTACACTTATTATTTTAATGTGCATTTTGTGATTGACCATTGGTTATTGTTTTGCACTTTATTGTTCAGTTATATAGTTCAAACCTTGTTCAAGATCTAGAATATTTTTTTTGTTTAAATTAATAATAAAAGATAATGTAATTCATCATTACCTAGTAAGAGAATGCTGATCTTATCAGTGGTTGCACCATCCATGTTAGGGATAAGGTACTGAAACAGACCTAGGGTTGTACTTTTTTTTTTTTAGATTAATACAATTATATATAAGAATATATGAAGATTTAAACCCTGAGATTAATGGCTGTTAGGAATAACCATGTTGAGTATTTTTGAACTGAGTTTCCAAACTAATTATGGACAGATTAGGTGTTCCTCCAATTTCCTGACCATCAATCCCATTAAACAAGTACAGAGAAGATCTATCTCTTGCCACTATATATGTTATTTATTTATTTAAAACATATTTGCTATACTGCACATTAGGGCAACATCTCTAAAATGTAGATCAGTTTCAAATTGCTCTCTAGTTTCTTAGATATTATTAGCTCCTCCGTTTTCCCATCATTAGCTCAGAATAAAACATGGCAATGTGTCACAGGTTGTAAATAATACCTATATTTAGCTAAGTTTGGAATGAGAGAGAGAAATGAACACCTAGATTTAAAATAATATGAATATAATAAAACGAAAATGTATTTATTTCTTATGTGATACTTGTATGCGGGTAGTATTCTTATCAGAGAAAATTCATTTAACTAGATTGAATTCAATTTATGAGCTCTGATGTGCTTATATCCTATTTAACCAATTGTAATTATTATTTAGCAATAATTTTAATAATACACCTGGGTCTCGTTTTACGCGATAGATAGGTTCCTCAGAAAACACGCGCAAACGAAATCGTGCAAAAATAGACGTAACTTACATTGAAAAAGGGGGGATGTGGTCTGTGATTTTTTAAAATTTGCGTAAAAGCAAAGCACCAACGTAAAATTACTTTAAAATTCGCGCAAAAAAAAAATAAGGAAATAAAATATGACTAATAAAAAATTTCAAATTTGAAAAAAATTGATACTAGACAAACTTTTTTAACTATAATATTTAATTTTATTCAAACAATATATTTTTATGCATAATTTTCAGTAATTTACATTTTTTTATACACGTTTTAATTATTATCGCTATTTGCCGTTGTTGTGTTTAACGGTGTAAATAAAACTTTTATAAATATTATTATGTAATTAAAAACTTTTATAAATATTACTCCAGAAGTAGATATATATGTGTGTGTATTAAACTTGAATTTGTATAAATAAAATATGTAGAAAGTACAAACTTTGCAAATTGGTAAAAAAACAGATTCTCCAAAAAAGAAAATACAACTAGCGCCAATGTCACTCTCACGTTGTGTTAATTGTTTCCTGGTGACAACGTAATTAGTAATTAATCTTTGAGATGATGATTTTATTAATTGTTTATGAACGCGATCTCCAGACATACAATCATTTAGCTCTCGTTGGAATTTAAGAGCACGTTCGTGATTAGTGTCATTAGTAAGAAAATAATTTGCCAACTGATTAGAAAGTTGAAGACCTTCTCGAATCATTTTTGAAGTGAAAGGAACAGGTTCCACTTCTGTTTCATTATCTTTTTTTACATTTTCTTCTGTATCTAAACGTTTATTTTTGTCTTTAATTTTCAATTCTGTTTAAAAAATCAAATTTCGTTTCACTGCTTATTACTCACTTTTTAAAAATAAACTTGCGGACACTAAATAATTAATAATTGATTACGTTATTTTTTAAAAGGCAAAAACAGAATGTGATTTAAAATGTAAAATTAACACGCACAATGTTTGAACAAATTTACATTATAATCTTGTAAAATTTAATGTGTGTAAACAAAAAATGTGGAAATCATGATTTTAATTTCATTATTGCATAAAATCTTACTATTATAAAGCACTGAAAATATTGAAATTATTAAGATGAAAGTCGAATTCCAATAATGTGCTATTACTTTCAATATAACGTAAGTGCTCGAAATTTATTATTTAAAGTAACAGCGCATTATTGAAGTTAGACTTCCGGTGAAACATGGAATCGCGTAACTTCAAAATCATGTTAAATAAGTCCGCGTAAAAAAGAGACCCAGGTGTACAAATAAAGAATAGCAAAAGTATAAATTAATCGGATAGGATATATATATCGAAGTTATAATAAATATTAAATACATATTTAAGGAGAAAATTAATATTAATTTTAATATCTGCTATAAATATTAAAATTATTTTTGTTAATAAAGGCAAATAAAAATTTATTTTACTACAGCATCACAATTCTGATTTTACTCTTTAATTTTCTAAAAATAGGTTTGAACTCTTTTAAAAATGGATTTCTAGGATGATTTTTATTGGGAAGGTTTAAGGTTTCATTTGATGAACTTTTCTTGAGTTATTCTCCAGACAGAATGATAGTATGACTGGATTATATATATTTATGGATAGGTTGACAAAAATCATATGCAAGATGATAGGTAATGCTGGTCCTTGATTCTCAATCATTTGTGCATGTAAGAATGACACACTTTTAAAATGGACATCTGAAGGAAGCTACATAGGTCCAGGTTTAGTTGACCTGTTTACTAATAAGATTTTTCACCTCAGCTTAATATTTTCAGCTAGTATATCAGTTTTCCTATTAACTGCAATTAAATAGTTTGCAAATTAGCTGCTTTTTAATTAACTGAAAATGCCATTCTAATCTGGTATACTGTTATGATGCAAGGTATTGTTCGAGAAGGAACAGATCTCTTTCCAAAGGATCTGATAAAATACATCAAGAAAGCCAGACAAATTGATAAAAGAACTTGTCTTGACCAATTGGCAGAACAGACATGGGGTCAATTGAAGATGTAGTAGAAATATCATCACTTAATTCAGATTCCTTTGTGCCAGCTTACCTTATAACTGATTATGGACTTTCCATCCTTGCCTCAACCCACAATATGTAATACATGTAACTATCAGAAGTCACCCTCTTGTTTTCTTAATTTTGTACAATCTGCTATAAATAGTCTCTTTTTGAAATGTAATCTGGTATGCTGTTAAACAAACTATTTGCTGCTAGATGTGATCCAAAAATCCTTGGCAATGATGATATTACAGCTTTTTTTAAAATAAGAAAACTATTTCTCTGAACACCCCCCCCCCTTCCCAAGCATCTTATAGGGTTTTTTTATACCAACAATATTCAAGATTACACATAATATATCTGGTACCTTTATTTATTGTTACAATTAGTTTTTTAAAAAAAAAAAACACATTCTCTCTTTTTTAAAAAATATAAATATATCTTTTGCTAGTATGAATAAGAATGAAATAATAGCTTGTGACTTTTAGCAAAAAAAAAAATTCGAACTGGATACTTTTACAATAAAAGACTATTTATTTATTTCTCTTTGGTATAAAAGCTTGTTTTTAAATGAAATGGGCCTAAACCAGTATAGTACATTATTTGAGATGATGTGGTAAACTGTTACATGTAGCCAATACATGGAATAAATCTGCTGTTATATATTTTTTGCCTTTATTCACTTTTTATTTATGCATTACAACATGTTAGGTTTGTAGTGCAATATCATAAATGAGTTTCATGAATCCTAAGCTATAGTTCGGTGTTAATAATATGTCCACTAATGAGTATAAAGTCAAACCTGGGGTAGTGGTGCTGTTATAGGTATTAAATAATATCAGTTCAAAGTAATAAATGTTCTAATAATCTTAGATATCATAAGTTATATCCATATGACAAGCACATTATCAGCAATAGGTTTTTAAACTGGTAATATCCTTTCATAAGCTCATCATAAAATGTATATTTTGCTGCCTAAGTATGGCCTGATCTAATCCATCTCGTGGCATCCAGTTGCATTTGGCACTACAATATGTCATGATTTGCTATCCAACATCCATTTTGTTAAGTATATGATGGAAATCTGAGAATAAAAACATTCTTAAAGAAACAAAGCCATATTGCATAAATGAAAGTGAAATGCGGGAATGATGAAATGCCCAAAATAGTGGAGAAATGCAATGATGAAGAAAATTAAATTAACACAGTGAAGTTAGATGAACATGAGTAAACATGCTAGGGGCAATTGAGCCCGGATATGTGTTGAAGGATGGACACAATAATCATCAATATATTTATATAAAAGGAAAAATATTTCTATTTTATTTGATATATGATAATAGGGTCTAAAATTTAAACAATTATAATTTCTGTCCTGTTTATGAGACATAAAAAAGATTTTAACTGTATAATGCCTTTGGACAATTTGTAAAATTGCAATACAACTAATCATCTCTGAAATCTGGAAAGTAACTTTGTATGAGATTCATTAAGTTCCTGAACTTGCTACTATATACTTATATTGGTATCACTGTATAAACTACTTGGTAAGGTTCCATAATCTTGATGTATATTTGTGTGGTCATATTGACATGATATAGTATCTTGCTGAGTGGCATTTATTATAGAAATTAAAGAATTTTTTCTTAAATAATTGTTAAATTTTCACTTTAATTGATTTGGTTAAATATCTGCCAGCCTTAAGACATAAAAAAATATCATTTACATTTAAAATGATAACCTTTTTTGTGATTTCAATGCAAGCTCGCATTGGAACGCTACATAGCTCATTTTGTTTGCAATGCATTATTGCATTTTAATGTTTATATCAACATTACTTAACAGTATTCAATGCAATCTTCCATTATTTGATTTCAGCACATGCATAAAGTATAATATTAGTTTATTTTATATAGATAACTGTTATAATTAATGAGTTATTAGATTTTTTTTGGACCTTCTCTGTTATCCCTTCTACATTGGAAGAGAATAGATATAAATGTAATTATTATTCATTTTTATTTACATTTTTTAAAATTATCCTGACAAATATGTTATATAATAATTATTATTTTTTAAAAAAACATATCATTTTCAACCATTATTGGTTCACTTAAGGATGAAGAACTTTCCAAGTTCAATCCATTTTTTTTAATCTACAATCTCTTTTCTCCATATCACCCTTCACACACCTTATTTCATCCATCCATCTCACATGTTGTCTCATTCTAAGTCTTTTACAATCTCTTGGAATCCTGTTTAAGATTTCAACTGACCATCTATTATCATCTCTTCTAGCAATATTTCCAGTCCAATTCCATTTTAGTTTCTTAATTCTTTTAATGATGTAATCACTGTTTGTTCTCTTACCCATGTATTTTGTTTTCAATCTCTTCTTCTTACTCTTAACATGCATCTCTCCATACTTTTTTGAATAGTCTGAAGTCGTTCTATTGCTCTTCTCTTAAGTATCCAAGTCTGATCTGTAAATAAGAACTGGGTCCTTTTCAAACACATAAGCATATTTTCTTTTAATATTAAATTATTTCTACCAAAAGCACTCTCACCAAGTTTAATTCTATGATTATTCTTCATTATGTTTTCATCTGCAGTAATAATCTGACCAAGATATTTCTAGTTGTAACTTCTTCTAACTCATCACTTAACATTGTTTTAGTCATTTTAACATTTATCTTTAATCATACTTTCTTATTTTCATCTGATTATTTTTGCAACATTTTTTGAAGCTCTAAGGCATTATTTGCAAAAAGAAATACATCATCTGCAAAATTCAGATGATTTAAATAATTTCCATTTTTTATTCTCTTAGCTTCCCATTTTAATCCACAAAATAATTCTTCCAAAACTGCTGTAAAAAGTTTTGGAGATATGGAATCACTCGTTTATACCCCTCTTCTCGGTGTTATAATTCAATTGTTGCTGTTGCATTTTTAGTTCTTCAGAATATGACAATATCCTGAGGTCTTATATCTTGATAATGCAATGTTTTAAGAAATGCTAATAGAATCAAATGCCTTTTCATAATCTATAAATCCCAAGCATAATGGCAATTCATATTCATTGGTCCTTTCTATAACTTCTAATCCTTGGATATGATCCACTGTACTAAACCCACTTCTAAATCCAGCTTATTCTTTCGTTGATTAAAATCCAAAGTTTGCTATCGACTAGTTGTAATTATTTTGGAAATTTTTTTGTATAGAACTGATAAAAGACTAATAGGTCCTCAATTTCTAATATCTTCTTTTTTACCTTTTTTAAATATTAATACTAAATTCTTTCAATTATCTGGTATGTCTTTATCATTTAGATATTTGGTATATAACTTTTCCAAAAATGTTTCCATTTCTTCATCTACTTTTTTAAAGATATCAATTATAATTTTACCATTACTTGGGATTTTCTTCTTTTTCATAAATTTAATTTCATATCTCATTTTTTTTTATTTAAAATCCTGGGAAATTCAGAAGATATCTTAGTTATAGGGAATACTTTTTCTTGTTCTTTATTGCTATATAATTTTTGATAGAACTTCTACACATTTCATGATGTCATCTCTCTTTTTAATAAGATTTCTATTTTCTTTCTTACTGCAGAAATAAGTATGATACCAATACCAAGATGTTTTACACTCTTGATACGTTTATTTCTACATCTTTCCTTACTAGTTTTTTAATGTCATTATCAACTCTTTTCGCACCATTTTACAAAATTTGGGATATTCAGTCCTCTTTAATGCATCATTTTTATATATTTTCATATTTTTTATCTTTTTTTTTATAAATTGTCTAGCCTCAGTAGAAATTTTACTGGTCCATTGCTGCTTTTTTATACCAGCTGTCTTGTTGGAGATTTTAAAAAGTGTATCAGGTATTTTTCTATTGATTTCTTTTAAATCTGAATCATGTGCAAAATTTGTTACTATTTGAAAATGATTTGCAAGTTCTAATTTAAATTCATTGGAATGTTTCCTAAAATTCAGAATATCAACTGTGAATATTGTTTTTCTTAATAATTTTTATCCCTAGTTTTGCATTACATGTATCTTATATCACTAATCGATAATCAGTTCCTGTTTTGAATTTATTAAGAACATTAGTATCTTGAAATACATATTTTTTGTTATTTAAAATATAATTCAATTCTACTGTACCTTTATTTGTGGATGCTTCCATGTCTATTTTTATCATTTTTTTCAAAAAAAGAATTCATAATACAAAGTTTTTCTTTTTCTGTAAACTCAACAAGTCTCATTTATATCACCATAACCAAAATTGCCTATAGCATTTTTATCTTTCAATTGTTTACAAATTCTAGCATTAAAAGTCTCCCATAACAATTTTAAAATGTTGTTTTGTCTGATCAAAAGCCTTTTGTTCATCTTCCATTTCATCAACACAACGAGATCTTGTTGCAGCATAAACCTGAAATATCTGCTATTAAACTGAATAACAAACCTTGACACTCTATCTGATTCACTATTAATCTCAATAAATCCTATTCTATGTTTGTGCTTTTGTAGTACTACACATGTCTATTTTTAACATCATCTCTTCATTTTTTTTTTATGCTTACAAAGTTCAATAAGGTCCCATTTAATATGAGACACTTCTTCCAATTCTTACATTCTTCATTCACTTGAAAGTGATCTGTAATTTTAAATACCTAGATAAAATGTCATCAAATGGCAGCCTAGGTCCACAACCAGGAGATTCTTAGCATCCTTGGTTTTTGGTCGCCAGCCACTGCTTTGACTGGCAACTTGACAGCCTTATGGGATTAGGCCATGATTTATTTTTGTCTGTCATGGTTGTAAATATTTACTATAAAAAAAAAATTGTTCACACAAATTCATTCTGCGTTCATGAAAAATCAATTTTTTACAATAAGAGTTATCAGGCAACTAAGAATAAAGACCATGGTATTTTTAGATCTTAAACTTAGAAGTAAAAAGTCAATAAACTCACCACTTTGGCTAATGTGTGTTCGTGAGCAGCCCATCCATGTTTGTATACTAGATGAATAATCATGTAATAATAACAATTGCGCCGAACAAGAACATATGGAGTGAACATTGTGAATTTGCTCCAGTTTTTTTAAAGCCTCCAAGATGAATCAAAGGATTTTTTTTTCAGTTAACACCAAATTCCATTTTAATAAAAATCAGGTTTTTTTTTTTTAACATTGTGGATTTTGGAGAAAAAAAGAAAATACTTTTTCTATGTGGATTTTGAAAAGCAAGTTATATCTAACTTACTCAAAATATTAGAATCTAAATGTTTTTACTTACATCTATTATATTTTTATATTATATTTTAGAAATTGCAATGTATATACATATAATCTAAATCTTTTAGCTTATATAAATATTTATAACATATTTCAATAAATAAAAAAATAAATAATGTTTTTCTATAGTAGACTTTGAAAACATGTCTTTCCTACAATTATCTTTGCATGTCAAAAAGTAATTATAAAGCATAATTCTTTGGGATATATATATATATTTCTAATATTGTTTATTAACATGGATTTGAGCACAGACTTTTAGGCTTCCTTCAGCTATTCACCCCATTCTTATATAGCCAATAAACATGACCTTCACATGAAAAAGATAAATGATCTCCAATATAGTTTTTTGTGCTAAACCAGCACTCATCAGTTAGTCCAGATCATCATTTCCCACACATATATAATCAGTGTTCAGTTTATATTAAGATAGAAAATTTTTAAATTTAGAGTCAACCATGAGTATGACAGCAATATTGGCATCAACAAAGGTCCATTAAAGTTTGAAGATTTGCTATCTTAATATAAACTGAGCACTGATTATATATGTGTGGAAGATAACTTATGAGTGCTGGTTCAGCAGAAAATACATTTATTAGAGAGCATTTATCTTTTTCACATGTGTGATAATGTGTATCTGGTTTACAAGATGAAGTGGATAGTTGAAGGAAGCTTGAAAGTCTGTGTTCAAATCTGTTTAAATATATCGTAAAGTTCGGTATTTACAATATACTAGTACTAATATTAACAAAAATGTGTAATTTAGATCATTCATTTGAAAAAACATTAAACAAAGAAAAGGTTTTAAACATAAAATACATAATTTTATTGTGAAATCTAATTATGCACTTTTGTTACCAATCTGTAAAATTATTTTCTTTGTTAAATTTTTTTTTTTTGGCTTTTTAAATCTTTACATATAAAGTTTTCAGACATTATTTAATTTCAATAAAATGACTAAGTAAATTTGTTTGTTTTATACTTAATTTATTAATTAAGAAAAAAAAAAACAACAGTTTTATTTAGCTTTTTTTTTTAATTTATAAAATTTATTTAAGGTTAATGTTGTGTACCTAAAATAATTTAAATTAAAATTAGTTTTTATTTATTATAAGATTAAAATGAATTAGATTTTAATTATTAAATAAATATTTAAAAAATTGCAACTTTATGCTCACAATCAGACACACATACACTTATATATATATTGAAACAGATAGTAATCTATATATCAATCTCTAATTTATTGTAAAAATGTAGTAGTTGCAAATTATAAACCAAATTCAATTTCATTTTAAGAATTTCTTTTATCCAGGTAAGCACACACACACATTGGTAAAGATTTGTTTAAAATCAAATTAAGTCAACTTTAGTTTAAAAACGAAGAAACTGATTTATTTTAACTAAATTTATTTTAAATAAATCTGTTTAAAATTATATTACAGGAACAAAGCTTAATTAAATTCTAATCTATAAAACTTTTACAATTACGCATTATTAATTAAAATTCTTGAAAAGTCAGTTTCTTTGTAAGGTTTTCACTGGTTTTGAAAATGTTTATTTTCAATTAGATATAATTTGGAGATTAAGATTTCTATGTGTCATCTATAAACGTAGGGGCTTGTTTAATTAAAGAATTGTGCAAACCTGTGGGCTGGTTTAATTGGTACTCATCTTATAGCTAAAGGCACTGCTCTATGGCGCGGTTTTCGTGCCAAAACACATAAAAATGCTGTTTCCGCGGCCAACATGTTCGAACCCGCGTTTTCTATAATACAACTTTTTTTGTTGTGCTACAGAATGCAGGCCGCTATGTTGCATCGCAGTACAGCATGTATGTCGCATAGCAGCAAATACATTTTCCGAATTCGCACAATTTATAAAATAATTACGGCTTGATGAGAGAGTTTGTATTTGAATTGTATTGAAATGTTGTTTTCATTGGATTTTTTTTTATTTTAAACTATTGAAATGTTCAGATTTTTTAAAACAATAATTATAAGACTTTTTACAACGTACTGTATTGAACTTTTATTTGGGAAAATGTTAAATATCTATGTTTTTATTGAGTTGCAATTAGGTAATGTGTCAAGTAACGTACTGTTAGTAACATTCCACGAGACAAAGAAGATTCTACCGTCTGTATATTTTTGAAGTAAAAAAGAGCTGTACGAAAAAAATATCCAGTAAGAAAAGTCCAAATATACAGGTTTTTTTGTAAATTTAATAAAAAGCAAATATTATAAACATGTTTAATAAGTAAAGAAGACATTTGTATGTGTTTGTTGTTGTTTAAAAAAGTTTGAGTTTCTTTCTTCTGTCCGAGTACGGTTACGATTTTGAATTTTTTTATTTTAGCATTACAAACAAACAGAACACTAACCCTAAATCTAACCGTAACAACTTTTACTTTTATTACGATTATTATTTTTTAGTTAAACAACAACAAAAAAAGTCATAACACAAGTAAAAAAATATCCGATAGAAAATTGATAAAAAAAAAGCCGTAACACAAATTAAAAAGTATACGATATAAAAAACACGAATCAAATTGTAATTTGTTGATTTTATTTTACATTTATTATTATCATTTAAATTGTATACGTTAATAAAAAATAATATTTAAAAAAGACGATTTTGTTTTGTTTTTATTTTCGCATTACAAAAAAGCACAGAAAAATTATTAAAATCAACGGCCCGTGAATGTTCATATTTTATAGTTTTAGCGTGAAAACGGCGCCATCCAACGGCATCTTTATCTATAATACAAGCACCGTTTAATTAAAGAATTTTGTAAATAGGAGTAATCAAAATAATTACTGGCTCATTTAATCAATGAATTTTGTCAACAGGTGATCTGTTTAATTTTAAAAAAAGTGTTTTATAAAACTGGTAACAGTATAAAAAGCCAAACTCAGAAAATAATTTTTATTCTGCTTCTTCTTTTGGTCTTTGCCTGCATAGCATGATATATATTGAACCTCTACTGGTATCCAAATTAATAAATATGCGGCTATATGTCCAAGTCATACATCATTCCAGCACAACCTTTGCTTGCTGAATTTGCTCCAATACTGCTAACTATCTTCATGTATGTATTTAAACAGACATATTTCTCAACAATAAAGAAAAATGTTTATGACAGTTCTATTTGAAAACATCATTCGATTGCGACCAAGATTGCAAACCAGTAAACGGAAACACTTCACTAGCAAAGTACTAAAAATCTCTCTTCATTAACATATATGTGTATATATAATTCTATCTTTTTAGAAAAATAATTACTACTTAGCCATGTTTTAGAACTCAAAAGTAACCTTTTTATTTTATGAACTATTTGATAAACTTTTAAACTTTTGTTACCAATAAGTTTATATTTATAATTTAATTTGGATGATTTTAAATATTTATGTATTTGTCTGTTATATTAACTTAATATTTATATTTTCTTACGCTGATCTAAAATAGTGTATTTGATATCTGCCAGTATGCTTAGAACATTTTTAATATTTCTAGTTTAAAAGTAAAAAGTATGCAATTGCTTTTAAAAATTTAGTTGGGTAAAATAGTTTATATTTTAAATATTTGAGAGATAAAAGAAAATTTTGAAAAATTTTAAAAAAATATGTAAGATTTGTTTTTTTTTTTTCTAAATAGTTTAAATTTAGTATAATTAAAATTAAATGTCTCTCTGAAGATATTTGAAATAATTTATGTAAATCAAGATATTTGTATATCTAACACTATTGTGCACATGTTACATAAATCATTGAAGTTGTTTTTATTATGCATATTTCCCTGTTTAATTAAAGATTGATATGTATATATATAATATGCATTTTCATATAGTGATCCTTAGATAATTTATCTGCCATACTTAAATTTTTTGAATGTGTATTTGTTTCTCTATAATATATTCCTGGTTGTGATACTTGTGGATGATTTTCATTTGCTTTGCATAGAGACATTCTCCCTTTGAATTATATACTTGCTTTCTACTCCAGGTGATTAAGAAGCCTATATATCTTGTTTGCTTTTAAGGAGATGTAGAATCAGTTGCATGGTGTTAGATCTAATTTTGTAATGGACTGCATAGTGTGAATATTTATAATGAATTTAAGCTGTTTTATTGTTGCTTGTTTTTATGGATAAATGAAATATATATGTGCACTTCTCAACTTAGAACACATATCTAATAGAATTATATAAATAACAGAGTACTTAGTAGGCTTCAGAAAAGATACAGTATTATAATGTAAAGTTTTATGAATATTAATATTCAAAGCTGCCAGATATCAAATGCACTATATGCCAACATTAAAAGGGACATGTATCATTGAAATACATTTGTATGTGAACTGTATTGGATTGCTAATAAACTTTGGTTTAATTGTTAGATCTGTTTTAGCATTTGTTTGCTATTGTCTGCTCAATTGTTATTTCCAAAGAATCTCTATGATCTAGGGGGAATTTTAACTGTTTATGATTGATGTTCCAGATGTGTAGATATTTATACTTGGTATTTTCACCAATAACTCTCATTGATGTGATGTGATGTATTGTGACTTCTCCTTAAACAAAGTCAAGAATATCTCAGCAATTATGCCCAAATAAACCTGTTAGCCACATTATTTTTCATTCCCCACTCTAAATTTTCCCATATTCTGCTCCATTCCATTTCCACAACATAATCTTTTGTCAATTTTATAACCTTTATATCTAAATCCCCTTTATATTTTCCCAAACCTAGCACAAAATCAATAATTCACTTTCTATATAATCACTTTTTTCATATTTATTCTTCCATAACTTCATTAAATGTACCCTTTCTGTTTTCAAGCATTTACATTCCATTAACAAATGCCTAATATTTTCTATTTCTTCCTTACATAATTTACAAAATAAATCATCCATTTTTTTCCATTTACATGTAGATAGATTCTCTTGTAGCTAAAGATCCCGTTCGAGCCTTAAATAATAAACTATTTTACTTACTATTATCATATATTAACTCACACCTAATATTCTGTTTATTTCTATATATATTTAAACTCTTTTTACTCTCCATACTATTTTTCCATCTCTCTTACTCCCTATTCTTTATTAATAAATCTATTCTTTTATCTCATTCCTTACTACTACAACACTCAACAATCCTCTTAACAGAATCATCCCATCTTTTGTTCAAATATACTGATATAAATTCTTTATCCAAATCTTTTGCATATCGCATTACCTTTCTCACCCATCTTGTTATCGGTCTAGTGGCACTCTCTGGTGTTGGATATTAGCATGTCTATTGACCATTATAAAATACACAAATGTTTTATTGTATCTATGCATATATAACTGAAGTTTAAGCTTATTAATTTACAAAAAGTTTGGATATGAGTAAGTCTTGGCATTTAAAACATTTTTGTGTTTCCATTTTATGAAGACATTTTTATGGAATCATATATAAAAAATTAAATATAATCATACATTCACTGATAATACATCGTAAAGAAATGCATTTTAAAATATTTTTTGTAAACATATAATTTTACCATTTATTAAAGATGAAAGCATATTTACATATTATGTAATAGATTTGCTTGTTTATTTTTACATGAATTAAATCTTAGCTGAATATTTGATAACTTAGTATGTAGAGCATCTCCAATGTTTTTCAAAGTTTATCAATATTTTGAATTTTATAATTCTTAATGCTGGCAAAGCTACTTTGCATGAATAAATAGTACAGTATAGCAGTGTGTTTAGGATATTGTCAGAAATTATTAGAAATTCTGTCCTAATTCCAAACTAAAATTCATTTTAAAATAGAAGTGTGTTTGTTGGTTATTGATTTAATTTATTTTAAAATTCATTTATTGATATATATATATTTAGAAAACTCAAGTTTTAAATCTGTTGCTTGACAACTTAATTAAATTCTTATTCAACTTTTAATGGCAGTTGACTGATGTTTTAGATTTCAGTTGAGTTTGGTTTATAAATCATGTTTAATTTTTTAGAATCAGAATTTGAAGGGAAGCATTTGTGGAAATATATCACCTGATACTTAAGATCTTGAATTATAACTTTTATAATTAAATCTTTGGGAAAATTGTTATCAATTATAAAATCATTTATTTGTAGCTGTAAACATTTATAAAGAATCATTTTCTACCTATTATTTCATATGTTAATTTTTTAAAATAAAATTTACAAATTTATTTTTTAACATAAATATATTAGTATGGCTAAATCAAGGCTTTTAAAACATTTCCATGACCTTGTTTTATTGAGAAATTTTTATGGCATCTCAGATATATAAAATAGATATCCATATCAGACGTTCATTGATAATACACCATCAAGAAATGAGGTAGATATATTTATTTATTTTTACATAAAGAATTAAATTTTGGCTGAATATTTGATACTTAGAAGATTCAGCATCTTCATTGTTTTTCAAAATTGATCAATATTTTGAATTTTATAATTCTCAAGGCTGAGAATGTTGTTTTGTATAAAACCACTAAACATCATATGATCACCATTGCACTGAGTGGCACTACTGTATGGAGAGTTTTGCCTGTTTTAATTTTTGTTTTGTATAAATAAATAGTACAAAATGGCAGAAGTATGTTTGCTGGCATTTCCAGAAATCTTTAAAAATTCTGTCCTAATCCCAAAGAAAAATTCATTTATTGATTTTTTTTTTTTTTAAAGGAAACTCAAATTTTAAATCTGTTGCTTGGTAAATTAGTTAAATTCTTTTTAAATGTGTAATGGCAGATGATTGATATTTTAGATTTCACTTGAGTCTGGTTTATGAATCCAACAATTTTTTAGCATCAAAATTTTAAGGGAAGTACTTGTGAAATTATATCTCCTAATATTTCATATAATGAATTATAACTTTTATAATTAAATCTTTAAGAAAATTATTTTCATTTATAAAATATCTCTCATACATTCACTGATAATACATCATAAAAAGTTCGATAAATGTCTGAAATCCGGGCACGGCTGCTTGATGGCGTTGTTTCTGTACAAAAATAATGAAATGTAATGTTACCGGGCTGATATTTTTTTTTATTGAAAAATTTACAAAAAATTAATTTTTCTTAATTTTTTTATTTTACACTATTTTTTTTTTTAAAAATAATATTTTAAAATATTACATTTTTAAAATGATGCGAAACATTATTTACATTATTTTTTTTTTTTTTTACATTATACTTTTCAGCGCATAGCGCTGGAAGACAGCACACATGGAACCTGCTGTTTTCCAGATCTGGCTTGGATCCGAAGATAAACAGTATGTCAAAACATGTGTTACTCTCATACAACTGACATTATGATTTACAAAACAACCTACAACACATGACTTATGTGAAATGGTGCTGGGGCCTACCCTTTTGCAATTTTTTCACATTCTACAATCTGTAGGGAAGCACTGCGACAGCCTTACAATTATTACTATGTAATAGTACATCAGGTAGGGTGCAACATTGTATCTTCGAGTGCACATTAAAACAGTTATGGCCAGTTGAATTCCATATACCCTCACATCTTATGGACGTGAACTTTGAAATGTTTGCTATTTCCATAGTGCCGCGAAGCATATCAGCGGGCTGTAATATTGGTGTGAAATTCCATCTATGCCTGTTAATGGCTAATATTAACAGAATTGTTCTATATGCCATAAATTTGGCTGTGTAAACGGCATATTTCTGTGCTTTTGCACAGAAACAACACCATCAAGCGGCCGTACCCGGATTTCAGATGATTTCTTTGTAAACATATAATTTTACCATTTATTAAAGGTGAAAAAGCATACTTGCATACTAATGAAGTAGATGTGCTTGTTTATTTTTACATAAAGAATTAACTCTTGGCTCAATATTTGTTACTTAGAATACAGAAGATCTTTGCATAAATAAATAGTACAAAATGGCAGAAATGTGTTTAGGCATTTTCAAAAATAGTTAGAAATTTTGTCCTAATCTTAAACTAAAATTCTTTTTTTGATTTAAAAAAAAAAAAAACAAGTTTTAAATTTGTTGCTTGATATCTTAGTTAAATTCTTTTTGAACTGTAATGGCATTGGTGTTTTAGATTTCACCTGAGTTTGGTTTATGAATCTAACTTAATTTTTTAGAATCAAAATTTGAAGGAAATCTTTGTGAAACTTTTATTTCCTTGTACTTCAGATGATTAATTATAACTTTGATATTTGAGTCTTTGGGAATATTATTTTCAATTGTAAAATCATATGTAGCTGTAAACATTTATAAAGAATCATTTTCTATCATATTTTTTTGTATATGTTAATTTTTTTAAAATAAAATTTTCAAATTTATTTTTTAACATAAATATATTATTTTTTTCTTGAAGTTAATTTTTTTTAAAATATCCAATAAATAATACAGTTTGAAAGCCATACATCATTATTAAAAAAAAATAAATAAGAAAAGTGATTTTTGCTTAATCAAATATGTAATAACTTTATCTTTCAGTTTCTGTGATCTGTTTAAATGTTGCCTCTTTTGTATATAATAATAAGTTTTTTAAATCAGACTTCAGTCTTTGCACAGGTTCGAAAATAAATGACTGAAGATCAAAGTGTTTAATGAAGAAAATGATTTGGATATTATTGCTAAGCATGACATCTAATTATGGTGTTTTTGTTTTTTTTTGGTTAGAAGTGTCTCCTGATGGTTTATATAATGAGTAAAAGTGATGTGTTTATTGTTATAAGCTTTAACTTTTGGTATAAATCTCATATTTTTTTCAGCCATCATTGTTCTAGCGCCACCTGTAAAGCTTCCAGTGCATTTTTTCCATTATTACTTTCATTTGTGAAAAATGTAACAATTTTAAGATATATATCTTCCCCTCTTGTATGTCCTTTCAAAGATTGACAGAACAGTAGTTTATCATATATGTTTCCTTCATAAACACATTTTGCATTAGAAATATCAATTTTTCAACTAACTGAATTGCAAACTTTGAGCTGTTTTTAAGCCTTAGTAAGCATTTGGATTTATTTACTAATTTCAGAATTTTTTGGGGAAAACAATATCATTTAATAAAGAAATTTTATGAATTTTATCGCAGCAAATAACATGAAATATTTTCCTGTCATCTAGAGCTTATTAGTTTTTGCAATTAAATAAGTAGCATAAAATGCAAATGAATTATTTTTGTTGACAGTAACAAATTTCTTAAAACATTTTTCTTCCTTTAAAGATTTTAAAAATTATTCTAAATATTTTGGTTTATTGTATTATGCTGCATGCTTTGTACTAAGATAATATTTTAGTTTGACTAATTTCATGTTCTCCATTGCCAAACATTATTATAAATTTAGCAAAGTCCACACCATTATGATTATTAGAAATAAATATGATTTGACATATTTTTCTTGACAAATTAGATATAATACAATTTGATGGTGAAGACTGCCAGATTGTCATCATTATTTCTATATTGAGACAATTACCCTTAAATGAAAAATATTTTTGTTCTAAAATATAAATAAATATTGCTGATATTTTTTCAAAATATACCTTTACCTCCCTTAGCGATGGCAATTGGTTCCCCAAAACTCATTGTTAAGGAAGAATATATATAGAATACGTATTTATAATGGGGGTGTATGGGAAAAAAATTGGCCGGTTCCTAAAGCTGCAAAATTACACTAACTTAGGAGTAAAGTATATATTAAAAAAAATATTAATTAATACTTATTTTAAATGCAATCTGCTTTTCTTTTTAAATTTTTTTTAAATTCAACATTGGCATTTTAAAATGTTGTTTTTCTTTTGATTTGAAACCACTTGGGTATAAACAACATTTTTAAGGAAGTTATAAAATCAATAACTATTTTTACATAATACTGTACAGTATTTATATATTGGACTATTTCATCATATAAGTGTTGAATGTCTTTAGAAAAGTTAAACTTTATTTAAATAATCCAAGTACTGTACATTATATTTAAATAAAGTTTAATTTTTCTAAAGACATTCAACACTTATATGTACGATATATAGTATTATAGATTCATTAATTATATATATTTTAAGACATTATATTTAAAAAAAAATAATTTTTTTAAAGACATTCAACACTTATATGTACAGTATATAATTTTATAGATTCATTAATTATATATATTTTAAGTTTGTACATTCTAAATTTAAAAAAAAAAAAAAGTTCCCGATCGTTATAGTGAAATAATCGATTGTAAATCGAAATAATGGGTACAAATTGATGATGATCACTATTGTGAAATATCGCTAAGTAGCAAATTGCTAAGTGAGGTTTAGGTGTATAGCTCTTGATTATAAAATTACATTTGTTTGTGCTAACTTAAAAAATTGATTTTAACACTCGTATACACATAGAATAGTGATGGTGAAGGCTCTTGTTAAAAAGGCTTTGTTTTACTTTCTCCAAGTATATAAATTATACTTGCATTCAAATATCACACTTAGGTTTCTGTAAAAAATGGAATTAATAATACTTTTTTAAAATCAAGTACAATGCAGTCTAAAGGTATATTAATCTTTATTTTTTTATAATCAAACTATTATGTTTTTAAAAAAGCAGAAAATTTTGTATATTCAATAAAATCTGCAATTCATAACAAACAATAATCTCAAATCGCATCCAAATTGATGTTATGTTAAATGACGACATGCAGTATGTAGTGCATATTTGTGAATTCAGAACTAACTTTGTAGTGCAGTCATGCTGTACAACATAGGTGAGAATTTCCAGAAATACCTCAGATTCATTTCATATTTGATTTTAAATTAATGTTTATGCATAGTCAGAAACTTTTTTACTGTTGCCAAATTTTTCACAACCATGTGTGGTCAAAGCCCACAGTTTAAAATATTGTGGACTAAATAACTCAATTTATTAAAAATTCTTTCCATAAAAATTTCATTTTTTTTCCCTCTGCTGTATCTTTTATTTTTAACTAGACAATCTTTTATACACTATGAAATGATCACTTCAACATGTTAAGAATTTTAAAAAAAATCTTATTAAAAAGATATACCAACTTTGTCAACTTTTATAATTTTTTTTAAATTTATATTTTTATCATTTCTAATTAAATTATTTGTCTTTAGGAATAGAATATGTAATGTACATTACTGTAAATTCAGTTTAGAAAACAGAAGTTATAATGATTATTTAGATTTCAGTTGTAAGAAAATTAATTGAAATTCAGAAATTTTAGTGCTAATATAATGTTTGGTCTCCTTATTAAAGTTATAATTATCAGGGAGCAAAAAAAACCCACTAAGCAATAAAAATTAAAATGTCCACATTGTTCACAAATTTGTATTAAATAAAATGAAAAATTATATATATATTTTGCTATACAAATAATTTATTTAACAAAAAAGCACAAAAAATATATAGTGTTGAACTGCCATCAATGAGTAAAAATTTTACACCAATTTTGTATTGTCAAGTTACAATTTCAGTAATTACTTTTTTTTTTTGCTTATATTTTTTTTAATTACAATATATATATATATATTGTAACCTTACATTTTGGTGCAAAATATGTAGCTTAATGGAACTGATTTAATATTTTCTCTATTTTCCTCTAGGTGATTTGGTTTTCATAGGTAAAACTTTGTATATACCTGATACTTATATTCAATTTGACTCAATGATAAGATTATGTAATTTCATTTTTTTTTAATTTTTGTTGGTGTTGCCTATTTTCCAATCACTGCATTGGATAATCTGTGTTTAACCAGCAAAACCAACAGCATATATCAAATTTAGTAAAACATAAATACTAATAATAATCAGTAGTTGTTTTTCTTTTTAATTAATTCTAAAGATTAACTTTGGTTTAATTAAAATGATTTATTTAATTTATCTCTAGTTAGTCGATAGAATACAATAAATGCATTTTTTTCTTCTTTCATTTTTAACAGAAATATGTAAATGAGGAGAAATGTAATTGAATAAAAGGAAAATAGAACGTTCAGACCTTTTTTTTTCTTCAGCTGGGATAGAAGAGGGTGTGTATAAAGTTTCTATTGTTAAATATGTAACAAATATGAGAGCTACTCCTTAAAATTAAGGACAGATAAAGGAATTAAATTAAAATTTTTCTTATATAATTCAAAGTTGCGATGTTATTATGTGTTAATGACAAAATATGAGTGGCTAAATTTAATCAGTTCTGTTTGAGTCTGCTAACCGAAAATCTAACCGCTGATTATCTTTCAAAATGTATGATTTGAAATATGCTGGTTTTCTTAACCACGACAATGAGAATAACAAAGGTCAGTCTACCTGGAAAGGTTTTATTGCTTACAGACTGTATTAACCTTGGATATAATATTTTACTTTTATGACTTTAAATTATATAATTATACCATATATGTGTGGAGTGAAATGGGAATGTTGTAACATTTTAAAGTGTCTGAATGATAAAGATTTAACTATATCCCACTCATAACACATTCTCTGTGTGTTATGATCTTGTTAAAATAATAATATAGCTGTTAAAAGAAAATAACAGCTAACCAGACAATTATTTTATAACCGTCATGATAATTATGGGATAATTGTTTATTCGATATTTACTCATTTAATTAAAAGTAATGAAATATTTTAACTTTGGAGTAACACCTAAATGGAAGCACTGAAGTTAATTAACTATTGAGGGATACTCTAATTATAAATAATGAAATTGGTTAATGTGGAAGGAGGCTCTATGTTTGTGTGGCAATGTATTAAAAAAAAGGATCAACCTTAAACATTCATAAGGAGATTATTTATATGGAGCTGTTACATTTTCATGTGTTGCAGTATTATACGTGTCCCAGTTTTATAAATGGGACATGTATAACATCTCAAATATTCAGAGAGCCTATATGCTAATCAATTCATTATGGTATATTCACTATAGTGGGAACGAAGAGGAATATAATCAAACACATAAAATTCTATATGTTATAATTGAAAACTATTTAATTTAAATGTTGTATAATGAGTATTAAGAAAATGAGTTATTTATTTTATTGGTGCATATTTAATGTATTTGATATACACCTGGATCTTGTTTTATGCGGTAGATAGGTTCCTCAGAAAATGCGCACAAAAGAAATCGCACAAAAATAGACTTAACTTACCTTGAAAAATGGGGTATATGTTCCAGTAATTTTCAGAAATCGCATAAAAGCAAAGCAACAAGGAAAAATTACTTTAAAATTCGCATTAAAAAAATAAGGAAATAAAGTATGACTAATAAAAAATTTCAAATATTTGAAAAAAATTAATACAAGACAAACTTTTTTTATTAACTACAGTATTTAATTTTACATTTTTTCATACATATTTTAATCATTACCGCTATTTGACAATATGCGTTCGTTTGTGAACTGGTAAGAAATCAGATTCGTAATGTGATGTACAACTAGCGCCACTTTCAGTCTTGTGCTGTGTTAATGGTTTTCTGTTTCTATATTAAAAAAATGAGATCGCAATCAAAACAAAAAGATTATACATTATCATTAGAAAGATTATTTTCAGTTTAAAAAAATCAATAAAATCTTTGTTATTTATTTTAACAATCTAAAAAATTTTTTATTTCTGTTATATCTAACAAAATACGTTTTAAAAGTTTAAAATTTTTGAATATTTATTGTGATATTTTTATACATAAGTATAAATCTATTATTATTATTTACTCATTAGTATAAGTAGGTTATTTACATAGAAGCTAAGATTCTAAATACAGCTTCAGGCCATATTCACGTTAGCTGCTAATATAATGTTATATTTTTGAAAAAAAAAAAAGTATTTCAAGTCAAAATAAGTTATTAATAATTTAAATTTCTTGATATCTAATAAATATAGGGAAATATGAAAGATATTAAGAAGAAACATGAATTGCATAACTTCAAAATCGCATTAAAATAATCCACATAAAACGAGACCCAGGTGTATTATGTATTTTAACTAGTTATTTAAACAAGTATGTATTTTATTTTGGTTTATATTTTCATATTATCTCATATGTGTATGAAGTTCATGGTAGATATTCTATTGGGTTTAAAATAATTATTTATTAATTTAAATTAATTAGATTGAATGTATGATATAGGAATAGAGGAGAATCAATTATTAAAGAACAGCACTTGCATAAGGGTCTAATGATGATTTAATGAATTTATAAAATGTATGAACACCATATGGTTAATCCCGTATGTCTTTCCAGGGTTTTGTGTCTATGCTCGTATTATATTTACTATGTATTATTATTTTGCCCATGTCCTAGGCAGAGTCGGTCATTATCTCAGTTATTTTCTATTTTAAAGTACTTACATAATTTTATGTCTTAATTCATGACAAGGCCTGTATGGGTCTTCTAATTTAGCAGTTTTATTGATGAGGATGGTTTATGTCTCTTTTATTTGGGAAAGAAATGTCTGCGCTATTGTATAATATTATATGGCATTATTCTGTGCTGGCGGCCTAATCCGCAGAATGATCTCCTGCAATTTTATTATATTCTTTATATTCGATTCTGCACTGGTGCATTGGTGGTTAATCCACCAAACATATTGTAATGGTGCTTGTTTCTCTGATGATGGTTAGAAAACTTACAGGGTATTTGGTGCTTTGTTACTTCTTTGTGTGGATGAATACATCAGCAGGAATACCATTGCTATTTGTTGTATAAATGTATGTTTGAGCAGAGTCTCCATTATGACATTGATATTGTTACCTCATTTTTAGATTGATCCCATGTACTCAGCTATCAGCTATAAAGGGGGCATTTGATAAATTATTTTCATAATTATTACAGGTCAATTTATATAATATTTCAAGCTGAATTGAGAATCAAATCTTCTCTTTGAGTTATTATCCCCGCATGACCGACTTTTGCATGTTTATTACTTCCAACCTTTATTATTATAAATTTGTGCATATGTGCATTGGTTTTGATATTGACATATTAGAGATGTGATTGACTAGGTGTTTGAACCCACCCTCTCTCCCACAGTGACTGAAAGCAAGCATTGGTGAGAAAGTCTTATATTGTGTTTGTTTTGGAACTCATATACATTATCCATGTATAAAAACAAATACATGTGATGGTAATTTGTTTTGTTTGTTTATTTATTTATATATTTTTTGATCATTGTATTAATCTATTATTTATTGGTATTGATAGAGTTATAAATAAATGGTAATTTTATGATTTAACCTAACTGTAGCATTGCTATGTGACACTTAGAACCAGAAAATCCATTATACTAAATATATTATATATTAGAGCACATATTGTCACTGATGATGCATTCAAGGTTTACTGAAGTTCTAAAACAATTTTTTGGGTAATTAGTGATGTACAGGGTATAATAAAATTCCATTTATTTCCGTCATCACTTTAGCTTTGCTTTGCTACTTATAGAATATAATCCAGAATTTGTTACTTTTATTGATGTTTGTGATATTGGGACCAAAATTAATAAATAAATTTGCTAACCAATATTATAATTGAATCTAGTTTCTAATATTATAACTTATGCTTTACCTATAACAATAAGAGTCTCATTGCTATTGATTTGATTTGACAATTTAAATTAATGATGAAAGAATCTACAGTTTATGTTGCTTACCTTTTTATTGCAAGGCAAACACCCTTCATAATATTACTGTATTAAAATCCTGAATATATCTAGGCTACGACCAATCATGTTACAGTGCTGATTATAATTATTACTGTCTTGTTAAATGGCCTGCATTCACCATGTTACAGTTAATATTGATGTAATGGATCATATATTTAATTCTGGAAAAGTAATCTTTAGTAGTTTTTTTTAGATCATACCATCTTGTTCATGGTCAACTATAAAGTTTCTTGTAAATAAAATGTCAGTTTAAGGTTTTTAAATATAGTTTTAAGATACATTTATTAGTGAAAATAGTTATTAAATTAATAGTCACATAATTTATTTTGGGGTAATTTAATGTACCTTCATGTAATATTGCGATAGGTTTTCGTGGTGTAGCCTGGTTGTCACCGGAATATATCGTAACAGTCTTGCATTATATCATTAATTTTTCCTGCTATGGTCCACGTGAATCTTTTGGTTACAATATATGTATATATTATAACCATAAATTCAAAAATAAAATATTTGAAGCACTCCATAGCTACATTGTTTCAGCCACACTCTCCTTTAAATAAAGGATAGCCTGAATTTTTACAGCCTGTTGAAAAGGAAATTTATTTCAATGTATGCGGCAATGAGGTTACTAGTATTAAAACTCTAATTTAAATATAGTGTGTGAAACTAAGTAAGCAAAGATCTTATATTGCAATTAAATAAATGTTTAATTTTAAATATACTTAGAAAGATTATACAATAGCTATTTTTACTCTTCAAACTTAAATATAAGAAATAGAAACAATGCATAATGCTAGCCAAAATCTATATAAAATATTTGAAACATCCATAGCTATATTGTATTAGCCACATTCTCTTCAGGCTATTCTTTATTTAAAGGATGTGTGTGGCTAAAACAATTTAGGTATGGAGTGTTTCAAATATTTTATATAGATTTTAGCTAGCATTTTGCATTGTTCCTATTTCTTACATCTGAGTTTGAAGAATAAAAATGACTATTGTATAATCTTTCTAAGTATATTTAAAATTAAGCAGACTTGTTTATTTGCAATGTAAGATTTTTGCGTACTTAGTTTCACACTTATTTAAATTAGTTTTAGTTTTAATATATATAACGTCATTCCAACATACATTGATGAGAATTTTCTTTTCAATAAGCTTCAAAAATTTAGGATATCTTTTTATTTAAAGGGGGAACTTGGGCTGAAACAATATAGCTATAGCTATCTGAGTTTGAAGAGTAAAAATGACTATTGTATAATCTTTCTAAGTATATTTAAAATTAAGCAGACTTGTTTATTTGCAATGTAAGATTTTTGCATACTTAGTTTCACACTTATTTAAATAAGTTTTAGTTTTAATATATATAACGTCATTCCAACATACATTGATGAGAATTTTCTTTTCAATAAGCTTCAAAAATTTAGGATTTCTTTTTATTTAAAGGGGGAACTTGGGCTGAAACAATATAGCTATGGAATTTTCAAATATTTTGTATAGATTTCAGCTAGTATTATGCATTGTTTCCATTCAAAAATATGTACAGACATTTGTGTTTTTGCATACATTTTATTTATCACTGATGTACTTTTTTATTTTTTTGATAAGTAAATATTATTTGTATTGCAAAATATACTATTATCTTATGAAGTCCACTGGCAGACTCCACAGATAGTGGTAATGGAATGACCTTTAGATATGGAGACCAATTGTGAATAACATGCCTGGCCACTAGCTCATGCTGCCTTTCAGGATAGAATATAGGTTCATCAAAGGTCAGGTAATGTTTCCAATAGTCTTTTCTGTCTTCTTCTTTTCATTTTTCAGTAGTTTATGTTAGGATCAGTCGTTGATAGCCTCTCATGCCATCGGACATTATTTCTAATTGTGACAATGGGACTGTATATTTCTGCAACATTTCTATCTTTTAATTACATGCACAACATTTCTATCTTTTAACTACATGCACACATTTTGATTCCATCCCATCCTTCTACCTCAAGTCCTCAAGAATTACGAAAGCAATGACGAGGGCAGGTCTAATAGATTGGCAATCATTAGTTGTAATCATTAACTTGAGGCAGTACAATAACAAGTCAGTTTGAAATTGGATTTGACTAAGTCAGGAGTTTCTGCTAGCAAAGATTGTATATTTATGCAGTTCTATCTAGGGATTCTTTGCCTATCATGGAAGTCTAAGATCCTAGAAAATATCTAAAATTGGTCTGACTGACACAATCTGAATAACTCATTTCAGTGGTAGAAATAATCAGAATAGCAGTATTGTGAAAACAAAAGTCAGTGATGTTATTAAAGGTAAAAATTATAGATACATTTTTTTTCTAAATATACACATGCCGTATGTGTGAACTTTGCTTTATACTAGACAATGGAGTACACTGGTATCTAAGAAGTTGTCAAGATTTAGGGTTGATATAGCTGCTTTTAGTGAAAGTCATCTCCCTGAAGTAAGTTTAATAGAACAGGTAGATGAATACATGTTTTGAAAGGGCATGTCAGTAAAAGAAGAATGCATAGTATTGGATTTGTTATAAAGTCAAATTTAGTATCTTCTATATGTTGGAAATTTTTATTATATCAATGAAAATACAGTGGTGTTAAAACTTGCTTTGCACAATGAAATTTTATTAGTATCTGTGTTTCAATCTTACATTCAGAGAATTCAAAGAAGGAAAGCTTTTATTTCTTGTTGGATATCATTATAACAGTCATATCATTAAAAAATTGATTTGTTTTTCTTGCAGATTTTAATACAGGTATTGATACAGATAATAGATTTTAGCCAAACGTTAATGAAAGTAATAATATTGAGGCTGTAAATTTAAATAATTTATTATTATTGACTTTATGCACTACATAAGGAAGGACTATCACAAACACTTTATTTAGGCAGAAAAACTTAAGAGATCATGGATTAGTCCATGTTCAAATCTGTGGCATTTAATAAATTACATTATAGTTAAGAGTCAGAATCAAAAGTTCCACATTATGCAAACACATATTGCTGGACAGATCACATGTTAATACACTTCAAGATTAAAATAGTAGTTGCATCAGAAAATAGATATTATTCCAGTCACAGTCGTATCTATTATGTGTATTAAATTTCAATAGCTATTAAACACAGCAGAACTGTCATATTACTGAAACATGAAATTTTCTTAAGGAAGTTGTTATGAATATAAGTAAATCTATTCTTGAATATACTGAAAAGGACAATTGTGACTAATTTTCTGACAATATTCTTATTATTAGTGATGTAACTAAAAGGAAATGTGGCATTTTCTGCTTAACAAAATAATAGATTAAAATTCAACGTGGAACTTTATAATAAATAGAAAGATCTTGAGGCAGAAATACAAGAAGGCTTATAAATCATTGGTGTTTTCTAACTGCAAAGAAGACATAGATATTTGCTGATCATGGTCATTCTAGATCAATGTTTTTCAACTTCACTACATGCTGCAGACACTAAATTAATTTTTTTTTTTGTTATGAACCAAATGAAATATTGAACAAAAAATGGAAGAAAGGGCAGGTGTTTTATAAAAAATATGATTATTGTAGTGTTTAACAAATTTAATATACATATTGAGATAGCTATACATGCATACAACAACATAGTAGAGTGTGTAAATGTATATATATAAAGTTGAAATAAAAAGTAGAAATAAATGTTCAAAAAATTTCGTAGATATTTTTTATATTACAATTTAAAAAGTCTAATTATTTTATTATGTTAAAATAGATATACTGGTAATTATAAAATCCCACTATCTATTTTTATTAGATTAAATTTTTTTTAATTAATTAAAGTATATATATATAACATACTTTGATAAAAAGGATTAATATAAATTGAAAAAAGTCATTAACTTTTTTTCAGTCAAGATAAAGAAAACTTGCTTTTAATTACTGTTTTTTAAATTCCATCCTGACTATAAAAGAGTTGGGAAAAAGATTAGATGGGAGTTTTACAGATTATGACAGCATGAGGACTATGAAGTTATAACTGAAGGTAAGGGACATTAGATTCAGCTGCAACATTGGAGTTTTGATTCACATGGAGACCAGGTCCAGCTTTTCTGTGGTTTATTAGCCTGTGTATTGTGTACTACCTGGTATATCTGAAGTTTATCAAATTTTAAATGAAATGGATCTGATTGAATGCCAAAACTTACTGGGTTTTTTGTATTATATTTTCCCCGAAGATGACAATAAGCCAGTCTACTGTTTAGAAGGGATCAGCTTATTCAGGGAGTTCATTAGATTGTAGAAGAATTAGTTTATATGTATACTGTTTTATCTGAATGCAGAAAAGCACAGGTAAATGTTCTGTCATATATATATATAAAGTATAGTTGGAGTGTGAGTTATTTTAAATAATTTCTTGAAAATGACAGTTGTAATTATTTTAAATCACAATTTTTTTAAAGTAAATAACTTGATTCAACAAAAAGTATGATGCATTTTCACTATATTTTATTAAAAAAGTTAAACTACAAAGTCTTTCTAGATTGGAAAACAATCTTGTTGGAATATTTTTAAAGTTGTTTATTATTAATCGAGAGAAAGAACTTTCCAAACTGAATATTATGATTTTTTTTTTTTAAAAAAAAATACCTTTTTTTTTTTTTTTTACCATAAGAAATAACGAATGAATAACTTTGATTCATACTATTTTTTTATAAAAATGTTTTTATGTATATATTCAATGTGGAATTAATTGTGAAAAATATATTTTTAATAAGTTTATTATTTTGACAAATTAAAATACATGATATAAACATCAGGATGTGCACACATTTTCATGCTCATACATATATATGTTAAATCAATCATTTATTATGTATTATAAAAATGAATTTCATTTATAAGTGTATAACACTTCAAATTTGTTTATTTTATATTATGACAACATGTTTGTGTGTAGATATATATATATATTGGTGTTTTATGTATTGATGTATATGTAAATTCCGATGTAATAATGGATTTCTGTTTGTATTAATCAAAATTAGAAGGCTTAATTTATATGTATAGGTGTGTTCTACAGACCTTAATTTTAATTTTATTGTTGTTAATAAATTTATATTTTATTAAGTTATTCCAATGAATTTACTTAGTTCTAAATAGTTATAGAATATTATATGTTTGTATTATATCTCTTGATCATAGTAACAATTATAGAGCTTTTAACTGTCTGAGCTGGATTCAGACATAATTGTCTTATATAAAAGGGATTTATGTTTAGTGTTATAGACATCCAGATGATGATGATCCTAGCTGGTGCAAAGGGGATATCCTTTAAAGTCCATGCACTACATTTCTTTTTAATTATTTAGAAATTAAATTTATAGTTGGCCAATACATTAATGGTATTAAGTGGCCAGAGCATTGATGATGATAAGCATGTTTTAGTATTCTAGCATTATTTTTTAAAGTTGTTACATTCTTATGGATTAATACTTAAGTTTGTGCATCATTGTTTCAATAACCTGCCCTAAACTTGGCAATGGCTAAAATAATTAATCTAGTCTATAGTAGACCCATTTGAAATTCAGCCCCAAGATTGATTGTTGATTTATTTTTATTTTTCATCATTCATGATGATAAATGATAAATACTTTTTTGTAATGCTGGTGAACTTATAGTTAACATACTTATAGTTACTTCAGTGCTGATCTCTAATGATCATTTCTTTTATATTTAAATTTGTATTAACTGGGGTTGATGATGATGATGATGATTTTTCATCACCCCAGGTTTTCCATTTCCTTTAGTAATCCCTAAGATCTGTACCATTATAATATATATTTAAAGAATGATAGAAAAACATAGAATAATTGAAAACTATAGAAAAAGTAAATTAACTAACAAAATATAATAAAAAACAAAATCTGAAGAAAAACAAAGGATGTGATTATGGCTGAGTCTATTCATTAATTAGTTCAACAAGTCTTGGAGATATGTTTATGACTGACTGCTAAGTGCAAAGCTGGATTTGTTAATAAACAATTACTTTCTTTTGAATTTATGAATGTCATTACTGAAAATGTTGATTCACATAAAAGTATATGGTCGAAAATGGCAATAACACTCGCAAGGCTTTTTCTTGTAATTCCAAATGTTAAGTTTTAATTTTAACCTATAATTGAATTATACTTGCTGAATTAAATAATATTTTTAATATACCATCACAACTTAGGTTTATTAATTCTTCCTGTTTTCAACCAGTTAGGTTATTTTGTTCAATAAACATATTTAAAATCCACATATTGTCTTTCATGTGTCTTCTTCCTGTGGATAATATTGATTAAACACAATAAAGTTCTGTTAAAAGATCCATAAACAGTATTTTTCAATCCACCAATATTTATATTGAAGCGTTTTACCCTTTTGCTAGACCTCTATCGCAATCAATTGCGCAAGTTGATCAAGTTATGTCAAAAAGAAGAAAGTTGTATTTCTATTTCTAAAAACATAACTATATTTCCTGATCAACTCAGCCTAGAATTGTTACGATTACAAATGAGGGTGCCAGAGTCGATTAGACTCACTGATTCTGCATCAAATATATCATAACTCATAAATTAAAAAGAAAAATGTCTTTTTTAAAATAATCGGTAATTATATTTTACCGTGAATTAGAATTATTTCCTAAGTATCATTATTATTCCTGGAACTTATTAAACATATTGGCAAAGGTAAATTACGTTTTTAAATCTTACTAAACTAATAATAAATTTAATAATAAACACTAATAAATATTATTAATAACGTACAAATGAAAATTGATAAAAGTAAAATCTTTTTTATTTTAACAAACAAAAAAAATATTTAACGTTAAATTGTAAATTAAATAAACTGTAGAGAACACACACTAATCCAGATGTGAAACATTAA
Organism: Epiperipatus broadwayi; assembly: GCA_028023455.1. NCBI lineage: Eukaryota > Metazoa > Onychophora > Udeonychophora > Euonychophora > Peripatidae > Epiperipatus > Epiperipatus broadwayi. The sequence continues at coordinate 2,011,019 of JAQFVV010000060.1, forward strand.
TAAAATAAAGCAATTAACACAATTAATTAAAGTTCTTGGGTACACAAGAGTCTCTTGAACAATAACATGAAACTCTATATTGGGATCCTATTATAAGTTTATTTTTTTAGAAAGATTTGTCGACAATTTAGTCACAATCGGGAATAATAAAGTCATAGCTTACCGGTAAATTTAGCGAGAAAGTAGTAGATAACTATGCATAGTTTTTTGGGTTAGGATGAGCTCGGCCATTGGTTGGTTATTAGTTGATCTTGTGGTCTATTCTCCTAGTCGGTCATGAAGCCTTTTCTGGTATACATCTTCAGCCATGATGTCCGCAGAAGCTCTGGTTCACTCCGACATGCCCATTCAGCGTAGAGCAATCCTGGATACATTCTTGTTATCCAAGACTAACTATAGAGAAACAAACGAAACAAGATGTTCATCAAACTGGTCTCAGCCTTTTTGTACTAGGGGCCCAGTTTTCAGACTTCTGCGCATGTTATTATCATGGCGTTTAGGTTCATAGTCTTTACTCATTTTTTAATTACAAAGTTCTCTTTTTTAGCAAATCTTTTAGCCATCTTTAATTAGCCAAAATATTTTTCTTTTAGCTTTTTACTTTTTGAATTCTTTACTCTACGTGTCTTTTGTTCTATCCAATTTTAACTTTTATTTCTAATTACATTAAAAAATATGAAAGACAATTTTACCTTTCATCGTATGTTTTTAAGAAAATAAATTATACCAATAAAAAAAATTAAGTTTACTCTTTTTTTTTAGCTTTTACCAAATGCCAATATGTATATTTGTACCATATATAAATAAACGGTACAATATCAATTCTGAAATTGAAACATTTCATAGTTTTTTCCTTCTACATGTTTACATCATAGTTTTAACTTCTTCTTGAATGCCTCAATTTTATTCTGTAAATTAAAAGTAATAGTATTTTCTTGAAGTTTTAAATTTTGTTTATTTATTAAAGAAAGTATGCCCAACAAGTAAACCAGTTAAACAATCCAATCATTATCATAAAAAATATTTTTCACTTCTGAATTTTTTGATTCTAGAAATGTTTCAACTTCTTTTCTTACATAAAGTCTTGTTAATATTGTCCTCTTGACAAACATTGGACTTCTGCATGAAGTAGCGAATTTTCATGTCCAGATTGCATTTAATGTAATTTATTATTTTTATCGAGTAAGAACATTATTGAAGTCAGGAAACAATTTTTTAGCAACTAAATGCCTACAGTTCATTACAGAATGAATAAAAATCATTTTGTTGTCCGTCACTTCTTTAATTTTTTTTTGCAACTTCTGAATGTTTTTCAGTCATACTTGCCATTCCATCAGTACATAAGCCAACTTTTCCAATTGAGTGAGTTCTTTTTGATGTAATTATCAATTGCTTTAAATATATCCGATCTTGTTGTGTGATTAAGAAGGTCAACACAACAAATAAATTATTTTACATCATTTATTTCATAATCAACATAAAAATATAGCTTTACTGATAATATCTGTAGATTCATCTATTGGAATTGCTAACTTTGATTTGCTTTTTGAATTAACTGATCTTCAACATCTGTTGCTAAATCACCAAATCTGCTTTGAATAGTATCATTAGAAATCTGAAAAGTTTTCATTTATCTCTAGAAATCATACCTAGGATTTCAGAACACGTCTATTAAACATGTTTTAATTAAGTTTTTGGTAATCAAGTACTGCTTTTTGCATATAGCAATCCCTGAACAACTAAATATAATGCTTTTACAAAAGATTTATTTACAAAAGATTTATTTACTAAAATTATTTTTTTATTAGATGATTTTTCTTTTTCAATTCAGCACTTTTATGTTACAAAAAATCCTGATGGCTTATTTTGTATGAATAATATATTTACAATTGCATACCTCCACAAGGTGTTAAAAGTGGTTAGAAATTAGTCTCAGCCTTGCCTGAGAGGTTGTAGTGAAAATTACACTCCAGAAATATTATTGCTTACTTGTTTTGTGTGTAAATGACATCTTAATTTTTCTGGCTTCATATATTCATGGGGTAAAATTTTTCTGCAGGTAGTGCATTGAGATCTGAATAAATTTCCTTCTGACTCAGGCCAAGAAATGAAACTAAATTTTAAATAATCAGGATTGAATTGATGAACAAGAGTACATTTTTGTTTTGCCTGAGGTAAATCATTTTGTGAATAAATGATATTTTCATTAGCATTTAAAGTACTTATAATTGATTTTTGAAAAAGTTTGCAATAGTTTTTGATATTTTTATATTATTCATTTTCAAACTGCTAAAATTGATCAAAGAAGTAAATATCATGTATTTAATTTAATTTATAATACACACCTAATGTATAATAATTTGAGTGCAATTTTGATCGGCTGACTACAACAAACTACATAGTATGACTGACATATGGTTAGGTTATTTTTGTACATATCAAAGTCTGCCTCAGTGCATGAAGTGCGCATGTGCAAAATCATTAATGAAACAGTGTTTTTTCTATGAGATGAACTGAATTAAAGATAAATTTAATAAAATTAGTCATAATTTAAAAGATTGTAAAAAAATATGTAATAAATATGAACAAATTTATAAGCTTTTTGTAGATCACTAAAATTGTTCTGTAGACCATCTGTTGAGAAACATTGTTCTAGATCTTTTTTGATGCATTGAAAACAGCATATGGACCCGAGAAACAGTATCAAATCCTAATAAATGAAGCTATAGTGTTACCTTTTATGATGATAATGATACTTATAACAGGTAAAAGAAATATGTTGATCTTCTTTTAAATAATGATACAAGAATTGAGATGACAACTTTTAACAATATATCCACTTTGTCTAATTTAGTTTTGAATAAATATATCCAACTTAGTTAAATCAAAAGAGCTATTTGTAACCTTAAAAATGTAAAAGTTGCACGTCTTGATGAAATACCCAGAAAACTTTTTAAATATGGTTATGATATGTTAGCTTCAAAAATATTGAAAATTTGTAACTTCATATGGAACCATGAAATTGTGTCACCATATCTCAAGGATACTTCTGTTGTTCCAATTTTTAAAAACAAAGGGAATAACCATGATTACAATAATTATTGTATAATCCCACTATTATTTAAAAAAGATACTTTCACAAATTTTATTGAATAGACTGGTTCCAATTATAGATGAATGGATACCAGAAACTCACTGTTGTTTTAGAGAATCAGGAAGTATTATAGACATAGTTTTTGTTACTGGAAAAATACAATAGATGGCTATATTTGAAATTAGTTGATTTGTCCATCACAATGTATTCATATTATATAGCTTCTACATGATGGATTGAGAGGAAGTGTTATTAGTACAGATGGAAAAGCTGGGGCATTTGAAATGAAAACTGTTGTTAAACAATTAAATGTATTTGCTCCAACATTGTTTTCAATTTTTATGACAGTAATCTTTGCAATTATTTATAAATAGCTTAATAAAATGTATATCAATATACAATATTGACTTGATGGTGGAATTTTTAATTTCAATCAATTAAAAGCAAAGCAAGAGCTTCTTGTATTCTGAATTTACAGTATGCTGATGATTGTGCTATTTTTGCCAATTCAAAAGTTGATTTACGGAATGATTTTAATATTTTAAATGCAACCTATAAGGACTTTGCTTTATTAATCTTCAAAAACTCTAGGTTTTTATCAACCAATGTTTGAAGGAAAATCCTCAGCAACTTGTAGCTTTAATAGTTGTCAACTTAAGTATGTAAATTATTTTAATTCCATCATCATTCTATAAGTAGAAAAGTGTGCTTAAATCTTGATTTACAACACAGATTCCAATCAGTTACTGTTGTTTTTAACAAGTTAAAGATAAGAGTATTTCATCACAGAAAAATAATTACTGCAATTAAGCTAGCTATATATAGATTTATTATTTTATCTAATTTATTGTATGGCAGTGAAACTTGGGATACTTATCAGTGTAATATAAGGGCATTAGAAAATTTTTATTTAAGGATAGTCCATAACATTTTAAAATACAATGGCAAGATCATAAAATCAATCTATATGTTTTTGAGGTTGCTAGATGTAATACTATTGAGTCCATTATTGTAAAATCACACCTTCATTGGATTGGACATATTAGACGAGTTCAAATGAGTATTTTATGATGAACTTTAGCATAATTTTTTTGTGAATTGTCTCAAAAACCTAAAAAAAATGTGATGTCCATTGGTTCTACTGCAAAGTTAAAGAACTATAATTAGACATGATAGAAATATTTCAAAAAGAAAAGATTTTCTGCTCAAAAAATTAAAAGACAGCATTATGAAAATATCAAGTAAAAAGAAAAATGGACCAGCGTGAATCTGTGCTTCACAGATTATTTTGTATATTCATTGAATAATTCATTTCTAAAAGTAGTTTTTTTTTTTTTAGAGATGGGGGGAGTGGAATGACCATACTTGTTTATGAGTGCCTGTTTATAAATTATTATTACTATTTTTATCTTCTAAGTACTTCCCTTGGGAAGCTATACACAGGTATTAATGCCTATTCCACTGTTCAAAGCTATGTTAGTACTTTTTTTTAGAATGGTCATCACAACTGTCATTGTATTACCCTTGATTTTTTTTTTAATATCAAAATGTCTTTCCTTCAATATTTTCTTTATTTTGAGGTAATGAGAAAGTTATTGGGAGCCAGATCAGGTGAGTACGGAGGTTGCTCTAATAGTAACTTGTTTACTGGCTAAAAATTCTCTTAGTATCATGTTAGCAGTGCATTTTGTACACACAAGATATTCATTTAAGATTTTTCTGTTTCTCTGGTCAACATTTACTTTACTGGCCACCCTGATCTGTTTTATCACTGATGCTTTCTCTCTGCTACAAAATGTTTAATTTTTTTTTATCCTGTTATTTTCTTCATGACATTATCCCCTTAAACTGGGGCTACCATGTTCCTCATTTCATTTGTCAAGTTTAATAAGAAATTTAATGTTTGTTCCTTATGTTAATTCATGCTCCAACCTTCTCGCGCTGGCATACAAAAACTTGCAACTGCAATAACGAATGCCATTCAGTGAGCATACACTACACAACACAATCACAGCTACGACACAGTGATATACTAAAGTAATGTAACCATATGAAGTTGTGTGTATAATGTTGCTAATGTAAGCACAAGATGGCAAGTTCCATAAGTTAATTATTAGATCTTATATATTTGAAGTCTAACTTCAATAATAAATTGGGATATTTTATTTTTTTTTATAGTTATTTTTACATTTATAAATATTATATATTTTCAACTAGTATGTAAAAGATATGTGATATTAGCCTCAAATATTTTAAATATTATGTTAATGTTTATTGGCTTGCAATAAGTTAGTTGTTTTAAAAATATTTAGATTTCCTTATCAGATCAAAATTTTATTTTTTGGAAACTGAATTTTTGTTAAATATGACATTCCTTTAAGAAACAATATAACTTTTATTTATTTTTTTCTCTAAAAATCAATAATATTTAATAAAAATTTAAAATTTTACATATTTAATTAATAAGATTTCAATAAGTCATTCAAACAGAACTAATAAAAATTAATTTCACTAATCTTTATTATTAATAAGTATTGGAAGCAGTTAATTCTTTAAAGACAATAAATGATATGCTTGTATTTAATTATATTTAGTAAACAAATTTTTTCTTACCTCTGTATGTGATGTACTTTTAAAAACCCATGATTTAAAAATAGAATTGTGGAATTGGAGGAAAATAAAAAATATCTTTTTATGAAAAAAATATGTTTATTTTGTTAACTCTTTTATGAAGAGCTTTTATATAATGCCATCTAAAATAGTGTGTACAGAATAATAAAAGCTGCAGGTTAGACTTGCTAACTAAAAGGAAATTGTTTGATTTCTCTTTGGGCCTTAAAAGAACTGAGTAGTGTAAATTCATAATGTCCACCCATATATTCTTATTGTTGCAGCTCTTTTTACTGTGCAAATTCAAATAGTAAACGGACATGGATGCATTGACAACCATGCATCAGTCAGTTTAGTAAATTTATTGGATTTTTATTTCTGAGTTTGAGATCAAGAACTCTATGGTTTTTGTTTCTTCTCAGTTGTCTGACAGTTCTTAAAGAAATATCAGTTGAGTTTTTTTGAAGAGAGGATGTATGTATGCATGCATGATCTTTTAATAGATATTTACAATTTTGATAGACAAAAGGAAATTATGGTCCTTATTCCCAGGAAGCTGTAAAGTTGCTAGCCAAGGCAGCTTTTATTAATCTGTCTATGACTGCAGATCACTTTCAAGTGGAGGGATATTGCATATATTGGAGAAAGAAATGTCTAGTATTAAATAGGATATCATTGAACTTCATGAAGTTAGAAGAAAAAAGTGAAGAGACAGTAGGATTTTAAAAAGTGGGCACATACTTCACTACAAAAGTATAAATATTAGAAGCAGAAATGGGGTGGCATTCATTATAAGTAAAAAGTGGTAGAACATTATCGAAGTTAATGATATATTAGATAGAATGGCAAGATTAGTTATTCTAATAAAAGATATTAAATACACATAATTCAGGCATTATCTCTCAACAAATTCTCATTGAGAAGAATTTTTATATACATGTTCAAAATTCTTATGATCACACCAAATTATTTTCATAATTGTGATGAGAGACTTCAATGTTAAAATTGGACAATGATTGAAAAATGAAATAGATATGGATAAATTTGATTATGGTGTCAGAAATGAAAGAGAATGCAGACTTAATGAAATTTGAAAAATACTAAATGGAAGTTAACGTAGAAATATTTTACCCAGCTGAATTATATTGTGACAAACAGCAATGAATTTCAAAATTGTAATATACTAATAGATCCAATAGAGAAACTGATCCTTAATTAGTGAGATGTAAGATACATGTTAATACAAAACTAGAGGGATGAAAACTTTTTAAAAAGCCAGTATTAATAGTTGATATAGGCAACATAATGAATCACCAAACAAGATGCTATATGGATTTAAAAGTAGATTTTTTTAATTTGAATGGATTAAAAATAAAGGCAAGAACTTCATCTTGGATTTTCAATATGCTGATTGTGCTATTTTTGACATTTCAAGATCTTTAGAATATACTTAATGTTTTGAATGCAACATATGAAGACTTCAGTAATTAGAGTTTACCAAATTTAAGTTTTTTATCAATCAATGATGGAAAAAAAATCTTCAGCAATTTTTGATATGAATAAGTTATTAATTTAAAAATATAAGCACTTTCAATATGGCAGCTTTTTAAATAGATGGAGAAACTTAAATCTTGAAATGCTGCATAGACTTCAATGTACTGCTGCTGGTTTTTGTCAACTTAAAAGATAGAAGTTTCATCAGAATGAAGTAAATACTTCACCCAACTTAACTGCATCTAGAACTGTTATTTTACATAATTTTTGTGACTTAAGCCATTCTTTTGAGACTTAACATAGTGACATTAGAAAAATTTTGTCGAATAGTGCCTTTTAAGATTCTAAAAATACAAGTTCATAAGCCCAATAGATATATCTTTTATCTTCCTGGATATGATATTATAGAGTTCATTATTGTCAAATCACATCCTCTTTGGATTGGGTCTATAAATGAAATACAAGATTTCCTTTAAATAAAAAAATTATAATGATCTTTGATATAGTTGTTATGTGAGAGAGAGAGAGATTTTAAAAAAAATAAAGATATGTCAAAAACATTCTAAAGAAGTATATTATTGATTGTTTTCATTAGAGAGGTTATGATTTAAGAGGAATATATTGGAGAACTACAATTAACTATTGGAATATTTCAGATAGGTTTGTTTTCAAAAAACTTAGAAGACAGTTTTACAAAATATCAAACAGAATAATGGACTAGTTTTTTTATATATGGCCAAATTATTGGTTAACAGAATGATTTGCATAGTTGTCACATTGATATTTATTTGTCTTTATCTTTTCATTTTATAGTTGAAATGGCTATTCACTTGTGAGTGTTGTTTTGCACACACAAAATAGATTTATTATTAAATATCTAATGATTATCATTTATTGTACTTTTTAAATTTTACTCATCTTTAATTAACATCGTCAATTTCTTCCTAAAAAATAACAAATGACAACCTTTAATCAGTAACTTTTTTTAAAACCATTTACTTGGATTGATTTTACTATAAAAGAAAAAAAAAGATACACTTCACTTGCTGGATCTTTAGATTTTTTTAAAATTCAAAATATTTACTACAAAAAAAAAATCAATTGAAAATTATTAAAATTGACACTTACAGTTTGTTATTATTTGATAAATATAATTGATAAGTATTATTGTTTCAATTACTATTAAAAGCATTTAACCAATATAGGAATCAATCTTTATACACAAAATGTATTTCAAATTTTATCCAATAGATATTAAATTCAAGTTATTTAATATTTGCCTTTAATGTTTAATTTTCATATCATATAGTTGTTTAAATCATGGAAAGTTTACAATCAGAGGATAAAGTGTATACTAATGAAGATCAAAACAAAATGTATCTGCTATGTGAATACCTATAATGCATATTAATTTCTCTATTGGTAGCATATAAAATCAAAAAAAAAAGTGCCTTTCTACACTAAAACTTTGTGTTTCAAAATAATTAAGAAGTGATTAAAATGTCTAATATCTCAACAATTTTATTTCTACCATTATGCTATAACAAAAACATGAGCTGAAAGAATATAATTTCTGTAGCATCCTCTTATGAAATAATCAGTTGTTAAAAAAAATGAAGTCAATTATTGATATGCTGTGTGAATAGTACATGTATATTTGCAATCATATGTGATATATGAAATCAAAATGATTGTATTTCAACATGAAAAGTTATTTTTTTATAAGAATTGATAACAAAGGAGAAGTATTATTGAGGGCATTTAATAACTAGACATTTTTATGATGTCCATTATAATATAGTAAATTTAACAACATACACTTTTTTGTAAAAGTCAAAATTGATTTTCAAATGTATATAAAATATAAAAACAAAAAATTTTTGATTCTTTTTTAAACATTTATCCCCAAAAGAAATGTCAACATTTAAAAAGCATGATAGTGATTTATTAATATCCTGTTACAGTGAAAATTTTGGTATGCTATGTCTTGAGGAAATGTAAAATAACTATATGCAAAAACGTATATGGGATACACTTAAAATCTGAATAAAGTTTGCAATTTTTGCTTAGTCAGAAGTGCACTAGGCCCAAATTGTGAACTTTATTCAGATTTTAAGCGTATCTTGTATAAGTTTTTGTGTGTAGTTATTTTCCATATAATATCCTGTTACTTTATATTCACTTTCAAGATATTGCAAGCATATAGACTACAATTTATTTTTGCAAGTTAAATCATTTATGAAAAAAATGAATAGTTAAAATCATATCAATTTATCAATTATTGATTTTCATTTAAATGTGTCAAAATATAAATGCAAAAAGTTGCTGGTTCTATACAAAGTATTTATCCCAAAAATGTCAATAGAAAAACAATGATGATGAATTATCTAATATCACTTAAACATCACAATTTGTGAAACAAAATAAAAATTGTACAACTTTTTTTATTGAATTATTTTTCACATAAATAATGCAAATTTTTTTAATAATCTAGTAGATACAATTTGAAATATTAATTTTTATATCTATTTTTCATTTTATCAATGCTTTTAAAAACTATTTGCTAATAAGTTGTAGTCAATAAATTATATTTATGATATTCTAATAAAATCGTTTAATTTTATTTAATTTATTTTTTCTTTTTAAGCATTATTCCCTTATAAATTATTTTTAATAAATTGACCAATAAATTACATTTAAATTATACTAATAAATTCCATTAAAATTGTCAATTATTACAATTTAAATTTATATATATATTTAATTTTTTTTGTGAACAAGAAGTTGAGGAATAGCTTTTTAATTATTTTCTCATTTACTGTTATAAATAATTGCACATATTTGGTTGAGGGGGTATTTAAATTCATAAAATTTTCTAATCCAAAAGAAGCATGAGTTTTGAAAGAATGTTATTTCACCTGTACTACAATTATTCTAAAAATAGAAGCTCTGACAATAATTACAGATCCAGTTGATTTTTCATGTCCAGTAGCTGATCTTAATGTTATGAATACATTTTTTTTTATTATCCTAAGATTAAAAATGGAAAAACAATTATTGTATAAAAGTTAATTTTTACATATTCTAATTAAGTTTTATTATGGAATTTATTTTATGAAATATTCAGATACGGTAAATTTCTTAAATGAGTAAATAGATAGATTTTAAGAAGCCTATACAATATATAGTGTGTAAGAATATGATTTATCAAAGAAACAAACAAAAAAAAAAAGATCTTAAACATGTTATTCCATGGTGAAAGGATTTATATTTGTGAAAACTAATTTTTTTAATACTAAATGAGTGTCTATATGCATATATGTAATAAAGATACAATTGATGTGCATTAATAAGAAATTTAGCATAGCATTTGTCATTTGATAGCAGACTCAGTTTTTTTTGCTCAAATTTTAAAAATAAGAAATGTATATAAAAATGTAACAATTATTTAATTACAAATTATTAAATATTTCTAAAAATTAGTTAAAGAGAAAATAATCATACTTCAGAGATATAGTAAATTTAACGTTTTATATAACTACTTTTTTGTCAATAATATGCAAGACTATAAAACTTTTTAATAAGTGATTTATTAAATTGATTAATGCTAGAATTTGAATTCAACTAACATGAAAATTAACTAAATATTTTTGTCAGTCAAACAGTGTTGATATAATTATTATTACTAGTTTTTTTTTTATTTTTTATGAGAGATATACATTTTTGTTAAACTTTCTTTTTAACGATTTTCATGGAATCAGCAACTGTAGGAATTTGACACTTACCAGTAGTAAAAGTCATACATTTTAATCATACTTTTTGTTTATACTTATTGACATTCATCTAGCTAATCCAGATTAATCTGGAAGCATTACTCTAATAAGTATCCATTTACTGACTATTATTGATTGGCCAGTTGAATTGACTCTGAGTTGTCTCTCTGGGGGAAAAAAATAGATATCCTGTTTGAGGTCTGAATAAAATTTTATGACTAATGTTTGCACTAATTGCTACACCTTAAGAAAGATTTCAACTGTTATAATTATGCTTTTGGAAAATTTGTCTAGGGATTGCTAATATTTTCTGATATTAAAATATCAAAGTAATTAAAGAGTTTCAAGTTCATTGATAAATTATTTACAATTTAGTAAATAATAAGCCAAAATAATGAAGGAATATTGTAATTCATAATTAAAAAATCTCAATCACCATTTTTTTTAATGAAACCATTTATTTTTATTGTTTGCTAAATTAAAATGCAATTTAAAGACCATCCCAATGATTCAAGGATTTATTATGGTCTTTTTCAAAGAATATAAATAAATATGAAACATTAGTAGTAGAAATGTATGTATTATAAAATGTTTAAAAAAAAGTAGAGACTTTTTTTTTTTTAGAATTATACATTACCAATATGTTTAAAAAATAAAACAAAAACAGTATAATATAAAATGGTTTCTATTGTGTAAAAAAAATAAATTAAAAACTGTAGGGAAAGGGAGTTTGGAGTTAAATAATTTATAAGCATTTTATAACTGTCCTGATTAAAGGATTCACCACATTTAGTCTTTTTGAATTCAACATCATTATTTTCAAACATTGCAGATAAGGGTCTCCTCTAATTTAATCCAGTTTTTCCTATCAATAACTTCACCTCTCCACATCACACCAACAAACTTATTTCAACCATCTAATACATGGTTTCTTCTGGGTGTTTTATAATTTCTTGTGATCTAGCTTAGGACTTCACTTATTCATGTGTTATCATGTCTTGTAGTAATATGACCAGTTAGCTCCACTAATTAAGATCCCATTGTTACCTGATTACTTTTTCCAAATATTTTGCTTTCAATCCTCTTGTTATTCCCAATACCCATGTCTCCATATTTTGTTGAATTATCTGTAGTCTCTGTATTACTGTTATTTTAGGGTCCAAGTTTCAGATCCATTAGTAAGAACTGATAAATGCATGTTTGTCAAAAATTTGCTTTTCAAATTTAGGCATATTGTTTTTTTTTATCATTTTGTTTCCATCTGTAGTAATAATCTGAACAAGTATTTATAATTAACTGATATAAATCATTGAACATTATTTCAATCTTTTTAATATTTATCTTTAATCTACCTTTTTTTTTCATTTGATAACTCTTGCAATAATCTCTTGAAGTTATGAAGCATCACCTGCAAAAACCAGATTTAAATAATCTTCATGTATTTATATTATTATTAATTTTCCATTTTAATCTATAAAGTAATTATTACAAGACTGATATACTGTAAAAAGCCATATGGAATCTATCTTTTGCTCTTATCAATGTTAATCTTCTTAGTGTCACTATGTAATCGAAACATTGTTTTTGCATTTTTGATAAATATTTAACAAAACATGACAATATCCTGAATTTACATCTTTATGGTCTAAAGTTTTAATTGCCTTTTCATAATCTATAAATTCAGACCAGAGCATGATGTTTCATAATCATTGGGTTTTTCTATAAGTTTTCACAATACTTGAATGTAATCCATTATGCTAAAATCACTTTTAAATCCAACTTGTTTTTTTTTTTTATTGGTTAGACTCCAAAGTTCACTATAAATTAGTTGTAATTATTTTGGATGGGAATTTTTTATAGAACTGATAAAAATTTGATAGGTCTGTTATTTTTAATATTTTTTTTTAATCATCTTTCTTAAATAACAATATTACTCTTCAGCATATAGTTCTTCGTAGTTTTGTCAAAAACTTTTCTATTTATTCACTTGCTTTATTTTTTGATATCAATAATTATTCCATTATATCCTATAGCTTATCCCTTCTACTTCGATTTAATTGCATGTCTCAATGCTTCGTTTAATTTACATGGCAATTCAGAAAAGATAGTAGTTGTAGTTCTTAATTTGTTTTCTTGGTTTTTACTACTATGCACTTCCTTGTGTTTCACACATTTCATAATGTTAGCTCCTTTTAAATAATAGTTTAACTTTCATCCTTCTGATACAACTTTTCTTTTAATGCAAAGATTTGAAATTTTATTTTCTTCTATAGCTTTTTTGCCAAATCACAATTATATTTTTTTATACTAACACTTTTTCATACAGAATTCTAAATATTCATTATGTTTTTAATGGATGATTTTAAAATATTTTCATATTTTTTCTTTTCTTTATAAACTATTTTCTTTTAGTTGAAAATTTGCTGATGAATTGTTGCTTTTTTGGCACCAGCTACCTTTGTTGCAATTCTTAGTGACACACACATATATATATATATTTCTTCTTATGGTTGTCAATTAAGTTTAAACATAATCAAAATTTGTCAATATCTTAAAATGATTAGCAAGTTTTAACTTAAAGTCATTGAAATGGCACTTGCCTTACTAATCAATAATTACTTCTTGCATAGAATGTATTAAGAGCATTAGGATCTTTGTATATTTCTAATTGTTATAAATTTTTTTTTTAGCTATAGATCTTATGTTTTTAGATGGCAAGATCAAGTATTTACGAAGTTTTGACATGTGTAAAATCCTTTTCGATAAAAAATTTAATGCATTCTAAAATGAAATACCAATTGTTAACACTGTATGTTATTCATAGAAAAATATAGTTGTATTTGATATTTTTTTCTTTTCAATATTTAAAATTGTTTGGTTACGTAATTGAGAGACATCACATGGATTAAAGATAATAATAAGACATGGATACTCCATGTAAAGTGAGATTGTACTTCAGTATAGATTATATCATAAATTACAAGTATGATTTAAAACCGTAAATTATTTTACCATTAATGATAAAAAAATTTAATCCAATAAATATCACACGACCACCTTCTCTTATGCTTGTGTATAACTGTTGTTAAAACAGGCAAAACTCATTATATATATATTGATTACTCTAGCTTGCTGTGTGTGGCAATATATATAGTGAGTTTTGCCTGTTTTAAAAAAATTAACAGTTTATAATCTCATTTTAAAAAATTTAGTCAAGTTTTTTTTGCAAGCTCTGGAAAATGAGTTACCCTTTATTAAAGTTGCTTAAACAAACAGTATTATAAAGAGAACATGATCATTATGAGCTCTTTAATATGATCAATATTTTGATACAAAAATGGTGGTGCAAATAAAACATGTTTGTAATGTGATTTAAAAGTATACAAATGTATTTCATTAGGTGTCATTCTATTGGAGAAAGCTTTAATGAAGTGAAAAATGAAAAACTTAATCATTTTAATCTCAAGAACTACTAAAAAAGGATTGAATATGTCAAATTTGTAAAATGATATGAAAAAGAGTTGATAATAATATAAGAATGTATAATTGTTGATTAGCAAGGAAATCTACAGAAGGGAATGAAAGTCGCAAGAGTGCAAAACAACATCCTGGTGTTGGTAGGAAACTTATATCTGCAATAAGAAAAAAAGATGGAACTATTACTAAAATGAGAGATGATGTTATGAATTGTGTAGAAGAATTTTATCAAGAATTATATAGCAATAAAGAATAAGGAAAAATACTCTTATAACTATTATATCTTCTGAATTGCCCAGGAATAAAGAAGTGAGACATGCAATTAAATTATGAAGAAGTGACAAAGAACAAGGAAAACTGCTCATAACTATTATATCTTCTGAATTGCTTAGGATTTTAAATAAGGAAGTGAGACATGCAATTAAATTTATGAAGAAGGGAAAAATTCTGGTAATGATGAAATCATAATGAATATTTTAAAAGAAGCTAGTAAAGCAATAGAATAATTTGGCAAAGTTATATATCAAATGTCTAAATGATAAAGATGTATCAGATAGTTGGAATAATGCAGTATTAATATTTAAAAAAGATGATAAAGAAGATATTGCAATTTACAGATCTATCAATCTTTTATTAGTTCTCTACAAAATTATTTACCAAAATAAGAATTCCTCTGCAGCGAACTTTAGTTTTTAATCAATCAAAAGAACAAGCTGGATTTAAAAATGGATCATATACACAGTTATAAAAATGTACCATTAACGAGAGTTGCCATTATGCTTTGAATTTGTAGATTATGAAGAAGTATTTGATTCTATAAGCATTGTTTAAAGCATTGGATCATCAAAGTCTAGACCCAAGATATTATCATAATCTGAAGAATATTTACAACAATGCAGTAGCAACAATTAGATTACACGATGATACTAAAAACATTAATATTGACTCCACATCTTCAAAACTTTTTACAGCAATTTTGCAAGAAATATTTAGTGGATTAAAATGGTCGCTAAGGGAATAAAAGTAAGTGGAGATTATTTAAGTCATGTAGATTTTACAGATGATGTAATTGTTTTGCAAATTATATTTTAAAGCTTCAGAAAATGTTGCAAGAGTTATCAGATGATATTTATGAAGTAGGTTTAAAGGTAAATGTCAAAAAGATTAAAGTAATGTTCAATGGATTTTCTTGAAAGAAGAAAATAAAGATTGATAATAATGAGTTATAAGAAGTTAACAAGTACACTATCTTGGTCAGATTATTATTACTGATGGAAACATAATGCATGAAAACAATCATAGAATTAAACTTGGTTGGATTGCTTTTTGTAGAAATAATTTAATATTAAAAGAAAATTTGCCTAGGTATTTGAAAATGAAGGTTTTTAATAAATGTTCTTTTACCAGTTTTGATTTATGGATCTGAGACTTGGATACTTAACAGAAGAACAATGCAGAGACTTTAGACTATTCAACGAAGTATGAAGAGGTCCATGTTAGGGTTAATAAGAAGAGATCAAAAATGAAATACATACAGGAGAGCACAAACTGATGCTACTGATATTGAAAGAATTAAGAGACAGAAACGGAATTGGGCTGGACATATTGATAGAAGAGATGATAGTAGATAGACAGTTGAAATCTTAAACTGGAGCCCAAAAAATTATGAAAGACCTAGAAAGAGACCACATGTGAAATGGATGAATGAAATAAGTAAGGGTGCTGGGTGATGTGAAGAGAAGGGCTAGATTGGAGAAGTTGAATTGAACTTGGAAAGTTCTTCATCCTGCAATGGATTGATAATGATTAAAAATAATGATGATGACTACTAACGAATTATTTAGAATCTTAATTAGTAAGAAGTTCCAAGTAGCACTTTTTTACCATTTCTTTTCTGAAAAGATTATGTTCATTCTTTCTCCTACAATTTCAAGTATGTTTATTTTACTTTCCATTTATAAGTCTCCAATAACATTTATTTTAAGCTATTGACAGTTTTTTTTAAAGTGAAAGTCTTCCATTATATTTTTCAGAAAAATGTTATCATGTGCATTCCTTGTTCAATAATGATCCAGCAAACTTCAAGCCTCTTATTATTCCTTTTTTTTTTAAAAAAAAAAAAGACCCTCCACTTTGTTCTCTATACACATTCTTTAGCAAAATAAAGGGGGAGGCGGGTACTAATAAAATGCTAGGCACTAATTCACTAACAAACTGTTAAGAATCATTGTTAAAAACTGATTTTATTTGTTGAATGAAGTGAATATGATTGATCCTAATGTAATAATAAATGTCAAGATGAAATTAACATAGCTGTAATTAAGAGGAAGAAAACGAATATTCTCTTAGTCTATGTATAAATAGCACTCTATATGTTGAACAGTGGTGGATCAAGAATAGAATGAATGATCTATTTTTGATATCTTTTGAGTTTTTGCCAACAATAGTAAACATTGAGAATGAAATTTGATATATATATATATAAGCTCCTAAGTTTCTTATAAGAAAATTCAAAATTTTTAGTAGTAAGAATAACAAATAATATTTTGGAGTATCAATGGAGGATACAATAAACCAAACATTCAAAATGCAAATTATAAGAATAACAATTTAGTATACACACTACTTACACACACATATATATAATACACGCTTTCTAATTTTACTTGCAGCAGTTAATTTCTGACTAGTGTTATCCCCCATATTATTAAAATTCTATTAACTAAGATATATGTGATAGTAATTAACTTTTTTAGTACCTTCAAATCCTTTCTTTAGCCTGAACACCTCTTAAGGTTTTTTTAAAATCACAATAAGGTCAAGGGGACCTATTCAAGTTACTAATTGGCTTGAAAATCTTTTTGCAGAGATCTTGGGAAATGATGTCCCCTATTGGTTTTACATCACGCCATCAACTTCAAAAATTAACCTTAAAGATGATGTAGAAGAGAGCGTTTGCTTTTCTATTATAGTTTAGATTTCCCCCCTGCTCTTTTGTTCTTTCTGGAGTATTTCAGCTAATTGGCTGGTTCTAGATCATAAGTGTATTATCTGTCCAAATCCGACTTTGTAAATTTAATCAGTATTTTTAGTTCATACTAATTAAAATTTATTTAATTATTAAAAATATTTTTCCTTTCAATAACAATCTATTCCATATTGTAATTTATATTTATGCTGTATTTTAACCAAAGAATTTATTCAAATTTGTTTTCTTTTACTTTGAATTCTATCTCCAAAATTAAAATATTTGTTTCATTAATTTAGTACACATTTTTCATCATTCTCTTTACTTAAAAAAAAAAAAGTTACTAGATGTTATATATATTCTTGCAATTTATTCAGTCTTCGTGTTGGAATCTAGATAATCTATGCTCTTTATGTGATTACTTTTCTGTTAGTTCTGTGAGTACTTCTTTGTTTTGAATTTCCACCACTTAATCAGATTTGATACATTTTAGATCAGTTGTGTAATTACTTTGTCCAGTAATAACTGAATTATTTATTGTTTTTGACAAGAGTTATTTGTTTCATCCTTAGCAGTCATTTTTATTTTTAGGCACTACTTTTTCTCTGAGTCATTGGTGAATATGAATATCTTTAGTACTTTGTTATGTTGTCTACTTGCACTTCTCATATCTATTTAGATAATTTCCCCATAATTATCCTTTCTATTTCTTTTTAAGCAACTTACATATCCGAACTGTTTCACCTATTAAGTGTTTGTCTTCTTTAATGCCATTTTCACACTATTTCGTTCAATTTTGGAATTAGCATTGCTAATTTAGTTTGCAAGTTTTCTGCCCATCATCAATTCAGCTAAAGATTTATCTGGAACCCTTGACATTGTTTAATGTTGATGTAATACTATGGCATATAAGGCTTCCTGCATTTTCGCATTATTAAGTTTTCTTAAGAGCCCTTTTTACTTGTTGAATCTTGTTTTTAGCCAAACTATTTGATTCTGGGGGATACAAAGGTGTATAGATGTGTTCATGCCTTTGTACATGAAATAGTCTTTAATTATTTGTGCAGTAAATCTGATGGTATTATTGGAAACAATCACTTCGGGTAATCTATGATATGAAAATATTTTATTTAGGTTTTGCATTATTTCTGGAGCTTTTATATTTTTCACCCATTTAGAATTTATCTATGAGTATAAGTATTTCTTCATTAATGCGGCTTGCATGGTACATGTGAAGTCTTTGCCAGGAGTTAATTGCCTTAGGCTATGCTATATATGCCTTAGTTGCATACTTATTTCAGATTGACATCAATGTTCACAGTTATATTCGGCCACCGGACAATTACACCCTAGCACTTTAGTGTGTACAATTTCTTGATGTTCATGTAATAGTTTTAAGATCTTTTGTTTGCCTTCAGGTGGTATTACCATACTATCTTATAAATACAGAACCTTTGTTGACTGATAATTGTACATATTTTGCCCAAAATACCAGAAGACTGTGGTTTCTGAATTGGCCATTCTTTCCTTATCCGAATTATAAGCAGTTGATAGCCCGCATTCAGTTTGCAACTGTATTACAATTCAGGATTTCCAATACATCTATATAATTTATTTCACCTCTATATAGTTCTTATTTATTTGGGTTTTTAGACAAAGCATCAGCATGCAAAACTTCTTGTCCTTTCCTGTATGTCAGCTGATAATATCATATGATGATAGTATGTTTCTCCATCTCAACATATGGGGCTCAAGTAGTTTGGAGATAGCTTATTGCTTTCTAATATTTCTAATAATGACTTGTGATCGGACACTATTTGAAAAGTTCAACTGAACAGATATTGGTAAAACTTCTTTAGACCAAATATAAAAACCAAAGTCTCTTTATCGATCTGGTTATATTTTCTCAGCCTTTGAAAGGGTTCTAGATGCCTATCTTTATAGGTCATTTATCATTATAACAGGGATGACAAAATTGCTTCCAGTTCCCTTTCTGAAGCGTCAGCCATTAACCTTCCAGATTAGTGCCAAAATGTACTAGTAATTTTTCTGATGATAGTAGGGATTCAGTTCATATAAATGATTCTTCATGAATTGGTAATTATTTCCATGTCTGATTTGTCTTAGTAAATTCATAAAGTTATTTTGCTAATTTAATCCTATTCTAAAAAAAAAAAGTTCAAAATAATTTATCAGACCTAGAAATGCCAGGAGTTCTTTAACATTTCTGGGTTTGGCCACATTTTTCATAGCTTACACTTTCTTGGGCATGGTCATTTAATCTTTTCCAAGATTACATGACTTAGGAATTTCTGATTCCTTTGTGATCCATACTCTTTTCTGTGCATTCAATTTGATGCTGAATTTCTCTAATTTTTCACATATCTTAAATAGTCTTTGATGTAACAATTCTTCAGAACATGCCATAATAATGTCATTAAATCAAAACATAATTTTTCCATAAAAAATATTTGTTGCAGTTCTAGTAGTGAATGGTAGCCAATTACATTTAAATGATCCAACAGGGGTTGATAGGTTAATATTTCTGCTGATTTGGTGTGAAAGGTGAAGTTACATCCAGTTTTGTTGAGGTATGATGTTTTTTTGCAGACTGGCTAATACTTCTCTGACATATGATATTCCACATATCCATATTGGATCAGTAGGTTTTGTTATAGGGTGGCCCAATTTAATGTTTCTATATGTGTGAATATGCTCTTATTAATCAATTCTTGAATTTATTCTACTTTCTGTGCAAATGGAATTTGGCACGGTTTACAAATAATTGTATGTGTATTTTCAGGTAGTTCAATCTCTACTAGTCTAGTTAAATTGTACCCAAATTCTCATTAAACAAATATGGATATTTCTTTTAAATTTTCTGTTGCCAGCAATTTTTTTTTTCACAATACTGGCATGAATTTTTATTGTGTGGAACCACCACCCCTTTACTATTTATAACATTAAGTTAATTATTTTTTCACAATATTTTATCGATGCTTTTACAATCCACTAAACGTCACATGATCACCATTTTTATGCTTACACAAGCTATTTACATGGAGGCGAAACTGCCACTCAGTGCAAGGCAAAGTAATCAATGGATAAAAGAAGGTTTGTGCATAAAATTCCTCTCTCGTGCCTACTCATCCAATATCCTCAGACTAGTGTCTAGCTTGTGGCTTTCATCAGTGAGGGGTCTTGGATCTGAAAGCTCTGCACCTAGATCTTAGGATCTAATGTAACCCTCCAGCAGCCACCTTTGTGTTATCATTTTGGCCTCAAAGCTTTATAGTTAGCTAATAGGGTAAAAGGTGGCTGCTAGAGGGTTGCATTGGATTGTAAAATCTAGGTGCAGTGTTCTCAGATCCAAGGCTTCTTACCGATGAAAGTTGCAAGATAGAAAATAGTCTGAGGATATTGGATGAGTAGGCAATTTTATGCACAATCCTTCTTGCAACCATTGATTATTCTGGCTTGCATTGAATGGTGCTACTGTAAGGAGAGTTAGCCTCTGTGTAAATAACTTATGTAGGCATAAAGAATGATCATGGGATGTTTAATAGTTTAATACCAATCCTGCCAATAGGATTATGGTGTCTGTTGTTATTAATGAACTAGATACACCAAAAAGTATGGATTCTGAACTGAGTTCAGATCTATATGACTATACAAGCTAATGAGCTTGTATTGAAAACATTAAGTTTTCATTTAAGACTCAAAGCTTTACAGTTAGCTAATAAGGTAAAAGATGGCTGCTGGAGGATTGCATTAGTTCCTAAGATCTAGGTGCACTGCTCTCAGATCCAAGGCTCCTCACTGATGAAATCAACAAGCTAGAAACCAATCTGGGGATATTGGATGAGTAGGCACTAGATAGGGATTTTATGCACAAGCCTTCTTGCATCTATTGATTATCTGGCTTACATTGAATGGTGCTACTGTATGAAGAGTTTAGCATTTGTGCTTTTACTGTCCCAGTAATGTGAGCCTTAATGGTTGATATCTCTAATGAAGTATTCCCATAGTTAGCCTCTATATCTGTCTATGTTTAATAACTTGGTCATAGGTTTGTAATTTAATCATAAAATGCTTGTCCATCAACTTCCATGCTTTTGACAACATGCATGTTGGATGTTTTGTTTTCTCTATTTTTCTGTGACTGAGCTTTACCGATCTCGCCATTATCACATTTTTTACCTTCAAGTAATAAATGACCTTTACATCTGCATTTTTCATGCTTTCACTTGCATGCCTTTAATATGTGACCAGCCTTTCCACAGCAGTAACAAGGGCTCTATTGTTATTCATGTACATTCATTTTTTTCAGGTTAATAATTTGTTGTATAAACTGTATTTTGGTTATTAACTGTTTTATTTGGAAAAATGTATACTTGTTCTAATATTAGCTTGCAAGCTATTTCCTTTTTAATAGCCATCTCTTACATTAAATCAAACACAGCTAAAAGATGTTATCTGAACCTGTCATCAGACATCACCTAGAACAGCTGAGCAATAAGTATTTCATCAACAAAATTTCCCATACCCTCAATATTTAGCTAATTTTCTAGGGGTTAATTGTATTCTTTAATTTTCTCACACTTTAGTTGCTGTCTATTTCTTAAATTTAAACTAGCTATATGGTGAGATGGACGAGGTCTAAAATATTTATTTAACTTTCTTATTATTCCTTTATAAGATACCTCATCTGTTAAAGCAGGATCATAGAATCCAGCCATATGCAAATAGTGGGTTGGAACTCCTAAGGGTTCACAGAAATATTGTTTGGGGGGGGGGCATGGAAATTTTGAGAAGTTCTCATTTTGGATAATAAATTTTTAATTGGAAAAAAAAAAAACCTAAATACTATTTAAAAAATACATGAAAACTACTCAACTCATTATAGTGTGTGTGTCTGACCACTTTTGTGTTTAAACAGCATATCATAACAGCACCTCACATATTGCTCTCATTTCTCTTGTTCACTCTCAGAGTTTTGTTCTTCATGCTAGTATTTTTCTAACATTGATATATAGTACTACATTTTTGAATGTACACATTTACTAAAACATGCTAAAAATTTATAATTGCTATAAATCAATGGATCTACTAAGAACCAAGTATTATACATTTTTTGTTGATATGCATTTTTTTCCAAAGATCTTATATCAAATATGTGCTGATATATAATATAAAGATATATATTTTTATGTAATAAAATGACTTATTATTACTATCATTTTATGCTCATAATATGATGATAATAATAAAATGCACTGCATAAATTTTAATCTCAATATGGATGTCGTAAGTGTAAAAAGGTTGCGCACCACTATCTCGATAACCTCCTACTTAATAAGCATAAGAGTGCTGCTATATTTTGTTTATTGTTTTCAATTCTGTTTAATTTTAAAAAAAAAAATGCTAACTTGAGTTAGGTGTTGTAGCCATTTGGCAGCTTTGCTTACATTGAACTCGGCAATGCTGGTTTGCCCAAATGGTATCTTTTATTTTCTACAACCAGGTTCAAACTTTAATTGCACCAATTTTCCTATGGCTTAATTCCTAATTTCCTAATAAGAAAATCCCTAAATTTTTTAGGAGTAAGAATAACAAATAATATTTTGGAATATCAATGGAGGACACAATAAATCAAGGACTCAAAATGCTTTATAAATATAACAATATATTATAATAGTTGACGCAACCTCGCTAATCTAACCTGCCATACCAGAGTGCCACCAGGCCATTTGAACCTGGAAAATTTATATACTAGGCAGAAACGCACAGAAGAGGTTACTCTTTTATCGAACCGAAAACACCAGTCACTAGCCCAGGGAAACACAGAGGTTTAAAATATCACACTTCATATTTAAATTTCTAATTATTAATTTTAAATATTATTAATAAAATATATAAAATAAGTTACTGTGAAAATTAATTCAACAAAACATTTTATTATAATGCACATACACATTAAAAGGAAATGTTCTTAAAATTAAATTAACTAAATATATTTCATTTAAATCATGTGCACAGATGGAAGCGTTTAATAGATTTAAATACAATTTTAATATTTTAATAAGTGTGAATATGCTACATAGATTATGCAATAACCAACCCAATCCCTTTTAACCTTAGGTCAAAAATCTCGCATTTAAACCAATGCTAGCTTACTGATATACTGATGTGACCATGCAAAATAAGACTATTAGCATAACACAATCATGCTAACAGGAATTTACGTCTGTAACATGATATCATTTGAGAAATAAAGAATCATGGTGGGAAGGAATGACCATCTTCCCCATGATACAAGAATGAAATTATTTGAAAGATATATATATATAGAAGCTGCTCTGAAAAAAAAAAATTGGGATAACGGTCTTTGTCGGCTTACTGTCTCAGTCAGAGCATAAGTAAATTAATAGCTTAGGAAATACATCTACGACCATTGATGACGTGATGACTACTCCTTTGGGTCATACCTTTAGGTGGGTATTATGCCCTGTATGCTAACGCGGAACAAGGGAATGAGTATCCAATGCACCTACTCAAATTACATTGGCATAAAACATCCGTACATCTATTTACCAGCACTGATCTAACTGCTAAATAATTAGCCCAAAATTAACTCACTTAAACTAGCATAATCTTACGAATCTATACAGCCATTTACGCTTATTGATATTAAGCATATTAAAAGAAAATATAACAAATAATTTAAATTTTAGTCAGATTTCTTTTAAAAATTAAGTGACATTTAAAATTACTACTTGGAAAAGTTTGTTTTATAAAAGTTAAGTTCATTTAAAGCAAAAGTTTATACTTTCCAATGATGTAGATTTATTGAAGTCTGTTTTGGTGATCCATGATTAAATACAAGATTCTTTTCCATTTCCTATTCTTGATGTAAACAAATCCGTTGCTGGCCATTTTCCGGGAACCATCCTTCTCTGGAGACTGCTTCAACTGTTGCAAACAGGTGAAATGTAAATTATTGCTGACCCCAACATTTTGGAGATCTGCAATACACATAAATATATTTAATAAAACACAATCAGCAAGAACAATCCAAATCTCTATCTCAACTCCAAAGTTTTCTTTTTATATCTTTTGTAAATTTTTATCAGCAAATTCCAGGATCGATCTTACACGGCTTTGATTTTTCTCTGTAGACCATGTGTTTATTTCCATCCTTATTGGTCAGCTTTCTTTAGAACAGGAACTCAAAATTTTATCATTAGTATTTTTTTAATTTATCTCCTATCTGACTTTATGCCCAAGGGCCTGTTTACAATTACGTCAATATAGAAAATCATTTCCATTCTAAGATTAAAAATAACTAATTAACAACTTGTTTTTAGATTTTAAACTTTAAAGAATTATATAATTATTTGCCATCTGTGCATTATATATATTAATTTAAATAAATTATTCTCTTTTTTTTTACACATATATTTCTATTTGAGGGTGATTTTATATTTTTTTCCACTTTTATTTGAAAGAAATGTAACATATTTATTCCGTTACAATATACGTTATTTATACATATATATAACACGAATTCTAATTTTTCCATAACAGCAGTTAATTTCTAGCTAGTATTATTTACCATACTATTAAAAGTTTATTAATTAAGATACATATGATAGTAATTAACTTCCTACTACCTTCAAATTTATTTCATTAGCCTGAGTGGCCTTTAAGGCTTTTTAAAATCATAGGATCAGGGTGACATGTTTAAATCTCCTTTTGGCTTGATAATTTTCAGGAGCTGAGATCCTGCAAAAAGATATCCCCTGCTGGGTTTCTTCCATTGGTTCACATCATCTGCTTCTGAAGTTGGTCTCGAAGATGAAGGAAAAGAGTGTTTTCTGCCATGGTTTATATCCTTTTTTATTATTGTGTTCTTTCTGGAGTATTTCCGCCACTGGGGTGATTCAAGATTGTATGTATATTATCAATTTAACTGGATCTGACTTTACAAATTTGATTAGTATTTTTTTGTTCATAGTAATTAAATGTCTTTTGTTATCAGAAATATTTTTCCTTTCAATAACAATCTATTCCATTTTGTAATTTACTTTTACAAAGTGTTTTAACTAAAGAATTTATTCAAATCTATTTTCTCTTACTTTGAATTGAATCTTCAAAATTTTATTATTTGTTTCATTAATTTAGTACATATTTTTCAAAATAAATATTTCATCACTGGAACGGGGCAGGGGAATTAAGTTTGTGCTGGCTATGTCATATAAAATGCTGGATCTGATTAGTTCTATTGTTTCTGAGCACTTCATGATGAGTTGACGATGGTCTGATCATATTAGTTCATATTTACTATCAGAAACGTATTTAGTTGTGAATATTGCCATCCGCTTACATTTAAGCTTGTCACTCTCTTCGAAGCCAATTCCTAAAAATATGATCAAATTATTTCTCTCTTAGAATAATTTTTACTTATAATAAAGTTACTCAAACTAGGGCTATTAATATTTGGTTCTTATATCACATACGTGAGTGGGCATCTATCTTAGAACTCTAATTGTTTTATCTGTTTAAATTGGCATATAAACTATACCGCTCCCTGATATGAGGCATAATAAGTTAAATGATCAAAGTGGATGTTAACAAACAATGAAATAAATCAGCGAGACATTAAAGAATTATAGAGATGTTTTTATTAAATATATATGTGAATTTAATCTACCTGTGGTTTGTTTCCATTAATTTTATTCTAAAATTAATGTTTCTATTTAATTATTGTGCTGCTATCTGATGATTCAAGGTCACACACATACCATTCCTATTTTGAAGTTTATGAATAGGTGTAATTAGAATAAATGTTAGAGTTAAATGTTAGAATTAGTCGAGGCTCATGCTCCACTATTGATGCTGCCGGCTAGAGTTTAGAGAAGATTAATTGCTTGCCTCGAAAATGTTGTTGATAAGTTTGTAGATTTAAAGAGTGTGTAAACAGTTTAGAATCCATAAATATTCTTGATCTTTGATCTCGCGTATGGTTGGATTAGAGGTACTTTTACCCAGGCTGTGAATCGTGTTGAGTTAACATACAATTTCGACTGGTACAATATGAACAAATACTATTGCATGTGTCTATCTTGGATCTTATGGTCCAATGAGACCTCATTGCCAAGAGCACTTAAAATATGTCTACAAATATTTTATTTTATATTCATATAAAGAATCTTTGAGTTAAATGCAGTCTCATTCAACACATATAACATCAACAACAAATTTAACCAGGGCGTCCAAATCATGGCCTCTGGGTTGCATACAGTATGACTTTATGCAGTCTATCTATCATTTTGTGTTTCACATTTTAAAAGATCAAATGTGTGTTAAATATTTTAATTCTATCACTAATTAGTAATTTCAATGTTGATAATTTTAGTATTTTCATGTATTAGATGTATCAACAAAAACTTAATATGTATTTTAAAATAAATCCATAGCAAGTCTGAAAATTTTTTATTATTTTTATATTTTATTTTTGCAATCTGAGTAAAACATGAACTTGCTTTTGAGCAAAATTAAATTTAACTCATGCCAAAAAATAATCATAAAGAACTGATGTTGAAATTAGTTCATGTTTAATGATTTGTTAATATATTATAATTATTCATTGCCAAAGTGATTTACATAAAATTTCTACACCACAGACATGTTAATTCTGTATATGTTAATTGATAAAATTAAATAAAATAAATACTGACGCCTTAAAAAAAATACAATCAAAAACAAAAGAAAAAGTGAATGTAATGTATAATTTTATTGGTGTATTATAAACTAATAAAAACAGAAGCAATCTAAATGGATAACATAAATTTGTAACATGTTAAAAAATAATGTTACAATACCAAATACTGTTTCAATGTATTGTGTCATAAAAATGGAGATACTGCAAAAAAAGGTAATGTTAAAGAAAATAGAGACTATTACAAAAAGTACATTTATCATAATATGCCAAAATTAATTTAAAAAGTTTTTAAATTGTTCACTTTAAAATAGTTCTGATTGTCAATCCTATCAATGTGATGGCAGATGTACAGGCCAGAATTTGTAATGTTTTATGGAATTTGTGTAGATATTATCTGCTTGCAATTGTTTATTTTGCAAAAATTAATTAAAAACATTAGTATTAAAATTTGTTTTCAATGTTAACAAACTTTTTTTTTTTTGGATTGTTTGATTTGTATAATTTTCAGTTAACATCTTCATTATGAGATTCATCATTTGTATTATATTCTATTATTAGCATTATTTTATTCAGTTATCAAGATTGTATTGCTGCTGCTCACCTAATTATTTAATACGTATGTTATTTGTTTCCATGTTATTGTTAACAGTATATTGCTAATTAATAAATTTTATTATTATTTATTATCAAACCATTATTTTCTGACAAAATGAAAAGTGAATATATCAAAGCAGATGGGAGGAAATCAGACTATTTGATTACAAACAACAAGAATAAAGTTCACTGTCTTGTTTGCATACAATAATGTGAAATGACATTGCACAGTAAAAAATTTAAGGTGTATATTACAGAACAAAGAAGTACCATTATTTCAGAATGTAAAAAGAAATTGATATACCAAACAAAATTTTCTGAAAAAGTAAACACTGCGCAAAGTTTTAGACTTATTGCTTCATACAAAGTAATATTGGAGTTAATGAAAACTAAAAGGTCTTTTGGTGATGGTATGATAGTGAAGAAATGTGACATTAAAATGGAAAAATAATTTAATGAGCTGAAATTAGCTGAAAAGTTCAAAATAGTTGCAATATTTCATCAAACTGTTTTAACACATTGGAACATTTGAGTCAATTATATTTCAAAAAGATTGAGTGATTCAATAGCAAAATGTGAGTACTTTTCATTATGTCTGGATGAAAGCACAGATTAAGCAGATGTAGTTCAACTTTTATTTCTTGTCTTAACTATTCAAGAAAACTTACCTATTAATTAAGAGATTTGCAGTCTTTTATCTTTACATGATATTTTCAAAGCAGTTCAATATTGCTGTAAACTATAGAAGATTCGCTAAATGTTTCCGTATTGTAATAAATGAGGCTAAAGCTATTACAGGGACTAGAATTTGTTTTTGTGGATTATTGAGATAAAATAACCTACAATTCATTGTATAATTCACCAAGAAACACTCTAGGAAATCTCTACATCAGCTGAATGCCATGTAAATAACTGTAAAAATAATTAATATGCAAGGAGATAATAGATTTCTGACTCATCAAAATTTTATTTTTTGAATGAAATTGATGCTGCAGATAGTGATTCACTTCTCCATTGTGATACTTTTGGATGGCTGCCAGAAAATGTTTGGAATGTTTTTTTTGCCATTGGAAATAAATACTCATTTTTCTTAAAAATGATATGAAGTCTTACACAACAGATCTTAAAAATTAAATGCAAGATTCTCCACAGATCTTTTATAACTAATCATTTAAATGAATTAAACTTGATACTGCAGGGCAAACAATATAATATTGTTATCTTATATGACCATTTGAATGGTTTTAAAAGTAAACTGAAGCTTTTAAAATCAATATTGACTAATAACATTTTCACTTTTTTCCAAAATTGTATGGAACATTTTAAAGAAATTAAGAATTTTGAGGAAATACCATTTACAGCTTATGTAAAATATATGGAAGAAATCATTGAGTAATTAATTTGGTGATTCTAAGGAAATAGAAGAAATTTCAATTTTTACTCAATTCTTGATTGTCAACATTGAAAATACTGGAATTGTGTGATTGGCAATTAGATCCTTTTTATAATTGCAAAAGTAAATATATATATTTAATTACTATCAAGAGAGAAATACACAAAACTGAGGATCTTTGGATTCAAGATATGCTCAATGCTTGGGAGCACATATCTTTTTGAAAGTGATTAAATAAATCTCTTTAAAATTTACTGTGATGGCAACTACAATGTCAAGATTCTCATTAAAATGAAGTAATTAGTGAATTATGTGTACTGTCTAAATAAAAACTTTCATAAGCACTGTTACTTTACTTATGAAGTTTTAGTTTGTTTTCTAAACCTAACTAATGATAGGACTTTCCAGATAATTTAATATATACTTATCATATTTATTCTGGATGGTGCCTTGGACTATTTTACCTAAAGTTGAATAATCCTGAAATTGACCATAGATTTAAAATAATAGATTATCTATTGAGTCATTACATTTTTCTAAACTTATTTTTTCATTAGATATTATTTAGGATACAAATTATCGTAAATTCATTTTTCTCAGTATGTATTTTTTTTTTTAAAAGCCTTACTCCAGCAATTTATTTTTATGTATATGACTATATATAACTTTCCAACATTGACTTCCCAACAAGTTGCAAAAAATCTTACTTTTCTGATGTAAATTTTCTGATGCCCAACTTAAATTGCATTATATTTATATAATAGGCACAGTAATGTAAGAGTTTCCAATGTATTTTCTTACTATAATGGATGTAATTTTTGACATCCTACATTGGTAAGACATTTTTACATATCAGAATAAAGTTGATGATTGAGTAAGGAAAGAGTATAAACATTGACTGCCCATTTTATATAACTACCAATTAATATATAAAATTATGTAACAACTAATCTATACATCAGAGCTTATTTATTTATCTTAACTTGCAACCATTTCTAATTTATGACACCATGTAAATCAGAATATTTATCCGATGCATACTTATGCTAAATTTCCCTATCTCATTACATTACACCTAATATCAATCACATTGGGAATACTAATTTTGAGACAAATTTTGGTTGAAATACATTAAGATGAAAAGAACATCTGATGATAAAATCGTAATGTAAACCCATATTAATAGTTTGTACTTCAAAAATATGTATAAAACCCTAAATAAAATAATATGAATGTAAATGAGAATCACCATGTAAACAAGACAATAAAATGACTTTAAAAAAAAAAAAAGTGTCAGTTACAATTAAATAAAAAAAATAAATGATTAAATAACAACAGCAACAAAAAATAAATAAATGTTTTATTTGAGCAATAACATTATAAGTTTTTATTTGATCTATGTTGAAATTTTTTTTCAACCTGCCAATAAAATATATATATATGAATTATGAATAAACACACCTGAAGACAATATCTTATAATATCTATAAAACAGTAACACATTATATTAATGATGCATTCCAGTTACTAATCATGGGTATTTGGCTTGTTAAAATGTGCTTTGCTTATGAACTTGGGAATAAATATTGAATGATTATTTTAAATTTCTAATAAAGAAAACAACTGTTATAACTGCACCTGATGTGTTTATCTTCTCATTATTTTATAAAATATTTGTTTTGTTACGCTAATTAATTTATTATTTTAAAAGAAATTATACATATCTCTGTAATATCATGAATAATATACTTTTCAATACATATCTCTGTAATAACATGAATAAATATACTTTTCAATATTTTGTTTATATTCATCTTCTATGTAAAATAACTAAAATTATATTTATCCACATTATTGTAGCCAGTATATGCCATTGTTATTATAGAAGTAAAATATTCATTTCTCATACGTATATGGTATATGCAAATAATACATTTTTTTGTTTAATTTATACATAAAACTCAGAGGTTTCTACCCTCTTAACATAAAATTTTTTACTGTAACATTAAGTGTCTGTTCTACACCAATTAACAAAATAAATAATTAAACAATGGCAGTTAAATATATTTCTTATACTAATTTATAAAAAAAAATCTGCTCAATTTAATGAATGGATATATTACTCTTAGAGTAATAATGATAATATTTTACTAGCTCATTTTGATATGTGTGCCTAGTTGCTATACATTAAAATATGTATAAAAATTACTATTTATGGACACAATCTTTTTTATGTTTATTTTTAAAAATGTAAATAATAATATTCTCTTTTCCGGAAGTCCATTGGTTTTTTTCTGAAGAAAAAATAGTTTCACTGATTAAAGTAGTTATTATTTTTATTTGTGTTTCCCAATATTTTGTATATTACATCTACATCAGAATAGTTAGTAAATCAAACACTGATCATGAGGTTCATTTTTCAAGATAATTATTAATTCTTTCAGTTCTTTGGAAATCTGAATGATAAGAGGTTAGAGAATTTCTTTTTTACTTTCATAGTGATATATTTTAATTAAGTTTTCATAAAATTATTTTTTGTTTTTTTTGTTAGCAAGTTTTGAAAATAAATTTTATATTATTTCCTAATAGCTGTAATGTCTATTTCAGCGTTTCTTTAAACTTTTTTCATTTATGACCCCTTTTTATCATCTAGATTTTTTTCCAACCCCAGATATTAAATATAAAATAGATATAGAAATAAATATTCCCATAAATAATTAATTTCTTTGGTAAACAATATTCGTATGAAAATAAGTAGTTTTAGGATTTGTTTTTAGTATACAAAAATTAGTGAAAGAAAATCACATTTTAATGAGATGGATGTGCTTGTTTTTTGTTGCATAACAAATTAAGTCCTGGTGAAAGACACCTTTACCCCCCTTAACGATGGCAATTGGTTCTCCAAAAGTCATCGTTAAGCAAGAATATCGTATACAGAATACGTATTTATAATGGGGGTCTATGGAAAAAAAATTGGTCGGTTCCTACAGCTAAAAAATTACACTAACTTAGGAATAAAGTACATATTAAAAAAAATATTCATTAACACTTATTTTAAATGCAATTTGTTTTTTTTGTTTTTTATTTGAAATCACTTGGGTATAAACAATATTTTTAACGAAGTTACAAAATCAATAACTATTTTTACATAATTATTAGGTATTCTAAAAATAATATACAGTAATTAAGGTTTTCCTGAAAGTTTGTGATAATGATATTTTAGTTGTACTGTACCATATTTATATATTGGACTTCTTCATCATCTAATATAAGTGTTGAATGTCTTTAGAAAAAATAAACTTTATTTAAATAATCCAAGTACTGTACATTATGTTTAAATAAAGTTTAATTTTTCTAAAGACATTCAACATTTATATGTACAGTATTATAGATTCATTAATTATATATTTTTAAGTTAGTACGTTCTAAATTTAAGAAAAAAAAGTCATAGAGAATAACCAATTGTAAATCGAAGTAGTGGGTACAAATTGATGATGATTGCTATTGTGAAATATTGCTAAGTAGCCAATCGCTAAGTGAGGTTTCGGTGTATTTGATAATCTTCAACGTTTTTCAGCTTTGAATAATATTTGGATAATTAAAGCTGAAAAAGTCATTTCATGTAAGTATGTGGTGCTGAATGGCAGAAGAACATTTAATGCCATTTCAGAAATTGTGGGAAATTTAGTCCTAGCTCCAATCCAGAATTTAGTCAAGGATTTTTGTGGAAAGTCTAGTTTTAAGTTTGAATCACCCAATAGCTCAGCAAATTCCTCTTGGGCTTTATATGGCAAATGATTAATCTCATTAAGGTCAATCAAAAATGATCTTTGAATCCATAATAACTTTTTGAAATCTAAATTCGATATAAAATATTTGCAAAACTGTGTTTCTAGGATTTTTAAGATCTATAATATTTTTTGCAATTAAAGTTTGACAATTATTTTTTTTTCAATTATAAAATTGTCGATAGTCAAAAAACATTTCCAATGTATCATTTTCCATCCTATTCTTCCAAATGTTGATCTTTTTAATAAACGTTCAATTTTATCATTTGAAATAAAAATATTGCTATTTTCCCCTTAAAGAGACAAGTTAAGGTCATTACACTTCTGAAAAATATCAGACAAATAGTACAGCTTTGATAGCCATAATTTATTTTGAAAAAGAATAGCAAAATCAGATTTTTGTTCCGCTAAAAATACAATAATCTTTTCTTTTACATCACATGATCACCATTTCTTATGCTTGCTCATAACTGTTATTAAAACAGGCAAAACTCTCTCTACAGTAGTGCCACTCACTGCAAACCAGAGTAATCAATGGATATGATGATTAGGCACTAGATAGGGATTTTATGCACAAGCCGTCTGGCATCCATTGATTACTCTGGCTTCCACTGAATGGCACTACTGTATGGAGAGTTTTGCCTGTTTTAATTTTTTTAATAACAATAATCTTAAACTTCGCCCTCTTGACATCCATCTTACTCTGCATGTAATTCAGACTTCATGTTTTTACAAAGATTTGAAAATAAACAGCTGTTAAGGGCATGGTGTTTAATAAAGATTATAATTTTGACAGCATCCTGAAGCACATTGTTCAATTCCATGCCTAATTTTTTTGATGCAAAGGCCTCTCGATGGATCAGGCAGTGTGTGAAAGTTACATGATTATTACCAGAAGCTTTAACAAATGATTTAAAACCAATATTTTCACCAGTCATTGCTTTTGGACCATCTGTGCATACTTTAAAGCAATTTTTCCATTCTAAATCTTCAGTTTTAAAAAATTTGTCTAATTTATTATATATGTCTTTCCTCCTTGTATGTTCTTCCAAAAAATGACAAAGTAACCAATTCTTCTTCAATGTTTTCTTTATAAATGTATCTGACATATACTAATAATTGAGCTATTTTTGAAATATCAGTTCTTTCATCCAACTGAATTGTAAATATTGGGCCTTCTTTAAGTCTAGCAATAAGTTGCTCAAATTGGTCTTTGCTAATTTCAGAAATTCTATTAGTGACAGTGTTATTTGACAAAGGAATTTTCCGAATTTCATCACCATATTTACTTCTGTGAAGTATTTCTACCATTTTAATAGCATCAGGTAATATAAGATCTTGTCCAATGGTGTATGGCTTTTTATTTTTAGCAATGAGATATGAAACTTCATATGATGGCGGTAATTATTTTTCATTAACAGTTATAAATTTCTCAAAATATTTTGTTTTTCTTTTGGTTTATTGACATATGAATGGTGCTTGGATTCAAAATGCCCTTTTAATTTTGATGGTTTCATACTCTCCATAGACAAAACATTATTACAAATTAACCAAAGAGGTTGTTCATTACCATCATAGTTGTTGAAAGTAAAGCCAATTGAAGAAATGCCTCATATTTTCTTTTTCGCCTCTTAGATATCTCTTTCTGATTATGAGAGCCTGCTTGAAAAGACTTTGTAGCAGTGCCTTCTGCATCCTTATCTTTTGTATTTAAGTTCAACCATTTATCCATGGGTAAAAAGTATTTTTATCATAAAATATAAATAAAATAACAGTACTTATTTATTAGCAGAGACATCAAGAGGCTGCCCTGTTTTTTGTTTAATTATACAAAACATATCTACTCCTATATGTTCTATTTTTTAATATTTAAAAAATCAATTACAAATTACCTGTTAAGTTTAAATATATATTCCTATTTTTTTACTTGTTAATAAGTAAATGACAATAAGTTTTAAATAAAAAATAAATCTTTGTAATAAATAATAGGATGATCAATTTTGAATAAAAAAGTAGAAAAAAAATGTACAAGCATTTTTATATATAAAAAATAACATCTTTCATAATATTTATTCAAATAAATACTAACATTTGTCGAGTAAAACAGTAAAATACAATATTGTATTGTTCTTGCAATGTGGGCACTTGTTGAAATGAAATCGAAATAAATAACACGACTGGAAATCTGATGTGATATGATGCACTGTGACTTCTCCTTATGCGGAGTTAGGAATCTCTCCGCCACTATGCCCACTGAAACCTGTTAGCCATTTAACCTTACCTTTTCATTTCCCACCCTAAGTTTTCCCATAATCTGCTCCATCCCATTTACACAACATAATCTTTGTCAACTCCATGGCCTGCATATCTAAATCTCTCATCTTTTCCCAAACCCAACATAAAAACTAATAACCCACTTTCTGTACAATCACTTTGTTTGTATTTATTCTTTCATAACTTAATTATTTGTACCCTTTCTGCTTTCGAGCATTCACAATGAATTAACAGATGCCTAATATTTTCTATGCCTTTCTTTCACAACTTGCAGACTAAACCCATATTTTTCCATTTACGTATATATTCTATTGTTGCTAAAGATCCCGTTCGAGCTTTAAACAATAACCTACTTTTCTTGCTATTATTATAAATTAATGTTCCGTTTACTTCTCTATATATATATTTAAACTGTTTTTACTCTCCATACTAGTTCTCCATCTCTCCAGCTTTTTATCCTTTATTAATGCATCTATTCTTTTATCCCATTCCTTACCACTATAACACTCAACAATCCTCCTAACACAATCATCCCACCTTTTGTATAAGTATACTGATATAATTTCTTTATCCAAATCTTCTGCATACCGCATTCCCTTTCTCACACATCTTGTTGCCTTCCCTTTATTCATAACCCAATTAAATATTATTTTTGGCTATTCTTTTATTATCCATAAACTATAATCTTCCGAACATTTTCATTTTACTTTTTGCATCTTTCTATAAAAAATTGACCATCTCATTTCTCCTTGAATTCCCTCTTTTGCTGTTCACACATCTGCATCTAATGCATGTCTTCCTATTTCCCTTTGCACTTTTTCTAAGTAATCTAATACCCCTTTACTAACACATAATGCATCGTTGCCATATGTTAACCCTGCTACTGCAACTTCCTTCCATACAATTTTAGCTACATCATATTTATTATATGAAAACACTGTTAATTTCTTTATCAATCCCCCCCCCCCTTTTTGCTTTATTTTTCAATTTATTTTCCCATTCATTCATGCAATTTTTCTGATTACTTAAGATGATTCCCAAATAACTATGTCTATTCATCATACTTAACTTTATATTTCCCAATAAAAATTCTTCTTCTCTTTTGCCAGTATTAACCATCATGATATTTGATTTTTTCACTAAATTTAAACCCATCTCTTTACCTACCCTTGCGCATGTCCTCAGCATAACTTCTGGTTGTCATCTGATCCTTCGTGTCAGCCGCTAGAGGCGCTATTTCTGGCTAAATTTCTAGAAATATGCCATTTCCACGGCCGCACCCAAGCCTTTAAGCATTCTAAAATAAATCCTAGAAAGATTGTTAACTCGGAGTTAAGTCTTCTTTCTACGATAAAATCTAGAAAGAGTGTTAACTTGGCTTAGCGTATAACAGGTGGCTTTTTCCGATGCTAAAAGCAGAGGAAAATGCCGTAGTTGTTTGGGTCACGCACTATATCGTAATGCTGTGTTATGTATTTTATGTAACAATATCGTACGAGGGTGTGTTAATTTGATCGTGTCAAAATTATTTAAATTTTCATTGGGGCCTTTTTTTAAAAAAAATGAATTTATGTACTGTTACTTTTTAAAATTTTTATCAGTGTCGTGATTGTTCCTCGTAAAGCTATAAGCTTCCTAAATTCTCGATTAGGGTGGGGTAGCGTAAAATTTTTAAACGATCACGCTTTGAGTCACGTTTTAGCGAGAAATTTTCCGAGACCAAGAAGATGGCTAATTCCAACAACAGAAAACTTGAAAAGATGGGAATTGCCAGACACGGAAGCCGGCGCTGGAATATTTCTACAGCAGAAAAACAAAACATCCTGCTGCTGAAAGAAAAGATTGGATTGTGCAGCAAATATATGCAGATTTGAGATCCAAAAACATCTTTCAACTTTCATTTGTAAGTCTCGTTGTGGCCGATGGAAATATTCATTTCATAAAAGCAAACTTGTTTGAGGGATTCCAAATGGCCTTCGTCAAATGTAAAAAATAAAAGAAGCAACTTCAATTTTTATTTAAACGTACATCGCTTCTTCTCCCGATAATTGTTGTCATCGGCAATCAGATGTAAAATAAAAGAAGTAACTCAAATTTTTATTTAAACATAGCCCAAAAAACCTTTTTCTTTCAATAATTGTTGTCGTCGGCAATCAAACGGTCAAATAAAATGAACGTCAATTATTCTTTAATCGTATAGAAAAAAAAACCCTCCCACTAATTGTCGTCGGCAATCAAATCAAAGTAAGACCGTAAATTATTAGTTAAACATAACCTAAATTACTATTTGAACATACACCAAAAAAGACCCACCCTTGTCAATCAAAATTAAAGAAACAACAACTATTATTGTCGTATTGTCAAACCGAATATTATTTGGGAAAACCCAAATAATTTATAAATGAAAAAAAGAAACTCAAATCGGTTGTCAATCAAATGGTAACCAATAAAAGTAACTTAAATTTTGATTTAAACATACACGCAAAAAAAAAAAACGCAAAACACTTTCTCCCAATAATTGTTGTCGGCAAACAAATATAAAAAATAAAAGTAACGTACAATTATTTTTTAATCATACACAAAAACATACCTCCCACTAATTGTTGTCAGCAATCAAATGTAAAATACTAAAAGTAAGGTAAACCAATTATTTTTTAAACATAACCCAAATTACTATTTGACCATACACCAAAAAAGACCCACTCTTGTCAATAAAAATGAAAGAAACAACAACTATTATTGTCCCATTGTCAAAAGTATTAAGTTTTGGGGAAACTAAAACCATAATTTATAAACGAAAAAAAAAAGTAAAATCGGTTGTCAATCAAATGTAACCGATAAAAGTAACTTTAATTTTGATTTAAACATACACAAAAAACAACCCCTTTCTCCCAATAATTGTTGTTGGTCAAATGTAAAATAAAAGGAACATAAATTAGTATTTAATCATCACCCAAAAACACCCACCCCTCTTACTAATTATTGTCAGCAATCAAATGTACACCACCACTAAAAGTAATGTAAACTACTATTCTTTAAACGGTTACACCCCTGCTCCCAATAATTGTTGTCTACAATCGTACACACAAAAAAACACCCATTCTCCCAATAATTAGTGTCAATCAAATGTAAACCAATCAAAGTAAGACCGTAACTTATTTAAACGTAACCCAAATTACTATTTGAACCTACACCAAAAAAACTCTTGTCAATAAAAAAAACAAACAACTATTATTGTCCCATTGTCAAAAATATTTATTTGTAGAACCAAAACCATAATTTATAAATGAAAGGAAGTCAAATCGGTTGTCAATCAAATGTAAACCGATAAAAGTAACGGTTTTAATTTTTATTTAAACATACACACACACATATGAAAAAAATACTTCTCCCAATAATTGTTGTCAGCAATCAAATGTAAACCTATAAAAGTAACGTAAATTATTATTTAATCGTACACAAAAACACCCCTCCCACTAATTGTTGTCGGAAATCAAATGGAAACCTATCAAAGTAACAAATTATTATTTAAAGATCCATCAAAAAACCCCGTTCTCTTTTGAATTTTGGCAATCCAATTTTACAAAAACAGTAATACTATTTAAAAAAAAAACACAAATTATTATTTGAACACACCAAAAAAGACCCTTTGGTAAAAAAAAAACTTAAAAAAAAAAACAACTATTATTATCCCATCGTCAAAAATATTATTTGGGAAAAATAATTCAGAAATGAAAGAAAGTAAACTTTGTAAACAAACAAACAAACAAAAAAAGTCAATATTAATAGAGAATCGCTAGCCCGGGAACGTTATATTAATGTGTTTTTGGGTAGAAATCGCGCCTCTAATGGCTGACACAAAGGATCAGATGAGAACCTAACTTCCATATCTTCTCATCTTTCTGCACACAAAAAGACATCATTTGCAAAAAAGACCCAACAAAATATATACTCCCCTGCCATCTCTTAATGTTATCTCTATCTCTCTTTCTAATCTTTCTTTTGCTCTCTCCATTTTACTCAAATACAACAAAAACCAAGTAGGTGACATAGGGCATCATTGCCTTAGACCCACCGCATTTTTAACTTTAACTGATTCTATATCCACTAATTGACATGTATAGTAATTATTTTTATATAATTTCTTAATAATGTCCACTAAAGCTTCATCTATTCCTAAATTTTCTAAACTTACCGATAATCTATTTCTATTTACTCTATCATATGCCTTCTTTATATCTATAAAACTCATATATAGCTGTCTACCTGAATTCCTACTCATATCCATAAGTTGTGTAACTACAAATAAACTTATCTCCTATTGAAACAGTAAGATATGCCTTACCAATCTTAGTTTCATCTTGCCTTCCTGTTTCCCACCCTCATGCCTTATTTAAACCCTAATTTCATCGTATTGTGTGTGTACTGGGTATATTTACCGAAATCCTGCCTAAATTTATACGTCTAATGGGGTGCCTGGGGTTTTATAATAATTAAAATTGTCTTAAACGGTTTTATTTTCAAACCATCAAGTATATATTATGTATATATGCTTGTACAGTAAAGTAGGTCACATTCTCATCTACACACATACTACGATAATAGTTAAAATTTATGAAAATATTTAAAATTTGTTGTTCTGAATCTGTTTATTTTGTGATGTTATTTCGCTATAATTATTTGCATTTAATCAAATAATATCACTGATAAATATATTCTAGAAATTAAATTCAAAAAGAGAGTTTTATAAAATAAAATGTTATTCAAAAACATTTCATTTTCTTTACTGGTAGATTTGATAAGATAAAACAGTGTTTATCAACAGATTTTAATTTAAAAAATGCAATCCGTGTTTTCAAATGTATTAATAACTTAAGAATGGTTTTTACCACCGCAGGGTTACATTGTAATTAGAGAGAGCATATAAATAGGGCTGATTGATTGTTATGATTATTATTAGAGAGTGATTAGTTAATCTGCCTGATATTGTGACAGCGAAAAAAAGTTATTTTCTGAATTTTGACATTCATATTTTCCTATTGCTTGTTTATTTGCGTCTTCGGTCCGACCAGCTTGCTTTGACAGTAAATCCAGTTTTAAAATCGTTTAACCTTAGAATGACAGGGTAAAGGGGCAGTAGGCTGTTTTTCTCTCGGGATCCTGTACCTTGGCTGTCCGTCATTCAAAATCCGATGTCCTGTCACCGTATCATCAAGCCCAACTGAACCAGCCCAAAGAAATGCTGCTCCTGAAATCTAACTGCTGCTGCGGAACAATGAACTAAGAAAAATCGTAATTTTACTTAAGAACTTTGTTACAAATTTGGAAATGCCCACAGACAGATTTGAAAGAACAAGGTAATTAAAATCAACCTGAGATCTCTGAAACCTCCATGCTATATAGCTAATAATTTTTGTATATTCTTTAAATGTATCTATTCAAGTGTTTTCTTCTTAATGTATGCTGAACTTGTGCTTGGGTTGATTTTCTATACATATTTGTTAATGCCTTATTTCAATGTATTATAATGAAATATTTAATTAATTTCTTTAGGCAAATGCGAGTCACATAGGGAAGTTAAATAATGCGTGGTTGCCATCTTAGTTTATAAAACGCAAACACGCATTTCTCCTCTCCCATCTCTTATATATGTTTTAAAGTATTTTTTGCGTATAATAATTTTGTTAAGTGAATATTTATTTATCTTAAGTTTGTTGAGAGTTTGCTGGCCATTAAAATATGAAATTTGAGAGCGAGCTATTTCTGTTCCTTAATAAGTTGCCCTTTGTTTTACTAAGTCTTTTAAAAATAAACTGTGTTGCTAGTAAATATGCTTGGGTGCTGGAATCCTACCATTGGCAAAGGTCATCACCGGTTAAATCCGTTCCCCTTATTTTTACTTCACGGTTTCCAGTACAGTGCTATAATGGCACCTGGGAATTATTTCGCGTGCGTCCCCACAGTTACGAAGTTCCTGGTTGTGGGCCAGGCTTGAGCTGTGAGTGGGCTAGAGATGTCCCAAATAAAAGGCGAACTGCCTATCCAATGTCACGGCCTTTTCTGCATATTTTATAATCTGCACCTTGGCATATATTCCCTGGCACCACCGTACATTTCCCTATTAGTTATTTACAGAGTTCTATTAGTTAAATGAATTTTAAGTCCGTTCAGTATAGCTTGATCTTATAATCTAGTTAATCACTTTGTGAGTGACTCTCGGTCTTTATTTAAGATTCTAATTATATATGTAGTTTTAGAATATTCAAATTCTGTTAGACTTTACGTGACTCGCATATGCCTACCGTGTCACTATATTTTAGACACGTTATCTAAACGAACCCAAGTACGAGGTATCAGCCATCTTGTTGTTTATTGTATATAGCTATCCAATTTATATAGTTAAACTATTTTCCATTATCTAATTATTAAAATATTTGAAAATTTATTTCTTTTCTCTTTTATTAGGGGTGCAATTTAAGTAACATACCATAGTGGGTTTATCTCTGGCACATCTATAAGTTATTGTTAAATGGACCTAGGGCTATTTTAGATTTAGAGTTTTGTTTTCTCCCTGATCACCGGCATGAAATTATACTATTAGTAGCATCAAATGTGTTATCACGTAGAGGGCGTTGTGGAGTTTGGTCTTTGGATTCGAACTTGGGATTTCTGGGAGATAACCCTCCTAGTTTTGAGTTCTATGTCCCGGGTTTAAATTCTGCTGTGTGTTAGCGAGATAGACATGTTTTGACTGTTACACTATATGCCTATCTAATCTAAAACCTCCTTGCATTTCCTCCATTACATTATTTTCTTTCATCCATTTTGCAAGTCTTCCAGCCACCATATATGGGAAAACTTTATATAAAACTGATGTTACCGCTATTGATCTATGATTGTTTAACTTTCTATGATTTTTACTTTTTCTTTTAAATAATCTTACTCCTGTGTTACTCCAAGCAAATAATGCAGCACAGAAGCATTGTGGAAGTCAGTCTTGTGTTAAGCGAAAAAATTGCTAAGCATTCTAAATCATTTGATGAAGAAGAATTTATCAAAGAATGTCTGTTGGATGTTGCAAGTATAATAGGTCCTGAAAAGAAAAAAGATTTCAAGAATATTAGTTTGTCAAGACATACTGTTGTCTAGTAGATAAAAATCATGGCTAATGATATCCAAAAAAGTTTAAAAGAGAAGATTGCTGGATTCAAAGCATTTTCATTTGCTTTGGATAATAGCACTGATGCCTCTGATATGCACAATTAGCAATATTTATTTGGGGAGTTGATGTGGATTTTATATCACAGAAGAATTGTTGGCACTTCGGCTATTAAAAGGGACAACTACTGGTGAAGATATATTTGAAGATGTCAAAACAGTCTTCAAGATATTTGGGCTTAAATGGAGTTCACTATCTAGGATATGCATTGATGGGGCCCCTGCAATGGTTGGAGCATGGAAGTGATTTCGGGGTTCATGAAAAAGCAATAGAACTGCAGATGCATCTGGAAAATTTATCAAATTTTTATTGCATTATCCACCAACAAAATCTGTGCAAAATCAATTAAATTTGCAAATGTTATGGAAGTTGTAACTTTATTAAGTCACATGTACTTAATCACTGCTAATTTAAGAAATATTTGGCAGACTTATTTTCATATTATGAAAATGTGTCTTATTATTGTGAAATGAGGTGGTTGAATAAAAGTAAAATGTTAAAACGATTTTATGATCTGTGACAAGGCAGCAAATTTTTTGAACATAAAAGGAAAAGCACTTAACCAAGTAAGAGATGATGAGTGGGTGTGTGATTTAGCATTCCTTGTAGATGTCTCTGGATACCTAAATGAACTTAATCTTAAATTGCAAAAACCAGGACAATTTATTCATGAACTGTATGGACATGTCAGTATTTTTTGTAATAAATTAAAATTGTTGAAAATTCAGATAAGAGCTAAAACTTGTTGCCATTTTCCTACTCTAGCAACTCATAAAATATTATAATTGTTATGGAAATGAACTGAAGGCATTAATAGAGCAATTTGATACAAGGTTTGCCAACTTCCAAAATAAAGGATCCATATTCACTATATTTTCTCGTCCGATGGATGCCGATATTAATAATGTGCCAGAAAATTTACAGCTGGAACTTATTGAGGTTCAGGCAGATTTAGTGCTAAAATCACAGTTTAACAACATTGCTTTGATGGATTTTTATAATCGTGGTGGAAGAAAAATATAGCAATTTACATGCCTTTTCAAGAAGAATTATTTGTCTTTTTGGCAGCACATATATGTGTGAACAGTTTTTTCCTAGAATGAAATTTAATAAATCAAAAATTCGAACAAGAATAACCGATAAAAGTCTTAAAAAGTCTACACGATTGTCCTTAAGCAACATTCCCATCAATATTGATAGTCTCATTGTTGATGTACAAGGCCAATCCTCACATTAAATTGTTATATCATAAAATTTATGTAGCCCTTTATCATTCACTACTACTTTGTACTATTTAATTATTTGGTCCAGCCCTTGACTTGAAGACAGAAAGATAATTTGGTCTCTGAACTAGAAAAGGTTGCCCTTGCCTGCCCTAAGATCAAGCACATTTGAAAGAAAAAAAGCTCAATTTTTATATTCCAATATTGTAAGTTTTAATTCATTTTGCTTAATCACAAACACACCGTTAGTTTATTCTCAATTAGTTTATGTACATTTATACTCATAAACATTTAATCTGATATATAAATGCTTATTCATATATATATATTACATTCTTACACAATCTTTTTATCTGTAACTTTTTTTGTTGTTTTTGTAACTTTGTTTTTAAACCCCCTTTAAGTTTCTCATAATATTTGATCATTCAGTCTATTTTTGAGTTTACTGTGAAAGTACAATACTATCTCCCCCCCCCCTTTACATCATTGTTTCTTTTTTAAAATTAAAGCAATTTTTTTTTTTTAAAGTGTCATAGCAACATTTAATTAAAATTATTAATGCACAAATATAACATTCTAAAATATTAAAAGTTAGCTTGTTTAAAATATGCAGATTAAATTAGAGAAATAATTTATTTTCAAAAGATTTATCATCAGACACATAGCAGAGGGTTTATATATATAATAATAGAAATAATGCATCTATCCATTGTTAGAACCTGCTAAATAATTATGGTTATGAAATGAATCTATTCATAAGATTTTATATATTTTTATGATTCAGATATTTTTAATGATATAAGCATTGATTTCAATTTAGAGATGCAAGTAATTTCATTGTTTGTGATTTTATTATATTTTTTATTGCCAAAATAAGTA
This sequence comes from Epiperipatus broadwayi, assembly GCA_028023455.1. Taxonomy (NCBI): domain Eukaryota; kingdom Metazoa; phylum Onychophora; class Udeonychophora; order Euonychophora; family Peripatidae; genus Epiperipatus; species Epiperipatus broadwayi. The sequence goes on from JAQFVV010000060.1 coordinate 2,055,529, forward strand.
AATACAGTTTTCAAGTTTATGTAAGACTGACAAAAAAATGAAACTGAATATGTTTTTCTTTATCATAGTAAGAAAACGATTATGGTTAGCATTGAAATAATTTCTTTCACAAGTTATTACCACATGTTCATTTTTACAATCCAACATTTTCTAAATAATAATATTTATACCTGAATATACATCATCTTATATTAAGAGAATTGATCAACTTGTACATTATTACTGTGGCATATTTGGATTTGTTTGATACCCATTTGTTTGTCTTTTTTAATACTTTTTTTTAGTTTTATGAATTTTAAGCCCGGTTCTATTTTATGTGTGTAGTTAAATCTTATATACAAGTTAATAATGCATATATATGTAACTGTGATTTATTTTTTAATCTTTCAAGACAAATAGTAAGATTGATTTATATATACATGCATAATATTACTATGGATTTATTGTGATTTGTTTGGTATGCAATTGATAAAAGCTAAATTTGAAATATATATTGTAACCAGTTGCCTTACATGGTGCACAGCATTATAGTTGTGTGTGTACATATATATATAAAACAAAGGAAAAGTAGTAAAACACAGACATAAATTTTTGTAGATATTTTTCTACATTTCACTTAGAATAAAAATAGTAAATAATGGGTGAAATAATTCTGAATTTAAACAGAATTTTATTATAAATTAAAACATTTAAAAAGGTCTAAATAAATATTAATATTGTATTATTATTATTATCATGATTTTGAATTTAAAAACAAGCATGTCTTCTGATACTTATAAAAATATCTATCTTTGAAATTCTTTCAATTAATGTTTGTATAAATTATGTAAAAATTTCTATTATCTGTTTTGAAATCTTTTTAATTAGTTAAACTGATAAAATTTCCAAAATGTAGCTTTTAATTAAAAGTGGTTTTGGAGGGATTAAAATTTGTTTTAATCAAGACAGATTAAAAACAGTTACTGTGTTTTTAAATTTAGTGCTTTTATCACTTCACCAAGACTATAAAGGGCTGATAAAAATATCAGTTCAGTCTGGATATAAGTTTTTGAAAAGTTCAGTCTAGTTTTAATATTTTGAGAAGCAGTGGTCATAGGCCAACCACAAAGTTTGGTTAATAATTTTTTTGAAGATAGTTCTTATCTTAACATTTTTGTGAAGCAGTTGGCTAGCAGAATTGGTGTTTGGAGAGTTATGAAAATAAAAATAACTCCCATAAAGGTGTAGCTGAAGTCGAACCAGTAGATCCAGCAGTTAGTAGTCTAATAGTTCTATATATTTGAGTTTTCACTTGAAGACTGGGTCTGTGTAAAATGGATCAATTAGCCTCTACAAATGTGTTACTAGAAGACAGTTTGCTGGTCTGAAGCTCACCAAGTCCTATACAGAAGGGAGAATACCAACCATACCCGAATTATATTTTCCCCTGATGATGACATCAAGCCTGGATTATATTTTTCTGATGGACAAAAACAACCAAGCTTACCAAGAGAAAGCTTGAAGAATTGGTATACGTATTCTACTTCAGCTATATGCAGAGAGAAGCACAGCAAAACACATGTAATGGTTAGTAGTGTTATATATAATGTGAACAAAATTATAAATAAGTTTTTTTCAATAATTCATTTTAAAATGACATTATAAAAGTGAGTCATATAATCTATAATGATTATTTTAAATCATTTATTGAGAAAACAAAAGACATTTTGAAATTTATATTTTTAATTCTAAAAATGATTTCACTTTTCGTTTATTAAAAAAAATAACTAAGAGACATTTTAAAAGTGAAACAACCACAAATAATTGTGCTTGGATTTAAAATTAAGAGTCAAGATTAATTCCTTGACCATCTTATTTAAAGGAAAAAGACTTCAAGGATCTTTTTAGATTGGAAAAAAAAACTTGTATTAATTTTAAAGATGACTATATTATTCTAAAAACAATAACTATTTAACATAGGCTATTAAAGGTTGATTTTATATTTGAAAAGAAAGAAATCTAAAAGCCTTATAATTAATTAAAACCTGATTTTATTTTCAATAAGAAAATAACTTATAAACTTTAAAAAAAAAAAAAAAAGTTGTAATAGAATTTGATAAACTTATTTTTTAAAATTTATTATGAATACACACGTATATATGTGAATTTTATGTATATTCAAATTAGAATGTTATAAAAATTAATGAATTTTTGCTATTATCAAATATGATAGAAAATGAAATTTATGTAATTGTTGTACCACACATATGTGCGCAGATTATATATATATATATTTATTTTTTGTAAATGAACCCAAAACCCACAATGTAATAAATCGAATTTTGTTTTTACATTAAACAACACATAGAGGTAAATTTTAGTCATTTATTGTATTTTATATAATAATTCAAATATGTTAGGTAAACAAATTAATATATTCCCCTTTATGCGAATATATATATATATTGTTTTGGTAAACCTAACATAGGTAATTGTATTAAAAATATAACTTAAATGTTTAATCATGTATTATTGTAGGAGAATGTAAATATGTTCAGAAATTATATGCACATACATGTATTATGTGTATATATGTTAGTTGTATTGCAAATATTATTGAGTGTCAAATAGGACTTACATGTAAATTTTAATCATTTTTTGACAATTCAAATGTATTCATTGTAAATTAACGTATTGTACATCTGTCCAAATTATGTATATGTGAACCCATTAAGTGACATTGTAAACCAAAGTAAAAACTTGAATTGTGTAAAGTAATTTTGTAAATCACAAATGTGATAATTTTTTTATTATATGTAAATCAAAATCAGAATGTAGAACTATATTATAAAGACCTTATTTTCATTTTTTTATATTGCTATTAATAAACTTGAATTCAATTGTTAAAATTGTATTGCATCAATATTTCTTGCTCACATAATAGTAATGAGCTTGTGTTCTGAGCTAGATTTGTGAATAATAGCAGAATATATGAATGGGGATATATTATTAGTGTATGGGTATCCAGATGACAATGATGATGATGATTCTTGGTTTGGTGTGAAGAGGATATTTCTCAAAGTCCTTGCACTACATTTTATTTTAACTTATTATTATAAATTAAGTTTATAATGCCCAGTACATTATATGGTACTAAGTGCCCAGAGCATTGATGATGATCAGCATATTTTAATACACCAGCATTATTGTTTAGATTTTATGATTATGTATTCTGAAGGATTAGCACTTAAGTTGGTGCATCCAAATTAATGTTCAAATAATTGCCTAAACCGGCAAAAGCTCAATAATTAGCCTTGTCTACAGAAGACCCATTTCCAATTCAGTCAGTAGATTAACTGGTGATTTATATTTTTTATTGTTCAAATCCAGCCACAAGATGGACTGTTGATTTATTTTGATCTCATGCTCTTTTAATACATAAAATTTTATATATGTTTATTGATGTTAAATATTACTTTAACATTTTTTTATAACATCTTACTTAAATATTATACTTTTTCTTCTATCATTCCCCCATCCTGTTATAATATAGGAAAATAAATTTGATTTTTAGTTTTTTATCGCTTTAAAATTAATCATTGGTTTATATTGCTAAAATTACACGAATCGTTTTTTGAATTATAGTATAATATTGTCTTTAATGTATGACAAAAGAAGTTAAATGAAATTAAATGTTTATCTCTATTGTACCTATTTTGCTCAATAAATTTGTAAGTTAAATATATATTTGTGATTTACTTTATTTTACAAGCTCTCATTGGAAATGGTATAATTATAGCTGTAGAGGTTGTCTTGAGGACACTGTAGATTCTATAGAATATATTAGCTTTGCTTGTTTTGTGGTATATATATAGTAACGGTATGAAAGTTGGGGTAAGCATGGTGATGGTAACACATCATCACCATTGAATACATAAAATTAAATATAAAATAAGCATGAGAGATTCAGCATATAACCAAAATATAATTAGTTATAAGTAGTTAATACTAATAATAAGTTGTAAAGTACAAGTTACACAACATTACACAATAATAATTAAATCAACAACTCAACAGCAATCACTGGATTTAAATATGGTAGATTATAAAATAAGCTATTTATCTAGCCACTGTCTAACTTAGAGCAGAATAGAACAATACTTTATATGTACCTACTCCAATGCTAAAATATCTATCATGAATATAAAAAATAATGCTTGGCCAGTGATACATGCTAATCATCATTGCTCTAACCATATGGTCCATGAGTTTACCAGCCAATTAAATTTAATAAAACAAAATGTAGTTGGCTTGAAAGTATAATGCATTTACACAATCCAGAATTATCATTTGGAGGTCCAAACAGACAAACCCCTATATCTATATAACTAATCATTATGCTCTTTAGAGTTAGCTCAAAATCATAAAATCCTAGGGATTGTAAATTGCACAAGAGAAATATAAACAGCTTATTTTATTTTAAAGAATTTTACTTACATAATTTAAAACTCTCAGATAGCTGTAATGAAACCAAATCCCACACACTACCAATTCATAGAATAGATAACTGGAGGAATAAAGACACTAACACTAGAATATTTTTAAACAATTATTTAATTAACTGATTAATAAAGAAAATACAAATGATATTATATGATAATTCAAATTTATATAATTTTATCAAAAATATTTCATCTAAAAATGATTATACAGCTGATTTTTATTTATTAAATTAATTAATTTTTAATTCATTCAGATATTTCCTGTTAAATAACAAAAATTGGAAAACAGCTTTTTTTTTATAATCGGAGATAAGGACATTTTTAATTAACTTAGTTAAGCCTTTATATAATTTTGGAGGCAAATCAAATGAATAAAAAAACATGTTTCAAAAGAAAATGTTACCTTAATTTTTTTTTAATTATAAATAAGTATTATTTGTAAAAAAAAATTTTTTCCTAATTTTAGAGGGAAAATAGGATAAACCATGTTTCAATTGAAAAAAAAATGTACTAATAAAATTATTATCAGTTGTTACTTAATTTAAAAACTCCTTTATAAATTTAAATGTAATGGGAACATTAATGAAAATATCTTTAATTATGGTTTTATTTTGTTTTTTTAGTTTTGTAAACTTGTAATTTCTAGTTACCATGTATGTTTTCTTCTTGACAGCTTCTCAATTCCACGTCAATGTACACAGTTAATTTATTAATTCTCCATACAACGTTTCAGGTTAACACAGAATTTATCCATTTTTCTTCTAATAATTGTTCATGTCAGGCTAATACACATGCTTCTGGGTGGAGACCAAGTTTGATGCAGATTTCTTTGTCCTTATTTTAGATCCTTAACCCCTGATGTCACCATCTTGAATTTTTTAAAAAAATATGTTTTATAATTGTTAGTGGGTCTTATGTTTGAATGCAATTAGTATAACAAGATATATATTGTTAGAAAGAGCAAATATGAAAGAATGTAATAAAGCTGATAAAATAGTCATCACTTAAAAAAAAAAATTAAGAAAAAAAAAGATTATTACTACTTTTAAAAATGTTTCTTATTACATTGGTTCACAAATTCTAAATTTTGAATGTTAAATGTTAAAATGACATTTTCATAAACAGCTTTATCACATTTGTCACTAAATGCTGAATAAAAAGATATATAACATCACTTACCTGAGATAATTTTTCATAGCAGAAATATTGAAACTGGATGAATTTGTCCTTATCAGTTTTATTTTCAGACTCAGATCTTGTTCTTTTTTAAGAGTATTGGTTAGAAATACATTTGGATTTAGTGACGGCAAAAAAAAATAACAGTAAGAACAGTGCATGGGATATTATGCAAAAAGAACTTTAGTAAATTGTAATATATGAAAAATATAATTAATTTATTATTATATTGTTGAATAATGGGGGGGGGGGGATGGCCCAATATATCTATTCTTTTCAAGTAAAAAGTGTAATCAAAATAATAAATATCAAACCGTGCAAGAGATATTATGCAAAGAGAACTTTAGTAAATTGTAATATATGAAAAATATAATTAATTTCTTATTACATTATTGAGTAATGGGGAGGGGAAGAGTGACCCAATATATCTATTCTTTTCCAATAAAAAGTGTATTCAAAAAAAGAAATATCAAACAGTGCCAGAGATATTATGCAAAGAGAACTTTATAATAAAATTGTAATATCTGAAAAATATAATTAATTTATTATTATATTACTGAATAATGGGGGGGGGGGTAATATATCTATTCTTTTCAAGTAAAAAGTATATTCAAAGAAATAAATATCAACAAATAAAAAAATTTGTAAAATGAAGTGAATAAAAACAAAGCAAATCAATCTACATCAAAATAAACATTTATATGGGCACTGAATATATGTGTGGGAGATGATGATCTTGACAAAATGATGAGTGCTGGTTCAGCATGAAATATGTGTTTTGGGGATCATTTCTCCTTTTTACATGTGTGTGTGGACATGTGTATCAGTTATATGAGATAGAGTGGATGGATTGAGGGAGCTTGAAAGTATATGTTCAAAGACTCTATATAACAGTGATCTATAATTAGCCTGACTTTATAAATTTTATAAGTGCCTAAAAATGTATTCTATAAAATTAAATTATATAAAATGTATAATTTTTTATCAAAAAAATAAAAAAAAGTACAGGCAGTACTCAAAGTTGATAGGAAAATTTATGCCGTATATTTCTTCGAAAGCCTTTGACTGAAATAAGCAGTGAATGAATTCATTTCTGCCAAAGCAAAATTTCTCTGCATCTAAATCTAAGAAAGTAAGAAAAAAATGGCATTAGAAATTGCATTTTTAAAAAAAATATGAAAAATACATTTTATCGTAAAAAAAAAAATATGTACATTTTTTCCCTTGTAATAAAATGGCATACAGAAAAAAGTAATGCACCTGGATTTGAGATTAATTGATACTGTGCAAACTCAGTAGTTATGGTAAATTTACGCTGATGGGTTCCAGGTTAAAGCAGAAGCGAAGGAATTAGAAAACATTTTTACAGCTAAACATAGTATGCTCTACACAGCTAAATACTCCTACCGTCTTCTTCAACAGGTTGATTAAGAATGACCTTTTACTTTTTTTTTTTAACAGCTGAGCCAGAACTGACTGCTCTTCTTAGCAGCTTGATTAAGATTTTTATTCTCTTCAATTTTAGTAAGACAGATCTTTTTTTACAAAACACATATTCTGATTTATTCTCATCCTTATTTTTGGAATAAATCTGTTCTCCCACAAACCACAACAATCACTGTCTCTTACATGGCAAAATTTTCTATGAATCAATTCCTCTGTTTTTACAAACACATTATTTAGGGATTTTTTTTTATTATTGTAAAACAAGTCAAAAAAATTCTGTTGTACTTGTTTTTCATTTATATCAAAATAAGTTTTTTTTAAATTATCTTTGATTTAGAGAGGCAAAGTGAAAAGAAGAAAAAAAAATACTGTAACTAATTAACATAAAATTTAACCCAACTGTTAGAACTTTATAATATTATTATTATTTCCTTTCTTTTTTAAAAATATTATTGAACATAAAACTTTACCTACTTTATTTGTTAAAAAGACAAAAAAAATTTTTCTCATTACTTTTCAAAATAGATTTTTTTTTTTTTTACAAACATATACATCCTTATTAAAACAATCATATCATTATTATAAAAAAATAATGTTTGAGAAATTTTATATTGTCATTTTAATAAAATGTAAACTTTAATATTTGATATTATAATAAAAATAACATTTATCAGAAAAGTTAATCTATTGTTTCCCCAATCTACCTTTAAATTTAAGAAGCTTGTAATATTTGCAAGGCTAGAGTTGGTCACTGCCAACAATATTACATTATATAATGTCAATATGTTTTGGAAATTAAAATTGAATCAACATGAAACTAATGATATCTGCAATTGAAATACTAAATTTAAAATCTTTAATTTTACGTTACTATTGTTGTTCACCATTAAAGTGTATTATAAAAACTATATGTCATTCTTTATTACATTTATATTTTATGTACTTATTTAATTATATTGCAATAATATATTTATAAGAAAGGAAATTAAAAATGGAATTTAAATTTCCAACAATTTTTTTTGTTATAAATATTATAATTTTTTAGTATGTAATTGTTTAGATTATATTTCTCTTCATGTTAAGGTTTGTCCATATAGACTACATCTAAAATGTCAAGATTGCTATGAATTTTGTGAGATTGACATTGGTTTGAAATACACTTCATAAAAGTAAAGGTTGAAATATAGTGCAAATAACTGATTTTTACTTTTTATTTTGTAGAATATTATTGAAGTATATTATACAAATTGTATGTGATATATTTTTTATTATATTCTTTGCACATTACTTGGTTATATATATTTGTGATATCTTAATATTAAATATATATAATAGCAAAATAAAGTTATTCACTGGATTTATTTTATGATCAATTTGTGTAATATTTACAATTAAATTTTTTTTTCTTCATTTAAAAAAAGCAATCAGTAACATCTATTGTATCACATGATCACATTTCCTATACTAGCACATTAATTGTTGATAAATAGAGCAAAACTCTCCATACAGTATTGCCACCTGTGCTAAACAGAGTAATCAATGGATGCCAGAAGGCTTGTGCATAAAATCCCTATCTAATGCCTACTCATCCAATATCCCCAGACTAGTTTCTGGCTTGTGGCCTTTGTCAGTGAGGAGCTTTGGATCTGAGAGCACTGCATCTAGATCTTAGGATCTAATGCAACCCTCTAGCAACCACCTTTTATCTCTACTTAACTACAAAACTATGAGAATGAAATTGAAAACACAAAAAATATTTTCAATCTAAGCTCAATAGCTTATATAGTCATATGCGTCTGAACTCAGTTCAGCACCCATACATTTTAGCACAGTGGCAATACTGTATGGAGAGTTTTGCTCTGTTTATCATCAATTAATGTGCTAGTATAGGAAATGTGATCATGTGATGCCTAATGGTTTAACACCAATCCTGCCTAATAGGATAGTGGTGGCTATGGTTGTAAAAGAGCCAAAGACCAAAATTTATGGGTGCTGAACTGAGTTCAGACCCATATGACTATATAAGCTATTGAGCTTAGATTGAAAATATTTTTTGTCTTTTCAATTTCATTCTCATAGTTTTGTAGTTAAGTAGAGATAAAAGGTGGTTGCTAGAGGGTTGCAGTTTTGTAGTTAAGTAGAGATAAAAGGTGGTTGCTAGAGGGTTGCATTAGATCCTAAGATCTAGATGCAGTGCTCTCAGATCCAAAGCTCCTCACTGACGAAGGCCACAAGCCAGAAACTAGTCTGGGGATATTGGATGAGTAGGCATCAGATAGGGATTTTATGCACAAGCCTTCTGGCATCCATTGATTACTCTGTTTAGCACAGGTGGCAATACTGTATGGAGAGTTTTGCTCTGTTTATTAACATCTATTGTATCTAAGGTTTTATTAATATTGAAACAGTTTTCATCTTAAATCAGGAATTTAATAATATATCAAAATTCAAAGATTTGATCTATTTTGAAATTTATGTAAGGTCTATGAAATCTCTGTGGGATTTGAAAATAAGATTTTTTATGATAGTATGAACAATCGTTGTATCAATACTCGAAGAATTGGACATGTTAATACAATCATCATCTACAACAATGTGTCTTAACCGCCATTCCGCAGAAAAATTTTGTTATTCCCCTAAAAGTATTCTTAATTTGATAATTACAGAATAAATTTCAAAATTAATTTTCAATGAAAATAAATCTACTTTAACACGTCTCTGATTTTTTGCAGTTTCCCCCATATCTTACAATTTATGCTTTTAGTCAGACTTCACAAAGAGTTGTATTTTAAAATAACTAATAGTTTTGTATTTTTTTTTTTTAAATCTATAAAAATGCATAAAATAAAAAAACAAAATTCAATGGTAAGTTAAATATTTAAAAAAAAATGTAAAAAAAAATAATTTATAATGATAAAAAACAACAACTCGGGAATATTAGTAAATTTTTTTAATGAATTAATAGTAAACCAAGTAAAGTTTCTTTTGTCGCATTTAAATGTTATATTAAAAACAAAATAATGCCATCTTAAAATCATGCCACCATTAGAGCAAACCTAGAGAAGTGGCATTTTAAACAAACTGTTGGAAATTTTTGCATGTATTTTTTATTCATTATAAAATTATATATTTAACAAGGATATGGGGAATCTACAGGTTAGCAAAAATATTATAAATATATTGAACTGGGTGATGTGTTTAGTTGGGATCACTGAGAGTGTAAACAAACTCTATATCATGTTGCCTCTTTAATAAAATAACATTATGAAATATAAATTGTGAAACTTTTATACAAAAAATATGATACAATTATAACTTACAACTTTGATCTGCACCAATGCAATTTAAATATTACACCACCATGGCTCCTTAGGCCAAGAAGAATAATGCCCAGGGGGAGCCTGTGACCAAGCCAGAGCTATATATAAAAATATATAACTCTGATCACGTTTGAAGAACACAGATCTCCTCGGCTGCAGAATTCAACACCTATCATTCAAAGCACTTTTTTGTTTCGGAATAAATTCCAGGCATCAGTTAGCCACAAGAACTAACGTGTTGTGAATGATGGCAAACTAATTCAGCGTCTAAGATATCCCAACTAGCTCAATCAAAAAGATAGTATAATATACGGTTACTTTATTTAGTGGTAAAAGAATTGACCAACAAAATTAAGCTTAAAGATAATTTATTTAACTAAATATTTATTATTGTAAAGTTTAAAATACTTTTATAAAACTTCATTAAATTAGACCATGATAATTACTTATAATGACCACACACATTCTTAATTCATATGATAAAATATAAGATAACATGAAGCATTAAATAAATACATGAAATTAATATAAGATATCATAAAGCATTAATAGATACGACATTTCACAAACACATATCAATAGTTCGTCTTATGCAGTTATAGAATTCATTTATTAATTGATTCAGGGAGGCTTCAAATTATTGCAATGGCTACTTTATTATCAGAAATGAAATAAGAAAAGTGATTCATTACCTATAGGATTTGAATGTTGAATTCTTCTGTTTGCTGCTTCACGTGATAATTTTCCAACGTGTTGGATTCAAGGTTTTGTGGTTTCTTCGCTTACTATTCCATGGCACTATTCTTTAAGACAGTTAGATATCCCTGGCGGGTTTTCACGTTGTTAGTCAAGCATAACTTTTTCCGGGCAAATTCCTGATCTTCCATTAGACTAAGGTTGGAGCAAAGTCGTATGATTCCAGTGGCTGTTGGCACTGCGTTGTCCTGGTAAACACTGATTGATTGACTGAACTGATTTAAGAATTGATGTAATCTGATTGTGATCTCAACTGATAGATTGAACTCAACTCAAATGATTGAAGAAAAACCGAACCATTTATGTGATGACCTGTTTTCACTTTTTTAATTGGTTTTTATGTCCGCCAGCTATATCTGTTGTTGAAATTCCTCCACTGTTTTTGAGTCCATTTTTTTGATAAGATTTTAATCCTGTTATCAGTTGGTAGTCATTGCTAATTTGTTGTTTTGTGGATTTTTAATTCATAGCCATTTAACTTTCTTAGGTCGTTTTATCAACACGCACACATTTTACTATACTTTTTATTTTTACAATCATTCTCTACTTACGCATGTATATTTTATTTATTTCAAATAATTTGAAAAGACTTTTTTCTTTAAATTGAATGAAAAGAGAGATACTTTTTATCTTATATAAAAGATTTATTGTTTAAACTGTCATACTTTTAATTCTACTTTAAAATTTTCTAAGGTAATTCCTCTCCCCCTTCCAATTACTTCTTAATACATAAATCTATGAATTAATTGATTTTTAGCAAACTGTTTTAAAAAAAAATTCTTTAAATTTCTTTTATTAAACTTTTACTTATATGAATAACTCTTTAAACTTTTATAGATTATTTTCTTTTAGCGAACTGTATTTTGTTTTAGACTAATAATAAAGAAAAACTCTTCAGACTTTTATTTTGACTTGCCTATTATTTATTAACCTTCGTGTTATTTATGAGAATTTTATTTTAATAATTTTTAGACAAAAATTTCATGTGGATCACATTTTCATAAGTGGTACAATATTTAGCTGTTAAGAAAATGAACACAAAGCAGCAATGTAAATTATTTCATTTTTTAAATGAGTTCAATCTTACAAGAAAAAGCAAATGAAACTAAAATTAGACATCTGCAAAAAAAAGAAAAAAGCCTTCCTTTATTAGACAGCCCAATGATGAATGTCTGTGGTATGGGTTTATTCTTTAGATAAATCTATGGAACAAGAAGTACACCAATGCATGTGGTCTGTCATGATGTTCAATTTAATGATGCAATAAAATCATTAAAAGTGTTAGGTTTGAAGTTGAAACATTCAGAATTAGAAATAAAAACCTCTTGGGAATATTTTGAACATAAAAAGCAAAATTTTCTCTTATTAAAAAAAAAAAAAACATTTAAACAAACTTGTTCAGAATAAATCTCTATAAAAATGCTCCTATTTAGTAGCATTTTGGATTACTAAAACCAAATAATAACGTACTTTCAATGAAACCTTGTTCTGAAATCTTGAATCATCATCTGCTAATAAATCAGATCAATACTTCTTTCTAATGATAATATTGGAAGGCAAATTCCTTTATAATCAGAAAATATAGACCACTAGCCAATAGACAATATTAATGAATCATATGATATTTTCATAAAAGCTATATATCTGTTATGTTAGATATATTGATTTTATTTCTGAAAACATCAAAGAAATTTTTCTGTATGGTTTTATAAACTCCAAGCAATGAAATTTTTAGTGCATTAAATTCTTTCTTTAACAAATATTATTTTGACTGGAAAAATTGTAAAGGTTTATTTACTGGTGGAGCTGCTACTATGGTTGATAAACATTGTGATCTTACTAAAAAAATTCAAGAAGTGGCAATCCCTGATTTAATAACTACACATTGTATAATATATCAGTAGCATTTAGCAGCTAACAATTTATCCCCAGACTTGAATGAAGGCTTAACTGAATCTATGAAAATCACAAATCTTGTAAAAAAAAAGTGATCTAAATTCCTGACTGTTCAGGCTACCTTGTCAAAAATTGGAGCAGAACACAAGGAATTATTACTTCATAGTGAAGTCTCTTGACATAAAATGCCAGCAGGTTATTTGAATTAAGAATAGAAGTTGAAATATTCTTAGTTGAAAACAAAAAATCTTCATTTGCAAGTTATTTTTGTCAAATCAAATGGGTCTCCAAACTAGCTTACTTAAGTGATATATTTTCCTACATTAGTGATTTAAATTTTAATCTGCAGGGAAGTAGGAAGAATTTATATCACTTATATAATAAAGTCAATTGATATAAAAAGGAAATTTAATTTTGGCTGGGTGGAATAAAAGAAAGCAACTGTGATCTGTTTGTTACTTATTATGATTTTATTAATGAGTATCAAAATGTGAACAGATTGAAGTTAAATAAAATTATCTTTCATCATATATAAACATTGTACGATGGTTTTGAAAAATATTTTTACAACTGAACTGAATTTATGCAAGATGAATTTGTGGATTATAAATCTTTTCAGAGATCTTAAAAACAATACCACAAATTTAAATAATCAAAAATATGAGTGTTTTTTGGAAAGGAGTTTGAATTTCACATTAAAATCAACCTTTTCCAAATGAATTTAAATAAATTTTGGATCAAAATAAAAAAAAAAGAGTACACTGGGTCTTGTTTTATGTGGTAGATAGGTTCCTCAGAAAACGCGCACAATAGAAATCACACAAAAATAGACTTAACTTACCTTGAAAAATGGGGATAGGGGCTTGTAATTTTCAGAAATCGCATAAAAGCAAAGCAAGAAGGAAAAATTACTTTAAAATTCGCATTAAAAAAATAAGGAAATAAAGTATGACTAATAAAAAATTTCAAATATTTGAAAAAAAAAAAAAAAATACAAGACAAACTTTTTTTACTTTTTTTATTAATACAGTATTTAATTTTAAATTTTTCATACATATTTTAATCATTAACGGTTGTTTTTCTATTTGATAATATGCGTTCATTTGGGAAATGTTAAGAAATCAGATTCGTCATGTGACATACAACTAGCGCCACTTTCAGTCTTGAGCTGTGTTAATTATTTTTTGTTTCTATATTAAAAAATGTGATTGTAATCAAAACAAAAAGATTATAGATTATCATTAGAAAGATTATTTTCAGTTTATAAAATCAATAAAATCTTCGTTATTATTTATTTTAAAAATCTAAAAAATTATTTATGTCTGATATAATTAACAAAATACGTTTTAAAAGTTTAAAATTTTTGACTATTTATTGTGATATTTTTATATGTAAATATAAATTTATTATTATTGTTTACTCATTAGTATAAGTAGGTTATTACATAGAAGCTAAATATTCTAAATGCAGCTTTAGGCCATATTCACGTTAGCTGCTAATATAACATTATATTTTTGAAAAAAGAAAAGTATTTCAAGTCAAAATAAGTTATTAATAATTTAAATTTCTTGATATCTAATAAATATAGTGAAATATCAAAGATATTAAGAAAAAACACGAATCGCATAACTTCAAAATCGCATTAAAAAATAATCCGCATAAAACAAGACACAGGTGTACTCAAATCTGCGTGAAAAAACAATGAATATGTGCTTTCTTTCCTGACAACATATTTGTTTGAAAAGAGATTTTCAGCAATGTGTACTATATAAAACAAACTCAGAAACTATACCTTTCAATAAATTCATCTCTTCGCCTTACTTAACCAATTTGACACGAAGTCTTGAATTATTAATTGAAAGCGAACAACAATCACATTAAAATTTTAAATTGAAAATCTTTTTTTATTTTATTACTACCATTTGATGACAGTTTTTTGATTTTTAATTTTATTTTTTTGTATTCAATATTTCTTGTAACAGTTATTATGTGATTATATTACAGTGATTATTATATAACCTGTAATTTTTGAATCAATAAATATGATTTTTTGAGATTTTTATGGAATATTTGTAATAAATGTTATTTTTATAATAATTTTATAGTTTAGGATTTTATAAATGTATTTTTTATGGGTAATCAATGCTTCTTGTGCTAATTATTCTGTGATTTTTTTTTTGTTTTTGTGATTTTATTGTATGAATACAACTACATACTTGAATAGTTTTTTATATTAATTAGGATATTATGTTAATGACAGGTGCGTTAAAAAAGTAGCACATTTCAGGAATTGAACCAATACTATAATGTAATGGATAAAAAAAAAAGTAATTTATTTTAATTGTTACCACTCTATGGATATTTTTTTGTAATCTAAGCAGACTGCAGAGAGAAAATGCTTGAGCTCTGCATATTATAGATAGTGTCCATAATACAGATTTTGCCAACACTAAACTCTTATCCAAATCTTGCATTAATAAATCATATAGTACAGTAAAACTTATACTTTTTTAAGCAAACTTTATAAAGTATACTAGAAATAAAAATTGTCAAATTAGTTATCTGTCACTATTCCTCTTTTTATGGGATTTCTATATATATATACACCTAATTCTTTTTTTACATGGTAAATTGGTTACTGAAAGTTAGTGCAAAAAAGGAATTCCCATAAAAAAAAAAATATATTTCATGTATGGAAAATGAGATTGATTCTGAACATGAGAGATCAATGAAAATAATTAAATAAACCTTATAAAAAATTTTATTAGAATGATATATTTTTTGTGTACTATCAAATTTTACTTCATACACATTGAACATAAGTAAAAAATGAGTTATAGGAAAATATATTTCATTTGAAAAATAAAAAAATTTGAAAACTTTAAAGTTCAAAGTGTATTGTCACTTCCATATTAAGACTAAAAAAAAATTGAAATAAATATTAATATAATTTATTGCTTTTATTTCATTTAACTTTTTGTTTGTTTTAATTTAACAATTAAAACATTTGAAAAAAGAAATTGTAGTGTCCTGGATCTGCACATTTGTTAGAAATATGAGCAATATCTTGCTTGTTCATAAAACAATACTTTCTGACAATAAACACATTTGTTTGTGCATGTTTGGAATACCATTTCTATCACTAAAACTTGCAATGTATTATAACTTACCATCTATTGATTTTGGACAAAATTAATAAATATAAATTTAAACAAATTTTCAATTAAATTTAAACAAAATTAATTTTTTTTAATATCAATACCAACAAGGAATTTTTTAAAAAAATCAAATGTCAAAATGCAATCAAAGAATCAATAACAGAAAGATACTTGCCTTTCAAAACAAAATGACAAAAATATTAAAATGCAGACAAACAAATGCCTTTGTTTGCAGGAATATTGCCAAAAAGGGATTTGTGTTTTTAAAATAATGAAAAAGAGATGAAACTTTTTAAAAAAAATTAGATGATAATAACTGACAATAATTTTTTTTTTTTAGTTTTGTGACATAATCATAACTAACTTGACTCAGAAACAAATCTGTAAATATACACCAAATTAAAAACATTTACAATATTCTAAAAAGGAAAAGAAATTATTTTATATTACTAACATAAAATTATTTAGAATTTTAAAAAAAAGTTTAATAACAACTTAAGACAATCTAGAAATTATTTTGAGAATGTAAGATGATTTTTTTTTTTAAAGTCTTCCAGACAATAACTTCATGAATATGTAATAGCAGCTCTAATCGCAAAGCACAGAGTTTTTTTTTTTTTTACTGAACATGTTATTTTAAAACAACTTGTGTAGAAAGAGATTTTTTTTTTAAAGTCTTGTTATTTCAAAATCGTGCAAAAAAAAAAATATTATGTCAAGAGAGAATTAAGTGTATTGGGATAAAATAATCAATAACTATATCTTATGATAGTAGTATCTCTAGCAGTTTCTATTGAGCATAATATCAGTTATTATATTAATAATGAGCAACCACATTTGTGCTAATAAATTCAAAAACTACATATATTTTTTTTGTCTAATAAAATCTTCATTTTAATTGTAATTTTGACTATGAAATCGGGATATATAAATATTTTTTAATATTTTAATTTTACATATTTTATTTTAGATGTTAGAAAAGTTAATGGAGATTTACGAAAGCCTTCTTCAGAATTAATTAAATCAACATCTCAAGAACAAGCCATGACTGCTCCTCAGACAAGAACTCGATCACATAGTTCTCAAGGTACGATATAAATAATGTTTGAACATATGTGTATTGTATTTTTATTATTTGTGATTAATTAATATGAATATATTTTAATTTGGAAAGAGATAATTTTGAAATAACATAACTGCCAAAATGTAGTCCCTACCTATCAACTTTTTTTATCCATTTTTATAATGGTCAAATATTCACAGATCATCAGTTTGGGGGTTGTTTTTTTTAAAAAAATCTCTCTTTTTCCTCCACAAATCCTTTGTTTATGTCTAATTCAGTTCCCAGCTGAAAAACTTTTTCAGTAAATTGTCTATTTTATTCATCCAATTTGTCTTTTTCTCATCTCTAAAACTTTCACTTTTAATGTTCTTTCTCCAAGTCTTTGCACCAATGCAAAACTACACCTCAAACAAAACTTTTACAATCTAGTTTAATTTTTTAATGGGTCACAAAATGTTTAAACTTTATTGAAAGTCTCTTTATCTATTGCAATTATCATAAATATTTTTATCTATTTTTAACGTCAGTTAAACAACTTTTTTAAATATATAAAATACTAATCTGTTCTGTAGCTTCATGCCTAATTGCCATTCCAAATCTTTTATCCTTTACAGTATTATTTATTTTCATTCCAGACTGTGTTTAAATTGTTTTCTATTCCAATTAACTCATTCTTGTTTTCGCAAACAAGAAAATATCTGCTCATTTAGCTTATCTAAATAGATGTTAACCAAAATAAAAAATGTATGTCTCTTCCTGACTATTTTTTTCTATAAGAACATTATTCAGTTTTACAATATATGCCGATTCATTTTCTGATTTTTGTTGTATTCCTTTCCCAATATAGATATCTCTTTTAAAATATTCAGTAAAGAAATCCATTTTGCTTTTTCAAATGCATTTTCAAAACCAAGTAAACAAATTATTAACTTTTTCTACATATTTCTTTAATTATAATCTTTATAAGTTTAATTACAAATCTTGTAGTTTATTTTTTTAAATCCAAACTGCTTTTCAAATAAAAAAGATCTATAATTTATTATAAATATCTTTTTAACTGCTCAATAATAATGTGTTTGTATTAGATTTTTTTTTTTCATAAATGTCATAAAATCTTATCAATTTCTTTTATTTTATCATATTATTTCATATAAATACAATCTATACATCTTACTTTTAAACATTTATTGCAAAACTTTAATACAATCTGATGTTTCATCTGACCTGCACTCTTTGTCAGAGCCATGATACAATAATAAATAAAATAAATATAAATATAAAATAGTGAAATGAATGAAAAGAAAGAAAAATAAGTAGAATAAAATATAAATAAAAATATTAAAATGAATAAATTAATTATCTAAAATAAAAAAAAACAGGTAAAATAAATTTAACTACATAAATTAAGTAAATAAAATATAAGAATATACATTTATATATTGAACTACTTCCATCCTATTGAATGTCTTTAATGAAATTTTATTTTATTTAAATATTCCAAATACATTCAATTGTTAGTAATAATAGCATACAGGTTAGTATATGCACAACGTTTCAGGAGGTGTTATTCTTCCGAAATGTTGTGTATATGCAAACCTGTGTGCTATTACTAACAATAAATGTATTTGGAGTATTTAAATAAAATTAAATTTTTCTAAAGATATTCAATACTTATATTAGATGATGGAAATAGTCCAATATCTAAATACAATTAAAACATCATCATCACAAGCCTTCAGGAAAATACAGAATATCCATTAATTTAAATGTATTATTTATTATTATTATTTTTAACATTCCCGAATTGTTATTGTTCATTTTTTTAATATAATTTTTTTGTGCAACATTGATCCCTTTTTTAAAACTATTTTTTTAATATATATTTTAAAATTATATATAATATCTACAATGCTGTTAATTAATTTTCTGTTATTAATAATTATTAAGAAGATTTATAATATTTTATGATTTATAGTTATAGAATAAAAAAGCTAAGCATGAAATAATAATTATTAATAACAGAAAACTGAATAAGAAACAATGTAGATAGTTATATATCATTTAAAATAAGAAGAAAATACTTTTTAAAAAAATGGTTCAATGTTGCACAAAAAAATTACATTAAAATAAAATCTTCGTATTTTATCAATTTATAATTCTGAGATTATAGCTTTATAATTAATACAATATAATGAACAATAACAATTAGGGGGTATTAAATATAATAAAAGAATTATAATGCATTTAAATTAATAGTTATTCATGAACATACTTATTGATAGGGATTTACATATTGTAACAGAATTGTTTGGGGATGTAACTACTAGGTCACTATTACTATTATGAAGAAATTTAGTCTATGGGAAATGATTATCTATTCACCACTGTCTAGTGGCATGGGTAACCATATACATGGTAGAATAATTGTAACCAAAGCTTTAATTTTTTTGTTAATAGCCACAGATAACATTCTAACTGAAACTTACATCAAAACACGCTTTCATACAGATCCAGTCATATTTTCTGACCATTATCCACCCCACATTTATATTATTATAATTTAAAAACTAATATAAAATACTTGTATGTCAGAACTTTTTTGATAAACTATGTTTAACTATAATAATAAATTCATTTGATACAACAATAACAGAATACAAATAATATTACATAATCAATAAAATTAAATGTGGAATATGCATGACAGAAATATAATATTTAAAGTCGACTTGAGAAATCAATCAAGCATATATATATAATTTATTTTCCCCAAACTTGATTGATTTTTTAGTCTTAAAGTTAACCATAAAATTATAGCTCTTACAATATTTTAAAATTCATGTTTTCATTCTTTTATATCATATTCAAATTTTAATTATATAACCAAGAGCTTAAAAAATATATCAATATATTAATTTTCACCTAAAAAGAAAATGAGTATTTTCCAAAATAAAATTTAATGTTGTAATTCAAATTACTACTTATTCAATGAAAGTCATTTGCAAGACTACCAAATTTCTCTTATTTTGTTTTTCTGTTGAGCTCAACACATTTTAGACATTAATACCAATTGATCTCTGCCCATAATGAACATATTTTAGTTTCATGTCTAAATTTATAAATAATTCAACTTGAAGATATTTCCAGAAACAATAAGTTTTTTTGTTTTTTGGTATTCGTGCTATATAATAAATGGAACTAGATGTATTTAATTGGATACATACTTCTCTTCAATTGGGGATTTCTTCTTGTAATCCATAGTTGACTTTAAAATTTTTTATTTATTTAATTGAGTTTTGTTACAGTGTCTACAAATAAGGCTCAACATTTGTAGATGTAATTAGAAGTTATTCAGTATTAAGACATTAACTCAGCTCCATGAAGACGGCTACATTTTCAGAAAGATGAAGTTAGCACTTCAATTAAACTTTTGCTCTATTATAAATAAATCGAACATATGAGAATACAATTTATTTTCACTGCTGCTAATTATGAGCTATTGCCCAAGAAAAACTGATTTTGACAAATTTTTTATAGCAGGTGATAACTTTTTTATTATTATCTAGCAACCATTGAATTATCTGAATTAACCTGGGTTTGATCCATTTGTTTTATTTTTTAATTGATATATTTTGAAAGTTAATTTTATTTCCTAATTATTATCTTAAAAATAAAGAAATAAATTTCATTTCTCACAAATTATTATTATTTTTTTTTATTAACTTGTTGATACATTATGATTTGCTTTAAAAAAATAAATGAAACTTTTTATTAAATTTTAAAATCCATAATAATCTTTTTATATTTATTTTTTAAAAGTTATACATGTGACCTACATTGTAGAGATTACAATATATATTCTGTATATATTTTTGTTTATTTAATTTTTTTAATCTAATTTAACTTATTCATTATTTTGTTTTATATTTTGTTCTATTTATTTATTTTATTTTATTCATTTCACTATTTCATCTTATTATTTATTTATTTATCTTCATAGCCCTGAAGGACAGTTAAACCATCAGATGTATATAAAAATTTTGCAATAAATTATTTTTAGCAAGGTGTATAGATTTTTATTTATAAATCTTTTTTTCTAACAGTCAGCAATTCTAAGAATATCTTTAATTATAAATATTATTTCTCTGCAGTATTTATTTAAAAATATATAATACCAATAATTAATTTAAATTTCAGATGTGTGTAAAGTAGATGTTTGTTTATAATTTTATTAAAAAGTGTAATCTTTTGTAAGGATTACATATTAAAATTTTTAAAATTGTAAATTTGTTATTATCAAATTTTATAGTAACAATATTTATTCATAGTTATTCATGCATTTTTTAGAAAAGAAAAAAAAACAGTAATATAGCAAAATCTCTTGAAATACTAAAACTTATAGTAACTTAATTTTATGACTTCATTATAGCATCCAATTTTTTGTGACTTATTGTGGAAAATTCCTTTCTATGAATATTATATATATTCAAAGAAAAATGTTAATGTCATTTAAACAAATTTTATTATTCTATAATGTAATAATAAATTGTAATGTATTAATACTTATATTATTAGAAATTGTTTATATTTAATAACTTTTTATGGGCAATATATTCATTTCAAACATTAGGATTTTTCATCCTGATACATGCACTGTACTGTTTCTTTTATAATAACTCAGTGATGTTTTGTTGATCATTTAGGAAACTCAAACTAAGATACAAAATAGTGATTTTTCAAAAGAGTGACTATCCTACTATTAGTTCATATATATTATTTGTTGCATTTTTGATAATTCTTGGTTTGAATATGTATACATCCAATCCTATTATTAATTTCAATAGCATGTAAATAACATACTAGTGCTCTCAATATGCAATGATTAAGATTATATTCATATAACAGAACATACTTATTTCAAATACAATACTAAGAATATTTTTTGCAGACAGTTTCATAACAAAACATTTAATAAACTTGCAAATAATTTTACTTTTCATTTATCAATGCCCATTCGTTCAATCTGATAAAAGGAGAAATTAAAATGTGCAAGTTCGTTATAAGGGTGCCTGCAATAATAATTCTTAGTAACACATTTGGAATGAGAATGTTCTGTTATATGATTATTATGTAATTCTATTATATATATGATTTTTTTCAGTTTTCTAATATTAACACTGCCCATTTTAATAAACTTTCTTTTTTTCACTTTTATTTTATATATAGTTAAATTTATATTTCATACATTGTTTTTTTATATTTTGTTCCCACTTTATATCATTCATGGTTATTAGATTCATGCTATGTCCACAGGGAGACAATCTCAGCTGTGTAGGTGAAAATGAATCATACACGCACAATATATTTGCAAGTTTATTTCTGTTTTGATGAGGCAAAAATTTATCCCATTTACTTTTGGGAATTGTATGGAATATATTTAATGTATGATAATATTTCACATATAGTCAATAATTATACAGTTCATTAATCTCCAAATGGTTTATTTATCATCTAATTAAAGTCTGTGCTAACTTCTTTCCATTTGAACTTTAATAGTAAATAATTTACTAAAACTAACTTTGTTGAGCATTATCCTTTCTCCCTATCGAGAATGTATTTTTTTCTTTCAGCAATCATTTTTTCCTCTCCTCTGTCACTGACTGCTTTCGACTGCTGCACACTAAAAATCTTGTATACTTTATTAGCTACACTAATTTACATAATTTATTTTAAAAGTTCTTTTTATATGTTTTTCCTAGAGTAATCATTTTGGGAAAAAATAATAATACTGTCAGTGCAATGTACATGATTTAATTAAAACATTATTTACACACAATTAAAAATATTTGCAATATCAGTAAATCTCCACTCACTCTAGAAAATAATCTCTATATCTAGCGGGCTTTCCCGATTTCTCTCATTTTGTGGAACAGAAGTATTTTTATTCCCACCATAATCGGTGTTTTCATCAGTTGATTTTTTCAGATCTTGGTAACATCATCTTTATTATCTTGATCTGCTTTAACTGCATTGTTTGTATTTCTCTCAATAGGTAATACATCATTCTGTTCATTAGAGAGAAAATGTTCCCAAGTTCATTATTTGTCAAAATTCTGATTGTGGATTGGCTGCTATGGGTCTTTTAGTTATCATTATCGACATATTAGAAAATCACGGATGTAAATGATTTATGTCTTCTGACACACGATCCACTTTCGAATTTAATTACTCATATGTCTTCGGGTACTTTAGGTGTCCTTTTTTTAAAAAAATATGTCTCTAAGCCATACAGCTTCGCAGACTTAAATTTTATGAAGTTTTGCATAGTACTAATCTCCATTAGAAGTATTTTTTTCTGATTTCTTTTTTACAAGTAAAAGTTTAGATAAATGAATATGATATTTTCTTCCAAACTGCAACTCTGCAGGTGTTTTACAGAAAATGCTAGTAGAATATGCTTTCTATTTAGTACTTTTTTCATATTTGTAACTTTTACTTTTCTCAAGGCAGGTTTCAAACTTTGTAATGTCTTTTCTGCAAGTCCATTAGAGGCAGGGTGCCAGGCTGGAGTAAGAACATGATGAATGCCTTTATTTGTTATGTAGTTTTCAAAATCTGCAGAAGGGAATCCTGTTCCATTATCAGATACCAGGATCTCAGGATATCCATAAGTGACAAATATTCCTCTGAAGCTTTTATGGTACATTTAGTACTCATAGTTTTCACAAGCTTTTATAACCTGGCCCATCTTCTATATACATCTATGATTATTAATATTAAATGTCCATTCAAAGGTTCTTGCATAATTTATAAAGATATGCTCCCAAAGTTTTTGACTTCTTTTCATGGTTTATAAACTTTTTTCAAATCTGCCGCAGATTGGTAATCATGGCAAGTTTTTACCATTTGTTCAATTTTGCTATTTTTTTTTAGGTCACCACATTTATGAATGTTTGAGCGCCATCACCTGCACAACTCCTGGATGTACTTTATATAACAACTTTAGCACTTGTTTCTGTTCTTCCACTGGTATGAGTACTCAATCAATCATCAGGGTACAGCTACTGCATATTTACAAACTGGCGAGTTGTCCAAATCACCATAGCAATGAAACTTTATTGGCTTTTTGGCCATCCTTTTCAGATCCATTTTTTTAACTTACTATATCCACTGTCTTCATTTGTCCATTCATCTACTTTAGAATTATTTAGATTTTCTATAATATTTATTGCATCAAACATGTTTACTTCTGTAAACTTCTTCTGAACTCTTGTCTTTCACAGGTAGTTGTGATAATGCATCCGCATGCATATTTTTTTTCAAACTTGTAAACTAATTCATAGTCATAGGCGGCTATTATGTTACTCAATGTTAAAAGTCTCTGGTTTTGCATATTCAGCGTTTTTTGTCATTTCCAAAATTTCAAGTAAAGGGTGATGATCTGTACATATTGTAAAACTATGTCCAAAATTGTATTGATGAAATTTTTTTTATAGCAAATATTATGACCAGGACTTCCTTATCTAATTCATTATAATTTTTTTAAGCTAATGATAATTTTCTAGAGGCATAAGCAATCGGACGTTTGCCTTCACTATACCGACGTGAGCTTCAACTCCAAAATCTGAAGCATCTGTACTAATCGTCACTTCCAGATCACTCTTATAATGTACTAAGAGTTTTTTTGACATTAATAAGTCCTAGGCTTTCTTGAATGCAATTCTGTGCTCTTCATTCCATTTCCAGCATTTTCTATCACATAATAAACCGTACAACTGTGTTAATACATGTGATTTACCCTGTAAAAAACTTTTGTAGAAAATTAACAGCCTCAGAAAAGCTTGTAAATCTTATACATTATTAGAAGTGGCAGCTTCTTTTACAGCTCTCACTTTCTCAATGTTGCGTATTTTCCACCCCTATTTATCACATGTTCCAATAACATTATTTCCAAACTTACTCAAATGCACTTGCTGTCATTTTAATCTAGCTCCACTTTATTTAGCTTTGAGCGCACTTCCATTACTTATTTTTCCAGCTCCTTTTCTGACTGGATAATAAGTATATCATCTAAGTAGAGAATAACTCCTGCCTATGTTTTGCAATAGTGTGTCCATATTTGCTTGAAAGATATTTGGGGTCACTGTTATCCCATAAGGCAATTTATTGCATTTAAACAAATTGATGTGGATACATAACATTAACAATTCTGCATTTTTTTCAGTGATTGGTATATTGTGAAACGTTGAATTTTAATCTGTTTTCGGAAGAACAAAGCTTTCTTTAAACATGTTAACATTTTGTATACACTTGGCACAAAATAAGGATTCTTATTTATTTACAGTAACTTAATAATCTCTGCAGAGATGAATAGTCCCATACAAATTAACACTCACGATCACAAAAGTAGCCCTTGACGAATCTTCTACAGGTGATAGTCCATCTTGTGCACCTTTAACTAATTTTCATGACTATCGGTCTCATTCTAAATTATGCTATTTCCTGTTTAAACAGTTGAGGGAACTTAATTCTAATTTCTGTTTCTAGTTTAATCTTCTTAATAATTTTTAAGACAGATCTCTAATGGACCGAGCTAGTTTCGACCAAGTAGCAGACTAATGTCTCTATAATAAACAGTGGTAAAACTTTTAATATTTTATTTACTTTCACTGGACCAGGATCTTCTCCACATATTTGCATTCTGTTTCCATTTACATCAGTGGCCACTACATTTGTGTTATCCAATTTCACTTTCTGCTTGTATTTAACATTAATTTTATTCCATTTCTTCAGAGATAGAATTGGTAATCCAGTATTGCTGTCAACCTCAATATTGACTGTAATTTCACAAATAGTTGCATCCATAGTAATTCGGTCATTGTTTGAATAGATTAATGACTCTAACTTTCTATAAGCTTTGCCTCTTTTTTATTTAAAGTCCGGGTGTGGCTTGTCTACAAATGTAAGCTAAGTGTCCTTTAATGCCACCAAATACAGCATTTTTTCTATTTGAATTTTCACATCCTTTTTGTGTGCCCTACAATTCCACAGCAATAGCATGTTAATTTATATTTTATGAATTTTTTAAGTGACTTATCCATCGCAGTTTTCTACATGCTCATGGTATTTCTTTAATTCATTTGCTACCATTTGACATTCGGATGCATTATCTGTTGATAGCTCATGTGCTATACATTTTGCGATAACCATCCTGTATGTTATATCTATTTCACTTGGTAGAGTTTTCCTAAGATTGTGGACCAACATCCCATATTATGGAGTATTCCTCTAAATTTAATGTAAATTCATAAGGTCTGTTCATTGTATACAATGCCAAATTGTAATCTTGGTTACTTTTTCGAGGTAATGGTTTCAAAATTCAAAAACGCAAATGAGTTATCCTCTTCATTACTGCTGGCTGAAAATATGTAGTAAGATTTTCTATTAATTCACTGTATAATATATCTTCTGGGATCATGTAATTGCTTAGCAATTTGTAGAACATTGCTACTAGAAAAAAATAAGTGTTGAAACTTTAAACTTATCTTCAATTTTACTGATAGTCATATAACGTCTGTGAGCTCCACATACATATTCCACACTGATGGATTACTAATGTCAAATTCATACAAGTTATGAGTCAGAAGTGCCATTTTCCTCTTCGTTTTTTTTGTACACAAACATACAATTCTTTTTCTTTAACTTAATGTTATATGGAAGTTCTTAAAAAACTGTTGTCAGCACCATCTTCCATCTCCACAGGGAGACAATTTCAACCATATTAATGTAAATGAATGATACACAAGTTGAATATATATCAGCAAATATATTTCTCTTTGCTTAGGCATTAATTTAACAATATAACAAAAGGACAATTAAATTATATTACTGTCAATAATTTATCCCGTTTACTTTTGGGAATTGGTATGGAATATATTTAATGTGTTAAAACATCTTATTTTACACATAACCAATAATTACACAGATCATTAATTTTCAAATGATTTGTTTACTCGTCTAATTAACATCTATGTGAACTTCTATCCATTTGAACTTTAATATAGTAATTTACTAAAACTAACTTCGTTGACCATTATCTTTTCTTTTTTTTTAAGAATGCTTGTTTTACTTTCAGCAGCCTTTTTTTGGGGGGGCTGTAACTGACTACTTTTGACTGTTGTGCGCTAAGAATATCTGTCTCTTTTTATTAGCTATGCATTCCATCATCAGATTTTCAATGAAAGTGGACGGCTGAAGAATTGTGGGTTGGAATAGTTTGAAGCCTGTCCATTAAAGTATGAAGATTGGCTATCTTAATATAAATCTGAGCACTGATTGTATATATATGTGGAGATAGTAATCTGGACTAACTGATGATTGCTAGTTTAGCATGAAATACGCATATCGGTGATTACACCTGGGTCTCGTTTTACGCGATAGATAGGTTCCTCAGAAAACACGTGCAAACGAAATCGCGCAAAAATAGACGTAACTTACATTGAAAAAGGGGGGGATGCGGTCTGTGATTTTTCAAAATTCACATAAAAGCAAAGCACCAATGTAAAATTACTTTAAAATTCGCGCAAAAATAAAAATAAGGAAATAAAATATGACTAATAAAAAATTTCAAATTTGAAAAAAATTGATACAAGACAAACTTTTTTTAACTATAATATTTAATTTTATTCAAAATAATATATTTTTATGCATAATTTACAGTACAGTAATTTACATTTTTTTATACACGTTTTAATTATTATGATTTTCTGGTGACAACAATTAGTAATTAATCTTTGAGATGATGATTTTATTAATTGTTTACGAAGCTCGCGACATCCAGACATACAATCATTTAGCTCTAGTTGGAATTTAAGAGCACATTAATGATTAGTGTCATTAATAAGAAAATAATAATTGATTACGTTCTTTTTTAAAAAGTAAAAACAGAATGTGATTTAAAATGCAAAATTAACACACACAATGTTTGAACAAATTTACATTATAATCTTGTAAAATTTAATATGTGTATACGTAAAATGTGGAAATCATGATTTTAATTTCATGATTGCATAAAATCTTACTATTATAAAGCACTGAAAATATTGAAATTACTAAGATGAAAGTTGAATTCCAATAATGTGCTCTTACTTTCAATATAACGTAAGTGTGCAAAATTTATTATTTAAAGTAATAGCGCATTATCGGAAATCGACTTCTGGTGAAACACGAATCGCGTAACTTCAAAATCGTGTTAAATAAGTCCGCATAAAAAGAGACCCAGGTGTATTTATCTTTTCAACATGTATGTGATCAGGTGGGTCAGCAATATGAGATGGCATGGAGAGTTGAGGGTCATGTCAAACTCTGTAAGTCTGTACAGGGTATTAAATTACATATTCAAATGTAGCGCGTTAAAGGTCTGCCCATACCTTGCATTTGTATGTAAATGGATTATTCTCCAATACATGAGGGTCAGAATGACTAACATCAACATCGGTAGGATGACAATCTTGGCAGTAATGTGGGCTTTGAACTTATCCATCATCAGATTTTCAAAGAAATGGATGGCTGAAGAGTTGTGGGTTGGAGTAGTTTGTAGCCTGTCCATTAAAGTATGAAGATTTGGCTATCTGAATATAAAGCTGAGCACTGATTGTATATATGTTGGAGATAGTAATCTGAACCAATGATTGCTGGTTTAGCATGAAATACATATATTGGTGATTATTTAGCTTTTTAACATGTGTGTGATCAGGTGGGTCAGCAATATGAGATGGGATGGAGAGTTGACGATCATATTAAGTCTGAGTTTGAATCCCATATACATAATTTATTTATTTATATTGTTTTTTTCTAGAGTAATCATTTTCTATCAGTGCAATGTACATGATTTAATTAAATCTTTATTTACACACAATTTAAAATATTTGCAATGTCAGTACAATTTGGAAATTACATTAGATTATTTTTACAAAATAAAGTGCATAAAAATTCACTTTTGGTCAGTAGTAATCTCTTGACATAACTCCCCCCGACCCTCTTTATTTATCTTATTAAGATAAAGCCATTTTTAATGTCAAGACATTTTAATATGCAGTAGATAGGTTCCACAGAAATCCCGCATTAAAAAAAATCACCAAAAATTAACTTAACTTAGCTTGAAAAATGTAGGATATGTCCCAAAATTTTCAAAAATTGCATAAAACCAAAGCAACAAAGTAAAATTATTTTAAAATTCACATAAAAAAAAAAAAAGAAAAGAAAGTGTGACTAATAAAAAATCTCAAATATTTGAAAAAAATTAATAAAAGACAAACTTTTTTTACTTTTTTTATTAACTATTTAATTTTATTCAAAACAATGTTTTTACGTGTAATTCATTTTACATTTTCTCATACATATTTTAATCATTATCACTATTTGACAATATGCAGTTCGTTTGTGAATTGGTAAGACATCAGATTTGTCACAAGAGGAAATACAATTAGCTCCAACTTCAGTCTCATGCTGTGTTAATGGTTTTCTGTCGACAATGTAACCAGTTATTAAACTTTGAGATGATGATTTTACTAAATGTTTATGAAGCTCGTGATATGCAGACTACTATGTCTAGCTGCTAGAGAATGCACTTCCATGAGTGCAACTACATGTTTATAACATGCTTCCACGAGTGTGTTAATAACGATTAACAGTTAAAAAAATTTTTATACACATATATACATGGAGAAACTTTTAGACCGAAAAAAGTTACAAGTAAAAATATTTAAAAACTTTTAAAGGTATATTCTTTTTAAGTAGAAATTAGATGATTAGTAATAATCATTACTGTATTTATTTGAAATGGATGGCGTCAAAGTTGTGAGTGGAGGAAATTTGACAATGGTAAATGATAATGTAACAAATTAAAAGTTCCTAAATATTTTTACTTTTAACTTTTTTTTTGTCTAAAAGTTTCTCCATATATATATGTTTATAAAAGAAAATATAAACATATACATACATACACACACTATTTAGCTCTCGTTGTCATTAACAAAAAAAAAAAAAAAGGCCTTTCCAATTGATTAGAAAGTTGAAGACTTTCTCGAATCATTTTTGCTGTGAAATGAACAGGTTCCATTTTCTAATTCATTATCTTTTTCTAAATCTTCTAGGGTATCTAAATTTATTGCCAAACCTTTTTCCAACAGGCATTTAAAGTATGTAAAATTTAATGCATGCATATAAAATGGGGAAATCCTGATTTTAAGTGAAATATCAACTTTTTTATTGCATAAAAGAAAACCACACAAAAAGATATTAAGAAGAAACATCAATCGCATAACTTCAAAATCGCATTTAAAAAATCTGCACAAAAAGAGACCTAGGTATATATATCTTATTATAATCAATGCTAGCCATTATGAATTTTGTTTTTGATAGTCAAAGAAACTTCCACATTGGTGACTTATATATTTATTCCATGTTTGTTCAAGATTTAACTTTTATGTGTAAGGTCAATATATATATAGATATGTATGTATGTATGTGTGTGTTTAATTCTTAACAAAGTTGTTTATTGGTCCAGAGACTATAGGACATTTGAAGAAAAATATTTGCTGTCCGCAAAAAGCTTATAGTTTATTCATATTATACATATTTTTTAACAATCTTTTTAAGTAAGGTCTAATTTTATTAAATTTATCAATAATTCAGTTCTTTGATTTTTTTGTTTTGTTATTGTTTTATTCATAGAATTCATAGAAAATAAACTAAGAAATAAAACACTAAATGAAATACAGAAAAGTTTTTATTTCTAGTATCAATCATCTCATAGTAAAAACACGGCTCCATTAACAATTTTGAGCATGTATACTTCAAGTACTGAGACAGACTTTGGATGTAGTTTGCTATAGCCAGCCGATTGGAGTTGCACTGGTGATCAGTAATAGAAATTGATATACAATAAGAATATTTGAAATGCAAGCACTCTTCACATACCTGGAGCCTAATTGTAAATACAGGGGATTTGAACTCAGACTATTCAAGCATCCCTCACCTATTCATTCTATCTCATACCACTGATACACATAATCACATACATACTGATGAGTGCTGGTTTAGCATGAAATATGTATATTGATGATTATTTATCTTTTCTACATGTATGTGGGCATGTGTATCCGTGGTATGACATAGTATAGATAGTTGAAGGGTCCTTGATAGTTTGAGTATACACCTGGGTCTTGTTTTATGCGGTAGATAGGTTCCACAGAAAACCCATATTAAAAAAAATTGCACAAAAATAGACTTAACTTACCTTGAAAAATGGGGGATAGGTTCTGTAATTTTCAGAATTCGCATAAAAGCAAAGCAACAAGGAAAAATTACTTTAAAATTTGCATTAAAAAAATAAGCAAATAAAGTATGACTAGTAAAAAATTTCAAATATTTGAAAAAAATTAATACAAGATAAACTTTTTTTATTAACTACAATATCTAATGTTACATTTTTCATACATATTTTAATCATTAATGCTAGCATTCGTTTGTAAACTGGTAAGAAATCAGATTCGATGTGATGTGATGTGTTGTCGCTTCTCCTTAAACGAAGTCAAGAATCTCTTAGCAATTATGCTCAGAGAAACCAGTTAGCCACTTTATTTTTATTCGTGATGTGATGTACAACTAGTGCCACTTTCAGTCTTGTGCTACGTTAATGGTTTTCTGTTTCTACATTAAAAAAATGAGATCACAATCAAAACAAAAAGATTATACATTATCATTAGCAAGATTATTTTCAATTTATAAAATCTTCATTTTTTATTTTAAAATTTAAAAGATTATTTATTTCTGTTATATATAGCAAAATACGTTTTAAAAGTTTAATTTTTTTTCAATATTTATTGTGATATTTTTATATGTAAGTATAAAGCTACTATTATTATTTACTCATTAGTATAAATAGGTTATTTACATAGAAACTAAGATTCTCAATACAGCTTCAGGCCATATTCACGTTAGCTGGTAATATAACGTTATAATTTTGAAAAAAAAAAAAAAAAAATTATTTCAAGTGAAAGTTAAGTTATTAATAATTTAAATTTCTTGATATCTAATAAATATAATGAAATATGAAAGATATTAAGAAAAAACATGAATCGCATAACTTCAAAATCGCATTAAAATAATCTGCATAAAACAAGACCCATGTGTATATATATACAATAAGAATGTAACCATTAGAAACCATCAACACTTAGACAATCCCAATATAGATAACAATCAAGAAGGCAACCTCCTTTTAGCAATAGAAGTGGAATCGTATCTCTATTACTGGTCCCATTCATTTATATAGACACTAAAGACTGCAACTTGGCCACAGAGATTGAAATTATTGATAGAAAGAAATTTGAATAAACTTCTTTAAACAGGTAAATATAACCTGCTCTGAATGCAGACTAATAAATTAGTGAAATTGGAATTGGTTGCACCCATAGTATTACTTAAATACTAAGTGTAATGATATTCAAGGCTAAATGGGTTTATAAGTAACTATTAGAAAACCAGTCAACACTTAGACAATCCCAATATAGATAACATGCAAGAATTTCAAGCTATTGTCAATGCAACCTTTTAGCAATAAAGGTGTCTATTTAAATATATGGGATCATTAATAGAGGTGGGATTCCACCACTTGCTAAAAGGAAATTGCCTTGGTAACAGTTTGAAATTCTTGATTGTTTTCTACATTGGGATAGTTTAAGTGTTGAGAGGTTTCTAATGGTTACTTATAAACCCATTTAGTCTTGAGCATTATTACACTTAGTATTTAAGTAATACTTTGGGTGCAATTTGAAAATTATAATTGCAATTTGTAATGTTATAATTCACTATTTATTAATCTGTATTCAGAACATATTATATTTACCTGTTTAAGAAGATTTATTTAAACTTTTTTCTATCAATAATTTCAATCTCTGCGATTAAGTTGCGTTCTTCAGTGTCTTTGAAAATGTATGGCATCATTATTAGAGGTGGGATTCCACCTCTATTGTTAAGAGGTTGCCTTGACAACAGTTTGAAATTTTTGATTGTTATCTATATTGGGTTTGTCTAAGTATTGACTGGTTGCTTATAAATCCTTTTAACCTTATGTATTAAGTACAGCCATTTAAAAACAAATAATAACAAGAAAACATCAAAAAGAATTGTAGACTTTATTCAAACACCAGGAATAATTTTGTATGTTATTATTTATTCACAAAATATTTTTTCTCGGGCAAAATGAAAATGTACTGTTGTTTATCAATTCATTCCTGATTATTTAAAATTTTGTTTCATTTCTTAGCCTCAATTTGAGGGAAATTTACTCAGATCTCAATGCATTATTTGCAGAGATTTTATCCAATGAATGTATGAAGCCAGCAAAATTAATGTGTCAATTACAGACAAAACATTAAAATCTACAAAA
Source organism: Epiperipatus broadwayi (assembly GCA_028023455.1). Classification (NCBI taxonomy): domain Eukaryota; kingdom Metazoa; phylum Onychophora; class Udeonychophora; order Euonychophora; family Peripatidae; genus Epiperipatus; species Epiperipatus broadwayi. The sequence goes on from JAQFVV010000060.1 coordinate 2,089,278, forward strand.
AGCCATTGCATTTTTTAAACATTAAAGTGCTAAATTTAAAAAAACAAAAATCATCTTATAAAAAATTTTTTTTAGTCAATAAGTCTCTTGTAAAAGCATCATATTTAGTTGTTTTAAGGATCGCTATCATCTATTGCCGAAAACTTAATTGAACCATGTTTAATAGATATGTATTCTGAAATCCTAGATACGGTTATTGGAGACAAAATGAAAATTTTGCCACTTTCTAACAATACTTTTCACTACGAATTTAATGATTTAGTGATTGATGTTGAAGATCAATTAATTCAAAAAGGTATGCAAATCATTGTTTGCAATTCAAACAGATGAAGCTACAGATACTATCAATAAAGTCATACTTTTATGTTATATTTGTTATGTTGATTTTGAAATCAATGATGTAAAAAAAAAAAAATTATTTTGTTGTGTTGAACTTCCTAAACACACCAAGATCAAAGATATTTAAAACAATTGATAATTACATTGAAAAGAACTCATGTAATTGAAAAAATTATATTGGCTAATGTATTGATATAGTAGCAAGTATGATTTGAAAACATTTAGAAGTTGCAAGTAGCCGAAAACAAAATGTTTTTTATACACAATGAGCATTTAGCTGTTAAAAAATTGTCTTTTGATTTGAATAATGTTCTTACTCAATTGATAAAAATAAATTATATTTTAATGCAATGCACTAAATTAAAGACTATTTTCAAGTTTATGCAAAGAAATGGTATCTGGAAACGGAAATTCACTACTTCATGTAGAACTATGATGGTGTTTGAGAGGGAAAATATCAACAAGATTTTATGAATTAAGAAAAGAAATTGAAATATTTATAGAAACAAAAAATTCAGAATTAAAAAATATTTTTTGTGACAACAATTGGATTGGTAAACTGGCTTTTTGTCGGATATATTGTCATCAATAAATCAATTAAATTTAAGCCTGCAAGGATATAATAGTAGGACTTTTGATTTATGGAATAAAATTGAGACATTCAAGAAAAAGTTTAAACTATTGTATAATCATGTAGAAAGACAAAACTATGATCTGGTTCATTCATTTTCAGAATTGATAAATGATGTTGATATAAACATCAGAGGATTGAAAAATACTGTTTATGGACACTTAACAGGATTTTGTTGAGCATTTAATCAATATTATCCATAGGAAGAAGATACAGAGAAAGGCAATATGTGGATTTTAAATCTTTATTGAATAAGAAAATAATCTAACATTTTGAATAGGAAAATTATATGAATCAACATTTTTGGCAATAACAAATATAAAATCAAAAAAAAATCGGTCACAAATATATCTCCAAGACTTGATAACCTAGTTAAATATTAATAAGAATTTGCAAGAATCGTGTTAGTTTTTGGTTTTATAATTATATTTTACTCAATTATTTAAATATTATCCCCTTTTTTTCTTCAGATCTTGTTTTTTATTAGTTTAATATTGTGTTAATTTAATTTTTTATAGTTTGGTTGATTATTCTATGTTTTTTATCAATCTTTGAAAATATATATTGAATATTACAATATTATATTTTACTAATAAGAAACACAAGCCCTTCCATTTTCCTTTCTTCAACACTTCATTTAGTCTTTAATAAAACAATTTAAAAATTTATTCATATAATCAGTTGAGAAACGTTGGTTTAGATGAAGTTGCAATGCATAAATAATGATTTTATATTAACAGTATAATTTCTGTACAGACTGATTTTGTAAACGAACCACTTGCGTATTTCTGTATCAATTATCAATAACTTTAAGTTAGAAAATTTGTTTTAAGATAAATGATTATATAAATTTCAAATTTACAAATGAGGATGCTATTTTTGTAACAATAGCAGATAATTTACATTTCCAATTTTGCATATTATACAAAGTAAGTCAAAAAATATTTGCATTCCTATAGAATTTATTGGAATTATCTTTCAAAAAAGACATACATTATTTTTTGAAATAATCTTCCTGCTTCTTATTATACTTTTGTCCATCGAATGAGTTTTTATATGTTTTAATCTGAGTTGCAAGCTGTGAATGCACCCTTAGTCTTAACTTTTTCATCACATGTGAAATTTTGTCTTCATATGAATTATTTTAATGGACTAAATAGGGATTGTCCGATGTGTCCGGATAAGGAGTATAGGGAGGATGTTTCAATACCTCAAAAAGTTTTTGATGAATGTCAGCAGTGTGGGTGGCTCTGTGTAAACATGTAATGCACTTGGATACCAACCCTTTGCAATTTCTCTGAATTTTGGGCTTTAATTCATTATTGAGCATCTCACTGTATTGAGCACTTGATTGTTGAATCTTTTTCCTGTTAGTGTTTCAATATAGTTTCTTGAGAATCACAGAAAAGTATAAATATCAATATTCCAGCTGATGGTTGGCTTTTGAACTTTTTTTTTTTTGGTCAGTAATTGACAATATTTTCATTCCATACTTTACTGATTCCTCTCAGGCTCACAGTTATGAATCCATGTCTTATCACCAGTAATGATTATTTTCAATAACTTTCATCTTTCTTAGAGTATTAGTACAAATTTTGTTTGCAGATGTCCAAATGCTTTTGTATGTTCTTTTCCCTGAGGTTTTTTTGTATCTATCTCACATAAATTTTTCGAAACCTAAATCTATTATGGATTATTGCATAGGCATAGGTGATTTGCACATGATTTAGCACATAATCCACTATCACTCATCTATTCAACAGAAATCAGTTGACATCCTGTTAATGTTGTCTTCAGATAGACATCTGGTTCCTTCTTGGCTGTATAAGTGTTTTTTCATACGACATTTCTTCATGACAAAATACCTTATCTATACTGAAATATCAGTACCAGACACATCCCCAGGCTATAATAAATGAATCACTACATGCTGCTTTTTTTGTGTGTGTGTAAATCACAAGTGGATTAATCATTGTTTTTGTAAAGCAATCACATTTGAATTAATATATGTTTCAAACTGCACAGCAGTCACTGGGGAGACAATGATTTCATACAGAAAGTGCTGTTAAGACAGTGCAGCCACTAAGAGTTTTAAAATATTAGAATGTTTATAATTTTTGACTCATTTGTATTTAAACCACTAAACATTACATGATCACTATCTCTTATTTCATTCTCATAGTTTTGTAGTTAAGTAGAGATAAAAGATGGCTGCTGGAGGGTTGCATTAGATCCTAAGATCTAGATGTCGTGCTCTCAGATCCAAGGCTTTTCACTGATGAAGGCCACAAGCCAGAAACTAGTCAGGGATATTGGATGAGTAGGCACTAGATGGGGATTTTATGCACAAGCCTTTTGACAGTGGCACTACTGTATGGAAAGTTCTGCCTGTTTAATAACAGTAATGTGCTAGCATAAGAGATAGTGATCATGTTATGTTTAGTGGTTTAACACCAATCCATGCCTAATAGAATAGTGGTGGCTATGGTTGTTAAAGAACCAAAGATACCAAAATGTATGAGTGCTGAACTGAGTTCAGACCTATATGACTATATAAGCTATTGAACTTAGATTGAAAATATTGTGATTTCATTCTCATAGTTTTGTATTTAAATAGAGATAAAAGGTGACTGCTGGAGCATTGCATTAGATCCTAAGATCTAGATGCAGTGTTCTCAGATCCAAGGTTTCTCACTGACGAAGGCCACAAGCCAGAAACTAGTCTGGGGATATTGGATGAGAGGCACTAGATGGGGATTTTATGTACAAGCATTGTGGCATCCATTGATTACTCTGGTTGGCACAGGGTGGCATTACTGTATGGAGAGTTTTGCCTGTTTCATTTGTATTTAATGAATTTGAAAAAAAATGCAATGAAAATAAATTTTAGTAAAATTAAAATAATGTTTAAGATGAGATGCATACATAAATTGACAAAACTTGCAGTAATACATCTACTAATAAGTTTTGGGAATTCAATGAACTCTATTGCCAAAACATTTTTTTAAGTAATCAAAGAGACAATAATGGAATAGTTTTTGAATAATTAAGAGAATATAACTATTTCTTTTAGAATTAACAGCAAAATTAATTTGATGTTTTGAATATATTTGATGGTGACTGTCATGAATTGTGAAAAATAAAAAAAATAATTAGGGAAAAAACTTTGAGTGAAGTGAATTAACTAGAAAAATCAAACTGATTGTCAAAAGCCATAGTATATTTACAAAGAACGGAAGAGAGACCAAAATTTAAAAAGATAAAAGTTCTTTTAAGGAAATTAAATAAAATTTTCAAAGAGTTTTCAGAAAAGGCAAGGAACAATATTGTAACAATATTTGCAAAATCATTGAAAACAAAAACAAGCTTGAAAAAAACAGAGCTCTCTTTTAGAGAATTGGAAAAATCACAAGGAAATTTTGCCATGAATAAGTTTTCTCAAAAATTCTAAATGGAAGGAAGGTGCAGAAGTGCTAGTGAAATATATACTCTTAAATAAAGTTATTTCACTTTAAAAATAAAATTGATTACTCAGATACTATATTTTTATTTAAATTGAAAACAGATAATTTTAGCTTCAACATTTAATATTTATAAATCTTTATTTACTTCAGGAGAGGATTTGTTTTGTAAATAAAAATATTCAACAATTCCATTATTATGATTTCTAGTGACTAATTACTAAGGCAAGTCAATTATTTTTTTCTAAATTCAGAAAATGTATTTTATATCATATAAAAATCTAAATTCTACAATTAAAAGATATTTAAAAACTGTTGCCTTTACTTAAATTATATACTGGTAATTCCAAATTAGTCATTATAACTGTGTTTTATAAAATTTTTGGTTTCACATTTTATTCAAAATGTTGTTTGTGTACAAAAAGTAACTGCCTATTTTTTTGTGTGACTATATAAAAGAAACACACGCACATATATATCTTGTTTTATTGATATTGTTGGTGTTGATATTGTTATTGTACACTTTCAAAAAAATATATTTAAAATTACTCTTGGTATATCTGGCTATTTATTACACGTGATTTGTAACTATTTAGATATTTCCCGTCATTTTGCATTTTATATAATAGAATGTTATTTACTAACATAATTTCGTTGCAATATTAAAGATTATTTAGTAAAAATAAAGAGGGGAAAATAGTTTGTTAGCTATTTAGATGATAATTTCTTTTTTATTAATCAAACTTAATTAGGTTGACTCATTTAGATTATTCAATTATTAATTTAATTATATATATGTTGAATAACTGATGATCTAGTCATAGAAATTTGAAGTAAAAATATTTAGAAAATATACAGAAACTTGATCATATATATTTAACCTAATACATAACAAACAATATTATCTATATATTCTGATTTTGATTAAATATTGGAAGACTTATTAACAGATTTATGATTTATTTGCTATACAAGCCTTCTTCAATTGTATGTTGACAACATAACAGGTACTCTAAATTTGTGCAATTTAATGATTATTATTTAATTGCTCACATAGATAATAAGATAAATAAAGGTATTGCCTAAACTTATCACTGGTAACAATAAACAGTTGTTAGAATACTTTAAAATCAGAATTTAACATAAATTAAAGTTTATGGTAGATCAATTTTTTAAATCTGAGTAGTCTGTTGTGCACTCAATGCAACAGTAAGTATTTTTTAGAGGATTACAGTTTTAGTATTTTTATAGGCTTACATGGTTCTTGATTCTTTCCTATGCTTTTCAAGTTACATGAATTATATAGAGTTTATATAATTTACATGTTCTGGACAGATCCATGCATAAGATTGATAAATGGGATGCCAAACTATGCAAATAATTGAAATGGTGTGATTGGGGGGAAAGATTAAGAACCATTCACATTTTTTTATAATGGGTCTTCAATTGGTTAAATATTTTATTTTTCTTTCTACATGATAGTAGGAACATTCTACACAATTTTTTGTAATAGTTGTCAAACCTTTTTTTAAAAATATAATATGCATATTTTAATATGAATTGTAAGTGTTAGTAGAAGATAATAGAGAAAAGTATAAAATTGTAAATAATTTCTTTTGTTCTCTCCAATACATTTATTTAATTACCAGTTGCTTTTAATTTTTTTTTAAAAAGAAAATGTATTCAGAAAAAATAATTCTTTTTTTTTGTAAATTATTTAATAAATATTAATTTTAACTTTTTATGAGAGAGTATTTTTAAAAAGAAAAAACAAAATAAAATTTTAATCCTTTTGTAATTTTTAATTAGAGTTGTTTTTCTTTTCTTTTTATCTCTCTTAAATGCAAAAAATCAAATCAGTGCAATTAACTTATTATCATTTTCTCTTTTGCAAGACAATTTTTTAATTAGAAAATAATGTCAAGAATTTTATCATGTTAGTTTAATTCTTGACTTGTTTTTTGATGTCTATAATTAACGAGGGAAATAACTGAACAATTGTATTTGTAAAAATTTACCTAATTGGTTGTTTATAAAAATTATCAGTTTAGAGACAAATTGTGATTGGCTTGTAGGCAAGATTGGTCTAGAAAAATAATGGGAGTGTGAGTATATACATAGAAGACCCAAACGTCCAAAGTAATCATGATATTGTTATTTAAATATTAAATCAAATTAACTTAATCATAGTTTAAATAACTTAGATAATTATCAATTATTTTCTGTTTGTCATTATTTATATTTGATTTATTTCTATATATTTATACATTTATCATTAGCAATCTCCAATTTAGTACCTGAAATAGATAAAGTCAAAGAAAAACAACAAAAAAAGATCAATTGTATAATAACTATTTGGGAATCATAATTATGTCACATATTTCACCTGTAGGTTTTTTTAAAACTTTTTTGTGCAGCTAAAATAAAAAATGTTTTTTTAAAGATTTCAATATTCTGTTTAATTGAACTGGTCTTTGAGATATTTTTTATAGTATAATTCATGCTCGATTTCACTATAAATTTTTTTTTAGAAGTTCTGATCATTTTCATGTATTTCACATTCCAATAAAAATACATATTTACAGCTATAGATTTAATATCATCTTATTCAGCATATAACATGTGTTATATATATAAAATTAGATATCAGTTTTCAAATTTGTTTTTTTAAATTATATTGAAAATGATTTTTTACCTTTTCTGCCATATTTATTGTATATTTATTGTTACATTTTACATCATCATAAAATTAAGATTACTTCATAAGATTCTTGAAATACAACAGCAGATGAAAACACCAATGTTCTTCATCCTGGTGAATGTGATATTGTACTATTGAAAGGACATATCTTCATTTGACTGAAGCTGTACAAATAATAAGTAGTGATAATCTTTCTAAATAAAGATTTTATGCTGAAGTTGAATATGGTCTTTCTGAAGAGAAAAGTATTTAATAATAAAAAAAAAAATTTTATTTTTTATAATTACATTATATTATTTAATAATAAAAAAAATACAATATTGTTTCATTGAAAGATGTGATTTAGGATATAAATTAGTATGGTGATCTATGTTTTAGAAAGGTATTTAAATCCTTAAGAAAAAAAAATTTCGAACAGAAATTAAAAGATATTTATAGAAGTGTTTGTGATTCATTAATTGGTTTGTGTAGTTACTGCAGAACATATCTTTTTTTTGTTTTTGTTTGTTTGTTTTTTTGTCTTTTACAATAGTCTTACTTCTTCACGATTTGCTGCTAATAAATGGATGAATATTTTTCACTTTAAATTCAGTGTTTAGATTTTTTCTTCTCTTTTTTGAAATTTAAATTTTATTTTTAATAATAAAATACTTTAAATATAATTACATATGTTTATTTTATTGTAGCAAATTCTCCAGCTCAAGCTGCTGTTCCACCTACTCCACCTCCACCTGCATCAGCACAAAATAAGGAAGTGAGGAAATGTGCATCTTCTTCGCATTCTTATAATGGAAAACCATTTACAGTAAAATCTTCAAGTTTGCAAAAAACGCCAACCTTTTTAGGCAATGTAAAACCAGTTGTGGTTTTGCAAATTCTTACACCTAAGGTTTAATATTCATTATTGTTGAAAATATATTTAATTATTTTTATATTATTATTTAATATAATTTTTATTATTTGTAGGAACAAGCTCTGGCTCAGAAAAGTGTTGCAGCGTTTACTGCCAAATTACCAAGTAGACTCGGTAAGAATTATCAAACATTGTTATTAGGATAATTTTTTAAAATGTTCTAAGTTTATCTGAATTTCACTGTGAAACATGTATTATTAAGTTATTTTCAATTTCAAATGGAATGCAGAGTAAGTGCACAATTTTTTTTATTCATTATGAAAAGCAAGTAGATGTGATAACATTTATCCAGAACTCTTAATCTCTAGTTTTTATGGATTAATGATTTCACTAAATTACGAGAAAATGTTACTAACAACTCACTTTTTATTTTTTCATTATAAATATATTGTGTTTTCAAAGCTCCAGATGTTCATGATAACTTAAATAACTTAATTTTTCAAATAAATATACAATAATGAATAAAGAATTTGTAAATATTTATCCACTACATATATTAAATTTAGTTTTAATCACTGTATAAAACTTTAAAATAAATACTACAATAGTAATCAAAAAAATAAAAATTAACAAGTTTTTTTTTTTAATTTAATGTAAATATATTCAGAAGTAAATTAGTCTTCACACATGTGCTGTTTTAATATAAATTTTCACACACTCACCTGTAAGCAATGATTTTAAAGAACTGAAAGTAAAGCAATGTTCACATATGCACTGTTTTAATATAAATTGACATGCACTCACCTATAAACCAAAATCTTGGCTTTCAGGTAAGTGCAAATGTGAGTCAATTTTTATTAAAACAGTGCATTTGTGAAGATTGATTTACTTGGGAATATATTACAATAAATACTGTGCTGTGTAACAAATAAATATTTATCAATGTATTTAAATGTAAATATTAATAACAACAGTAGTTATTAATATTTTATTATTAAAGAATTCTAAAATCATAATTAACAAAACAATAAATATTTATTGGTTACCCCCCCCCCCCCAATCATTTTTTGCTTACATTATCAGTCAATTTATTTAGTTTGGGGGGGGGGGGGTCCTCTTTGCTTATTTTCAATAATATTCTTTGTGAAAATGTAGTTAAATTTATTCATTATAAAGATTGATAGTAACAAATATTATAAAGACCAATTATAATGAATGTTTTTAAAAAGTTAACATTAAAGTTAATCAATTTTTTAATAAAAAAAAATGCTATTGGACTAAAATAGAAAATTGAAAACATGACTTCCACATCAATTCAGCATAACAATTTACAGGTTTTTAATAAACAATGTATTTTTAAAAAAGTATGTACATTATATATTAGTTTTGCACTGTATTTATTATTTTTTAATGGTCATGTATTCAAGATTTTTAAAAAACGTTTCTTAAGGAAAGTAAAGAAGATTTTTCATCACTAAAATTTAAAAGGTTAATATGTAATTTTGCTTAGATTTTAAATATTGCTTAAAATTTAATTAGCCAGACTCATAGAATTTTATCTCTATCAGAAGTATTTTTTTTTAAAAAATAATTTATCAACCTGTAATTAATAACAATGAATTATTTAGTAAACATTAATTGTTAAATATCTGAGCATAATTGGAAATTGACCCTGTTTTATATCACTTGTTAAATTATTATATTTTTAAGAATCAGAAAACAAGCATAAATGGATTTATTTTACTTTTACAAAACAAGTCTTCTAAAAGTGAGTGATACATCGAAAGTTTATCATTTCTGTAATAGCAATTTATTTAATAAGTATTATATTTATATTTAAATATGTATATGTAAATATATATATAATTAAAAATAAACAGCATTTAAATAACCTACTGCTCTTTAAAATTCTCTCCAACAACTCTCTAAAAAGATTTAATTATTAATCAATAAAGATATAAAGGTTTTTATTTTTAGTCTGATCTCTAACTAAGAATAGCTAAATATGTTCATATACACATATACTGTAAATTACTTTAATATTAAATATTTTACTGCTTATTAATGATGTTAAGATCATAAAATAAAACCCATTGAGCAGTGATGCAAGTATTTTTTATTTTAGAGTGTCATATTTAAAGCTTTTGGACATTGTAGAAATGACATTTTATTGACCTCTGTTTTTTTTATTATTATTATTTTATACTAGTCAGTCATACAACTATTATCTTTTCTCTTTTCTGGAAAATATTATATTTATATAATGGTCAAGAGGGATATATAATGAAATATTTAAATTTTTCAATTACTGATTAGTTAAGCAGCAAATTGGTCATTTTAAAATTTCATATCAGATATCTTTTTAATTATTATTATTAAGTTTGGTCTAGCAATAACAGTAGAATAATATTTAAAAAAATTTTTAGGTTGTCATCTGATCCTTCGTGTCAGCCGCCAGAGGCGCGATTTCTAACTGAAAAACACATTAATACATAGTTCCCGGGATAGCGATTCTCTATTAATATTGACTTTTTTTTTGGTTTGTTTACAAAGTTTACTTTTTTTCGTTTCTGAATTATTTTTCCCAAATAATATTTTTGACGATGGGATAATAATAGTTTTTTTTTTTTTTTACCAAAGGGTCTTTTTTGGTGTGTATTCAAATAGTAATTTGTTTTTTTTTTAAAAAAGTAAATAATATTACTGTTTTTGTAAAATTGGATTGACAGAATTCAAGAGAGAGCGGGGTTTTATAATGGATCTTTAAATAATAATTTACGTTACTTTGATAGGTTTACATTTGATTGCCGAAAACAATTATTGGGAGAAGTGTTGTTTTTTTTTTTTTTCGCGCACGTGTGTTTATGTTTAAATAAAATTTAAAACCTTTAATTTTATCAGTTTACATTTGATGGACGACCGATTGGACTTCCTTTCATTTATAAATTATGGTTTTGGTTCTACAAATAAATATTTTTGACAATGGGACGATAATAGTTGTTGTTTGTTTAATTTTTATTGACAACAGCGGGTGTTTTTTTGGTGTAGATTCAAATAGTAATTTGGGTTACGTTTAAATAATAAGTTGCGGTCTTACTTTGATCGGTTTACATTTGATTCCCGACACTAATTACTGGGAAGGGTGTTTTTTTGTATGTACGATTGTGGACAACAATTATTGGGGGAAGGGGTGTAACCGTTTAAAGAATGGTAGTTTACGTTACTTTTAGTAGTGGTGTACATTTGATTGCTGACAATAATTAGTGAGAAGGGGTGGGTGTTTTTTGGTGATTGGCGACAACAATTATTGGGAGAAAGAGTTTTGCGTTTTGTTTTTATTCGTGTGTATGTTTAAATCAAAATTTAAGTTACTTTTATCGGTTACCATTTGATTGAAAACCGATTTGACTTTCTTTTTTTTTTTTTCGTTTATAAATTATTTGGGTTTTCCCAAATAATATTCGATTTGACAATGGGACAATAATAGTCTAGGTTTCTTTAATTTTGATTGACAAGAGCGAGTCTTTTTCGGTGTACGTTCGAATAGTAATTTGGGTTATGTTTAACTAATAATTTACTATCTTACTTCGATTGGTTTACATTTGATTGGCCAGGACAATTAGTGGGAGGGTTTTTTTTTGTTTTTTTCTATACGAGTAAAGAATAATTGACGTTCCTTTTATTTGACCGTTTGATTGCCGACGACAACAATTATTGGGAGAAGAGGGTTTTTGGGGCTATGTTTAAATAAAAATTTTAATTACTTCTTTTATTTTACATTTGATTGCCGACACCAACAATTATCGGGAGAAGAAGGGATGTACGTTTAAATAAAAATTGAAGTTACTTCTTTTATTTTTGACATTTGACGAAGGTCATTTAGAATCCCTCAAACAAGCTTGCCTTTACGAAGTGAACCTTTCCGTCGGCAGATGTTTTCGGACCTCAAATCTGCATATATTTGCCGCACAATCCAATCTTTTCTTTCAGCAGCAGGATGTTTTTTTTTTTCTTCTTCTGTAGAAATATTCCAGCGCTGGCCCGTGTCTGGCAATTCCCATCTTTTAAAGTTTTCTGTTGTGGGAATTAGCCATACTTTTTGTCTCGGAAAATTTCTCGCTAAAACGTGACTCAAAGCGTGATTTTTAAATTTTTACACTATTCCACCCTAATCGAAAATTTAGGAGAAATACAAATTTATGAGGAACAATCACGATACTGTTAAAATTGATAAAATGTAACAGTACATCGATTGGTCTTAAAAAAAAAACCAAGGCACTGATGAAAATTTAAATAATTTTGACACGATCAAAATAAACACCCTAGTACGATATTGTTACATCAAATACATAACGCAGCATTACGATATAGTGTGTGACACAAACAACTACGGCATTTTCCTCTGCTTTTAGCATCGGAAAAAGCCACACCGTTAGCCGCTAAGCCGAGTTAACACTCTTTCTAGATTTTATCATAGAAAGGAGACTTAACTTCCGAGTTAATACTCTACCTTTTAGCGTAGAAAGTAGACTTAACTCCGAGTTAACAATCTTTCTAGGATTTCTTTTAGAAAGAATGCTTAAAGGCTTGGGTGCGGCCGCGGAAACGGCATATTTCTAGAAATTTAGCTAGAAATCGCGCCTCTGGCGGCTGACACGAAGGATCAGATGACAAACAATTTTTATATTAAAGTTTAATAAAAATAATAAGCAAACTAGATGTAATAAGTGCAGCAACATACTGTCAATTAAAATAAAAATATATTTATTACCCATGATTCCAAACTTATTAAATATTCTTTCCTAAATTTAGTCATTTAAACACTGCTGTATTTAATTTGCATTATTATTATTATTTTTTTTATGAAACCCTTAAGATAAGTTTCTCAAATATTATTCCATGTTATTTCTGTACTAAACTTATTAAAAAGGATATTTCACATGAAGTTTAAGCATATCATTGTATATACAACTGACTTTTGACAATGGTTCAGTGTCTTCTTGAAAAGATAGAGGATAATAATGGTTTAGTTGACTAATATAAAATAATTATAAAGAAAAAAAAAACACAGATAGGTCCATATAATGAATCCAATTATATTTGTTTTTTCAATTGTTATAAATATAATAAATGAGTATTTTATCATTGGTTTTTCAATGAAATGGATGGTTGAATAGTTGGAAGGGTGAGAAGATTGAACCTTGCCAATTAAACTTTGAGGAATTGCTATCTTATTATAAACTGAGCATTGATTGGATATAAGTGTGGGAAATTATTATCTAGCCCAACGAATGAATGCTCGTTTTATATGAAATACATATACAGGGGATCATGGATCTTTTTCACATGTATGTGGTCATGAGTATCGGTTGCTTGAGTTGGAGTGGAGAATGATTAGATTGAAAAATCCTGAGTTCAAATCCTCTTATTACATATATAGGAAATATTCAGTATAAGCAATAATAAATAATATTAATTTGGTTGAATTTCCAATTATGTTCAGATATTAACAATTAATATTTATTAAATAAATTATACATTTACATTAATTATATTTCAGTAAATTAATTTTAAAAAAATATATAGATTCTGTTAATCTAGCTAACTAAATCATACAATGTCTAATATCCAGACAGAATTCCAGGGATTTTTAAAATTTTCATGATAGCAGTCTTTATTATTTTATCTAAAGAACTTTTTAAATTTAATCTTAAATACATATATCTTAAAAAAATGATATTACATACAGCACAATAAATAAACTAATGCATACATAATGGAAAAATAATAAATTAAATATATAAATAAAAAAAACACATTACAATGCAAATACAGTATTTTATTATGTCCAAACATACTATTTGTTCAGAACTTTTCCATTATTTAATAGAAAGCGCAGTTCCTTTATATTTTAGTGTAAATCTTATTCTGATATCAATTTGAAACATTTCTTTAGTAAAGAAAAATAGTAAAATATAAAAAAGTTTTTGAGAAAGAGAATTCATTTTCATTAATTATAGTGTAGTTCTTTTATGTATGATACTTTATCGAGAAGCTTTATTTGATTGATACTGATTTGTGACATCACAGAAAATTTATAAGATTTTTATTTTATTTTTTTCTAGAAATGTTGAAGACATGTTTTTTTGAATGATTACTATTATCATTTTAGTGATTTTTTGTTAGAAAATTAAAGAATTTACTTTGTAGAAGCAAATTTTTATTTTCATGTTAGTAAATAAAGTATGGGTGCATGAGTCTTTTTATTAAATATGTTTTTTTTAATATAAAATTTTATTTTATTATCATTATTATTATTATTATTATTATTGTACTCCATTATTTTAGTTTTAATAATAGAATTGACTTGTAGAAATTAAAGATAATGTTTGGTACTGGATTACTTAATAACATTACAAAACAGTTATATTTTTGCTTTAGTACAAGGAAAATTTTGTCATTTTTAGTCAAGAAAATTAGTACAGTTCTATCAGAAGTAATGAAGTTTTAAATAACATAAAAGGGAATATTTTAACATAACTCTTAATAAATCTTGCTATTTATTTTTCAATAGAAGGAAAACAGATCTATCTTCTGAAACTGTGAGAATATTTGTATAATATATCTAAAGCTAAGGAAAAAGCATTCATAAAATAAATAAAAAAATTTTTTTTATCTGACTTAATTTAATTGTCCATATAGATATAAATTTAGATGGTATTATAGATTGTTTTTGGATATTTAATTTTAGACTAAACAGTAAGTCTCGGAGCATTATTAGTTAGTCACATGAATATTGAAGCATTGATTATAAAATGTGACTGAATTGTACACAGTCTTTAACAATGGTTAAGAGATGCAAGATCTATTCTTATTGAACCCATGCAAAAAATAATAATAATAATAAATAGGCAAAATAAAAGTAAGTCATAATAAAATTCTAATCAAATTATTGATAATTCAAATGTAATAGGGAAATCAGAAATATTATTACTCTGTGGTATGGGTATATTATGTAAATCAGTTGGAGTTAAAAAAGTTAATAATTACAATATTTGATAAAACTATAAAGATATATTGGAGATATTACTTATAACAGAAATCTTTTATGAGAAAGTTTGAAGCACATCTTGTCAAAACATTATGTTTATTATATATAATATTAAAACCATAGGAAATGGAAAGAAATTGAAGATGCAAAAAGAATTTACTCTTCATAATATATAGTTTTATTATGTGTACAAGATTGTTTGCACTTTATTCACATTTGTAACACAACGGTTTCAGATAACTATGGAATGTTGAGAGGATTATAATTAAGGTAAGACTTTCACATGTTATATTTCAATAAGGTATTCAGTAACAAAACATTTCAAAATATATTTGCCTTCCAGAAAGAATATTAATGATCTATAATATCAGTTGGTTGTTGATGTCATTTGTATGATTACAATCTTGAAAAATACAATCATTAGCTGTGTCTCAATCAGTTGTATGTGTATATATTTTTATCCAAATCTAATAGTGAAAATCTGGATTATGATTTAAGTGAAATTTGTGAAGCAAAAATAATATTAAAGAAGGAAAATGTAAGTCAGCAGAGAAAAGAATAAAATGGTGTGGATATAGTCAGCATATATATTGTAACCCAGTGCTTTTAGCACTTGGTTTCATTTTAGAATTATTTATGCATGAAATTAATGTTATTCGGTAGAAAAATAAAATAAAATAAATAATATTTGATTAATAAAGTGTGCTATTCTTTTTACCTAGACATGATTTGTGTGAATAAACAATATGTTTCCAATGCAATATATTTTTAAAATAACAAATAATCTAAGTAAGATTATTGGTATAAGAGCAAATTAATATAATTTAAAACAAATGTAATAAACTGTATTTAGTTCTAAAATGGTTATATAAAGAAAGAAAAAAAACATAAATGTCAATTAAATAATTTTTAAGATCGTATTGTTTTTTTTTTTTTTTTTAAAAAAAAAAAACTTCTCATGAGTTTATTTTTGAAGAAAGTAATTTCATGGGTAACTGTAATCACAGATAATTATTGTTAGCTTGAATGTATTTATTATTTTCATTTGATAAACTGTTTTGTAATACATTTTAAATAATATTAAAAACCACATGATTCTAATAAGTTCTACAATCTTTTTTTTTTTTTGTTTATGTTGTAATCAAATGATTTGTTTTGGTAGAGGTCGCTGGAGTTAAGAGAATGACCAATAAATACTCAAGTCAATTATTTTTTTTAGATAGTCTGCTTCTGTTCTTCAAAGTTTAACAATGCTAAATTTTATAACAGTATTGTTTTCTAATTTTGTGAAAATAAATTGGTAATATAATGGAAGTTTCATCTATAATGTTTGGATAAATTGTGGTAAGACGTTCTGTATCTTTATGCTATTTTCTACCATTTTAAAACTTTCTACATTAATAATTATTGCGTCGTCTTGAAAGTTAGATTTTTTTTTAACAAAACTACAAAAATGAAGAAATTTACTAAAAGTATCAATCAAATTCTTGTTTTATCTAAATTAAGGAAAACAAATATTTTCCAAGTGGTACTAATTATTTAATGACTTGTTCTTCTATATTAATATTTTCCTGGTATATAAGAAAAATAAGTAAAAGGAATATTAGAAAAAAGAAAAGAACTAGAAACATTTTTTTTTGTGCTTTTTAAAAATAGATCGTCTGCTTTTATAAATAATGGAGACACTTTATACATTGGAATATATTTGGTTCACTAATAATTGTCTAGGAAAAATAATAATAATGATGATGCTGCTGCTGCTGCATTTTTTTTAAAAAAGGAAAAAAGAAAAACTTACTTGAAATAAATTGAAAATTAAATATATGTGCATTATTTAAAAGGAAAATACTATTTGAAAATAAAGTGCTAAGATTATGAAAGATAACTTAATATCTTTAGTGACCTGAGAATAAAATTAAATTATATGTTATACTGTATGCAAGGTGGAATTCTTATAACTTCATCCATTCTTTAATTCATCTGCAGTTATTATCATACTAATCTATAGGAAAAAGTGCGCATTTTCTTTAATGTTCTAGCTTGCTAATTGTACATATAATCTTTAAATAATGTGTATGTTTATCGTTGATGTTATATTCGTTTTCTTCAGGATCCAAATTTTATCATTATAATCCAATTGGGAATTAAGCTTCATTTCTACTATTTTTTTTTACGTGTTTATTATTATAATTGCCAAAGAAAAGAAAACTTCATTAGAAAAAAAAAAGTGTTTATTACTTTCAGTACTTTATAAAATGTGGCCGGATGGAAACTCTTCACCTGGATAAACAGCTCAACAGAGAAATAGTTCTGCTAATGAGATAATGTGCATTTATTTATTTAATGTTTTTTTTTTAAAGAAAATCTAATTGGTAAAATTTTATTTTGTTTTATAATATTAATGTATGTTAAGATTTATATCTGTCACATAATATTTTAAGGGTCTTGTAATGACAAGTGTAGATTGTACTATCATTATTTTGGGATTAAATGTTTATTTGATATGAAGTAATACCTATGAAATATATCTGATTTATTATATGCAACTGGAGATATGGACTTTGTATGTATGTTAGCTACTTAAAGAAAAATGTTTTATATTTTTTTAATGGGTAAAACCGTACTTAAATTTATCAGAAGTAACTATAAAAAGAAAAATGCTATAACAAGATATTTCTTGTTTAAAGTTTCAATAGAATTTATATTGTATTAATTAAGTAATTTAGTAACTGTTATTCTTTAATAGTATGTCCACTTTATTTTAGTTTGAGCTTGTATGCTATACATTGCTGTCGAATATTCCTTCATTAGAATTAAATTTATTATTTTTATTTTTTATTTTTAATTCATTGGTTTCAGATATTGATTGAAGTATACATTCTAATATAGGTTTATTATTATTAATGTGTTTTGCTATCTTGCCTAAGTAGAGTTTGTATATGATTAATATCAGCATATTTTAATATTTATAATATATTTTATATTGTGGGATGGGATGCTCTCCCCAAAATACTTTGGTTTCCATGAGAAGATTAGTTTTTGATATAGTGTTATGGTATGTTTGGTAGTCAAGATGATCGATTTTCATGAAGAGAATGATCAAGAGTTTATGTAACATTTAGTATACTTAAGGTATTTTAATCCCAAGAGGGGATTATATTTGGTGTGTGTTCGTTTCTTTAGGTAGTGAGATAGAGTCCACACCTACACATTTTTATAGCTGAGCAATAGGCAAGAAACCACCAAATGCGTCAGTGTAGTATTTTACTCTGCAGACATTAATTATTATTTTTGCATTCCTCATGTGAAATTAAAGATATTTCCACCCTAGAAGGTACAGATTATCGTGTTCTGTTTAAAGGTTATGGCAAGGATAAATATTAGATTTGAGGTGTTAGTTCCTGAAGGTGCACTTTATTATCAGCAGTGCCTTAGTAATTGAGACCAATATCTGTATTGTGCTACTGAACCTTGCTAGTAGCTCACAAGTAAACCAATGGAGAAAATTAATTTAAAATTGCATATTTTAAAACGTTTATTTATTAAGGGAATATTTGAACACAATATTTTAGTGTTATTAATAGTTAAAAAATATTCTTGGTTTGAATTAAGACATTCATAATTAAAAATATTTCTCATAATTTATGTGGATCTTAAGTTAAACATGAAATGGTGAGTGGGACTTCTGATAAATGACCCATACTTAGTCATAATTTATTTAATTATAAACCATGACTTGGTTAACTTTATTTAGTAATATATTTAATATTTTAAAAGGATCATATTTTAACTGAGTTTATTAAATTACACAAACCATATGTAATTACTGTCGTGTAGTTCATGTCATAATATTAATAAATTAAATAAAAAAATAGTTAGTCAATAACTCAAGGTAAAAGATTTATAGAAAGTTTCTTAAAATTGCAAATTAGTGTATTGGTAAATCAGATGCATATTTCAGCTAGTTAATCCAGTGTAATAGCATGATTTCAAACATGTCTGAATTTGTTATTTTAATGTATACCCTCATAGAGGACAGCTATATTAATTAATAAATTTGTGTATTTTGTTTCGTTCTGTTGGTAATAAATTGTAGTCTTTTTCAATATTCGTCAATTTTTTTTATATATGCCAAATATAAGTGTTTTGCAAAACATTTTCGTGAGTCCTACATTATTTCAAACATTAGAAATCTTCATATACCAGATAGACACATTTATGCAGATCTGAACATTTCATTTTATTATGATGATAATTATTGTATGGAATTGCAAACTTCAGACTAAACATTATGTAATTGTAAAAATGCATTTATTTCCAAGTTATTAACCCTGACTGCACCTTATTCCAGTTACATTTAGGTAAATTATTGAATTAATTTGTCTTAGTTAATTTATTGTCTTGTCATAGATGATGGAAGGATACAAAAGGTACCCATGTCTTTCTATTCTTCTCGCTGAGATTCTGGATAAAAGGCTGTATCATTCAAAATTTCATGTAATTATTTATGTCATTATTGATCATATTTATCACCCCTCTAAATAGTTATAATAGTTGTTATGATATGTGAGGACACTTTATCGTTTAAGTGAAGTGAATGTTTCTTATAGCCTACTAGAATGCCAGTCATGTGTGACAGCACAGTACTGTAGAGTATATTACTAAAGTAAATAAAGTAATCCTGAGACTATTATCATTATTCCTTACTTAAGAAGTGATCGATTATTATGGATATTACAGTTGTGTTGTGGCATAAAAGAGTTTAATTTTCAATTGTGTTATAAGAAAGTTATTTTCAAATCCTATTGGCAAATAATTTAAGTACACCTGGGTCTCGTTTTACGCGATAGATGGGTTCCTCAGAAAACACGCGCAAACGAAATCGCGCAAAAATAGACGTAACTTACATTGAAAAAGGGGGGATGCGGTCTGTGATTTTTCAAAATTCGCGTAAAAGCAAAGCACTAACGTAAAATTACTTTAAAATTCACGCAAAAAAAAAATGAGGAAATAAAATATGACTAATAAAAAATTTCAAATTTGAAAAAAATTGATACAAGACAAACTTTTTTTAACTATAATATTTAATTTTATTCAAAATAATATATTTTTATGCATAATTTACAGTACAGTAATTTACATTTTTTTATACACGTTTTAATTATTATGATTTTCTGGTGACTATGTAATTAGTAATTAATCTTTGAGACGATCATTTTATTAATTGTTTACGAAGCTCGCGATATCCAGACATACAACCATTTAGCTCTCATTGGAATTTAAGAGCACGTTAATGATTAGTGTCATTAATAAGAAAATAATAATTGAATACGTTCTTTTTTAAAAAGCAAAAACAAAATGTGATTTAAAATGCAAAATTAACACGCACAATGTTTGAACAAATTTATGTTATAATCTTGTAAAATTTAATATGTGTATACATAAAATGTGTAAATCATGATATTAATTTCATTATTGCATAAAATCTTCCTATTATAAAGCACTGAAAATATTGAAATTACTAAGATGAAAGTTGAAATCCAATAATGTGCTATTACTTTCAATATAACGTAAGTGTGCGAAATTTATTATTTAAAGTAATAGCACATTAACGAAAATCGACTTCCGGTGAAACACGAATCGCGTAACTTCAAAATCGTGTTAAATAAGTTCGCATAAAAAGAGACCCAGGTGTAACAGATATTTTTTAGAAACATTAACAAAATATGAGAAGTTATCATTATTGTTTAAAGGTGCAAATACTTATAGCTCAGAGAATGTGTTTTTGATAAAGAGAGGATGTTATTTTATTCTAAATTATTAATCAGGGAATGATTGCAGTTTTCTCTCTTCCCCAAGTTATTTATTTTAATGATGATAGTTTATTTTATGAATTTAATTTTTTCGTCTTAACTACATATCTCTGCAGCTGAATTTTTTATAACTAACCGACCACTGAGTATTGTCCGCGTTTGCAGTTACAGATCTAGATTCGTTTAACCAGAGTCTTAAAATAATATTTATTTATTATGTTAAAATGTAATAGTTCCACTAAATTAAAGTAGGTTAGAATTAGGATGCATCATTCAATTGCATCAATCATTGTACTTAGCTGGTTGAATATATTTTTACTAGGTTATAAATCTAGATTTGTTTAAACATTTTTTAGAGGTTAGAATATATATATTATAACGGTCGGATATGATATAAGTCTTACCGTATCTGCACTACAGGATGCCACCAGTCCATTTGAACCTGGAAAATTTATAGAGTAGGCAGATACGCGCTGTTAAGATCTAACTTTACATATATATGGTTTATCCGACCATCACCCCAAGCCACTAGCTCAGTGAGACACAGTGATTTGTAAAATATAAATTATTTAAAATATATCTTCACTATAAAAAAATAATTAAATAAAAGAAGCCACTGCCAGTAATTAACACTCAAACAACATTTATTACTGCACATATATAATCATTTAAAATTTAAGGAATAACATTTATTATTTTGAGTTTTAATATTAACTTTTAATTTAAATTATTTTAAAATTTTAAACCATCTGCACAGATGAATTTAATAATAATTTTTAAGAGTGTCGAGTATGAATAAACTACGTAGATTGCATTTGAAAAGAAAACATTCTATCCCTTAATTAAACTTAGGCCCAAATTTCGCAGTCAAACTGACGTCAATCCATCTGATACATCGATGTATCCAATGCATTGACCCAATTTAACCACGAAACAAATAACCTAAGATTCACCCTCCCTTAAACTAACATAACTTTATGAATCTATGCAGCCATTCACGCCCAACTTAAATTTAACATTTATATAAGTTCGCACAGATGAATTTTATAAAAATTTGTTTTCAAAATAAACATAAACGATCAAAATATAAAGTCATTGATGGAGTTGCAGAGGGAAATTTACAAGAAACCCAATGGCATTCATCATAAAATGCCGCATTGACACCAATAACTTAAAAGACATCCGAATAAATACATTTTAGATACTCAACGTAAGGTATCATTATTTACCGAATGTCTATATATTTTAATCAAATATGAAAATAAAAACATAATTAAACGTTAACGAATCTATGCAAGCATCTATACCCAACTTAAATTTAATGCATTTAAATAATTTATACAATAAATATTAATAAAAATATAAAAAAAAAATGGAAATGATTGTTAGCAAACTCAAATGTATAAAAATTAAACATTAATAATTAATTTGAAAACTGAAAAGTCAGATAAAAGTTCATTTTAAAATTTAGGCTAGCTGAATATTAAAAGCTTGTCAAATCTTAACGAAAGTTCTTAATTACTTTTAAATTTTACAGTTCATGTCTTACAGAAGAAGAATCCTGATTCCTGGTGCCAATTCCCGCTACGTCTATTTGAAGACCGGTCTGTTGTTCTGGAGGTGGCTTTAGCTGGTTCAATCCTGGTACTATTTGATTGCAGAAGCTATATGATTCGGGGTCTGCAATAGTACTGTTCATAATTCGTCAGTCATTTCATTTGAAATAAAAGAGAGAGTGACAAGTGCGTCTTATCACGCCCCTCAAAAAAAATCAACCTGGGACTCTCCTTAATTTCAATATTTTTCCTTTTATACCGATCTCCCGGATTCACTGAACAATGGTTTCCTGTTCCAAATTTTTGTTATGGTCCAAGCCTTCATTGCTGCTTCTATTGGACCTCTAATTTATTTTTGTTCTCTTATCTATATTTCATCTGACTTTTTTATATAAGAGCCCCAATGGCTAGTTTGCTTTTCATTTAATTTATAAAACAATCATTTCCATTTATAAAAATATTTTATCTTTAGATCTTGTACTTTTACGTTCAAATACTTTCTTTTTATTTAAAAAAAGAAATACTTTTAAAGTTTTGCAACTCTTTAATTTTAGCTTTTAGTTTTTTATTTACGAACTTAAAATTTTTTTTATTCTAATTTTAAATTAATGTAACGGCATATACCGTTACAATATATATATTAAATTAAATATTTTTATAGGTTTACTATAATTTAAATAATGGACATTAAGGAATTATAGGCTGCAGAAAGGAGTTTGCTATTAACTGAAAGGAGACCCTTTGATTCCTCTTGGAAGTCTTAAAGGAACCGAGCAGGGCAAATTCCTAATGTCCACTCCATACGTTCCTGTCGTTGCAGCTGTTATTACTATGTGATTATTCATATAGTATACGAACATGGATGGGCTGCTCACCAACACGCATTAGCAAGCATGGTAAGTTTATTGGCTTTTTACCTCTGAGTTTAAGATCAAGAAACACCATGGTCTTTTTTCTCAAATCCTGATAAGGCAGAATGAATGTTTGTGTAAATGATAAATATTTTTCCAATACATATATACAATTATGACAGACAAAAATAAAGCATGGCCCTTATTCCCAGGAGGCTGTAAAGTCACCAACCAAGGCAGCGGTTGCTGGCCGAAGGCAGAGGGTGCTAAGAATTCCCTGATTGTGGACCCAGGCTGCCATTTGATTATGACTTTTTATTTAGGTACTTACAACTGCAGATCACTTTCAAGTGAAGGAAGATTGCAAGAATTAGAAGAAGAACTGTCTTATATTAAATGGGACATTATTGGACTTTGTGAAGTTAGAAGAAAAGGAGAAGAAACAATTGATTTAAAAAGTGGACATATACTCTATTATAAAGGCACACATATTGGAAATACAAGTGGAGTAGGATTAATTATAAATAAAAAGTGGAAGAAAAATATTGTGGAGATTGATGGTGTATCGGACAGAGTGGCAATATTAGTTATACAACTTAATAGCAGATACCAAATGCAGATAATTCAGGTTTATGCCCCAACAAGTTCTCATAGTGATGAAGTAGTAGAAGATTTTTATATGGATGTACAAAAGGCTTTTGATCAGAGTAAACAACATTTTAAAATTGTTATGGGAGACTTTAATGCTAGAATTGGTAGACAAATGAAAGATGAAATTGCTGTAGGTAATTTCGGTTATGGTAATAGAAATGAGAGAGGACCTAGACTTGTGGAGTTTGCAGAAAAAGAAAAACTTTATATTATGAATTCATTTTTTGAGAAAAATGTTAAAAGGAAATGGACATGGAAGCATCCAAATGAAGGTACAGCAGAATTGGATTATATTTTGACTAACAGAAAATACATATTTCAAGATTGTAATGTTCTTAATAAATTTAACACAGGAAGTGATCATCGATTAGTAAGGTGTAAGTTACGTGTTAATGTAAAACTAGAAAGACAAAAATTATTAAGAAAAACAATATTTACAGTTGATATTCCTAATCTTCAGAAACATTCTAATGAATTTAAATTAGAACTTACAAATAGGTGTCAAGTGTTAGGAGATTTTGAACATGATACAGATTTGAATGAAATTAATATGAAAATAACTGATACACTTTTAAAAACTGCAACAAACATAGCTGGTAGAAAAAAGCAGCAATTGACTAATAAAATTTCTACTGAGACTAGAGAATTTATGAAGAAAAGAAGGAATATGAGGATATACAAAAATGATGTATTAAAAAGAATTGAATATCTCGAATTTTGTAAAATGGTACGGAAAAGAGTTGAAAATGATATAAGAAAGTATAACTGTGAAATAGCAAGGAAAGCTGTAGAAGAAAATAAAAGTCTCAAAAATGTTAAACAACATTTTGGTATTGGTAGGAAATTTATATCTGCAATAAGAAAAAAAGATGGAATTATTACTGAAAAGAGAGATGACATCATGAAATTGGTAGAAGATTTTTATCAAGAATTATATAGTAATAAAGAACAAGTACCTCCTATATTTATTACATCTTCCGAATTGCCCAGAATTTTAAATGAAGAAGTGAGACATGCAATTAAGTGTATGAAGAAAGGAAAGGCTCCAGGAAATGATGGAATTATAATTGATATATTAAAAGAAGCAGGTGAAGAAATAGAAACAATTTTAGCAAAGTTATATACCAAATGTCTAAATGATAAAGATGTACCGGAAGATTGGAAGAATGCAGTAATAATATTAATATTTAAAAAAGGTGATAAAGAAGATATTAGAAATTACAGACCTTTCAGCCTTTTATCAGTTTTATATAAAATTTTTACCACGATAATTACAACTCGTCTAACAGAGAACTTTGGATTTTCACCAACCAAGAGAACAAACTGGATTTAAAAGTGGTTTTAGTACAATAGATCATATCCAGGTATTGAGAGAAGTCATAGAAAGGACAAATGAATATGAGTTGTCATTATGTTTTGGATTTGTAGATTATGAAAAGGCATTCGATTCTATACACATTTCTTCAGTGATTAAAGCATTGGATCATCAAGGTATAGATCCAGGATATTGTCATATTTTAAAGAATATTTATAAAAATGCAACAGCAACAATTAGATTACATAATGATACTGGAAAAATCAACATTGAGAAAGGTGTAAGACAAGGTGACTCCATATCTCCAAAACTCTTTACAGTAGTGCTGCAAGAAGTATTTTGTGGATTAAAATGGGAAACTAAAGGAGTGAAAGTAAATGGAGAGTATTTAAGTCATTTAGATTTCGCAGATGATGTAGTTGTTTTTGCAAATAATGCTTCAGAGCTGCAGGAAATGTTGCAGGAGTTAGCAGATGAAAGTAGAAAAGTAGGACTAAAGATAAATGTTAAAAAGACTAAAGTAATGTTTAATCGATTTGCTCAAAATATGAAAATAAAGATTGATTATGAAGAATTAGAAGAAGTTAACAGTTACAAATACCTTGGTCAGATTATTAATACAGATGGAAACATAATGGAGGAAATTAATCATAGAATTAAACTTGGTTGGAGTGCTTTTGGTAGAAATAACTTGAGACTAAAAGGAAATATGCCTATGTGTTTGAAAAAGATGGTTTTTAACGTGTTTTACCAGTTCTTGCTTATGGATCTGAGACTTGGACACTTAATAGAAGAGCAATACAGAGACTTCAGACCACTCAAAGGAGTATGGAGAGATGTATGTTGGGAGTAACAAGAAGAGATCGAAAACGCAATGTATGGGTAAGACAACAAACAGGTGTTACTGACCTTATTGAAAAAATTAAAAGATTGAAATGGAGTTGGGCTGGACATATTGCTAGAAGAGATGATAATAGATGGACAATTGAAATTTTCAACTGGATTCCAAGAGATTGTAAAAGACCCAGAAAGAGACCACATGTGAGATGGATGGATGAAATAAGAAAATGTGCAGGGGTGTTGTGGAGAAGAGAAGCTAAAGATCGGAGAAGATGGATTAAACTTGGAGAGACCTTCATTCTGCAGTGGATTGATAATGGTTGATGATGATGATGAAGGAATTATATCCATATAAACAATGAGAGATAACATTACTTTTAATGTTACTAGGCAACTACCAAGTACCAATTGACATACCTGAGGCAAAATAAGTTTCTATTGTAACTAGAGTTATCATAAGGAATTAAATCCAGATTGCTAATTTCATAGGCATTACAATTCAGAACATATTTCTTTAACATTTTGTAAATAATAATTCATCTTCTCCAGAGAGGTGTATAAGTTAAATTGAATATTTTTCATATCTATATAATGAAGTAAATAATGGAAATTAAAGCGTTATGGTATTTCTGGTTGTTTACATGGATATAATCTCTTAATTTTTACTATTACACATCATAATAGATTCATGAAAATTTTTAATTTAATATATAGAATTTTCTGGGGAAAATGAATTGTTATTTACAGAATGTCAAGGGAATTATTTTTTCTTAATCTTAATGCCTATATAAATGAATATTTGGATTTAAATCCTTATAACAGCTTGAGTTTGAAGTGAAAGAGGCTCTTTTTTTTTTCTAATTAAAGTTAAGTCAAAAGAGCTATTATAAGTTACAAGAAAAACTTGTTTAGTCTCAGATCTGATAAACTTGGATGTAATAAGTTAATTTCCATTATTTACATCATGTATATATGTGAGAGTGTTGACCAAGTTTACTATGAATTTTGGCTACTATTGATAGGAGATAATTAGACCATAATAAAGTTAAATCAGGATGGTTATTAAACACATCCAATATAATAATGAAGATTATAGTAACAGTTTAAATCCAACTAGGCATGTTCAATATCAATAGAGTTCATTCGTGTATTACTTAAAACTAAAACCAAGAAGGTTTTAATGAAACTAGCTTTTTCATATAATTTGAAAATTATAAACTACTATTTTGGAGGTTTTATTTTAGATTGAACCAATTTGTTTTAGTATTTTAATTTGGCTACAACAAAGTGTTTGCTAGTAAGTGAAAGAACACACTTTGATTCATCTTTGAGGCCTTAAAGGATATTATGCAATCATTTGTATAGTAGACAAATATGTATGGGCTGCTCATTATCAATCAGTGTGCTAAGTTTATTGAATTTTATCTTTGAATAAGATCAAATTCCAGCTTGGTCTTCCTTTTTAGTTTTTTGATAGTTCTTAACTGAAATATCAGTTAATTTTTCTAAAAACAGATATTTACAATCATGAGAAATAAAAACTAAATTATGGCACTTATCAGAGAGATTGAAAAGCCGCCTATCAAAACAGCAGTTGGCAGTTGAAACTGGAGGTTGGTAAGAATTCCTTGATTATGATTCAGACTGCCATATGATGATAACCTTTTAATTAGGTGCTTAGAACTGCAGTTTATTTTCGAGTCTAAGGAAGTTTGCATGTATTGGAAGAATGACTCTAATATTAAATTAAACGTTGTTGGATTTTGTGATGTTAGAAGAAAAGATGGAGAGGTGATTTAAAAATGGACATATACTTTACTGCAAAGGCCTAAATATTTGAAGTACAAATGAATGGGATTCATGATAAGCAAAAAAGTGAAAGAACAAGAGATTGATGATATATCAGACAGAGTAGCAACATTATTTATTCAAATTAATAGAGTATACCACTGCAAATAATTCATATTTACACATCAACAATTTTTATTGTGGTCAAATAGAGAATAAATTATATGGATGTACAAAATACTAGAATTGGAATGCATTTGAAAGATAACAATGCTGTGGATAAATTTGTTTGAAATGATAGAAATGAGAGCAGTGATAGATTTTTGGAGTTATAGAAAAGCTGTATATGATATGTTTTTTGAGGAAAATTCTAAATGGAAATGAATATGAAAGCATCTATATGAAGATAGAAAAGAATTGGATTATATTTTGACTAACAGAAAATGTGTGTTTCAAGATGCAGAGTTCTTAATAAATACAATACTGGAAATGATCATCAATTTGTGAGATAAAGATACATTTTAATATATAACTAAAATGATAACAATTGATATTCTTAATCTTCAGAAATATTTCAATGAATTTAAATTAGAACTTGCAAATAGATTTAAAATATTAACAGATTTTGAAGATAGTTTAGATTTAAATGAAATCAATAAAAACATAATTGATACACTATTAAGAGCTGCAACAAATTAACTGGTATATAAAAACAACAATAGCAATTTTCCTGTAACTTTTCTACTGAAACAAGAGAATATATGAAATTTTGTTAAAAATAATCCCTTAAGAAAAATTGAATATCTAAATTTTTATGAAAAGGTAAGAAAAATAGTCAGTAAGAATATAAGAAACATAATTGTAAACTAACAGGAAATAGCTGTAAAAGAAAACAGAAGGCTCAAAAGTATAAAACAACATTTTGGTATTGGAAGTAAAATTATTTCTGCAATAAGAAGAAAAAATATATAATCTTCTAAAAAGAATGACGACATCATGAAATGTGTGAAATAGTTCTACAAAGATTTATACAGTAATAAAGAACAAGAAACTAAAATTTCTCCTACAGTTATTTCATCTTCTGAAATGATCAGTAGTGAGATATACAATTAAGATCCATGAAGAAGGGAAAAGTTCCAGGAAATGATGAAATTATAATCGATATCTCTAAAAAAAGCAGGTGAAGAAATTAAAAAATTGGTGATAAAGTTATCTACCAAATGTCTAAATAATAAAAATCTATCAGACAATTGTAAAAATGCAGTAGTAATATTAAGAAAGGTGACAAAAAAAAAATTAGAATATCTTTCACATAATTACAACTGTCTATTATAAATTCAGAAATTGAACTAATCAAAAAACAAATTGGATTTAGAAGTAGTTTTAGGATATCGGATCAAGTATTGAGAGAAATTATAGAAATTATGAGCGATTATAAGTTGCCATTATGCTTTGAATTTGTAGGTTATAAGAAGACATTTGATTATATGAGCATTTTGGCAATGATCAAAACTTTGTGTCATCACTAAACATCACATGATTACCATTTCTTATGCTTGCTCATATCTGTTATTAAAACAGACAAAACTCTCCATACAGTAGTGCTACTCAATGCAAGCCAGAGTAATCAATGGATGCCAGAAGGCTTGTGCATAAAATCCATATCTAGTGACTAGCCATCCAATATCCCTAGAGTAGTTTCTAGCTTGTGGCTTTCGACTCTCAGATCCAAGGCTCCTCACTGATGAAAGCCACAAGCTAGAAACTAGTCTGGGGATATTGGATGAGTAGGCACTGGATAGGGATTTTATGCACAAGCCTTCTGGCATCCATTGATTACTCTAGTTTGCGCTGAGTGGCATTACTGTATGGACAGTTTTGCCTGGTTTAATAACTTTGTATCATCAAGATATAGGTCCAGAATATTGTCACATATTGAAGAATATTTATCAAAATGCAACACCAATGGTTAGATTAAATGGCACTATTAAGAAGATTAACACTGGCATGAGTGTATGGTAAAGATAATTTTTCTAAAACCTTTTATGATAGTTTATAAGAAGCATTTTGTGAATTAAAATGGGATACTAAGGGAGTAAAGGTAAATGGATATTATTTAAGTCTTAAATTTTGCAGACAGTGTGATTAATTTTGCAAATACTGCTTCAGAGCTTTAGGAAATGTTGCAAGAGTTATCAGATGAAATTACAAAAGTAAGATGAAGGTAAATTCTTCTCTCAGAAGAATAAAAATAAAGATGGGTAATCATGAATTAGAAGAGGTTAACAACTACAAATATCTTGGACATATTGTTAATAAAATTATTTAATTAATGAAATTAATCCTAGAATTAAATTTGGATAGAATTCTTTTATAAGAAATAACATAGGTAAGAAAGCAAACCCTAATCACTGATATCATTAAAAAAAATTAAGACATTGAAATGGAGCTGGACTGGACAGATTGCTAAAAGACGTAACAATAGATGAAAAGTTAAAAGTTTTAAATTGGATTCCAAGAGATTGTAAAAAACCTAGAAAGTGAGTACAAATGAGTAGGAGGATGAAATAAGGAAGTTTTGCTGATGTGTTGTGGAGAAGAGAAGCTAGGGAACGTATCCAAGAAACTGGATTAAACTTGGAGATACCTTCATACTACAGTAGTCTGATAATGGTTGAAAATAATGATGATGATGGTACTATAGTAGTTAAGATTATTAA
This sequence comes from Epiperipatus broadwayi, assembly GCA_028023455.1. NCBI lineage: Eukaryota > Metazoa > Onychophora > Udeonychophora > Euonychophora > Peripatidae > Epiperipatus > Epiperipatus broadwayi. The sequence continues at coordinate 2,119,848 of JAQFVV010000060.1, forward strand.
TTAAGTTTATTGACAACTTAATTTTATAAAATACAAGCATTGCAAAAATGTTCAATATTTTTGGGAACTGGTTCATCTGCTTTTTGCAGCATAGCAGCTTCGAAGTTATAGCTCTTCTCTTACTTGCTATTATATTCTCCTCTGATATTAATTCAACACTTGAAATTAAAATTATGTATTATTTGAATAGTTTTAATATAAATGTAATAATATGTTAATATTAGGAGATTAATTTTCTGATTTTTTTTAAAGCATATTTTAAGAAATTGTTTTCTTGATTCAGCTCAAAAGTTAGAGCCTTGACTGGTATTTTATTTTAATTTTACCTGTTCTAATTTGTGTATATAAGTAACTGGGTGCAATCTCTGATTATTTCCATACATTAATGTGCATCTTGTGAACCACATGCTTTATAAGGGAAAGATGGCAGCTTGAATAGTTGGATAGGAAACTGTAGCAAAAGTTTTCAGTAATGATTTTAAAAGATATCATTGTTTTTATGGACTGCTTTTAGTATTATTCTGAGGTCCTGAAAGTCCTAAGTATGCTTAGAGAAAATGAAATTCTGTTTCACCCTTCTTATGACATAACCAACATCAAGAATCCATATCAGAATAAAATCTTTGATATCTTATGAAATACAGGATTGGTTTTTAAGAAGAAAGTCAAAATATTTGAGTTCAATAAACAGATAATTTAGATAGTTAGGGTGGAGCATTCAAATATTTTCTGATGTGTATGTTTTTATTGGGATGAAAGATATATATTATCTTTTATGTTTTGCAAAAGTTTTAAAAGGAATGTCAGAAAATTTGACAGTGGCGATGGTCTATTTATAAGATTTATTCTCAAAAAATGATTGTTTATATAGAAGACTTGGATCTTACTGCTATTTCCAAACAATCTGGAGTTGAACAATTACAAAGTGTTAAAAACTTAGTGGAATTTCAACAAGACTTTATTTAATTCAATTAAACAAGACATTTATTTTATATAGCACGATGTTTTTATAAACTGTAATACCAATAAACTAATGCACATGCGCTTTCTAGTTGTCACTATATAAATGAATACTCCCACTTTTTCAAACACAAGATAAAGTCTTTGGGAAAAAATAGAATGAATCCATCTATCTTTTCGACCTAAACGTATATGTATGGGAAAATCTTAAGTGTTTGAAAATGATAGCGTGTAGTTGTTAATTACTTTTTTACTACATGAATGAATGACACCTGTGAAATTTCTAGAATTTACCATACGTCATTCTTATTAAATTAAACATATGTAAACAAGACATTTATTTTATATAGCACGATGTTTTTATAAACTGTGATAGCAATAAGCTAATGCACATGCGCTTTCTAGTTATCACTATATAAATGAATACTCCCACTTTTTATATAGTGACAACTAGAAAGTGCATGTACATTAGCTTATTGGTATTACAGTTTATAAAAACATCGCGCTATATAAAATAAATGTCTTGTTTACATATGTTTAATTTAATAAGAATGACGTATTGTAAATTCTAGAAATTTCACAGGTGTCATTCATTCACGTAGTAAAAAAGTAATTTAAAGTGATCAATTAACAACTTCACACTCTCATTTTCAAACACTTAAGATTTTCCTATACATATACGTTTGGGTCGAAAAGATAGATGGATTCATTCTATCTTTTCCCAATGACTTTATATTGTGTTTGAAAAAGTGGGAGTATTCATTTATATAGTGACAACTAGAAAGCGCACGTGCATTGGCTTTTTGACTTAATTCAATTAAATGTTTTTACAGATGAGTCAGAACATATAGGTCATTGATCTTGATTGTTCTTTGTATAACTTTTATGAAGAATTATTGTTTAAACCACTGATGATTATCAACTTTTGGAATAGTGTCTTGTGAAAAATCAGTCATTGTAATCAATGATATTTAGTGTTCAAATTAATGACTCGGAGGAAATATATCATTTAAGATAAGTGTTAAAAGAGTTGATAACTGTACTTTAATAATTATAAATTAAAATAAAGAAAGCAAAATTTCTGATATTTTAAAAATGTGTTTTTAAAGTATTCATTTATTCATTTAAACACCTAATTGAACCATTTGGAATAGTTATTAATTTTCTACTGGTTTATCTAAAATATATATTGTTTTGGGTTTATAGTAATAATTACAAGTTTAAATTAAAACGTCACAATAATAAGAATCTTCTGTACATATCTATTCAAATTGCAGTTTAAGAAGCAATACTTCTATTTATTAGAGGGATAAAACCATAATGCTTTCAGTGAAGCCACCAGAAACATTTGACAAATAATTACATTAATGAATTGTAAACAGTAGAATATGATAAGTATGCATACACACTGATGCCTTGATAATAAATTACAAGAAAATATAGATCATATACAAATAAAATATAATACAATACAGATTGCATAATTGACTCAGAAAAAAATCAAATATTGGCAAAAACCAATTAACAGAACCGCTTTGTTAAAAACAACATTACCAGTCATTGTAAACAAAACTTTTATAGACATTATGGATGGATTAATCCCAAATCTCACTAATTAAAAACAAAATAAGCAATACTACTAAAGAAAGAAAATCTGGCTGGCCTCCTGCAAGAAGTAAAGAAGGGGAAAAAAAGCTTGATCATAGATCACTAGTGATGAAGAAAAGAACTTAATTATAAATGAAGTAAACAAGAAAATTAAAACTTTTAATACAAATTCCAAGGTCATTATGCTTTCTGACACTTCCATAGATGGTGCAGATAATATTGAATTAAAAATTATATCAATTTTACTTTTATAATGTAATTAAACGTTATATCAAATGTACTTTATGATGGAGAAGCTAGAAACCTGAAAGTTTGCTATTGGAGCTCTGAATTCATGTTTCATAATAATTTATCACACAGTAACACACAATATCTATATAATTTTATATTAAAAAAGGGAATTACTTACAAAAATAAAAATAGTGCTAAAAAACTCTACTAAAAAAATTATTTAATTGATAAAGTCGATAAAATGTCCACATAGAGACAAAAATGTATAGCTATTCACAAGCAGATTCATCAATCTACAATACACAGAATATTTTTTTTACTCTTGAGATTTCTCTTTACTATCTACAGATACTATTATTCTTATGAAGTCATGCTTTTTTTTCTCATTTTAAATTAAATATTTATATATGAAATATATTAGATGCTACACATCTAATGTACCATCATCACAAATCTTCAGGTTGTAATTACTAATATGTGATGTCTATTTATGTATTATTATTAACAAATTGTTTGTATTTAAAAAGTTTAAGTAAAGTTTAAAATGTTCTATACATTCAACATTTATTGATGATGGAAATAGTTCTTCATATTATCACATATGAAATACAATGTTTAGGAGGATGATTTGAATTTTTTTTATTTAATTTTCAGCTAGCAATATGCACTGGAATATTTTCATATATATATATGGATTCCAACTTAGTAATAAACATATTGCATTATTTTGGTATGATTCTTAATATAGTATTTGCCTATGGACCACATCACATAATCATATAATTATTAAAAGATTTATTCTTGACTTAAACTGTCTGCTTTCCTCTATCTCATATGTTATGATCCTTCTTGAAGACTTTAACATGACATTTCGTACATTTATAACCATAATGGCTGCATGATCTTGGCTTTCTCATAGTAAGCAGTGTTTTTTTTCTCTCTCAAATTCTGTTTCCATAGTGATAGACACTCTTCACTTATAAACTTCTTTTTTTTTATTTACCCATAATTATGTTTTCTAATCAATTTATTATATAAAACTTTTACCTTTTTCTGATCATTTTATAATTATAGTGATACTATATATAAATCTAAAGTGAATATCTACCAGATATTTTGATAAAACAATAAAAATATTATTGCGATTAATGACTGACTGAATTTTTTTTCTATAATCTGTATTATGCTTTTCAAAATAAAAGTTATGAAGTGACTCTACTGTAGCTGCAATGGATTATTTTTATTATTATTATTTTGTACACAGTATATCATTCAACCAGGCCAACTGAATACATTAAAAATTACTCAATATAATCCCACATTTAATATATATTAAAAAATTAAGTAAAACTTACAATGAACATGATATATCCTAAAATGGTTGTTTGTCCAGTGTGGAAAAATAACTCAAGTCATATATCTGAACAAGGTAATATATTCAGTGGATCATAGGGTATCTCTCTATAATGCCTATACCATCATCACATTGAGTATATAGTGTTGTCAGGAAGCAACATGATTGAAATATTATGCTTATTTTTCAAAAATATATTCCAAATCATGCTAGCCTTTTTAATCTAGACTGGATAGATATTCTGAGTGTCTCAGAAGATAACATAGCCTTTTGTCCAAATGATTTTGAATTAAAATAAACAACTATGCCATATATTGCTACCCAGGCAAATGCGGAATACCTCATTTTATTTCTTGGTAATTTTTTCTAACTTTCTGACAAATCACAACCAATGACAATAGTCCTCTTTAATAAAAAAAAAAACAGCCTATGTTGACATTTCCTCTAACTAACTTATGGTTTTTCTCAATGGTTTTTTTGGAATTAAGATAATTGAATCAGTACTCAAAAAAAAAAAAAAAACTTGAATCTTATCTACTACCGCTTTTCTCATCTAAGGCAATTTTCAAAATAAAAAAAAGACTCATCTACCAGACAGCAGTCCTACCATAAAGAATAATTTTAGACAGAATTGAAATAAGGAGAAAATATGACCCAATTGCTTTTCATTTAGATATAGAGGCAGCCTTTGATTCATTACCAAGTGACATCCTTATGCAAATATTTTCAAATACAGCAACAATACCTCAGTCTATGCTATATTTACCGACCAATGTATTATGAAATATATGTAGCATTTAATGGAGAAAAACATTATTTATTCCTCATCAATCAATACTACAAACCTTACCTCTCAGTGCATTACAACATATGTCAAGCCTCCTATAAAATAATAGAGAAAAAAAAATCTAGAAAGGTATATCCCTAGCATAAACATAAATATAATATGTATAGCATATCTTTTTGAGACCCAAGTGGCCATCTTAAATTTAAAAAAAAAACTACAAGTATAATTTAAAACATATTCTGTTTCAATACAGTAAATATATAAGTATATACATTTTTAGAACCAGCAAATATGAAAGAATGTAATGAAGCTGATAAAGTAATTATTACCTCAAAAAAAAATTAAGAATAAAGAGATTTTTAACAACTTTTAAACATATTTATTTTTACATTGGTTCACAAATTCTAAATTTTGAAACTTAAATCTTAAAATGACAATTTCATAGCTTCATCATGTGTCTCAAAATGCTGAAAAAAAAAAAAAATATAATATGTCTTACTTGAGGTAATTTTTCTATGAAAAAATTACAAAAACAGTGTGATTGGCAACTTACATTTTTACTAGCTGACCTAGATATTCTTTCATATCAGGGTATATGCTAGAAATGTTTGTTTGTTCTTCCATGCAGTTATCTGTTAGAAATATGTTTGATTTTTAGTAGGGAAAAAATAACAGGAATAATTTATAAGATGTTGAGAACTTCAGTAAATTGTAATGTATACACCTGGGTCTCTTTTTACGTGGACTTATTTAACACGATTTTGAAGTTACGCGATTCGTGTTTCACCGGAAATCGAACTCCAATAATGCGTTATTACTTTAAATAATAAATTTTGCGCACTTACGTTATATTGAAAGTAATAGCACATTATTGGAATTCAACTTTCATCTTAGTAATTTCAATATTTTCGTGTTTTATAATAGTAAGATTTTATGCAATAATGAAATTAAAATCATGATTTCCACATTTTATGTACAGTACACATATTAAATTTTACAAGATTATAATGTAAATTTGTTCAAACATTGTGCGTGTTAATTTTGCACTTTAAATCACATTCTGTTTTTGCTTTTAAAAAAAGAACATAATCAATTATTAATCATTTAGTGTCTGCAAGTTTATTTTTAAAAGGTGAGTAATAGTGAAACGAAATTTGATTTTTAAACAGAATTGAAAATTAAAGACAAAAATAAAAGTTTAGATACAGAAGAAAATGTAGAAAAAGATAATGAAACAGAAGTGGAACCTGTTCCTTTCACTGCAAAAATGATTCGAGAAGGTCTTCAACTTTCTAAAAAGTAGTCAAATTATTTTCTTATAAATGGCACTAATCACGAACGTGCTCTTAAATTCCAACGAGAACTAAATGGTTGTATGTCTGGATATCGCATTCATAAACAATTAATAAAATCATTATCTCAAAGATTAATTACTAATTATATTATCACCAGAAAACAACACAACATGAGAGTGAAGTTGGCGCTAGTTATATTTCCTTTTGTGAAGAATCAAAAATCAGTTTGCAAACGAACCTGTTTACCGGTAAATAGCGATAATAATTAAAACGTGTATAAAAAAATGTATGCATAAAAATACATATTGTTTTGAATAAAATTAAATATTATAGTTAAAAAATAGTTTAAAAAGTTTGTCTTGTATCAATTTTTTTCAAATCTGAAATTTTTTATTAGTCATATTTTATTTCCTTTTTTTTTTTTTGCGCGAATTTTAAAGTAATTTTACGTTGATGCTTTGCTCTTACGCGATTTTTGTAAAATCACAGTCCGTATCCCCCTTATTCAAGGTAAGTTATGTCTATTTTTGCGTGATTTCATTTGCGCGTGTTTTCTGAGGAACCTATCTATCGCATAAAACGAGACCCAGGTGTATTATAATATATTACTTTATTATATTATATTAGTGAAAAATGGGGTGTGACCTAAAATGTGTATTCTTTTCGAGAAAATAAAGTGTACTCAAAAAATAAATATCAAACAAAAATTTTTCCAACATAAAATGAACAAAAAAAAAAAAATCAATAAACATCAAAATAAACAAATTTATTATGAACATGGATTATATGTGTGTGTGGGAGATGAAATATGAGAATGGATGGCTGAGGGTATATGATGAGACTGGATGTGCATGATTTTATATCATTCAAATGTATTGTCTAAAATTCTATCGTATATATATATATATTGTTTTCAACATATATATATATATCAAATGCTATTGTGTATTTATAAAATTCTATCGTATATATATATATATTGCTTTGTAATATACATATATAAAAAGAGTTATAAAACTAGGTCATCAAACTAATTCAAATAAAAGTTTTTATATTATTCAAATGTATTCTATTCTATATATATATATTATTTTCTACACTTATATATTTAAAAAAAATAATAAAAAGTAGGTCACCAAACTAATTCAAATAAAAGTTTTTATATCATTCAAATGTATTCTATAGTATATATATTATTTCTACATATATTTAATTATATAAAACAATAATAAAATAATAAAACTAATTCAATACTCACAGAATCCTGGCTAAACCTTAGCATCAGTTTCAAATTCGAATTCAGGTATGAAGGCATCAGATCTGATTACCATTGTAGATAAAAATAACAGTAATCCTTTTTTCTTTTTAATATAATCCTTTTTTTTTACTTTGCTACTTCTAAATTTATTTTTTTATTATAAAAATAAGTTTTTAAAAAAACAGCTTATAAACGCACATTTGCGATTAGACGTAAATATCAACCTGTAAACGAATGCAATTCGACCGTAAAAAAATGATTTACGGTTATTAAATCAAAAAAAAAAAAGGGATAAAAAATTAAAAATTGTATTTTACAAAAATCATCATAAAAAATCCAAATTTCATTGTAGAAAAGAAAGTAATACCTCATATAAATCAGAAAAAGATGGCCCGATTGAATGGTCTAAGACCCGTAAGTGTACTATTTACTGATTCCACGCAAACTCAGTTGAAAGTCTGAATTTTTGAACAGGGGTGCTTAGGAGCTCTTCATTACTGTATTATTATTGTTATCATTATTTATTATTGTTGCTCCTATTGCTTTTATAGTGATGGTGATATTAATAAATATTTATAACAATAGCAACATATTTGTTTAGAGAACAAAAACATTTTATTAATTTTTTCCTTGTAAAAGTAAGAAAACAAATTGTTATTATAAAATTTATAATTATAAAGCAAATAAGTGAAGAAAGTATATTGTTCAAAGTTTATTGTGCTATTTTGTATAAAATAAATTGCATTTTTAGATACTTTTATATTAGTGGTATATATATTTTACTTTAAATTATAAACTGTAATACCAATAAGCTAATGCACAAGCGCTTTCTAGTTGTCACTATATAAATGAATACTCCCACTTTTTCAAACACAAGATAAAGTCTTTGGGAAAAGATAGAATGAATCCATCTATCTTTTCGACCCAAACATACATATATGGGCAAATCTTAAGTGTTTGAAAATGAGAGCGTGAAGTTGTTAATTGATCACTATAAATTACTTTTCACAGGCGTCATTCATTCACTTAGTAAAAAGGTAATTTAAAGTGATCAATTAACAACTTCACGTTCTCATTTTCAAACAGTTAAGATTTGCCCATACATACACGTTTGGGTCAAAAAGATAGATGGATTCATTCTATCTTAAAGACTTTATCTTGTGTTTGAAAAAGTGGGAGTATTCATTTATACAGTGACAACTAGAAAAGCGCATGTGCATTAGCTTATTGGTATTACAGTTTATAAAACATTGCGCTATATAAAATAAATGACTTGTTTAAATTATAATAAACCTTTTATGAAAATTTTAATAATTTTTAAATTTAAAATTATTTGTGTGTATATACATTCAATATATAGACTTATGTACATTTATATATAGGTTGGAGTAGTAGTAATCGCAGTAGACACAAATCTAAGCTGACTCTAAAAAGTCATCGTTCAACATCTAGTCACAATTGTATGAATGTTGACAGTGATGAAGATGAATACGAAAAATCATTTCATCGAAGTAAAAAACCTGGTAAATTTTTTAAAAGGAGAAATTCTTCTAGTTCAGAGTCTAATGCAGAAATAAGTAAAGGTGATTGTTTTCCAGGGATTTTAGTTTTCAAATTATTGGTATTTTTTAGATTTAGTAGATAATTTACAATATGATTGATTTCAACCATTTTTATATATAAATGAATGATAATATTTATTTTTATAAAGTGCAAACAGTATTGAAATTAAGTTGAGAGATTGCAAAACCTCTCACACTCATTACTATAACAGCCAATCAGATCATAAATACAAGACATAGAATTTAACAAGAATAGGGCGGTCCACCCTATTCTTTACTTGTCTTTTTATATATCCACGCTGTATGTTTGTAATTTAAACTCAGTGTGTTAAGTGTGAAGATATTTCATATTCACGCTTTCAGATCTAAGTGCTTTAGTCTGGCTTGGATATATAGAAAGACAAGTAAAGAATAGGGTGGGCTGCCCTATTCTTGTTAAATTCTGTGTCTTGTATTTACGATCTGATTGGCTGTTATAGTAATGAGCGCGAGAGGTTTTGCAGTCTCTCAACTTAATTTCAATGAATGATAATGTAGATTTTATTTTAGATATTTAAAACTACTCAAGTAACATGTTGTAATAACAATTCTGGAAATTTTTGCTAAAGAGTGTAGTGTTGAAAATTTTATTTTGCTTATTTTTATATGAAACTGATATCATCTTTATATTTTATATGTATATAATTAGCAAATTTTTATCTATTTTATAGATGTGAATCTTAAAATTATCACATGAATTTTCATGTATTCATTTAGATATACTTTTGCTATTATTTAAACAAGCAATTGGCATTTGTAACCTGAAATCATTTTATTCAAAAATAGTATTTTTTGTTTAACGCATGTTTAAATTAAAAGGGAACCAATTTTTAATTTAATATTTTAGATTTTGTAGATATCTTCACAAAGAAATAAGCTTTTCTTGTAAAAGGTTATGTATAATAATTAATCAATTCTCATAGACTTTATAGATATAAGTGTTGAAATATAATGCAAATTTCTGTATATTTAAGCATAAATTGATTAAAATGTTACCAGGAAAATAACCATTTAATTTTTAGGTAACTATTAGCTTGCAATACAAATTTTTAATAACTAAAAGATGTCTCAATAAAAATATGAGAGTCCATGGAAATTTGCAACTTTTTTTATTGTAGAGAGTTATTTATTTGTAAAAATATTTAGGAAGTTAGGATATTTTTAGTTTTTATGTATATAAGTATTTATTTCTGATTTACAATTTTTATACAGTCTAGATTCTAGAACAGTGATGGTGAATCTTTTTGAGAAGTGGGTCAAATTTTGTTCATAATTTTTTTAGTACTAGCTCTTGGGGTCACTAAGTCGGTGGCATCACTTGGAAAGGGGGAAGGGAGGATGGTTAAAAACTACTTTTTTTTTGGTTCTCACTTTTAAAATCCTCTAAAAAGTTTACCGTTTCCTTTTTGTTACTTTTGCAAGTGAAGAGCAAAAAATAAAGGTCGACATCAAAAAATTCATAAATGGGGTGATACCATAAATTGCTGCACCAAGTGACATCATGCCCAGTCGGCAGTCGCCCCTGCACTGAATATTTGAATGAATAAGGAATAAAGAAAATCATATATATATATATATATTATAAAATATCATTTATTAATAGATATAGTTACAGGTATGTGTATGTATAATAAAGTTGAAGTATATTTAATGAGAAATCTGTTGTTTATTTTCAGATAGTTTCTTAATATTAGGTTCATATTCTGGATTCATTAGTTTAATGCATTTCGTAATCAATTCATTTCCAAGTTTATTTCTATTGGTATATTTTACAAAATTCATTGAAAACTTTAAACAGGCTTTAATCTGTATTCAATGTGCTTTAAAATTCGTAATAATCAAGTATATTTTGCCCATGGAGGGACCATCCAAACCACAACACAAGATAGCTACTTTTATAAAGATAAAAGTGGCCATCTTATCTTTAACTTAAATGTCCACTTATATAGGCGAATCTGAAGACTCTTGATTTGGAAGCATGAAGTTGTTGTTTTCTCCACTGTTTAAGTCCACTATTTGCTTTACAAATTAACATACGCGAAATACTTCACGCTTCCAAATCAAGATGCTTTTGATTCACATATATAAGTGGACATTAAATTAAAGATAAGACGGCCACTCTTATCTTTATAAAAGTCACTATTTTGTGTCATTTTTTAGAAGGTCCCTCTATTGGCAAAATATGCTTGATTATATTAAGAATTTTAAAGTGCATTGAACACAGGTTAACTTTCCGAGGACTAAACCCAAATTATTTAGTCTTTTGGCCAATACCCCCTCTAGTGAATTTTTTCATAAGTATTATACATTAAAATGCATTTAAAACGGTATATTTTACTATAATAATTTTTTCCTGAAAAAAGGGCGTAAAAGGCATTTCCTGCTCTTACAATAGACATAAGCCCGCCCTGTCATGATCGGCGTTTTACGACATTGCAGTTTCCAATGACGCAAAAACATATTTATTTGCAAATTTATTACGGTTTTAGATATTTTTTAAAAATAATTTATATTATATTTATTAGATATCAAGAAATATAAATTATATAATAACTTATTTTAACTTGAAATACTTTATTTTCAAAAATATGTTATATTAGCAGTTAACATAAATATGCCCTGAAGCAAATTAGAAGACAAGTTATGACATAAACTACTTTATTTACGAGTAAAGAAAATATCATTATTTTGTAATAAATATTCAAACAATTTAAACATTTAAAGCATAATTCATTAGATATAAGAGAAATAAATAATTATATGTTTCAAATGTTTAAAAATAATAACAATTAACAAATATTTCATTGATTTTATAAACTGAAAATAATCTTTCTAGAAACATGACATATAATGTCTTTGTTTTGATTACTGTCTCATTTTTTTAATATTTACAGAAACAAAACGTGAACATTTAAAATTTATTTCAGTAATAAACAAAAAATATATCAAATAAAGTTAAATTTGTTATTTTCTGATAAATAATAAACATTTTATCATATATTTTATGTTGATGTGTGATACAAAAAAAAGCCAGAAATGCTGAAATGTAAGAGGCCTGAGACTGCAATTTGGAACGGTTAAAGCCTGTTTAAAGTATTTACATATGCTGTCTGTGTGCTCAATAAATTAATTACTGCTCTTCAAAATTCATTGAAGAAAACACTTTTTCACACGAATATGTGGACCCAAATATCGTTAAAAGAGCATTAGCAAGTTTCTTTATTGATATAAAATTATTTGGTAAAGAATCCCATACGTTTAATATAATATTTTCAATTTTTAGTTTGGGTTCATTATTATCTGCACTACTTTCAGTCATTTTTTTTTCTACTTCGGAAATCAAGTTTTCAAATTTATTTTCCCACACTATGCTGCTTTGAAATTCAACTAAGTCCATTTCTAAATCATGGATGCCTAGCCACATAAATTTGGTTATCTCCATTGTTTCGAATTCTGTTTTGTATGGATATAAAATAAAGTGAAATGTATTTCCCAAACTTTTAAATTGATTAAATCTTTCCTCAAAAGCTTGTTTTATTTCCTGTATAATCATTAAATATTTTTTACTTGCATTTTCTTGAACATCAAGCATATTTTTAAAAATTATTGTGTTTTGAAAATGATTTTGTAATTGAGGAAAATATTTCATGATTTTCATTTCCAAATTTTTAGTAAAGATATCAAGTTTCATCATAAATATTTTCAAACATCATTAAAACAATTTGTCCACTTCCTTGAAGTTTTTTATTCAGTTCATTAAAATGCTGAGTGATGTTGCATAAAAACATTAAATCATTTAACCAATCTATATTTGAAAATTTGTCAAAACTATTGTTTTTTTTTTTCATTCAAAAAGAGCTTTATTTCTCCTAATAAAATGACAAACCGATTAAGAACTTGACCACAACTGAGCCATCGAATCTTGTTGTATGTCAAAATTCCTGAATACTGACACTCAATTTCCTTTAATAATTGTGCAAATTGTCGTTTATTAAGACCTCTTGCATTTAAAAAGGTTGATGACTTTTATTACAACTAGCATTATGTTGGAAAATGTTTTTAAACCTTGCTTCGCACATAGAACTTGCTGGTGTATTATACAATGAAATTCAATTCAGAGAATGTAATTTTTGCTTAAGATACTGGATAAAATCAATGTTTTTCCCTATCATATTGGGTGCACTCTCTGTTGTTAGAGAAACAATTTTTTGTAGGTCAATATCCATTTCTTTAAATGCAATATCAAAATCTTTTAACATTATTAGTTTCATTAGCTCTTCTTTCATTATATTGCCTGATTTATATTGAGAAAAAACTGCTAATTGTGCATAACCATTTACATCATTACTCCCATCTAAAGCAATTGAATATATTTCTGCAAAATTTAAGTCCTTATGCATTCGCAAACAAATATTTCTTTTTAATTCTATTACTTGATCTTTAATTGTATTGCGACTTATTGGTAACTCATTTATACACATTATAATCAAGTCTTTTTCTTTAAAATCTGCAAACAAAGTAGCACTACATTCTAAAAATGCTTCTTTTACAAACTCTCCTTCTGAAAGAGGTTTCCCCTGGCGAGCAATGCAATAAGCAATTTGAAAACTAGCAGCTGTAATGTTATTTTTTGGAATCAAAAAAGTTTTTAAAACACTGGTTTGTGAATGATTCTTTTTTCTTTTATAAAAAAATATGTTCTTCTTTCTTCATCTGTTGAAAGGCCAAGATTAAAATTCAACTTTTCAAAATGTCTTTTTTGTTACAAATTACACACACAGTCATTTTATTTCTTTCAATCACACCATATTTATCAAACCATTCTATTTGATATGGTGTGGAACTTGTATCATTTGTTTTTATTATTTAATCACCGACATAGTACAGGGCTACAACTAAAAATATTTATATTTAGAATACGATAATTTGAGAAGAAATTTCTTATTAACATACTTGATATACATACATATGTAGATGAGAAACTTTAATCATAAAAAAATAATAATAATGTTGAATTATTAAAGACTTCTAGATGCATATGACAAAGCTGCCATTTAGTTTAGCACTATTACATCCCTGAGCTGGTTCATCTCCCTGTTCTATGAAGCAGCGAATATGTATGCGCATCAAGTTTATGATTAACTGTTATGAGTCATACATGCTTTGCGAAAAAGGACGAAACATGATGTTTTATACATCATACACAGGTGCAGTGATACGATAGAGAATCAGCTAGTCAATGTCCACTTGGAAATATTTTTTTTATAAACTCAACATTAGATATATATATTTAATTTTTTAAATATTTATGACTGTCTGTTCTCTCTTTTATGATATAAAAAATAAGTTTATAAAAATCAACACATGGGTCATTTCAAAAGCCTGCGTGGGTCAGTGTCTGATCCATGGGTCATAGGTTCGCCATCACTGTTCTAGAATATTAAATTAAAAGCATTTTCATTTTATTTTAAATATGTGTCCGACAATTTTCGATTCTTATTTAAAGTTGTAATTAACAATTTGTAAAGCGTATACTCATTATGTAAGTAATGTATATTAGGCTATAACCTTAAGACTATGTGTCTAAAATGCGACAGTCAGGATCTCTACAAATCTAAACACAAGATTTGTTTAGATTCGTCGTGGTTCCTACTGTCACATTTTAGGTGCATAGTCTTAAGGTTATAGCCTTCATATACATTACTTAGATATTCTTATTATAATTTTGTTATATTTTGGAAAGAATATGTTTAAGTTACAAAGTTAGGATTTGTGATTCCAGAAAAAATAGAAAAGAATAGAAACTTAAATATAGAATGATATTGTAAATTAAAATCAATAAAAAAAGATTGCTGATATTCAAAGGAAATGTGAATAATAATGCCAGAAAAACTTAATGGGTTTAACTATAGAAAAGGCTAATATTGTTTAATTAGAGCATTAAGCTATTTTAAACTAAATAAACAAAAGAATACAGGGGAATGGTTGTTCAATCAATATTTGGAAGTCTTATTGCAGGTGAAAGGAATGTACACTGACGCAATTAAAAGCTTGATAATAATTTGTGAAAAGACGCACCTCCTGGAGGGGGCTAGTACCTTGTATAATAATTAATACTGGATATTAAACTGCGAAAAGGTATAAATAGTGTATGTGTAAATGAATAGTTTTTTCTTACCCATTTGTGTAATGGTGCTGTTGCTATTGCATCGTGGGATGTCAGGAGAAAGTACCCAAAGAAAGAATTGTTGGAAAAGTTATAGTGACTTTTCTGCTACAAGGTATGTCATCTCAGAGACCGAGTCTCTGTAGGTGCAAACATCCGGATAGGGAACTTAACAAACCACACGTCTTTTTTTTATGTGTGTATGCCTGATAAGGTTCACAAAAACTGTGCATAGTCGGACTGTGAATATAAACAATTTTTTTCTTATTTACTCAGGTCTGAGAATAGTGAAAACAGCGGTTAGTGTTTAACCATGGGGAGTATTAGCATTTAGTGGGAAATAGTTCTCCAATTCAAGATTGATTTTATCACATTAATAAATGCAGAACTTTAGTTAGATATATGTACTAGAATAACTGCCAGGTGGTCAGTTGTTAGTAGTCATCGGAATTATTGAAGGTGCAAATGTATATAATGTGTTATATATATTAATGTAAATAAATATATTTTCATCTTTATTTTGAAATTATTCTTTAAAACCTATAATATATAATTTTTATTATTTTGTTGGCATTCAGCTTTGTGGTTGAATACACAACAAATTTCATTTGCATACACACAATGCAGATATTTCATGTTTTTATCCCAATAAATTCTAATTCTGGTAATGTGGAGTATTTATTTTATAGACATAATGAATCTTTTTGAATAGGTTGAACAATATTTAAAAATTATCCTGGGTTATTTTAAAACTAGAATTGAAAAATGAAAACATAGTATGTAAATTTAGCTATAAATACAAAAATGAAAAGGAATTTAGAATTGTGAAATTTACAGAGAAGATAAAACTGTACATTGTAAATCTTTTTTTTTATTTCTGAAGAAAATTCAAAACAAAAAAGACCTCAGTTTCATTGTATTTTAAATAATAGGAAGTGTGTACAATAATTCAAAACTGCAATTTGTTTAATAGCTTCAATATAAGGAATCATTATCATATGATAACTCAGACAGAGGTTTAAAAACTATTTAAAAAGGTATTATTACCAATTGATATTTCTAATTTTCTGAAATAGTTTAGTAAATTATTCTAAAGTGTAAACAGATTAGAATATTATTCTATGATTTATAAGAAAATAAATGATATTCCATTAATAACTGTTATATAAATAGAAACAAAAATGTAATTTACTAGTACATTTTTTACCAAGGCAAAATATTTTATAGGAAAAAAAGATTATGAAATTCATTAAAAATGAATCATTTTAGAACAACTGAATATCTAATTTTCAGAAATAATATGGGAAACAATTAATAATAGCAAAGAAATTAATTGTTAATGAGAAAGGCTGTAGAAGAGAATGAAAATTTCAAAAATATAAAATATCTTGATGATAATAGTAATCAATAAAGTAAGTCATATATAATGTGATATTGCTTTTAAAAGCTTGTATTTAGAAATATCTAATATAGGGAGCATACCAATAGCTCAAACAAGCTCTTATTTAATTTTACCGTTAAGGCTTTAGTAATGCTAAGGTTATTAATATATGGTATATCTGAATTTGGTTCAGTCCCATGTACCTATTTGCGTTAGATAGCTGGATTTAAAGACTTTTTTGTGTCTGAAAATTTCAGATTTTCTTTTCAATAGTTACGGATTAAATAAGTGTTGGGTTTTGAGTTGATATTTTAGATTTAGTGTCTGAATGTTCCAGCTCCTCACTAAGATGAGCCATAAGCTTGAAACCAATTGGTCTGGAGATAAGAATATTCTAGATAGAGATTATAAATATTTTCTCTTACTGCACTTATTTTAAATAAGAGCTTGTTTGAGCTATTGGTATGCTCCCTATATTAAGTATTGGTAATAATAGAAATGGTACAGTTACTAAAAACAGAAATGATATAGTATGTAAAAAAATTGTACAATCTAATATTTAATAATAAAGACCAAAAAAAAAAAATAATAAAGTTGTCCATATAGTAATTACTGGATATGCTGCATATTTTTAATGAAAAATTAAAAGATGCAATTAATTTTATTAAAAACAAAAAATCTCTAGGAAATAATGGAATCATAATAGATATTTTAAAAGTAGCAGAAGAAAAAATAGATAACATTTTTTGCAAAGCTATATAGATTTATACTAAATATTTAAATTAGTATAATGTAATGAAAATATTTACAAATCATGTACAAAGAACTTTGAACTTGAGCTAATTAAAAACAAGAAAAATATTAATAAAACTTTAAAAAGAATTGAGTTGAATTCTCTATTTTACATTGGATTTGTAGATTACAAAAAGTAGTTTGACTGGAAAAGCATTTTTATTGTAATTAACATTTTGAAACATCCCAACATAGTCCTGAATATGGTGAATTTTGAAGAATATCAAAATATAATAGCAGAGTGATTTCATCTCCTAAAATGTTTATAAAAATTCTATGGAAAGTAGTTAAGAATTAAAATAGTAAGAAAATAAAATTGAAATTACTTATATCATTTAGATTTTCACATGATAAAGAGATTTTCCCACAATAATACTGAGAAGTTTAGTCAACATTATAGAAGCTATCAGATTAAAACAATACCAGATAAGTCCGTGTATTTTTTTTAAAATAGAGAGAATGTATTAACTAGCCAAGTGGGAATAAACAGGACCAACAAGCACTTTATTATCTTTAATAAAACATCTGTTTATATATAAAACAAAAGCAAGTTATAATCACGTAACTTGCTATCGCTTGTATTTATGATCAATAGATGGCGTTTTACCAAAACCACCGAACAAGCGTATATTTGTTTACTTAAATGTCAAAAGAGTCAGAATTCATTATCTTTTTCATTTGCTCCACCTTTAGATCAGCTGATTTCAAGCTAATTTGCTATCATCAGTGAAGGATAGGGCTAGAAACTAGATCTAAACACTGACTCCAAGCGTTTATGCAAAAAGTTCCTATCAGTTTGCAAGCATGAATTTTTCAGACACGTAATGTCTTCAAACCCAGCCTAACAAGCCACATAGCTACATGGGTCTGATATCAGTTCAGTTTCACCACATAGTCAAAGCCTCTGCAATATATATCATTGCAAAAACCTTTAAAGGTACATTTATGAAAAACAAGTTATAATCACGTAACTTGCTATCGCTTGTATTTATGATCAATAGATGTCATTTTGCCAAAACCACCGAACAAGCGTATATTTGTTTACATAAACGTCAAAAGAGTCAGAATTCACTATCTCTTTTGTTTGCTCCACCTTCAGATCAGCTGATTTCAAGCTAATTTGCTATCATCAGTGAAGGATAGGGCTAGAAACTAGATATAAACACTGACTCCAAGTGTTTATGCAAAAAGTTTCTATCAGTTTGCAAGCATGAATTTTTCAGACACGTAATGTTTTCAAACCCAGCAAGCCTGATAGCTACATGGGTCTGATATCAGTTCAGTTTCACCACATAGTCAAAGCCTCTGCAATATATATCATTGCAAAAACCTTTAAAAGTACATTTATGAAAAACAAGTTATAATCATGTAACTTGCTATCGCTTGTATTTATGATCAATAGATGGCTATCTGGCTTGTTAGGCTCGGTTTGAAGACATTACGTGTCTGAAAAATTCATGCTTGCAAACTGATAGGAACTTTTTGCATAAACGCTCGGAGTCAGTGTTTTAATCTAGTTTCTAGCCCTATCCTTCACTGATGATAGCAAATTAGCTTGAAATCAGCTGGTCTGAAGGTGGAGCTAACGAAAGAGATAGTGAATTCTGATTCTTTTGACGTTTATGTAAACAAATATACGCTTGTTCGGTGGTTTTGGTAAAACGTCATCTATTGATCATATATATATAACTATTGCTATAACTAAAAATATACATAGACAATTATGACAGTGTTATGATTTAAATATTAACAAAAAGACTTTTATATGAAGGCATATACAAATAATAAGACCAATGAAAGCAATAATTAACCCTAGATCTATTTTTGATACATTCACAGATGAATCTCTAGTTCCTGCATTGGCTTGCTATTAGTATACTTACAAAAATCCAAAACAGTTTTTTGCAAGTTAGAGAGCGATGCATAAAAAGAGTGGGAATCTCGGGATTTATTCATTTTTAAATATTATTTAGTACCTCGTTTTATGTAGTAATTTTGACCATATGGGGAGTGAGGGGAAGACTATTAATTAATTATAATTAAATGGTTTTAATTAAATTACTTTCTAATTGTATAACATTTCTCCCTACTACACAGAACTTATGTTATAGATAATTTTTTTTTTTTTTCGGCCTTGAGATTTCAGGAATGCTGCTGTTTTTCATTCTTGTATACTTTTATTGTTGACATCTGCTGTTATATTATTTTTGTCAACTGTTTTCTCATTTCCTTTGTCACCTGCTCCTATTGTTTTCCTCTAGCACTGGTAGTTCATGGTGTTTGGAGTGTCTGTTTTACGACTCATCCTTTTCTGCTTTTGTGGCAGCAGATTGGCGATTACTGCTTTCATTGCAGATTAGATTTTCCCGCTTTTGGAACTTTGATGTGGTATTTCATTTACATGTTTTTTTTTATAAAAACATATTATCTTCAGTTTTTGACCTTAAGATAGCAATTTCCCCTTCAATTCACACTTTATGCAAACTATTTCTAATGCATACTTTATCTCGCCATTAGTTCTGTCCTTTGTTTTCTTTTCATTAACAATACAACTGGAAATGTGCCACTCGCTACTGAGGATATCCAATAAATTGATTTTCATTTTATCAGAAGTTTCATAGTATTTTCTGCCAATCATATGCTTAATGCTCTATTCTTCTTAATATTCTTATTTTTTTTAAGTACAGCCATTCATTATTTATAACAAGTATATTTCTGAGTAGCCATGCATTGAAAAATTTCGTTTAGTTTATCAATAATCAGTAGTTATTGGGAGTAAGCACCCATAAATACCAAGAATATATGACTTGTAAAGTGACAGGTATGGGCAACATGAATACATTGCTATGGATTTGTGGCCCGTTAAATACCAAGAAGCTATGATTCATAAAGTGACTGGTATGGGCAACATGAACACATTGCTATGGATTTGTGGCCTGTAGCCACAAATGGTATTTTTTCTTAAATAATCAATCATAAAATTAACGCATATTGCACTTTTTAGTAAATGTCTTGATGTTTTTATTAATTTTAGGCCACCAAATGTAGCTTCCAGCGAGTGTGTTAGCACATACTACTCCTGGGTGTCCATTATGCAGTATATTGAATACTTTGCTTTATTACTCTGTCCCCGTTTAATATGCATCTTCTGAATACAGACAGATTTTCATGAATGTTACAAAAAGTCAATGGCAAGATCTGCTGTTGTTGAACTGGCAGGCTTTACTAATCCATTTTATTAATAGTTATTATCCTGGATCATTGCTAGCCCATGCTGCCACTATTTAATACCGTGAATGAAGATTAGCAGTATAATTGATATCCACATTAACTCTTTTTACTTATCTGGTATTCATAGAAGTGCATCGGCATGGAAAGAAACTAATCCAATGCAGCTTACATGAGCTGAGACGATCTGGAATTGATTTTACCATAACCAATATATCTAGCAATGATTTGTAATGAATTATGGTGGTAAAATGACAGCCGTATAAGTACTGGGGAATTTTTGAATTCCAAATTCTATAGCCAAAACTTCTTTATTAATCAAGTTGATAATAATTCTTTTCTGCATTAGAAAATGTTTGTGGTGCATATGTTATGGGTCTTTCTTCTTTGTATGTGGGGTGAATTAAGATGTTCTGACTCCAAAATCTGACATTTCCTTAAACATATTATGTCTGGATTGTTATCATAATGCATTAGCAATTTATTTTGATAAAAGCATTCTCTTGGATGATTGACTTGGATGGTTGACTATTCCCATTTCTGATTTTTCTTCAGCAGTTTGTACAATGGTTCAAACACATATGGTTTTGCCTTAAGGAAACTGAAGTAATTTCAGAAATTCCTGACATTTCTTTTAAGGTTTTGATCTAGATATGTTTTTTTTTACTATTCTAATTTTATCAGGTGTGGGCACTTTTTGTCATATGATATAATGTGATTCAATAATTTTAATTTTTTTTATACTCCATATCTGTGTTTGATATTGCACCAAATCCTTCAAGCTTTTTACATCCTTGAATTTCTTTTTTTCTGAGGAAGTTTTTTATGTTAGCTGTGATTAGTGTATTGTCAAAATAAAAGATTACTCCTTCTAATCTATTAAGTAATGTATCTATCTTCACCTGAAAAATGTTCAGTGCCACAATAATCCCAAATGGAAGACTGTTATAATTAAACAATACCATGTGGGTTGTAATTGTCAATAACGCTGGTGTCTACTCTCAGATATGGCATGAAGATTGAGTTTGATGAATTACGATTTCTGTAACAAAGCTAGGGTCTCTTACATTCCATATTGGGTATGCACTTTTATGGAAATTTTTGTTAACTATCATCTGTTAATCTCTGCAAATTCATGCTTTATCATCTGATTTGTTAACTATCACCATGGCAAAAATCTACTCTGAATTTTCAGTCTGACTCAATATATCCTGAATTAAATCGTTGAATGTTCCTATTTTTGCTTTCGGCACAGATGGTACCTTTTGTGTTTTACCTATGACTGGGACTGTGTTTTCGCTAAACCTCAATTGAACGGTGTAGTTTTTATTTTCCCCCATTTTGTCTTAAATAAACCAGGAAATTTATTCTGGATTTATTTTTCAATATTAATTTTTTTTTATCACATTGATGCTTATCGTGAGAGATTTAAACCAATTCCTATTTATTAAAAGATTTATCTTTTTGGAAACTATGTACAAGGATAACTTATGATTTATTTTTTTTGCATTTAATTTTACTTGGCTTTTAACAATCCCTATTATTTCCATAATATTGCCGTTTATGTTTTTAGCTCTCAAGTTCATTTTTTCAATTTTTGGGGACATGTCTATCAGCAACTGCAATATTCTAATCAATAAGAAACATTAATTCAACACCCGAGCCCCTGTCAATTTCCATTTTAAAACATTGGCCTTCAATTAACCTGGTAGTCTAAGGAGTTCTTTGCTGCAATTAAGATTTTTAATTTTACGATTGCCTGTTTTCTTTATAAGTTTATGACAAATTGTCATTATATGACCCTTCAGTCTGCAATTCATGCATTTCTCTTGATTATGCAAACAATTGCAAGTTGCGGCCTGATTTACTGCAGCAATAAGAGTTAAATTTATTGTTGTTTATAATATGCTGCATTTAAATTTTATTTATTTTTGTTCAAATGTTTTTGAATAATATGATACTGATTATAAGTAGGATTAATGTCTAAATACTCTTTGGGTCTGATCAACATCAGTTCATGTTCAATTCCTCTTTTAATAACTTCTTTATAACTTGGATTTGTATCTGCAAATAGTTGTTTTCTAAATTTAATGTCGGACATGCCCTAATGCAATTGTTCTAAAAAGACTTCTTCTAGAAATGGTCTCTAGGCACAATTCTTAGCCAAATCTTTCTGAATGATATTGTATTCTTTTAAAATTGCCAGATGCAGATTTCTGAAGTGTAACCTTACAATATGTTTAGAGGGAGGTAGACAAAATATGCGGATGAGTTTTCTATCACTTCATTCTAGGGAAAGCTTTCTGATTTCACTGGTTCATGTAAATGATATTACTGTTAATCTGATGAACTACAGCAAGAGTCTTTCTTTCCATAGCATTTTTGCTATAAAATTCCCAGATTGGCTTTTAAATTATTGAGACCATTATTAATAATAAATATAAAATTCAAATAATCAATTATAATTAGGTTCTAGATTTTTAGACTGTGCCACTTGTATTATCTAGACAAGTGGGAATAACCATGAAATTCAAAAAAGACAAACTTTGATAGATTTAATAAAACATCTATTTAATAATATATATGTATAGTGGTTGTTTTAATTAATAATTTACCTAAACAATTATGACAGTATTGATTTAAATATTATCAAAAAGGTATTTACAATTATTTATCAGCAGGCATATACAAATAAGATTAATGAGGTCATTAATTAACCCTAGAAACATCTCTCCAGTTCCTGCACTGATTTATCATGAGTTTTTTTTTTTTGCAAATAGTAGCAGAAAAGCAATGCATACAAATAGCAGGAATTTCTGTTTTGTTCTCCTATTTGTTACTTTTAAATATTATTTAGCACTTTGTTCTGTGTAATAATTTTAACCATGTTGGGGGGGGGGGGTTAATTAATTAGAATTAAAAGGTTTTAATTAAATTCCTCTCTAATTATATAACAGAAAACAAAAATTGATATTAATGTATTAGAAGAAATTAACAATTTTAAATATTGATTTAATAATGAATGAAATATTAATCATATAATTAATCTTGGATGGAGTATTTTTGCTAGAATTAATTAAATATTGAAAGAAAATATGTCCATACATGAGACAGAAGGCAAAACAGTTACTTCAAATATTAGAACATATTATGGAGAGATATATGTTGGAAATAATAAAGAGTGATGAAAATCATAATACATAGATGACAAGCAAATAGTTACTTTTTCAATCATTGAAAGAAAAATAAGAGTGAAATTAAGTTTGATTTGATATATTACAGTAAGAAGTGATTGTAAATGGACAAGTGAAATTGTAAATGGGATCTTAAATGTAATAAGATATGTAGAAATGAGCATTATGAAATAGGTGGATAAATTAGTAAGTTTGAGAATCTATGAATCAAAAAAAAAAAAAAAACTGATTAAACTTTCATCCTGGCATGGATTGATAAATGATTGAAGACAGATACAATATGTGAAGTCTGTTAGCACAGTAATATTTGTGTGAAATATTGTTGTCTTCCACTCTTAAATAATGCTGAGAATTTTGTAATTTCATATTTATTTATATAAGGCATTTCAAAGTCTGTACTTTCAATTAAAATTTATAATTGAAGTTTAGAGAATTTATGAAAAAAAAAAAACAATCTCTCATTCTGATTCTAGTTCTATTATATTGTAGACATGGGTATTACATATATAATATTTTGAATTTTCAGTTGTTGGAAAAAATAGTTGAAGATTTTGGTCATTATTATTGATGCACCCAAATTTAAAAATTACTTACTCATTGAATTTGAACATTGGAATTTATATTAATCTCAATGCTTTATTCGATTTGTAGTAACTTATAATTATATTCTCGATGTTTCTAGTGCTTTTGACTATTCATAGCAGATCAACAATCTATTTGGTATGAAGAAGTATAGTTTCTATTTCTCTTATCTTTAGCATTCCATCCATAATTACAACAAAATGATTTCTATCCAATTTGTTATTAATATTGAAGATTTTTTAAAATAAATTATAAGGCCACAGAATTCTGTTAATAAATTTGATATGCCATGAATTATGATAATTATAATTACTGAATCAAAATAACTGAGCTATATCAAAAATAGTGGGGAAAGATTTTATAATATTTCTGATTTAGTCATTAACTTTTCGTGCGGGTTTGCGCCTGGCGGATGCTATGACACTTTAAAAACTTTTCATTTTATAATTTGGTTTTTAAATTTAATATCTGTTAAAAGAAGACAAAAACACTTTGGAAAAAAAATATTAAAATATTTTTCTGAACACTGTTTTAGTGATTAAATTAATAATAACTTCCTTCTAAACTTGTACAAAACATTAAATTAGATATGATAGTAACTAAGCTAATAATAGAAATAAAAACTAATTTTTCGGAAGTAAATTTTCATCATCTTTAAACCAAAGTTATTAGTTTAAAAAGAAGTTATTTTTGCTTAGAAAATACTTTTTTTGCAAATACTCAGAACTCCTTTGAAAGTAATAATTGATTAATTAATCATGAAAAACAATTTCTTGAGCATTTCATTTTATATCTATATTATTTACACTAGCATTCAAATTGAATCTTAAGATTTATTAAGAATCCATTTCAAAATCTAGCATTCATGTTTCTATTTTGAAATTAAAAGTATTTCTACCAGTATTTTTTGAAAAATATTTTGCTTTTCAAAATTATAATATTGAATTATTCATGTGAAATTTCCTTTGAATACCTATTTTATTTTTGCATTGGTAAATAATAAACATTAAGTGATAGTGCAATTAGTGTTTGGGTTTTTTTACAATTAATTTTTAGCAAATTGAACTTTATGCAGCCTAAGAATTTCAACCAATCGATGTCATTTTATTATATTATTTCAAATAATGACCAGAAAATTTTATTATCCAATCAAATGTTTGTTATACAGATCTTAAATCTAAAAATTATATTTTGATAATCCTATCTTTAACTAAGATTAGATACCAAATTAAATATCAAGTGATTCAAATTGTTTATATGCATTGGTCATTAATGACCTTTACTTCATTGGCAACTCTGTATAAGTAATGAATGAGTGAAAGATACAAACATCTGTTTCCAAAAATCTGACCTTTTGCAAATTTATTTTGCTACATGTATTCACAAATGTTACATGTAATATGTTCAAAACCTAAAGTTGTAAACAGCAATATATATATATATATAAAGTATAATAATTCATAGCCATATATTATTAAATACAATATTTTCTCTAGAAATGTTTGATTACAATGAATTAATAATTTCTGCATATCATAATAATAACTTAAAGACATCTATGTACCCTTAATTAAAATATCACATACAATAGTCCAAAATAGAAAATATTTATTTGTTCATAATTATATACTTAAGTATATAGTGTTTTCTATGGAAATATTTAACCACTTTAAACAAGTTGAATTCAATAAACTTATAATTATTGCGTATTATATTAATAGTTTTGCAGATATTTATTGCCAGAAATAGTTGGATTAGAAATTTGTACAAAATGTAAATAGTTAAACATTTTAGATTGTATGTCAGTCTTTGCAATATATATATATATATTTGAAACTTATTTAAAGTTAAAAGAATTTTTTTATTCAATACGAATAACTTTTTAAATCAAACTGGGAAAAAAAATTAGATTAATTCTTAGAACTAAGGGGCAAATACAGAAACTCTATATTATTATTGAAGTAGTTATCATAAAGAGCATTCTAATTTTGGAACAATCTTAAAATATTTATTTTAAAAAATAAGCAAATGTAAAACTATAATCATATATCAATTTGAAAGTATATGGTACTCATTCTGTAGTTTGTATAAATAGAATGTGAATATTTAATAACATTTTGAAGTCATTGTTTAAAAAAGATTTATTTATTTTACTGTAGGAAAAAAATGGAAATCATCTGAAGTTAAAGAACAAGGTTTTAAGAAATCTTATGAAGGTAGATGTTATTCATCTTTAAAGGAAAGTCTAAAAAGGCGTAAAAAATATGTTAGTGTTTGTGATTCATCTAGTGAAAAAGAAAGATCAAGATCCCCCGAGGAGCTCGGTACATTTATATATATCTTATATTTTAATACTTAATAGAATTTGCTGAAGCATTCAGAATATATATTAAAGATTATAATCTAGATTATCCAAAGATATTACATTATTAAATGCATATACATATATATTACTGATTGCCTTTTGTTTCCTAATTTATTTTTTCATAATTCATTTGGGAGTTAATTTTTTTATACTATTTTTTACTTCTATATTGAATTATAACTTATTAATTTATTAAAATTCACAAATTAGATATTATAACTATTCTAAGTTAGATAAAAAGATGTTATTTTTAATCCATAATGATACAGTAAATTTTTTAATGATCTTTCTGGGTTTTACTCATTAATAGTTGAAATGAACTATAAACACTTAAAAAATATTAGTGTATGGCACTGTATTAATTAAACAAGAATAGATTGTTTTTGCAAAATAATTACTTATTAAATTTAAATTTATAACTGTATTTAGATCTCTTCCTAGTTATATTTTTTTTAAAATTAAGTATTAAAAATGCATACTAACATATATATGAGAGGCATATATCTAATAAATATTATATTATTAAATTATTTGAAAACTTTCTAAGTGATGAAATATAGAAATATTTTTTCCATTCAATCTATATTGTAAATTATTTAGTTAATTGCAGCTATATTTAAATTACTTAATTGCTTTAATCTTTTTTTTCCTTAAATATTTTAAATTTAATATTGATATTTTATGATTTTAAAGGTCAATAATAAATTAATATAATTGCAATCTTCTCAGAAACATTTTTTATTGTAAAATATATAAGAAGAATGCATAATTTGAAACTAAAAAAATTATATAAAAATATGTGTGAATATTTATGAAATTAGAGATTAATTGAAAAATGAGCTTGAACCTAGTAATTTGAAATTAGTTAATGGAAATAACTAAATTGGAAAAATTAAAAAAAAAACAAGTCATTTAAGATTATTTTTATTTCTGAAGATCTCAGTTTTTATATAAGAAATTACAGTTTAACTTAATATTTTTTGATAACTGATTTGCTATGAAGTAGATTTTTTAATTTTCAAAAATCTCTCAGCAAAAAATATTGTGATCAAGAAGTATGAAAGTAATTGTCATCTATTATAATTTGTTATTGCTTTCCAAATAATTTTAGTAAAAAATTGGAACTAATGTAAGTCAAAAGATAGAAATAGTAATGTCTTTTGAAATTTCATTAACGTTTCTTATAAAAAATAGATTCAATAAATGTTTTTGACATATAAAAATAAGAATGTTGCAATTTAAGTTTGATCTTATAATACAAATATCTATTTTTCATAAACTTCTATAATTTAAACAAAATTTCAAAGGTAATCTTTAATGTTTTACAAGAAATAAATTAGTTTGTGCATCCATTTGCAAATAAAATTAAAGAAAAATATTCCATAAATATTTGTAAATTAATAAACATAATGAAAAGGAGTAAAAGATTTAAATCTGAAAAATTCGCATATCAGAAAAAATCTTGAAAGCAGGGATTTTGGAGTAATAGGATTTTACTTGTGTTTGAACACTTGCATAATCTACATATTGAGATTTTATATTTTTTAGAAGAATTTAAATATTTAAAAAAAAAGGAAGTTATGAGATTTAATAGTTTGTAGCAACAGTAGAGCAAAACTATACATTCTCTCATTTAAACTAAAATCTCAAATAGTATAATAAATTTTATAAAATTATAACCTACAGTTTTAAAATTTGTACATTTTTTTTTATGTTGGTTAAAAAATATATATATAATTAATCACTCAATAAAATTTTATTATTGTTTTATTTGAATTTATCATTTGTGCAATTTTAAATGTTGGTAAATTATAAACGTGTTTAGATATTTTTTCTTTAGCTCTTCAATTTTTGAATTACAATTTAATGTCTAATAGAGATGCATGTGTACATTGTGTTTTCCATATATTTTTTAAATAAATTATTTTTTATATATTTTGAATTTATAATAATATTGCATAATTAAAAAATTTTTCATATGAATTTTGATTTTTTTTTTCATATTTGTTTGATTATCCAGCAATTCATTTTTCAAAATTGCATTTGGTACCTATTAGCTTGATAGAAAACATTCTACTATAACATTATTATGACAAAGATTTTTGCAACAGTTTTTTTCCCCCTATTAGCATTATGATTACTATTTTTAAATAGTGAAAGGGGACTAAATTTTAAGTAGTGAACAATGATAAGATTATGTTAATTATGGAAAGGATAAAAGATTAAAAATAACTGCTTACACTTAACCATGCCCTCCACAAGAATTCACTGTTTGTTGAACTAAATAAACAATGATAGTTGAACTCAAACTCCCAGTTAAAAATTTGGCATGAGTATTTTTAAATTAGTTTTATTAGTATTTTCACTAATTATTATTCTAGCAGTGGCAAATAAGTTAATAAATTTTGTCTTATATTTTACAATGACTTATTTTTCTTAAGTAAACTAAAAACTTTAAAATCACCTAGCAGATACTTACATTTAATCAAGTTTTTTTTTTTATAGAAATAATAAAAAGCATTGTAAAAACCCAAATATGATCATATACTAAAATCATTTTGTAATTATTTAAATGAAACATTTTAAACACAATTTCTGGAAATTATCATAGAAGGAGTTCAATATAATCAAATAATGATCAAATAACAGTTATATTAAGATGTGAAATAAAGGGAATTGTTACAATTTATTATTTTTTAAATTATTTTTGTAATGGAATCTATTATGACAAATAAATTAAAAAGTCTATTATAATCTTTGTTTTGATAGGTTTAGTAAATAAAACAACAAATTAATCTTATTTAACCTTTATTTGGCTAGGGTTTTTTTTTTTGTAAGATTGATGAGATTTTTCATATTTTAAAATAGATATTTTTATTTTATTTTATTTTTTTCAACATTGAAAGAAATCAAAATTTAATTATTATTGCCACAGTTATTATTTTTAAATGAGAAATAATTTTGAATACCTCATCAATTTCACCATTCAATTCCTGTAAAAGTCATTTAAAATTGAAAAGTATATTTATATTATCCCCCCCCCCTCCAAAATAGCCTATATTATAACTTTTATTAATCTTTAATGTTGAAAATATTTACAATTTTTATTTAAAAGAGGAAGAGAAATATCATTTAGTTTTGTGAATATTTTCTTCAGATAAGCAATTTCACTTAACCTCAAAACATTTCTAAAACTGATAAATTTGTTATTAAATTTCATTCCACTTCTTATTTGCATTGCTTAATTATATATACTATTATATACCATATATTCCTTAAATTGCACTCTACAATGCAGTTTAACATATGATTTATTTTATTTCCTTTCTTACAGTTTCAACTGTCCAGCAGTCATCATCAGAGCTCTGATGTGACTGCTGGACAGTTGAAACCGTAAGAAAGGAAATAAAATAAATCATATGTTAAATTGCATTGTAGAGTGTAATTTAAGGAGTATATGGTGTATTATAGGGAATTTGTTATTGTATATAAATATGAGTTCTTTTTGTAATTTAAACAGTCTGACAAAATCTCTGCCTTGTGACAAACATCTAATTTTATTATATGCTAATAAAATTCATATTGACAGTCCATATCTTCACATAATTTTGAACAATATTGTTGTATTGGTCATGTTTTTACAAAGGTTATAATTTACATTGCTTTATTTAAAATAGATTTTAACTATGAAGGAATATTTGGAGTAATCAGTACATAACTTCACATTTTAAAATCATGTTATTGTCTCTTACAGGTCCTGCTATTGTCTTTGCATTATCACTTCATATTTTGATACATAAATTTCCATTCAATATTGTCAGATAAATGAATTCTGTGTGAAACTATTATTTAAAAAAGAAATTTTGTCAGATTGTTGACAGAATTTTTTATCGAACAATATCTTTCGTACTTGGTTTTATAAGAGTTTCAGAATTTATATGAACTTCATCTGTGAATTCCATACTTTAGCTTACTTTGCAAAAAAATAAAACTAAAAAATATTATTTTCTTCAAAAATGTTGGTTTTGTCAACAAATTCAAGTTTTTTTTTTTTTTTAAAAAATTGCTATCTTATTTACATACTTTGAATGGTGTCTTATGTAATTTAATTGGTGTTACAAACTATTTGATATAATTTTATTGTATGCTATATAAAATACATATGAAGCTTTTGGATTTCTGTTATCACTAATCCTAGAAATATGATTTAGTGATGTTTTAATATTGGCAATCATCACTACAATGCCTTTGATTCATCTACTACACATTTAATGTTATTGCTTTAATTTATATGTTTTGCCACTAACTTTGTTTTTTATTGCTAGAAATATATAAATTGCCCCTTGCAGTATTTTGTCATTTTTTTTACAATTCCTTTTAACCGACAATCCATTATATTTTTGAGGATATATACAATTCTGATATTATAAATGCATGAAGTCCATTTTATTTTTATATGAACAATGCTTAAAACATTTCAAAATGATATCAATGTAAAACATCACTGATCTTTGTTTGATGATTCAATTAGTGATGGAATAATCTAATGCAAGTATTCATTTCATTTTCCACAAATGTTAACTAAGTATAAATATTTTAAATTTAATTAGAGCTCAAAAATTAATTTTATTGTGGAACCGTAAATTTATTAACAGAACATTAGAATTCTGAAGAACACACCAATTGGAAAATCTTTAGTATAGCAATGTGTAGCAAAAGATTTCATGTAATGCTTAAATGATATTTAGTCAAAGTAATCCCATCATTCATTAAAGAATTATGAGTACTTTTGAAAAATTGAATGTATTATCAAATAAAAGCTTGTCACTGACTAATTGACAAATGCACTGATACAATGAATAATAAAATATAAGAATTTGATAATATGATACCTTTTTAGTTTTGAAGCATGAATATAAAGCAATAAATTCTTAAAATATTTATTGTATAAATATTAATTTAATATTAAATTACATGAAAGTTAACATTTTACAGAACCATTTAAATATTTTTACATGAAATATATAATAAAATGAAATGTAGATATTGATGTATAATAAATTGAAATGTGCAATATCTAACAAATTTTAAAAGAAAATATATCTCTGTAGTTTTTTTCAATTATAAAAGATTTCTTGAAAAACTGATTTTGTTTGTAAATGAAACTGGTACTATTTTAATAAAACCTTGAATTTCAATGATTATATGTTTGCATTTGACACTGATGAATGAATGTGTAAAATATTTTTACTAATTTATTTTCATTGATAAATGTCCCTTAGATATTGCTTTTATTTTATTTTGCATCAACATATCTTTATTCTAAAAAAAATTAATTATTAGAATGGCTTTATTGTTCAAGAGATCATAAGAAGCTCAAGTGCTTAAAGCACAGCATCAGAATCGATACTTAAGATTCCACTTTACCACTGTATTATTCCACACAGGGCAACAAATAAATGAATGGCTTTATTGCTCGAGATTTCATAAGAAGTTTAAGCACTGGAAGTACCAGAACTAGAATTGATCTGAGGATCTTATGCCCCAGAATGTAATACTCTATTACTGCATTAAACCATGTTAATATAAAAAAATATATTCTTTTCTATATACTTATCACAATGTAAATAACAATATTTTATTACATTCAGACTTCCAAAATAGATGACAGTTTTAACTGTCCAACAATCTTCTTTAAAACTGTAAAATATACTGTTATCATAACAAAATTATACATGTAAAACATTCGTTTATATATATTAAAATATACAGAAAATAATTACATATTTATAACATAATTTTATATAAGAGCTCTTTAAATACTTCTTTAAAAGGTCTCCCTTATATCTGACTTATGCTTCAATTGACATTTATTTGACAGAAACATATTATAATTGCATACCTTAAAAAATCTAATGACACTTTGTAAATAAATATAGTGATTATACTCTGTTAACAAAAATGTTTGCTATCGACTAATAACCACTGACAAGTTTTTATATAGAAATGAAACCGATCTTGTAATTTTTATGATAATATGCTTTTGTTTCACAATTCATTAGATGTAATATTCTTCAATATAAATGATTAAAGAATAATTTTTATGTAATTGCACATTTAATTTTTGTTTCCTTATCCTAAAAGTTTGCTTTTATTAAATTGACCATATATAAGAAGAGTAAACTAAAAAATATACTTTGTATTATGTGATAAATCTTGAATATATAGTTTTATAAGTTCTTCATATATATGTGTGTATGTGTAATAGTGGATTAAATAAAAAGCTTATTTACATAATTGAGATATTTTATTTAAATAGTTCCAAAAAAGAAAAGGAAAAAAGAAAAAATCTTAAAAGGAATAGATAATCATTTAAGTTTTGAAGGTAAGTACTAATATTATTAGTAATTATAAATTTGTTTATTTATTTATTAAGCTTATAGATTTTCAGCCAGTTTAATTAATTATTAACAAGGTGCCTTAAAAGAACCTGTGTGATTTCAGTCATGAGATAGATTCACTACTGACTTTATTAAGTCCTTCAATTTTGATCCTAGCCATAAATTTGACAGGCAATAACTATGTGGATCATTGTTTATATTTAATCAGTGGCTAATAAATTTGATTTATGGAGCAGATGAAACAATAACAACATTTTGCCCTTAATGTGTTGATAACATTCCAGTTGCATTTGTGGAAATCATATTGATCTGGCTGTATTGTTAGATCTGGAAAAATAAATTTATACGGAATCTCATATTAATTCCATTTCTTATGTGATAATTCTTTGATTGTAGATTCTTGGTTGATCAGTCAAAAAGAGGATCTTCATTTGAGTTGAGTCTTAAGTAGTGTAACATAAGTCTGATCTCAACAGTTTTTTATACATTATCTGTGACAATTTCTTATATCTGGTAAAGGAAGATGTTGAAGAATAAGAAGCCATCGGAATGGAGTAGTCTTATGCATGCCAGTAATACTTCTCATGGTAATATTTAATTGAGAATCCAGAAGTTTAGTATGAGAATTTTTCCTCCAAATATAAGCACAATATTCACCAGCAAAATATGCTAATGCTAATTAAGATATTAATAAAGTACTTGCATTACAATCCCAAATAATGCCAGATTGTTGAGATTATATGTATAAATTAATTTTGATAAAATCTCCGATAAATGAGGAAAGTAAATTAGGCTGTGATCCAAAATCACTCCTAAATAATATGGGATATGATTACATTTCAGTCGTCTACTGCAAAAAGTTATATTCAAATTATGAGAATTTTTTGTTTAAAGGAAATCTTGATTATACTGTTTCTTCATTGGATTAAGAATAAGACCATAATTTTTGAAAAACATTTCCAATTATTGTTCATAGCCATAATGAGATATTTTTCTATTTCAGGAAAGGAACTGTTTAGAAGCCAAAGCAATATGCCTGCATAGATGAATTTCCTGCATTCTGTATCTGGAAAATGACTGATGTGTATATATGAAATAAATTAGATGAAAATGGAATCTTGTGGGTAGTACTACAATGATCATTTAGTGTTACTTGAATTTGTCTATTAGTGTTTTGTTATGTAAATTAATGATTTTCCCACATTTCAAAATTTTAGAAACTTTTAGAGGAAAATCATGTTTTCAAAAATAATCATAAGCTGAGATTTGATCAGTAAAGATAATAACACCTATTTTTAATTTATTATGAAAGCCTTTTTCAATGTATATTGTTAGAGATAAAAATTTTTCACAGCAATTTCTTTCTAGCCTAAAGCCAGACTTATATAGGTAGCTGACTCAACTATTAGCAAGATTCTTATTGACATGATTCTTTCAAAAAGGTTGCAAGGAATTCATAATAATATCAAGTGATAGTTTTTTTAGAATCATTGCTGGTTTTGTTTTGTTTTAAGACTGCCAAAGTTTTATTGGTATGCCATATTTTTAGAATATTTTCTGCATGAATAATATTTTGAATAATTCTGCCAACTAAAACTTAAGTCTTTAGTTTTTTAAAACTCTGGAAGTATTCTATCTGCTCCTCAGGCATTTTTTAATTTAAGACAATCCATAGCAATTTTGAGGTCACATCATCTACAGATTTTATCAGATTGATATTATAGGAAAATGTGAAAGATTGTACAATTCTACTGTAATAATGCTTTTCCTCATTCTATCAATCATGAGTTTAGAAGGCTGATAAATAAGATTGATAATCTGATTAGCAATGACAGTAGTGGTTTTTTAGATGTGCTTTTAAATCTACCAAGCTTTTGTAAAAGTGGCCATGCCTTACGATTACATCCCATAAATTTTATTTTTTCCATGATCTCTCTACTTTTCTTTTCTAACATCATTCAGTGATTTTATAAGTTTGTCAGCAAATTTTGGATATTTGATAAACAAAAATCAGCTATAAAAAGCACTGTTAGTTTTATTCCAGCCTGGAATGAATTGCTTACAGTATAGATAAAGGATGGATTCTCTGGCAGCTGCTATTAAAAATTAGGTAAATTTATGGGTAGTGCGAGAGAATTGGAGAGATTTTATTAATATTTTGTTCAAGATAACTTTTTTTTAAATTTCATCTCTAAAAAAAAATAACTTTCAACTGTAGGAATGAAAATTCCAAGAATAATTATGATTAGACTTGGATTATGTTGACTATGGAGAAAATAATCTAATATTAATAGTTCAGCAGGGTAATGAACTATTTTTTTGTCAAAACAAAGTATAAATCATGACTTGCTTCTGGACAATTTGTCTGATTGGACTGTTTGTCCTTGCTTGGCATCATAAAGTAAATATATATGTTAAACTCCATCTATTGTACATGGTGGCAACTTGGTTGATTTTCATTTATGTAGTCCTACAACTTATTATCAGAATTGACATCTAGAAGCAGAGAATAGGTCCAATTTTTAGTGGAGTATTTACAAACATTGCTTATGTAAAAATTATCTATCCGAATGATGATTGTAATATTATTTGAACTATCTTCAAGGAAAGTTATTTGCTTTACAGGATAATTTGTAACAAAAGTAGCCATATTGTGTTTAGAATGCATTCATTGATTAATGTAAATCCAGGAATTTTAAGAATATATGCATTTTTAGAAGAATGACAAATCTCTTGAAGTATAGTTATATCAACATTTATGCTGAAAAATTAATTAGTATTAGGTTTCCATTTTTGATTTTGATATACTTTCAATATTAAGTTGAAGTAATTTTATTCTTTAATTGCATAATTAGTCAGTCAAACTTGTTGTGTAATGATATTTGATGCCGTTAATCAGAAGAATCTTAGCTTGAAGTGATAAATCTTTAATTCAAATTGCCAAATGAGGTTCAAATCCATTTATTCACATGCCTAGATCATGTAGAGAGCAACCGCGCATCTCCACCTAACTCTACCCATCCCTAAATGACCATTTAGTGGAAGTTATTATAAATATTTCGTTTTCTAAATTCAATTATAGTCAAATTTTCCAAATAATTGTTGTTATAACATGTAGAGTTTATATGCAGAGGATAGATATATGTAATGTAAATATTTTAATATATTGAACTGGATACTATCCACTTCAAAAGTCCGATCATAACTTTTACAGTTATTTTAATGATTTAATATTTATTCTTTTACTTATTTATTTTCTTTTTTGTAATTTGTTTTGCTTAAAAATTGTAATTTAAAATCTGTTTTAAGCTAAATTTATAAAAGCTTTATAAAAAAAAAGAAAAAGAGAACTAATGTTTTGTTTTATCTTTTGGAAATTTTTTTTTTTAAATTCAAAGAAAGTTAATTGCATTTTTGTTGCTTAAATATAATCTATTTTAATTTATCTTTGGGAGCATCAGAATTATTAATTAAGATTGAGCATGAGCTAGAGATTTGCCCTGGGCTAAGTCTTATAATTACAAAAAAAAGATGATTACACGGGAGATAAGAGAGTTATATAAATAGCCCTGAGTTTAGGATGAGAGAATATTCGCATTATTCAGAAAGTATTATTCTGACTTATTCAGATTCATTCTTCAGAAGTTATTATTCAGAGTATTCTTCTGACATATTATTCTCTGTCAGATATTTCTTCGCACCCTGATTCGTATTTGCTCCTGACGCGTACATGCCAATGAGACTCTCAAATAATTTACATAGGAGTAATTATGTCCATTTTTCAGTTGACCAAATTTTACACCATTGGTTACTAAAACTCCGGAATGCGCTGCTAAGCCTACTAAAGATGGATCCTGACCTGCTAGCTGTTCCTTCGAAGATACTGTGATAGCTTAAACTAAGTCTGATTCCTCCACGTGCTTCCAAACTCGCCGCCATAAATCATTTGAAGACTTCAATCAATATTACCTGAACCCAAATGTGAATACTCATGGAACTTTCCAGCACCAAGGTAATTTCTTTTATATTCTTGCCAGGGCTAAATCTAATCTAAGTCTCCGCTCAATCTAATTGTAAATCTGTAGTCTAAATTTTCTTATAATTGTTATTTATTATTGATGTGTGCTGTATTGTTTTTAGTGATGCTATATATTTGTAATTCTAAATTGTTTTCTATTATCAGTCAGGGCATGTATCGAGAATTTATTTTTTAAACTATTTAGATTTATCATTGTTAGTTTATTTTCTTAATAAACGCTTGGGAGATATACACTCAGGTCTCGTTTTATGCGGATTTATTTAATGCGATTTTGAAGTTATGCGATTCATGTTTCTTCTTAATATTTTTGTATGCGTTTTTCTTTTATGCGATAAAAATTATTAGATCAGAAATCTAGCTCTGATAATGCGCTATTACTTTAAATATTATAAATTTCGTGGCTCACGTCATGTTTAAAGTAACAGCGCATTATTGGACTTTGACTTCTATCTAATAATTTCAATACTTTCTGCGCTTTATAATAGTACTGTAATAGATTTTATGCAATAAAGAAGTTCATAATTCATTTAAAATCAAGATTTCCTTATTTTATATATAAACATTAAATTTTACAAGATTATAATGTAAATCTGTTCAAACGTTATAGATGTCTATACTATGCACGTTGTTGTTTTTGCATTTTAAATCACATTCTATTTTTGCTTTTTAAAAAAAAGAATACGTAATCAATTAATCATTTAGTGTCCGCAAGTAATAAATTTACAAGATTATAATGTAAATCTTTTCAAACATTATAGATGCTTTTACTATGCATGTGTTTGCATTTTAAATCATATTCTATTTTTGCTTTTTAAAACGAGTATATAATCAATTAATCATTTAGTGTCTGCAAGTTTATTTTTAAAAGGTGAGTAACAGAGGTGGAAACAATTAAATTTGACAATTAAAAATTAAAATCTGATTTTTAATTGTAATTAACAATTTAAAAATTACGCAATGTGATCTGAAATTAATTTGATGTGAAACATTGAAATTTGATTTTTAAACGGAATTGATAATTAAAGACAAAAATAAGAATTTAATTTTTAATTGTTCGTGTTAATTAAATTTTTCCCAATGGTGGTGAGTAGGTGTCTTTTTATTATCGTAAGTCCAAATTCTTAATTTTTTTTTAAGTTTTAGTTTACCCTAATGGAGAGGAAAAAAAACACCCAAGAAAACGAATTTCTTTGGAAACAAAAATTTCAATTTTAGATCGCTTAGTGAAATGGGAAGATCAACAGCGATTGGAAAACATTTTAGTTTTGGTGAATCCACTATAAGAGCAATTAAAAAAAATGAGATTGGCACTAGTTATATTTCCTCTTGTGATGAATCTGATGTCTTACTAATTCACAAATGAATCTGCATATTGTCAAATAGTGACAATGATTAAAATACTATATGTGTATGAAAAAATGTAAAATACTGTAAATTATGCCTAAAAATATATTGTGTTGAATAAAATTAAATACTGTAGTTAAATAAAAAGAGTAAAAAAGTTTGTCTTGTATCAATTTTTTTCAAATTTGAAATTTTTTATTAGTCATATTTTATTTCTTTATTTTTTTAATGCGAATTTTAAAGTAATTTTACGTTGTTGCTTTGCTTTTATGCGATTTTTGAAAATTACAGTACCTATCCCCCATTTTTCAAAGTAAGTTAAATCTATTTTTGTGCGATTTCTTTTGTGCACATTTTCTGAGGAACCTATCTTCCACATAAAACGAGTCCCAGGTGTGTATAATTTTCTGAATTTCTTACCTGTTTCCTTTTGAGACATTTAAAAGTAATTAAAGCAAATTAAGTTTATGCCCATTCGTTTGGCTGGGTCTTCACCGACTGATTATGTCTGTCTTCTTAAATCAGAGATTTAATTTCTCTCAGTTTTAAATTACCTACGCCGGAGTATTTCCTAGGATTTCTATTTATGTTAAATTGGAAATTTAAGTTTTTTTCCCATACTACAGTTTTATACTCCATCGTATTCACTTACCATATTTATTTTTCTTGCATTGCAATCAACCATGGCAATCTTCAACATGGTTGCCATGCAGTACTTCTGCAGACATTATGACATCACTAGTCATTAATCTAGCGATCACCTGTGCTGGTTTTGATGATTCATACAAGAATCTTTTGTTTGTTTTAAAACTTTTTGGAATAAGGAAACCAGAGTTACTTAGATGAACCTTCAACTGAAGGAAATTCGTCCTTCCCTTTTAAAACTCTATTAGAAAAATAGCCTATGTGCCGGAGCTTTCGATGTTTTATTTTGTTCATACATGCCTTGATAGAATTTAATAAAACTACATTTATTTTATACATATCTCTGTACTTGAAAATTTGTTTTATATTAATTTTAATAAACTGTGAACTTTCTTAAATTATACTTGCTAACGTTTTCCTAGTTTTATTTTCTCAATTATCTGAACAATATTAACAAGCTCTTGCTCTTACTGGGTCTGGTCGGTGCAAATCATCATCACCATTAACTTTTGATCACGGTAAACAAATTTTTCAGCTATGCAGTGACCTTGTAGCCTTCTGTGATCAGAAGGAGAAAAATCATCCGGTACAATATTTTATGTAATATTTTATATTTTTGGTTACATTATTTTATATTTATAAAATAGTTTCAGTGGGTGATGCAATATTTTGAAGGTTCTCGAAGTAGCCTTAAGACAGGAAATTTAAAATCAATAGCAAAATCTATTACTTAATTTAGAGAAATCGCGCTTTTGAAATAAATTCATTTAAATATTTTAAATCAAAATGAAAAGTCATGCGAATCGATTTCTAAATTAGAAAAGATGCAATAGACTGATAAATTCTTGAAACTATTGCCCTGAATCTATAGAAATAGATTCAGAACAATAGCTTCAAGGATTTATCAGTCTATTGCATCTTTTATTGCACAAAAGTAAAAATATTTTTCCAGCTGATTAAGATCACGTGAGGTAATTTTGTATACACATTGCCTCAGGTGATTTTAAAAGCATTCCCAGAGAAGTCCAGCCGAGTATAATTAAGGCTTATTTTTATATCAGAAAAACAGTCAGTAAAATTAAAATTCAGTTGTTATGCCGAAACTACACTAGTTTAAATTTAAATATTATGACCAGAGGGACTTGGTCCATCTTCTCCCTATTCTTTCAAGATCATCTCTGTGCTACGATGCATGAAACTTCAAAATTTATACTAATTTATTTCACTTTTAATAGGCAAATGTCAAAGGATTCATTCCATTAACATTTGATAAAAATTTTTGTAGTGGAGATTTTATAATTGTGTAAGTGTTAGATGACTTCATTAGTTTTATTAATTTTCATTCAGTGAGATAATAAAAATTAAAGAGATTGTTGTTTTTAAATTTGTAAAAAGAATAATATATTTTAATCACTAAACATGAAAATAATAAAAGCATAATCTAATCATTACTTCCAACTATGTTTAAAATTATACTAACACACACATATATATGATACCCACTGGTTGATTAATATAACTTAATACTAGGTTAATAAATATAATGTATAAATTAACAAAGTAACATACAAAAGGTTTATCTGTATTTTACATAAATCTAACATAAAAGTTTTATCCAATTTGAAGTATTTAATAATGAATTTCTAGTCATTTTTTTCATTTTCTGTTCATGAGGTTTTAGAACCGTTTCTATATATTTCTGCATCACTGATTCCAAACCTGAAATCCATTTTTTTGGTGCATGCTCTAGTTTTTATGCAATTTTAATTTCTTTTTTTTTTTTACAGTTAATGGCATGCATTGGGTTTTCAAATTGGAGTTAAAGAGCAATGACTCTTGGATTGAACATAACCATAAGGCAATTAATGTTTTACAAACATCCTTTTACATAATTGTTGTTTAAGCACTTATTTTTATAGCGCTGTGCTTTATAAATTGTAATACATTAAAGATCAGCATTTTCAAGCTATTGTGCATGCGCTTTTTACGAGCGTTAATAATAAATTAATACTGTCACTCCCAACACAAGATATAGTATTTAAGAAAGAATAAAATGAATCCACTTATTCTTTCCAACCCAAATGCCATACTGTCACTCCCAACACAAGATATCGTATTTAAGAAAGAATAAATGGATTCATTTTATTCTTTCTTAAATACTATATCTTGTGTTGGGAGTGACAGTATACGTTTATTATTAACACTCGTAAAAAGCGCATGCACAATAGCTTGAAAAGGCTGATCTTTAATGTATTATAATTGTTGTTTTTAAATGAAAGAAATTATTATCTGATAAAAACATCCTCTTATTTTGTTTTTAATTTGAATCAGGGCTTCTTCGAGAAGGTGTAAATGTAAGAATAGTCCTGACACCTTTGATTATATATGTGGCTGTTACACACTTCAACATCAAAGGCGCAATATTTCATTATTTGTGACTTGTGCACATATTGCCTATTTTCAAATTTCTCTTGGCGATCAAGACAAGAATTGGGCTCCTCATATTGTGTGTCATAATTGTGAGGAAATGCTTCGTGACTGGACAAAAGGAAAATGCAAAGGAATGCCTTTTGGTATTCCTATGGTTTGGTGTGAATCTAAGGACCACAAGCAGTGACTGTTATTTCTGTCTGATCCATACAAAGGGTATCAGCAAGAAAAAAATGGCATATGATCGCATATCCTAAAATTCCTTCAGCAATATGATTAATCCCACACTCGGTTCCAGTTTTCAATGGTTTTATTTCTTCTAAGGACAAAGAAAGTGAACATGGTGATCAAGTTTATTTTAATAAGATGCACTAGGAAATGGTTGTAGAATCTGAAGGGTCTTCTTCTGATGTTAAGCAGTCATTAACCCCTCAGCACTTTAGCCAACCCGAATTGAATGACTTAGTAAGAGATTTGGATACATTTGATGTAACATGAGCATTAAGATTCACTTCCTCACCAGTCACCATGATAATTTTTCCGAAAATCTTGGAGCTGTTAATGATGAGCAGGTAGAACACTTCCATCAAGATCTGAAGACAATGGAAGAGCA
Organism: Epiperipatus broadwayi; assembly: GCA_028023455.1. Classification (NCBI taxonomy): domain Eukaryota; kingdom Metazoa; phylum Onychophora; class Udeonychophora; order Euonychophora; family Peripatidae; genus Epiperipatus; species Epiperipatus broadwayi. The sequence goes on from JAQFVV010000060.1 coordinate 2,162,122, forward strand.
TTATCAGGGACGATGGGCTAGAAATATGATGGCAGATTACTGTTGGAGCATCAAATGAGATTGTCCTCAACAAGTACACAAACACAAGAGTTACAAATGCAAATTTTTGCCTGAATAGAATTTAAATAAGTTTTGCGCAAATTTTATGATTAAAATAAAATGTTTTAATGTATTCTATTATGAAATTGTAGACAAATTCTGATGCAATCATATCTTTTTGTATATTAGTGTATTTACTGCATTATATAAATTATTATATTTTCACAAAAATGATGCCTAAGAAGACATTCCACTTCATTATGTTAAACTAAATGTTGAAAATATTACAATAAGATGAAAAATCTTAAATTGCAAAAGAACTGTAGCTCACAGAGAAAAGCTAATGTCAGATTTGAGATCAGCACACTCGAATTAAGTAACAACAAATGTTTTTGTGGATGCAACAAAATTTTTGTTCCCAGTGAAAGAAAATAATAGTTTACCTTCATTTTATTGCAACTGTTTTTTTCTTCCTTGAATAAAAATATGATTGAGACGGGTGTGTAGATGCATAGTAGAATATAAGCACAATAACGATTATCAAGGCAACATTTCACAGCAGGATCAAAGGTGACACCGGCGGACAAAGGAATCTCGCCACACATTTGGGCATTTGCTATGGCAAAAGTGAAAGTTTCCACTTGGTCACACATCCCATTCAAATTGTTTCACTATTTATCACTCTACTGCACTTATTACAATTTGTTACAACTCAGGAGCAACAATACTCATGGTCACTTTTTATATTCCCCTTCTATCTCCCATGTGTGTTTCGTCTCATTTTTTCTTTTTCAGGAATATATTTTTCACATCTCGTTATTTTCAATTAATCCTTAAAATTGTTTACAAAGTATATTTATTAATTTTCTATTCTAAATTTAGTATGCATTTCTTGCTAGATATCAACAGTTCTTTATAACAGTGCAAACTGTGCACTTTCAGGAAAAATTCAAAGTTAGATTTTAAGAATAATTTATACATATTTTTTTATATTTTTTCCCCTCCCCTATTAAGATTACATTCCTAAGAATTTTTTGTATTGTATGTAGACATTTAATCGCCATCTTTAATTGGATCAAATCTCTTCTTTTTTTTCAAAGATATGATATCTACATTTTTTCTATAATTAAAAATAATTAGATCAAATGTCTATTTTAATTAGATAAGTACATTTTCTTATCTTAATTTCGGTGTGGACTCATATATATATATTGTGCCAGGCACGTTTGATGTGGCCAAGCACAAGTTAAGGTTAAATGTATAAATGGTCTAAAATATTTAAAAAGCCATTAAAGAGGGGGGGGGGTGTTATACAATTTATATAATCAATATTCATTATAAATTGAGAGAGAGAGAACTGTGGCTATAATATAAACTCACACACACATATGTTTAAAGCCGATATTTAAAGGCTTAGAAATATGCATTTGTAAATTTGATTGTTTATTTTTATTATTTTTTTTTAAGAAAAAGAAACTCCAAAATGTAATTATAATTTTGAAGATTTTTGTTTTGTTTGTTAAAGAAATGCTAACACGTTTATTTACAATTTGTTAGTACGTATTTATTTATTTTTTTTGTGAGTGCTTACAATCAATGTAAAAGGGAGAATTTAACATACTATTATTTAAAAATAATTTCAAAATCGGAGTTTTAATGGATATTTTTATCTTCAGTTGCATTTGAGCAAGGGGGACGACGACATTGTTTTAAATTTAGAAACAGCCTAAAGGCATTCTGGTTTCCTGTCCACTCTAAAATAATTTTAACTGGACAAAAAGACTTTAATTAAACTTGTGATAATGCATGGAGAGAGGAATGTTCAATTTATATAAAACATTCTTTTTGTTGAAAAAAACTTCGATTGTGATATTGGAATTAATAAAAAGTAAAAAGATGTTATCATTTATTAAAATTGTCACCAGAGATATTGAGATCTGAATGGATATAAATAAAACTAATTGGAAATGAAATTTTTGAGATCACTTGGGAGATTACATTGGAATGCTTTACGAATCGGCTAAACCAATTAGTAAAAAATCAATTCAATAAGATTTAATTATTTAATTTTTGTGTCGTGGAGGGGATACCTGAATTGAGATTGTATTGAAAAGGGATATCTGTTCTGAAGTTGCGAGAGGGCAGTTTACCTTTGCTTTTTGAAGAGAGAAGTTCACCTTTGCTTTTTCAAAGAGAGCAGTTCACCTTTGCTTTTTCCAAAGAGAGCGGTTTATCTTTGCTTTTTCAAAGAGAGCAGTTCACATTTGTTTTACTGTTAAAAAGACGAATCTTATTGGGAGCCTATTTCTAATTTTGGAAAGCTAATGCTATTCTGGGAAACACGTGAAGTCATGCAACTTTTTAATCATTCTGATTCTAGTACCTTGTAATCCGGAAGATTTATTCTAATAAAAAGAAAAAGAAATAATACTCATTCTGTCATTCTAGATCAACGGACATTAATCCAGGCCATCATTCAAATAATCTAGCAGTTAACCAGTCAGTTGATGCTGATGGAAGCTTAACTACAACACGCCATCAAAGCCTGTAGTTAACCTAGGATTCATAAAACAAGAAAGGATGATTTATAGTGTTAATATCCTGTTTAATATCCGTCCCTCCAACTTGAAGATGCCAATCAAGCATTCGCCTGCATATAAAATGATTATGGAGTAGAGGCCCACTTCAGTGCATCCGTCCAGCTCCGCTCCTGCCGTCCCAACAGAATGTAAAGGCTGAGATCCCCAAACACCAAAATGATGATGACTAATTCTATGAACTTGTACCACCGTCAAGTTCAGCCCTTGTTGCAGTCGATGAACAGATAGACAGCCCACTCAAAACACATAGAAGAACGAAACCTACAAACTGTGTCAGGTATACTATTTTTTTTGTGTGTGTGTGTGTGTGTTTATTTTATAACAAGTTAATACCCATTTCATAAATATGTTTTATGTAAATACGCAAACCAATACACCTTGTATGTAACATTAATTTTTCCTTATTTGCTTAATACACGGGTTTGAGTTTATAATCCACAGAGCACTATCTCTCCCATATTAATTATTTAATATACTTTTATTATTAAGAAAGAAATTTCCTTTATTTAGTTTAACAATTATTTTGACAAGTATTTCCATATGCTTATAATTTGTTTTATAAAAATGATGTATGTATTGTATGATTTTCATTATATATTTATTCAATTTGGGAACTTTGATTTTATATTTATGTTATAAATGGTAGGGAATATTGGGTTAATAAAAGATATTATAATTCTAAAGTGACTACTGCCATATATTTTATTTTTTTTATCATTTACTTTCTCTAACCCTCATATTAATTAGTTATGCGAGTTTTCCGATCCCCATTCTTTTAACTGAGTATAAGAGTATGCTGAGCTAGCGAATGGGATACCTTCTTACCGGGTCCTAAATCTTTATTTTCACGAGGATACTTATTTATTATTTTTGTATGAATAATTATTTATCGGCACATATGCCCTAATGTTATTTGAACTTGCATATCTTTTCAGGAGGAGAGTTAAATTTCCTTCTGAGAGTGGCATGAGGGGTTGGTTTAGAGTCATCCCCCAAAGATATGTAAGAATCAATCTTTCTATAAGTATCTTCTGTGTCCGTAGCACTATTATGGTAAAGTCTTTGAATTTCTTCTTACTCCGGAATGTCACCATATTTCTTGTCATGTTCGATTTATGTGCATGCTCATATTAACGGAGTAAGAGTTAACCGGTATGATGTTTATATATATATTACTACTACTACCACTATCACTGCCTCCTCCTCCCCTCTTTTTTCACTTCCTCTTCGTTCTTGCTAAAATATAATTATGAAATTATTCCTTATCTAAGCCATCTTCCCCCTTTTCCTCGTGAAACTTTAGTACACGTACAATAAATGTTGCATAGCAAAAAGTTTTCAAAACTTGTAACATTTATTGTGTTGGTATTTGTTACCAAACAATATTAGTCCATTTGGAATACAAATGTATGGCTCGTAAAAATATGTGTCTGTTGAATGGTCTGGCATGGTCTATCTTTCTCATCTTTTTGTTTTATCTGTTCAAGGTTGGAACTCTTTAGGCCATAGCTTTGTTTTTTGGAAGGCTTGCCATTTTCTTATAGTTTGTTCTATTCACTATTTATATCTGGCCATCAAACTTACAAATTAGTTAGTTCCTTCATACATACAATCCCAGGGTATCCTTAATATAGCTGTTGTAATATATATTTTCTTCCCTTGGTTAGTAATCAATACCTCGTCTGTCATTAAAATGCACTTGTGACATATGAACAAACTTGCTTGAGCATCTCAAATTTGTGGTATTAAATAGCATGGTCTGTTCTTAGGCCATCAAACACTACAAGTTTATAGCTTTCACCATTGCTTGTCCATTTTTTTTTTTAAGTTTAATAATTAGTCTTTTTAGACTTATATAGCAGTAGAAATTTATTCTGGACTTTAATTTTTCATTTAGCTGTTTTAACGTATTCAGTGCTTATTCCTAGAGGTCAGAACCAGCTATGTATAAGTAATACATTTTTAAGGTGGCTATTTACTTTTACAAGCTCTAATATATATGTCACTATTAATTAGTTTTTTTAATTTGAATCTTATTGGCGCTTTTACTGATGGTTGTCCAATATTTAAATGACATGAGTGATATGCTTGCTCTTTGATCCTCCTTTATCTATTTTCATTTTTATTATTTGATTACATATTTTAACTTTTATTTCACTTTTTTTTATTATCTTTTACGTTCATGGTATTCTTCATTACTTTTTTTTTAATTTATGGGTAAATCTGCTTTTGCAATTTGTTGTTTTTTATTGCAAACCTTTGACAAATAGCTGTCAAGCCACAGTTTAAAACATTTATATGCTTTAAACTTGCCTAATTTTTAACATGACCTTCTTTCTGCCGCATTAGCAGATACTGGTCTCCTATGTTGCTTGTTTCATCACCACACTCACCCGGGTACTTGAATTTGCTTCCTCAGTCACATTTAAAAAAATTTTTTCCTATGGTACAGGACAGTTCCATGTGCTATCTCTCACCGTTCAATGGCAACATTATATGTTAGCATAGATTCCCTTAGCAGTATTTGTCTAAGCTTCTTGTCTCTCATGCCCCAGAACAACTAATCTAATAGCATATCTTCTTTATAATCTCTAAATTTTCATTCCTTCACTAAATTTCACAATCCCAAATCATATCTCCATACATTTTCATTTGGTGCCCGCATTTTGTTACAAAGATGCACATATGTTTGAAATAGGCTTTAATTTTTTCAGCAATACTTCCATAAAGTAATTCTTCAGGTGATTTGGAATCATACAAGTGGTTTGCTAATTGCAGGACATTCTGTTCTGATATTCATGTAGGGTGGCGACTTTCAATTTGTCATTACTAATACTGTTGATTATTGTAAATTTTTCATCATAATTCATGAATATCTGTCACTGTCCTGGATTGCTGACATCAAAAGGTGCTATTGCATTATTGTTTATTTCTCTCTACATATAATACATATATATATCCACGTTAATACCTAATATGTGCAGCAGCTTCTGATAACTGTGCCACTGATATTCACAAGTTTAAAACTGGTAACTGTGGCAATTGATATGTAAGGGGCTAAACTTTAATCTAGCAGCCATACTCTCATTAGTTATTTTTTAGAAAATAATATTAATTACTTAATACAGAGTATTATTCATATATATGAATTAGTAGTTAGTTAGTATTTTCATCTAGCAGCCACTTTCTTTTGTCATTTTCTGATTACAGTGGCAGCATTTAAACTATGAGTTAGAAAGTTAAAATATAGTTAAAAGTTATGAACAGTAGCATTTCTGCAAAACATAAAAGCTGCAATGAAAATATATACAATCATACTTTAATTGCTATAAATAACTTGATGTAACTCTTTTCAGTGGATCTTTTGCCAAAGTCTTAAAATAAATTTGTGATTTCTGATACAATACATTACTGTTTATTACAATAGGCAGTTTTCATTAAATACTTAACTCTTATTATGAATTTAATATCAGCAATTTCAGAAGCACAAGTAATTGATAATAAGTCTTTTTCAACTTTATTTAAAGTTTTCAAATACAAACAAACGACACAAGTTGATAGATTACACAATGTTTCGAGTTTCAGCAACATCGGAAGAAGAGCAGAGAGTAATACCTTATGAACATTGTGTAATTTACTAATCTGTGTTGTCTATTTATGTGTTATTACTGTGTTTGTATTTGAAAAGTTTAAATATTAAAAAAAAAAGATATTTTCTTTGTAAATTAGAAAGTCAATAGTTTATTTAAAATAGCACTAAAGATCAAGGAAAATGACTTGATATTCATTCTTTTAATTTGATTTTTTGCTAAATTGTCTATGTGTATATCAATACTCTCTAATATAATATGTAACTGTCTTATGGAACATTGTTTTTATTCATGCCTTCCATTCAAAATTTAATGCTTTTTTTCAGGATGACCTTCAGGATTTTCAGCAATATAAGTCATCTTAGCAAAAATCTTTATTTTTTACTAGTTCATGAATTAAAAATTTATTCTTATTTAATATCCGTTAATTTTTGTACATTTTTTTTTTTAATAAATAAATTATTATTTAAATAAAAATACTTAAGAACTTTTTAGGTTTGGCTGAATTTTTATCATCATTAATTTGCACTTTGGGTTCATTTTAAATGAATTTTAATTTTCAAATTTATTGCAGTAAAATATCATGTCAGCTAGTGCTGATGCTGTGGTCACAAAACATGATTAGATGCATGAATCTGATAGAAAAGAAAATGATTGCTGTTCTGCAAGCAAGTAATATTAGCATAAAATTTATGAATTTCTAACGTATTTAATTTTTTTTTGTCAAAGGAGAAATTTTGAAATTGTGAATATGGCAGTCAAATTGTACATTTTAAATTTATATCTGGTAATTAATGGATATACTCACAGAAAAAGTAGTTTTTTTTTAATAATTTTATTACTGCCTAGCATGCTTTCAAACTATCTTTTCTGTGAGTATATTCATTAATTACCAAATATTACGTTGTCTCACAAAAGAAGAAAATTATTAGCAATTGAATATTTTAAAGTTATATATATATATATATATTCAATTAGTACATATTATACAAATTTATTTTATTAATAAAATAAATTTGTATAGTATATATTAATTATTTATAAATTTATGTATAAACTACTCCCAAACTTTAGATAACATTTTTTTTTTTAAATTTCCACAATATAATAAGAATGGAGAGTTTATTGCTGGATTCACAAATCTTGCAAAAAAAATAAATAAATCTGGAACCAGAATTCTGAATTAATGTTGTTTTTTCCATAAAATCTAAATAATAAGATGAAATTTCCAAAAGTATTTTTTGGAAAATAGAATTATTTATTATTTTGATGAATTTAAAAAAAAAAAAAAATTCTAATCAATCTATTATTCAATTTTACTATTTTTTTTTTTACAGCAAAACAAAGAAACAAAATAGAAGTAATTCATTTAGGTTTTAAAATAAGAGATAAATTATTTATTTACTAAAAGTGAATACTGATATTATTAATTTATTTGTAATTCCATACTATTTTTGATAAGACTATATATATTTCTATATTTATTATCACTTTTTAATTAATTTATTTTTTGTCCTTTTTTTTTTTTAAATTTGTGTATACACTTGCATAGGTTCTAAATTTCACTTGACAATTTTATTTAGTTACCATTTACACTCCTTTTATAATATATACGTAATATATCCCAATGAAAAGATAATTGATCCAAGCTGTCTAGAGCAACATTTTTGAATTAACGCATGTCTTATGTAGTGATATAGTTTAGCTTTTCATCAAAATTTTTTTAAGGTACTAAGATGTATCTATTTCAGATTACAATATGTAATGTGATTTTGTTGTACGTTTGTAAATGTGCTAACATTAATTTTTTTTTAATTGAGCAAAATTGCTAAATTAAATATTTGAATGAAGTGTTCTGTTTAATTGCTGAACTTTATTGTTAAGGACATATGCATTGATTCAAAGATAATCTGCAGACAATTTGAGAAGAGAAACAATCTATCTTTTCACTGGGATATACTATGCCTATATATATACACACACTGATTTCCTCTTATCAAAATATTTTTTATTAATGTGTATATTAATATTTATTAAAAACTACATATTTATGTATCTATACCCAGTAAATTGATACAACATATACATTTTTTTTTTTCAATTTTTTACATTTACACAGTTATATATTTGCAAATTAGTTTATTTTTTTAATATAATTATATGAGATGTTCTGATAGGGTATAGTCCGTAAGTAATAAACAAACAGCAGGTGGGGGGGGGGGGTAGTTTTGAAATATGATATTAATATTAATGAGAAATCTAAGGAAAGCAAAGAGAATATTGTTTTCAGGATTAATATTACATTTGCCATTATTGGTTATAGAAATATTGTAAAATTGTGTACAAGAATAATGCAAACTGCAAACAAACTAAAAACATAAAAAAATTAATAATAGAAATGTAAAAAATGGTTAAATTCTGTAGGAATCAAGCTTAACCTGATTATGACTATTGACAACTGTCTAATTCAAACCCACAATATTTGAAGCAGTTGACAGTTTAAATGTCTGATGGAACAAAATGATTTTAAATTGAAGTTTACAGTTCAATTTATATGACACATTATTATTTTTTTTATTTTGTGCTTAATGGCTCATTATTTCTGCACAATTTCTATTCATATATATATATCTATAGCTAGTTTAATTAAATTGCAAACAATTCTTGTATTTTTCTGTAAGACATTCACATGATCTATTCACTCACAAAAACGTTTTTTCAAAATTATCGTATTAGATAATTCATCGGTGTTATGAATTTAGATAGTAATTGCTTATTTGACATTTTGTCATCTTAATGATAATTCTTTATAAGTCACTTGGGATCACATGGATATTAAAGTTGGCTCATGGTGCAAGTTAGTAAATTCAGCTGAGTCTAAAAATAAGATTGTGATTTAATATATAACACATTTATTATATGGTATATGAATATGGGATTCTCTAAAAACATTCTATTTTGTGTTAGAAATGACAATAATATACACATTTTATATATACAAAATACAAATTTTGTATTAAACATCATACTTTCTCACACTGTGAAAAGTTTTTAAATTGGTTAATGTTTTAATTCATTTATTTATTTATTTTCACCTTTCATTATTATTAATATTACTATTGTTTCTTATTATATGTAATTCTAGATTGTCATTTCATTTATTTTACCTTTTGTCTTTATATACAAAAATAAAAGTACAAATAAAATAATTAAAATTATTATGAATATGAAATTTATAAAAATCATGCAAAATCTTTTTCTCTCTTTTTTTGTCAAACATTTTTTGAAACTTAATTTTTTAGTGATAATCTGGAGTAATCGAATAAGTGCATAATGACAGACAGACTTAAGTTAATATTCCATTTTACATGTTTTATGCTTTTGATAAAAATATATTTTGAATTTATAATTTTTTTTAAAACCTTGTTTAATTATTTCATTTCATAAATAGAATGATCTACTTTATCATTGTTTTCTAAATTTTATTTTAAAAACTTTCTTTATAATTTTATATTTTGGAATATTGAAATGAGCAAAAAAAATTAAACTTTGTGGCTAATTATTCTAAACTATAAAATATATAAAATGCGCTAAAACACACAAAGTTGAAGAGAAAGAAATATTAATACAGGTAGATACAAACTAAATATCTGTATCTATGTATGTGGCTAAGCACTTTTGAAGGTCAGAGTCCTCATATTCATAGCCATCTTGTAAATAAATAAATTGATTAAGAGCGATGCAAATTTATGCAAATGAGATAGTTACGTTTTCCATTTCCTAGAGATCTTATAACAAGTCTTTTCTGTTTATCGAGTTGTTATCTTTAGCGATATAGTAAGCCTTCTTTATCTTTCTCTTGAGATCATGCCGCTCTCTGCAAACAACCACTGGGTCTTTAGGTTGGCAATCATGACCAGCTGAGCTGCGGTGCTGTGTGAAATCCGAACTACAAGAAGTGTCTGTTATAGGAGTATGTGAGTTGAGATAGCCTAATAAACATCAAACATTTATAATAATAAACATTTTACAAATAAAATATACTTTCATGAATGAATCAATGTAATAAAACATATTAATATTTATTTTATTATGATCTTTTATCAATATTTTCTTTTTTTTACTTTTTAATTCAGAATTAATGGAGACTCCAACATTTAAGCGATTTAATAGTGCAATAGATAGTGTATTAGAAAATTCTGAAGAATATGATCTTGTTGCTGAAGCAGGTAATTATTTTTGTCATGGGTTTAAAAATGGGTGTAATCCATATGCAAAAACTATTTTAAGTATAATATAATTTCTCCCCACACCATGGTGTTTTAAAATGTGTATGGTTTTTTTATAATTTTGTACATATTTAAGAATGATTAAAAACACCCTTTACTTTTGTTGTATAGTAGTGCAATTGCTGAGACATTTATGATTAAATCTGATTATGTGTTTTGAGAATTGCATTATTATTATGATGATGATTCAAACAGAAATTTTATTCAGACTAAAAAAACAAGATTACATTAAGACTTTCTGTATACATGTGCTTACATTGGTATTTATGAGGATTATGTATATTGTATCTAATTAAATACTTTACGAGTCTTTACAGATATAAACTGGGTGAGGAATGGTTTGTCTGTGATAACTTATATTACAAATTTTACATGGCTTTTGTTAGGATTTGTTAGTCCATTGGTTTGTTTTAAATTGTTTCTCAAAGTTATCTTACTTTGTACATTTGGGATAACTAATACACATGTATATGGTACATATTTTTAATTACATATATTCTTTGTAATAGTTTGATAGTCTTCAGATATTAGTTTTGGCCTATTATCATACTGAAAACCTTGAGTATGTTTTATTATCATATATCAGTTATTGATTTTTGTGTTGTCCATTTTCTTGCATTCTTTTTTTGAATATAGTGATACTATGGTTTGTAAGTTTCTAACTTGCAATCTTGATTAGTTATGTTAAAGCTGTATTTGAAAGTTTTTGTTCAGCCTTTGTGTTTATGTGGATTTTTTGAACCATTTTTTAGCTGCTTCCTTTGAAAAATGACAAAACATTAATTGATTAGAGATTTGATTATTGTCTTAAAAGTGACGAAGTGGCTACAAAAATACCTAGGCATGCTATTTTATTGTCTCCATTTTTTAATTGTGCTAATTTGTTATGTAATATTGATATATGTTGCCATATTGTCAAAAGCGAATGTCCATCATATGTACCAGAATGCATAGAACACGAAAGTTTCTGAACGGACTGTAGGAATGGATGTTCTGATGTATGCACTGATGATATCCTGCAATGAAATGTTTGATTATCTATATGTGTTAGTTAGTTATTTCCAAATGTTGTTTAATGCTGAGCAATTGTAAAACAGATGTTGCTAAGTTTCTTCTGCTTGGTGGCATAGTGTGTAGAACGGATATATTTTGATATACAAACATCTGTATTTTAGGAAGTGTGATGTTGGTAAGGCATATAGATTTAATCTAAGGAAGAAATCAAAAAATTTATGTAGCATTCTTTGAAGTTTTTAAGCAGCAGTTGGTTGTTGATTTCCTGAGTGGATATGTCTAGTGCATGTCCTGATATACCACAGGATTGATCTATGAATATTTTGTTGCTGTTTGCAGTGATATTTGAGTAGTGGGGTTTTTAGTTGGTTGATAACTGATGATAGATAGAAGTGTGAAGGTGGAGGTTTGTCTGTGGGTATTATCAGGATTAGACATTGAAGTTCTGGGAAATGTCTGAGGGTGGCTATAAAGTTTTGCAGTCTTCTGTATTTGAAAAATATATATGTTGTGTAGTCCCAATCTATTATATATATTGTTGGGTGTCTTAAGCATTCACAGATATTGACACCCTTTTTCTAATCCGTTGAAGTTTATTACAATATGAAGATATTTTTTGATGTGAAAGCGTAGGAGAACTGAATTATGGGAGAATAGTAAATTATTTTGGTGGTCACTAGTTGATTGAACAATTATACTTTGGGTTATATTGAGAGGTATGTTTTTGATAGAGAAGTATTGATAAGTTCTGTTTCGTCTTCTACTTGTTCTGGATTTTGTGTTTCATTGCGTTTGTTTCCACATGAAAGGGAAAGCTGAGGAAAGCGAATGGTTTGTCTTGAATAATTTGTGTGCATGACTTACTGGTGGAGAGTGACTAGGCAGCAATCTTATTCTGATTAAACTTAAGTTGGTGTGTTGATTTAAAATCTTAAAAAGTATTTTTTGTAGTATTGGTATCTGCTTTCTAGAAGGGAGGAATTCTATAATGTCATCCATACATGCAATGGAGGCTATATGTTGTGATGGGCCTGGTATCTAGATGCCTTTGATACTCTGTTGGATTTTAAATATGAGCGGGTTGATGTAAAAGGTAAATATTAGTGATATGGATTGTATGGGGATCAATGATGGAGAATTTTTGCCGTTGAGCATGATATGAATTTCACGGCTGAGTAGCAGGTTAGTGAGCAAATACAGGTAAGTGCATGGGATTGTAGTATCAGCCAACATATTAATTAGTGTATTAATGCTGACTGAATTGAAAGCTGCTTCTGTATCAAGTTGGACTGTAATTGGCATACCTTTTCCAGTCCTGTACAGTGTTCAAGACTATTTTGAAGATCATCGCAACTTGTGCAATAGATGATTGTTTCCTTGCAAACTGGCTTTGTGAAATTAGTGATAAAATGTATATCTTTAAGCTTGTAAGCACTTTTTCAATTATTTTGATAGCAAATGGCTTCATTGAGATAGGACAGAAGGTTGCAGAGGATTGGTAGTGAGGCTTGTTTTGTTGAAGGAGACTTGCAATTGGATGTCATGTAGCTTCTGTGATAGTTAATTTGCAAGGTTGCACACTTTAACTGATCGAAATGCACCAAGACAAATTTTGGGATGATGTGTTCCTGGGTGACATGTATTAGGTATTGTGGTCAATTTAGTGGCAAATTCTGTGATGTAAAATGGGGTGTTTGTTTTTGGTTTTCCAAAAACATCATAAAGGGACTTGAATGGGTAATATGTTTGTAACTTGTTTGAAATGATGATCAATTGGTTTTAACATATTATTGCTTGCATATGTGACTTCCTCAGCTGTTAGTGCCATTGACACTGATGGTGGATGAGTACCACAGGGCCCATCGAGTATATTTCCTTGTCCATGTATATGTATGTTGTTGGCCGAGGTAGGTTTTACTTTTTTTTTTTTATTGCTAGATAGTTCTTAGAATTGTTGCAGATATTTGTTGTATGTTTGAGTAAGCTTGCATATGTGTTGTTGGCTGGTAGGTGTTGAGTTCAACATTGAAATAAGTCTATGTATTTTATTAGCCAAAGCTAGTAGTTTGGGGAAGGGGATGTGTGTGTGATATGATTTATATTGAATGATAAAATATTTATGAATATTAGATATCTTTGGATGGAGGTAAGTTTCATATTTTTGATTTTCTGAAGCTATATGTCTCTGAGAAAATAAATTCTAGAATGCCACTAGGAAGCAGAATTCTAATGGTTTTCTTATCTGTAAGTGCAGCTGTCTGAATTTTCACCAGGTTAATCAACATGGTTTGTGCAGAGTGATCAGAGAAAGGGAAAAAAGGTTGGTGTTTAGGCTGATTAGATAGTGTAATTTAGGTGAGTAGAAACACGGGTCAATCCATGATGTATGACAATCATTATGAAATGTAATTGTATCGCTTGGCAGAAAGCCCTCTACACTCATAAGTGGTATTGATATTTGATGTAGTAGCCACTTTGATATAAAGTCTTGATTTTCATATTGAAATCACTGATTAGTATGGTTGGATGTGAACTAGAACCAAGTAATGAGTTTGTGTTTAGTATAATGTTTGATATAATTGCAGGACCAGAGGGATGTATACAAATATGATGTTTAGTGTGATGATGAACAGTTACATCTATATATATGATTTTGAATGACTGAAATGGACAATCTGGTATTATAAGGAGTCCGGTGTCCCTGAGAAGGATGATGTGTCTCTAGAGCATGTGCAGTAACCTTGTGAGGAGTCAGTCTGTGGGCATTATAGATTTCAGTTTCAAGATAGTCTAGAATATGAGGTTGTGTGATCTTTATCTGTTGTTTCAGCTAATGTATTTTGGTGATTCAGTCCTCTAATATTAAATGCTGTCATTTTTAATTTCATAGGTTTTTATTCCGTGATTTTAGCTGGTATAATTTATTGATAAATAATAATAATTATTATTATTGTTATTTCTCCTTCCCTCCTTCTTCAAAGAATAAACTTTATTGAGACTCAAAAAGGGTTACATAAATTACATTTGAATATATGAGTTATTAGATACAAATTGATTCATGATATTATATTTGTAATAAAGTTTTACAATCTTGATTGTGATAGAAAACATGATTTACATTAATTAATAGAAAATTAATTATTAGATAACAAGATACATATATCAAATTAGGTTTACGTAGAATTTTTAAATGTGATATTGAGAAAAATATGTGGAAACACATGATAGTATGATTGAAAACATATGTTGGAGGGTTTGAAGTTGGTGTTAGATTGAAATTAGGCTCATTTGGTGTGAGTACTATAGTTTTCATAGCTAAGTCTTAATGTTCATTTGCTACATAAGTTCCATGTGAAAAAAAAGCCAAAAATACTAGTTAGTATGAATTGCATCTTGGGAAAATGGAGATATACTGGTTCAGCATGAATTGCTTCCTGAGAGAATTAAAAGACCCTAGTATGCATACATTGCATCTTGGAAAAACAGAAAAATATTAGCATGAATAGCATTCTGGGAAAATCGAAAAATACTAGTTCAACATGGATTGTATATTCGGAAAATGAAAAAACAGTAGTCAGCCTGAATTGCATCTGAGAATATGAAAAGACACTAGTCAGCATGAACTGCATTCTGAGAAAATAGGAAAGTACCATTTTACATGAATTGAATCCTTTGAAGTTCATTTTTCTTGAGCTTGACTGGTCCAGTTAGATAGCCTTCTCTGTTATGGAACTATTGTAATGAGTGTAGGGAACAGTTTTTGTGTAGTTAGTTGTATTATGAAGCAAGTGAAATACTATGAAGGTTGTTAGTAGTGCCTACTGTGGATTCTGGCCACTTATAGGTTTGACTGCTTTCTAATGAGTGACCAGGTCATCACAAAGATGTCCCGCTGGGGGGACGATGACTATGTTGTTATCCTATGAACTTAACTTGGTTTACTTTATTGATAAGGGTGTATGGAGGCTTCCTAATGTTACCTAACAAGAAGGTGCAACCGGTACATCAAAAGGCAAACAGGGCAAATGTAGGTGCATGCGCTGCAGGAATGTTTAATCTTTGGAAGGACTGAGTTTTATTGTGGATGGAAGTTGCGGGCTATTAACATAGTTTGTCATGTAGAGTTTAGTGCTTGGCAGTCATTGAGAAGGTGTGTTCCCCTTGGCTTCATGGTATAGCCTACAGAATGGGTTGATATTTTTATACAGATGACGATACTGCAGAAAAAATGATGTTAGAAGTGCATACTGGTTGAGTCTTATTAGAAAGTCAAAAAACTTCAATTCCTGTGCTTATATTTTAAATTGGTAGAGAAGGTGATGTTTATTTATTCCAAGCATGGGGATGGGTAATTATTGTTATGGTGTGGTTAAAGAAGGTTATATGTTTGCCAATAAGTGTACTTGAAATTGTGAGAGAAGCTGATCTGGTTGGTGTTACCTAGAATTGAGCAAATAAAGTCTGTGAGATATGGTGTTGAAGGAGGAAGCTTATCTTTAAGGATTGCTTTCAGCAGGCCCTGGAGGTCTTGGAACTGGTTGGCGATAGATGCTCTTAAGTTAATGGCTTTTTGTTAATAGAACACTTGAATGCTATATAGGCCTAAACTGTTGTACAAGGATTGGCAGTTGAACCATTTTATGAATATTGATACAGTCTTGCGGCCCCAGAACAATTTGTTGCACATGGATTTAATGGTGGAAATAAACATTTTTGAAAATTTGATAATAAGTGTTAGTATCTGATTTTTGTCATAACAGGAGTATTGAATAGGTATACTTTGGAGTAAATTAATAGATATGCCTTAGAATGTGAGCTGGTAATTTGCATTACAGAATCTTGTAACTTGCTTTTTAGATAAACATTCATTAGCGACTCATTCAAAACGATCCTATGAATGTGATCAATGTGACTATAAAGCAATGCAATTTTATCATTTACTTATACGCAGATTTATTCATGTGAAGCAAAAAGGAAATACATTTAAGTGTGAACATTGTCCACATATTTCAGAAACAATTGAAGAATTTGTTTCACACAAAGATACACATAAAAATGATTTAACCTGCGATCAGTGTGATTTTAAAACTTCTGTACAAAGTAAGATGATTAATCATGTATTAATTCATAAAGAGGAATCAGTTACAGAGCTTTTTTGTGATAAATGCAATTTTAAAACTCCATTATTATCTGATCTTGAAAGCCATATGTCTACTCATAATGATAATAATTTACTTATTTGTGATTATTGTGATTATAAAGCTGATTCTGAAATTCACAAGAAAATTCATTTCTAATTTCATAATCAAAATGATACAGTTGATATCAAAGATCTTTCTTCAGAAATAGAAGCAGCTGCTAAAAGTTTCTGTTGCGCCTTGTGTGATTTCACATCCAATGAAATTAATAATTTTAACACCCATGTGTCAAAACACGAAGATTTACCATTTTTCTGTATTCATTGTAATTTTAAAACTAAGACTAGATCTCAGTTAAGTGAACATCTGATTATTCATAATGAACAAAAATTTAATTGTGATCGATGTGATTTTAAAACAGAAAATAATTTAGATTTAAATGAACATTTGCATTTTAAAGAAAATTACACTTTATTAAAATCAAATCCATATTTCTGCTCGTTATGCAATGTAGAATTTTATACAAACAATGAATTTAAAATTCATATGCAGATGCATGGTGAAGATAAACCTTTTATTTGTCCAAAGTGTGATTTTAAAAGTACTGCCTTGGCTACTCTTAAATTGCTTATGCTTGAACATTCGGATTTGAAGCCATTTGCTTGTAAATTTTGTGATTTTATGACTAAAGCAAGAGAAGATTTAGTCTCTCATTTACTTTCACATGAAAAAATTAGTAAAAGAAATTACCATTGTGACTATTGTGATTATCAAACTCTTTTTCACAATAGTTTTACTGCTCATATGCTTTCCCATGGTGAAAATAAGCCTTTTTGTTGTAATCATTGTGATTACAGGACTAGTGCTTATTCCAAATTGGATTTGCATATGCGTAGCCATACTGGTGAGAGACCTTTTAAATGTAGTATGTGTGAATATCGAGCATCTAGAAAAGGACATTTGGTTACTCATGTTAAGCAAAGACATGGAAGTGACAAACCATTTAAATGTTCCATATGTAAGTTTTGTACAGCTATTAAAAGTCAATTAAAGCAGCACTGCAAGCAAAAGCATCCAGAATTATTAACGGAACTTTCAGACAATCCTGGATTGGAACTGTTATCCGAAAGAAAGCAATTTTTTTGTAATTATTGTAATTTTAAATGTGAAGAAATTGATGAATTTACTGAACATATGCAATTACATTTTTATACTGGAATATACCACTGTAAGAATTGCAATTTTGTAACAGAAACAAAAAGTGATTTTGTTGAACACGCTTACTCTTGCAAATCTTCTAATTCTGATTTTATTTCTCTGGAAGAAGATAATTCTTCTCAGTTTAATATTTTTAATTTTAAGCATGTAGATGATTTAGAAATATTCAAACATTGCAGTACTAGAGACATTTATTCTTGTGAAGATTGTGATTATGAAACTAGTGAACTAGACAGTTTAGAAAGTCATAATAGAAATAAACACAATAAAGAACCAATTTACAAATGTAATTTATGTAATTTTTTTAGTTCTTTTAATAAATTTTATCAGCTTCATCTCCAAGAAAAGCATGCAGAAGTAAAATTAAATGATGGTGCTGATGATGAAATGGAAGATAAGGCATTGGGAGAAGATTATAAACCTTTCAAGTGTGATGAATGTAGTTATAGAGCTGCTAGAAAAGATAGTTTAGCTTCTCACAAACGTACACATTTAAAAAGAAAATATCAGAAATTAATGGTCTCATATGAAGAGTCAAATAAATCTTTTGAAGTCAGACAAAATAAAACACAAAATAAATTTAAAAAGGATCATATTAATTCAGATAATTCAGATTTTATCAATGCAACTTTTGATGATTCAGTAACTAATGTTGATGTTTTAAAAAAAACAAATACTAATAAGGATAATAATGATTTTGTTGCTGTCTCTGAAAATATAGAATCTGAATTATGCTCTCAAAATGATGCAGAAAAAATATTTGCATGTGATTTGTGTGATTTTACTGCTTTAAAGAAGTATCATTTATCATTGCACAAACAAATATATTTTGAAGCTAAATCATTAAAATGTGTTAAATGTAATTTTTTTTGCTCATCATCTGAAGAATTAAATCATTTATTAAAACATAATTGGAAAGCTAAAACATTTGAATGTGATAACTGTGAGTACAAAACTACCATTGTACAAGCTTTTAAAACTCATATGCTTAGTCATGGTCAAGAAAAGCCTTTCCAGTGCAATGTTTGTGGGTTTCGAGCTGGTGAATATGGTAAATTAGAGCGGCACTTGCGTACCCATTCAGGAATTAAACCATATGCATGTGATCAGTGTAATTACAGAGCATCCAGAAAAGATAATTTAAACTCTCATAAGAAAAAACATCTAAAAAAAAGATATGACACTCTTTATGATGCTTTAACTTCAGATAATTGTGATAGTAATGCAAGAAAAATTGTAAAAGCATCAGCTGATGAGAATTTGTTCGCGTAACTTTAAAGATTATTGATAGGTATATCTCACAGAAGATACATAATTTAATATTTTATTATAGCAATAATTATTTAGGATTTGATTATTATAGTGAACTAAGTGCTTATTACTAAAAATATTGCAATTTTATGTGGTAGATGATCTGATTGCTTAAAAATAGTACTATATTGTTGTAAAACAATTAGCAAATAAATTTTAAAATATGCATATGTGGCTAACGATTATAATCCTAAGAATGGAGTGGGTTTTCCTTGGGAAACTCATTATCATGATTTCTTTGTGAATAGAGTCCATGCAGCAAATTTTTTGGGATTAAAGTGCAATTTGTAGGCTATTGTGTAATCATTAAGAATCATTTATAATATGGGGAGTTGTTTCTGAGAAGGCAGGAAGACAGTGATGTCATCCATGAAAGGTATGCAGGGAATGTATTGCTGGATGTGTGTAATTTGGATTCCGGTAATTTTATTCTGTGGTTGTAAAAGCAGATTTATGTAGAATGTAAAAAATAATGAGCTTAGGGGTATCCCTTGTGAGATTGACTGCATGGGATTGAAGAATGTGCAACTCACAATTCAGAAGTAGTTGGGATGGTAATATTATTGAGCATTTGAATAAATAGGTATTGTGTGCTATCAAAAGCTGCTTGTATGTCAAGCTGGACTGGAATGAGACTGTGTTTTTTATTTTTTTGAAATGAGCTTAGAATTATTATAAAAATGAGGGCTGCTTGGCTGGTGGAAGAGCCTTTTTTTGGCAAACTGTAGATGTGCTAATAGGCTAGAGGTTGGTTAGATCAGATGTAGTGTCAGGTTTTTTAGTGAAAGGTACTATGGCAATTGGAAATAAAAATTTTATATTGTATATTATCTTGGATAGTAGTGAAATAACTAAGATGCATTAGGATGAATGCAGGAATTCCATGAGATTCAGAGTGACAAGAGTTTTTCAATAGTGGCAAGCTTGGCAGCAAAAATTGGCTGGTTTGGAAAGGCATAGTAGTAGTTTCCGGTGGTCCAATACAGTGTACTGATGGAGGGAATACATCATGGGTCTGAATTTTATTTTTAAAGTTTAGGTATATAGGGTTGATCATATTATGTCCAGTACATACACCTATGTCAGTTTGACATGCTATAGGAACTTTTGATGGGGAAGAGTGACCGAACACCTGCTGTATGTATGCTTTTGTCCATGGGTGCTGCTGGATTAGGCATATTTTGTTCTTTAATTGTAAGATAGTCTTTGAACAGTTTGCAGATATCATGGTAAGTTTGAATGAACCTGATTAAAAATGTTGGTGTGTTTGGTAGGTGGGCTTAGTAGTGGCAGTTTGCTTATGTAACTCATCGGCCAATGTTAGAAGATGCACTGTTGAGAGGACTGTCATGTTCAAGTGGTGTATATTAAATGGTAATATGTGTATGAAGGCAATGTACTTTTGAACTGGTCTACATCCATTTAGTGTTGTCTATTCAACATGATGTAGGATTCTGAAACATGAACTCAGTAGCAAATGAGGGAAGAACCATGTGGATTGTTTTATATAAATGAATAGATGTTGCCTGGAGTTCATTAAGGCTAAATGTGCTTGGGCAGAGTAGTCTGAGAATGGAGTGGGGTTAAGTTTAAGTTCTATTAGGTGATGCAACATTGGAGAGTAAAAGCAGATCAATAAGTGTAGCACCGCCAGTTGTTGTGAAAAGTGATTGAACCAGGTGGTAGAAAATCATGAGCACTCATTCATGGCAAGTGTACAAAATGAAGCCATTTATTTATAAAAGTTAGGTAATCCAGTTTGAAAACATCCATTAATGTTTGCAGGTGTGGACTAGTGAAAAGAACTGAATTGATGTTTTGGATAATATATGTTAGGGAATAAAGGTGAATACTATGTTTAGTGTTATTGTATGGTGATGGAAAGTTGTAATTAATAAGTGCCCATCAATTTATAGAATTTTAAATGACTTGAATGGGCAATCGAAGGTGATGAGATTACCAGTACCTGCTGCAGCAAGCACAGAAGTCATGTCTATGGAGGTAGTCAGTGGAGTCAATTTGAGATTCTTTATATTTTTGTTTTCAATAATTCAAGGAGATGGTATTGAATCATAGTAATCCACCTCTGTAATTAGTATAGCTTTGAGACTGCAGACATTGAGCCCTATTATTTTTAGTTTTATGGAATATTCAGAGAGGTAATGATGCTAGAGGGTTTTTTTTTTTGAAAACAGGGGACTGAAATATCATTTGATTCTGCTAATATAGACTATTAGTGGATGCAATTGTTTGCTGATCAATTACTACTGAGGGTGATTGATCAGTTTGGTTGTAACCGACTTGTGGCATGGTGTTGGTTCTGGTTTGGAGTGTGAGCAAGGTGTGGTCAGGATGATACAGTGAGGCAGTGGTTTCCATAATCTTGTATGGGTTGTCAGTAATCTCATTGATGAGTGGAGATTTTTCTTGGGCCTTCTAGGTTTTCTCTTGCTTTCATTAGGAATTGGGTGTGTGGAAGGAGGAAGTGATATGGCTGATAGGTGTAGTGCAATTGTTATATATATATATATATATATTAGTGCAATTGTTTCCATGATATTTATTGAAGTTTTATTTCTTATAATATGTTGATTCTGTGCTGTGTTTTTATGTGGTCTATCTCAAGAGGTGGCTAAGCATTCGTGCTATAGCCTGACATTCTTTTTTGCATCAAGGGCAGGGTAGCAGGTTGACTAGATTCTGGATGCAAGATTGACTGTGCATACACAATGAAGATAGACAAGCATTTGTTCTGGTGTGAGTATGGAATCCATTGACTTGAATTGTTTATCTGGGATGGGATGGGGCGGAGCTTGCCATGAGGTTGTTGAACCATCAGGCTGGCTGTTGTTGCAGGTCCCAGCTGAGGAGTGGCCGGATTCTAATTGGTGGCTGGTTGTTTGCAGATTTTTTTTTGGGATAGTTGTTGGTTACTTTGAAGTACTGAGTTGAAAGTTGACACCTCTCTTGACAGGCATAGCTTTAAGGTTTTAAACTACGAATATATAAGCAAAGTTACCTTTTGGTCGAGAATTTAGCTAGGGATCATATTTATTTCAATTTTTGGATGCAGTTGAATTTTGAATTTGTAACTGTTGCCTGGAATAGGTACAGAGGTATCCTTGAGAAGAATTTATTGAAAGAAGGTCACTTTGCCAGTGGGCTGCATCATCTGTTGAATCCCAGTGATGCAGTTTTTCTGATTTGGATTAACTGTTATTAGTTAACAGTTTCCAAGTTGATTTGACTTTGGAAGTGCTCCATTTGTTACTTCATTAGGATTTGGATAATCAGCTATTATTTGACTGATTGAATCCCACATTTCATGTATTGTAATGGCATCATAGAGAAGTTATCAAGGGAACTTGTAGAGAGATACATTCATATCAGTGAATGATATCACCAGAGACTGGGATGAATAAAATCTCTTAAATATTGTATAAAGACTCCAGAGAATAGTGTTGTGAAATCTGTCACTAATATTTGCTGGTGTTTGCGATGTCTAGACAATGGTAGGAGCGGTTGTATATTTAAATTCTGATGTCATTGAGAGTAGTTTTACAAAAACGTGTTATTGACCTTAGAATCTTGGGTATTACATTGTTATTACTATGGGCTATTTGTACATTATGGCTGATGACATTTGCATATTTTTTTTAGAATTCGAACTTTGATCTTTGGAGCCAGAAATACCATTTGAACCTATACTCTGGTTTACCTGGAAAATTTGTGCATCACATTTCCACCTGTTTGATTAGGATTTGAACTTTTGGTTTCTTAAGTTGTTGATATTATTTGAGCTTATATCCTTTGTTGTTATGGGGATTTTAAAATTTGTAGTTTGACCTTTGGAGAAAGTAATATTTGAATCTATACTTTGGTTACCATGGAGAATTTGTTTTTTGCTGCTGATGACATTTCTGTATGTTTGCTTAGGATTTGGATTTTTTTCTCTGAAGCTGTTGATTTTATTAGAAATTATGTCCTTGTTGCTATGAAAATTGCCACATTGTAGCTAATAAAGTTCTGATATGTTTGATTTAAATCTCGACTTTGGTCTTGAAAGTTCATATTGGCAGTGTTATGTTCTTGGCCGTAATATCTAAATTAATAAAATACACACAGTTTAGATAACTATCAAACTTTATTAACTACTCGCATTCTCTAACATAAGAGAAATGTCGCGTGCTCGCTAATCTCAGTTGTCACCGCTAGGCGTCAGTCTGTAATTAAAATATTAGCCATAACATGACAACTCTCTCCTTTTTTTATTTACAAACATAGTCTTGTAAATATACTGGAGGCCTTCTTCTTCGGTTTGATTTTTCTCTCATCTCGGAACATTCAACTGGTATTCTCTTTATTGCTGTGCCATTATCACTTGATGTTGATGATTTCTCTGTCTCAGGTATGGGCAACTGTGTCTCCTCATCTGGTTCTTGTGTCTGTGGAGTTGTTGTGAATCTTTTAGCTGTGTTTTTCATTTTGATAACATCAGCTTTGGCAACTTTCAGTTCATTTGTTAATAAATCAATAGAAGATTTTAATTTGCTGTTTTGTAATCGCAAATCGTGATGAACAGCTGATAATCTGTGAAGATTGTCTTTAAACTGTTGAATCTGTTGATGTAATTCAGAATTCAAACTTTTTTCTTTCTCTAATTCTTCTGCACTAGATTGATGATTGTGAACTTTGATTCTTAACACATTATATTCCTTCTCAAGTAATTCTTTATTGTGAATAGATAGCCTGGCATTCTCTTCAGTTTTTTTAACATCAACTTACTTTTGATTACTTTCATCAATTTTGTATCTTTCCAACTCTTGAATTTTATTTTCTAATTCTAACATTTCACCTTCTATATTAGTGATTTTATGCCATTCCTCTTTCTTTGCTAATTGAAATTTTCGCTGTACTTCTCTCTCCTTTTCACTTAATTGATGGCACTGTTCTTCACCAAATTTCTTTAATATTTTATATTGTAAACGAATGTCTTCCAATTTTTTTAATTCCTCACATAATTGTTCATGTATTCTTAGTGGAATTAATCTCGGTGCATGGAATTTTTTTAATTCCTCACATAATTGTTCATGTATTCTTAGTGGAATTAATCTCGGTGCATGGACAACTGGTTTAAATGTTGGATCTACTGTGAGGTGGTGTTCACCTTGATAACCCAAACTTTGAAAAACATCTTTGTATTTCTCATATATAGACTTGAAGTTTTCATTTTCTTTTACTTCCTGTGTTTTAATACTTTTATTATCTTTTCTACTCTTTGTTATTTTATCTTTGTTGTTGTTGGATATATTTTGATCGTTTTTACTTTTGTTATTTTTCATCGTTACTTTTTGTACTGTAATTTTGTTACGTTTAATTAAACCTAATAACTCACAATCACGGCCACTAAGAAGTATTGGTTCGTCTTCTTTTATTATTACAAAACGTAAATTACGCAGATCTTTGTTTAATTTGCAATGAAGTTTTGCTTTTCCCATTGGGGTAAGAAATGATCCTCCAAAAGCGCTTAATTTCTTTTTTGTTTTGTATATTATTGGTTGTGGATGAATAGTATTAAGCACTTTTTAGACATAATGTTTACATCAGCTCCTGTGTCTATTTTTATTTTTACTTTATTGTTGTCTAATAAAATCTGTTCATACCAGCCATTAAACGAATGAGTTGAGTCTACATGTCTGACGTATGCAATTGTGTTTTCAGCATCACTGGTATATGGTGAATTGTTGTAGTATCATACTTTGTTCACATAACGTCCATTTCTATTAATATTTTTATATCTTGTGTTTGAGCATTTTTGTGTTTTTAAAATTTTATGGTTGTAGCTTCTCATATGGCAATTATTGGCAAAGTGGTTTAACTTTCCACAATTATAGCATTTTTTACCAAATGCGGGACACTCACGTTTTGGGTAATTACGGTTGCACTTTTGACAATTGTGTATATTTGTTGTTGTGTTTTTCGCTATTACGTTTCATTTTTGAGTCTTCTAGTTTCATGTCCACATATTTTTTCTAGTGTAATATTCCCTTTTTGAAATAATCTGTCTTTTAGTCCTTCTTCTTTTTGTACCATTATAATTTTATCGCAGAGGATATTTTGTTTTTGATCCCCGAAGTCAGCTTTTTCAACTACTACTTTTAAGCGAGTAAGAAAGTGATCAATCGATTCTCCCTCGTGTGGCTCCATTGTATATGCTTTTATTCTGTCATATAATGTTGTTTTCATGGTGTTGAAATATTTATCCATTTGATTTAAGATGAGAAGCAATTTTGTTTTATCTTCTGGATTCGTGTGGTCTAATGTTTTTATTACATCTCTCTTTTTTTCCAATGAGATGACGTAATAATCCTAATTTTACTTTATCTGATTTCATATCATTTTCTGTTGCTTCTAGGAAATCTAGAAATAATTCTTTCCATTCAGTCCATTTCATTGACATATTTCCTTCCATAGATAGTGGTTCGATATTGTAAAAACGATCGAATTGTGATGCCATTTTGTATTTCGAAAAATATGATATGAAAAAAAAATTGCTATAAAAACTATTTTTATCAATATTTAAATACTCACTGTTTTATAGACTTGAGAAATATTTTTTTTACTATTATTTCATTAATTCACTCCTGACACCAAGTTATGTTCTTGGCCGTAATATCTAAATTAATAAATACACACAGTTTAGATAACTATCAAACTTTATTAACTACTCGCGATCTCTAACATAAGAGTGATGTCGCGTGCTCGCTAATCTCAGTTATCAATTCGCTAGGCGTCAGTCCATGATTAAAGTATTCTCAATAACATGACAGGCAGGAAATATCTGGTTATGTGATAGCTCCATCGCCATATTTGATCCTATTGACTGATGAGATTTAATAGTTTTTTTCAAATTTGCGATTAAAAAAATTAGCAGAACTGTAAAAAAAAAAGTAGTTGAGTGATTAAAAATTATAAGAACTGTATATAGATAAAAATTTTACCATGTCAGCTTGGTACTTTAACACTATATAAAACAGAGCTAGAAAACTGTTCTATATAGGTGAACTGGGTTCTGCTGAACCACCACCACTGTTGAACAATATACTTTATTGACCAAAAGAAGTGTTAAATAGGTTTTTCAAATGTTTTACCAGAGTTACAAAGGCATTTCAGTTATATTGATTGTTTGTTATTATATAAAATTTGATTAAGATCATGATAGCAGTACAATTATATGAATATTGGTAATTGTACATGGTTATTGTTAATGATTTGTGTGTGTGTGTGTCACAGTATTGGATGAATAAAAAGAAATATTCCTAAACATTGAATTAAAGTTTTTGTCTTGAACTCAACCAGTTCGGTTAGATAACCTTATGTAGTATTGAATATTGTTATGTGTGTCTGGAACATAGTTTTTCATGTAGCTAGTTGTATTATGAAGCAGATGAAAGGTCCAAAAATGTTGTTAGTACTGCCTATTGTAGTTATGGCAGCTAGGTTGAACTGTTCTCTAATGAGTGACCAAGTGGCTGCAAAAATGTTTAGGGGGCTATATTGTTATCCTGTTATCCCTTGCTTTTAGCTAGTGTAATTTATTGATAAATGTGGATGGATGCCTCCTGGTCTTTGGTGTTGTTGCCAACAGGAAGATACAATGGGTACACCAGGTGGCAAACGGGGTAAATATTGCTATAGATGCTCAAGAATGTGTAATTTTTGGATGGAAATAGTAGGCTGCCTATATGCATTTAACATAATTTGCCATGCGGAGTTTAGTACTCAGCAGTCACTGAGAAGATATTGAGTCTTCTTGGCTTCATAGCATAGCTCACAGAATGGGTCGATGTTTTTGTACAGATAACTATTCTGCAGAAAAAAAGATGTTGGAAATGCATGCAGGTTGAGTCTAATTAGGAAGTCAAAAAACTTAGGTTCTAGTGCCCATTTCTTAAATTGGTGGAGAAGATGATTGTTATTTATTCCAAGCACGGGGAGGAAACAATCATTGCTAGGGTGTGGATAAAGCAGGTTATATTTGGAATTGTGGGAGATGTTGATCTAGTGGTGATACCTAGGATTGAGTGAATAAGATCTGTGAGATATGACATTAAGAAGGAGATTTATCTGTAGGGGTTACTTTCAGCAGGCACTGGAGGTTTTGGAACTGGTTGGTAATATCTGCTATTAAGTTAATGGCTCTTTGTATATAGAACATCCAAATGCTGAGCAAACCTGGATCATTTTAAAATGGTTGGTGGTTGAGCCGTTTTATGGATATTGATACGGTCTTGTGGCCCAAAGCAATTTATCGCACATGGAATTGATGGCAGAAATGAACAGTTTTGCAAACACAGCATATATATATGTTAAGGTATTTATTAAACATTTATTGCTTAGAAATTAATATAAAAATATTTAATTTTTGTTTTTTGTATTTATGATAAGAATACTTTGAAAAAATAATTTTCATTGGTATACAAGATCTGTTCTTTGGCAGAAGACTGATGATGAAATTTGTAAAAACTTGTAATTTTGTTTTCAGTCTTTTTGTTAAGTACATAATCACCTATTACTTACTTTCTTGACTAACGATTTCACATTATGTTTGCTCTATTTTTAAATATTTATTATTTGTCTATTGTGATTGCTTTTTCTCTCTCTCTCTTCAAAGAGTAGTTTTTTTTTTAATGTATCTCCTTATTCCATCACTTTTAAGAATTAAAATAATGCATTTTATTTATTTTTTTCTTAATGCATTTTATTTATTTTTTCTTAATTTCTTCTACAAATATTCTTTGATTTACCTTTTTTTAATATTTTGAGTTTCTAATTTGGTATACTCACTATTTATTTTTATGGTTTTTTTTATCTAAATTTTAACCCCCCCCCCTTTTTTTTTTTTCTTTTTTCCATATGTCATAGCATTGGCCGGGAGGCAAACCCACAACAACCTTCTACAACCAACTGCTTGCTTTCAAGGCGGCTGTGCTGACCTTTCAGCTGACAACACTTTGTAAATGCTCAAATTTCAGTTGCATACTAATTATTTTCCTTTTCATTGATCTACAAAAGAATATTATTTAGTTTTTAGAACTTAATAATTGTTATTATTTGTGTTAGATGTTTATCATGTTAATTGAATTAAATCTCCAAGAACTAAACTTTAAAATTGAATCCCAAGGACTATACTTAATTTGAAATTATTTTTTTTATTAAATAATCTTAAATCGTGTTTTTGTAAAAGAAAAAGAAGAAATAAAAGTAGATATGCAAAACATATTTTCTTAGGAAAATATGTAATTTTTTAATTTTATTTAAATATGTACCAGTTATATGGTGTTGTGTTTTATAAAGTTTGATGTTTTTTCAAGTGGATAATTTACTTACAAATTCAGGATTTATGTTTTAATACTGGTTGAATTGCTTTTTAGAATCATGATATGTGAGATTTCCATAATTTTGATAGGTGGTTCATAGATTATAATTTACAATGAATGTATTGACATCTATCTTGGGTTATACATCAATAACTTCAATGATAATATTTTACATAATTTCAATAATTTGTTTTTTTATAGAAGTCTCAGAATATTAAAAGATGAATCCAAAAATAGAATTAATGATATTTGAGTATCATGTATGAAATATTAAGAGAGATTTATTAAAATGTGTCATTTAGCTCTTATTTTATAATGCCCAATGCTTTACATGTTTTTTATTTCATATTTAAATTTTTTATTATTATTATTTATATAATAATGGTAATGGAATGAAAGACATGTATCTGGTTAACTTGTTTGATTAATTCTAATTATAGTTAATAATAATTAATTTGTGGTAAAAGTAAATTTGTTTTGAGGTAGGTTCATCAAATTCAATTAAACTCTATCAGTCTAATAATTGAGAATTAAGCTTGTAATTTTTCCTCCAAACAATAAGTACATCTAAGAAATTCTGATGTTTATTTTATTTTCTTTGTGCTCTGTGTTAGTGTTTGTTAATTAGTGTTAATATTTGAGATAGTCTTTCATTGATTTTAAACAATAGAAATCTTGTTGTTGTTGTTGTTGCACATAACTTTAATTGATGAATTTGACTTTCATTAATTAAAATTGTCTGAGGAAAACTGCATATCTTTAATTTTATTTCAATAATATATATATGAGTATGAGTAGATAGATAACTAATCTAATCATGCAGAAATATTTAAATATAAAATTTATAATAATCATACAAAAAAAAAAGGCTTTATTTATACAATACAAGTAGAGAGTGTAAAGCCATTTTTTAAAAAGCTTATTGTAAGTTGAATTACTTTGTAAAAAATCCTAAAGAACAGTGAGATATTCATTTTTCACCATGTTTGCCAATTGTTAGAAGGAAGATTTCAGCAGTTTTCTATTGTTGATTTAGCTCCTACCTATAAATAGTTAGATATTTATTTATTGACTAATATTGGATGATCAGCTAGGTTGATTATGGACTGGCTATGTGAAAGAAAAATCTAAAATTTTATTTATGTTGGAAAAATGTTTCAACTTTTACACAGCCAGGATTTAAACTCAGAACACGGACAACCCACATTGAACCATGAGATCTTTATTTTAAATAGTATATACACAGTTGAATTTTAAAAGGTGTATAAATAGGAAAAAGAAATGTTTTCCTGAAAGTTTATGATGATGTTCTTTTAGTTGTATTTTAATATTGGACTATTTCCATCATCTAATATGAGTATTGGACATGTTTAAAAAAATGTAACTTTATTTAAATATTTCAAAATTTATTCAACTATTAGTTATAGCACATCAAACAGATTAGTATATGCACAATGTTTCGAGAGGTATTATTCTCCCCTCTTCGTTGGGTGTTACTAGTCTGACCAGTAACAGTACTAGAATGGGATTCAAACCTGGACTCTTAGATTTTTGAGTATTGAATTTTAAGGTAATGCTCTCACCAACTGAATCATCCTGCAAAAGCAATAGTAAATCCAAATTTCATATATTTGTCTATGAGGTTTCTCTTGACTTCTCAACTTTTTCTTAAGAGCAAAATTGATTGGTGGTTTTTATACTTTATGTATAGTCACACGAGATTGACTTATGGGATTGTTTGCCATTGTCATGTGAACAGCTTTTTTAAATTTTCTTCTTTGTACCAATAGTAAATCCAAATTTCATATACTTATCTATGAGATTTCTCTTGACTTCTCCACTTTTTTTTAAGAGCAAAGTTGATTAATGGTTTTTATACTTTATGTATAGTCACACTAGATTGACTTATGGGATCGTTTGTCATTGTCATGTGAGCAGCTTTTTAAATTTTTTTTTTTTGTACCTTTCCTTTTCTATTATGTCACAAACTTTCTGGAAAAAATCAACAACATATCCACTTCAATTAAATGCACAGTAGAGTCAGACCAAAAACAAAAATTGGCATTCTTAGATTTTCTTGTGACAAGACTCCCTCATGGCAAAATCAAAACTACAGTTTACCAAAAACTCAAACATGCAGGAAAATACATAGCTTATACATGCAATCACACCAGAAATACAAAATACGAAGTTATATTATCACTGTGGAACAGAATAAAAGAAATTCGTTGAGAAACTAGCTATTTGGAAAAATAAAAGATCTATATAGAACAAACTCTTATGGAAAATGGTTATCCATCAGCTGTTATTAAGAAAACCTTCAATAGACAACAAAAAGAACCATAAAAAAAACAATTATTGGAACTGTAGTGTACCCATACATTTCATAAATAGCAGACAGATTATGGAAAATCTGCAATCAGTATAAGATCAGAACAGTTTTCCAGAGCCATACCACACTACAAGGAATTCTGATGTCTAAAAAGCGTAAATCTGAAATCCTGAAAAGAAAAAAAACTGCATCTATGAAATGCCATGTGAATATGGAAGAATGTATATTGGTGAGACTAGTCATTCCTCTGATAAGCGCTTGCAAGAACAAACTCATGATTAGAAGAGAGAAAACAGATGTGTCTAAGATAACAGACTATGTATGTGCCACTGAACATATGTTCAATTGGGAAAATAGAAAAATATTTGATAGAGAAGAAAAGGTACAAAGAAGAAAATTTAAAGAACCTGCTCACATGACAATGGCAAGCAATCCCATAAGCCAATCTAATGGGACTATACTGAACCGGGTGGGAGATAGATCGAATAAAAAAAGATATAATAAAATAATTTTTACTTTTTAATAAAAAATAACAAAAATAAAACTTACTCTTTAATAAAAAAACAAAATTGTGAAAACATAAACAAATTGTTGACTTCTTTTTTTAGAAAAATGACAATATTGTAAAATTATTTATTATAAATTTGATACACTCCAGCTCCAATTTAAATATTACATCACCCGATTCCTCAGGCAGAGAAGCACAATACCAGAGGTACCTGTAGCCAGACTGCGGTTACATAAGGTATAACCTACAGTCATATTTCCAGGTTACAGAACTTCTCGAATGCTGAATTCAAACCCTGTCATTGAAAGTACTTTATTTGTTTTGAAGTAAATTTCAGGCACCAATTAATTACAAGGAAGTAACTAATGTACTCTGGATGATAGCCACTAACTCAGCGCCTGATAAAAACTAGCTGAGTGGAAGGAAATGGAATAAACTACATGGCTAACTTCTTTGCTAAATTGTTCTTAGTGATATAATTAAAGAAGTGACTGACAGTGATTGACAGACAAATACTTTATTTTAAATAAAATGTTTACTATAATTTGTAAACTAATTTTATAAATTTTTAATTAAACAAACAATGATTTTATATATAATAACTATACACATTCTTAATAAAACCTACAATAGTAATGTAATATAAACATAAAGCATTAAAATAAGTACAAAGCATTAAAACACGCACATAAATAGTTCATCTTATGCTGGCTCTGGTGATACTCAAAGATTGCAATGGCTACTTTAATTAATATCAGGAATGGGAATTAAAAATGTTATTACCTATAGGAATTTAAATGTGTGTCTTCTTGCTTTTTGTTGCTGCATGTGTGGTTTGCCAACCGGTTGGATTTTAGGCTTCTGATGCGGTCTTGACGATTGCAGTTCTGAGCTACTTCTATTTCAGACAGTTAGACATTCTTCACGGCTTCAAATTATTAGACGGGCATGGCTTCTATCAGGCAAACTGCTGATGTTCTTGCGGATGAAGGTTGGAGCTCATCGCATGCTCCGAAAACTGCTTAGCACGACATTGTATTTTTTGAAATATACGTCTAATAGGTGATATTGAATCTAGATACGTGAATGACTGAATGACGAAATTTTCGCTATTTATGTGATGATCTTGTTATCTTTTAATTGATTTTTTAAAACCGCTAGTTATTTTCATTGTTCAAAATTCAACCACTGCTTTTGTTGATTAAATTTTGGATAAGATGCATTTAATTAGTCCTGCTGTTTATGGATTTTAATTAGTAGCCATTGCTAAGCCCATTCCTATGCAGCTTATCTATCAAGCAATCTTTGAGTTTTAAAATTTAATTATGATCTTTCCTTTATTTTAATATTTAACGTTCATATTTTATTTTTTTAACACACACACATTTTATTATATCTTTATGTTTAAAAACAATCTTTATTCACATATTCTTAAAATAAATGAAAAGAGATATTTTTAGTTTTTAGATTCCTCTTTTTTTTTCTTTAGTAGTTTTAATTTTCGCTAAGTTAAAGTCCCCCCCCCCCCAATTAATTAATATGTAAAACTTTACGAATGATCATTTCTTCCTCTAATTGTTTTTTTATTATTATTATTTCAATCTAGTAAAACTTATAATAATAAATGACGTTTGCCCTTTGGCGATCTACGTTTATATGAAGAAAACTCTTTAAACTTTTATATATTTCTTTTTTTTTTTCAAATGAGATGTTTTAATTTCAAAATCTTTTCATTATTTAAATATAAAATTTTATTTTAATAATTGTAACAACAATTTTACATGTAGCACTGTTCATTTGTGGTACAATACATAATGTTGTTATTAGGAAAAAGTGGAGAAACGAGGAGGGATCTCATAGATAAGTATATGAAATTTGTAGTGACTTTTTTTGGCAGGATGACTCAGTTGGTTAGAGCATTACCTTAAAATTCAATACTAAAGATTATAAGAGTCTAGGTTTGAATTTCATGCTAGTACTGTCACTGATCAGCCCAGCAATATCTTAAAAAGAAGGGAGAATAATACCTTTCGAAATGTGCATATTCTAACCTGCTTGAGGTGCTATTACTGACCGTTGAATGTATTCGGAATATTTAAATAAAGTTAAGTTGTTCTAAAGACATTCTGCCAGCTCATATAGATATATATATATAAAATTTTAAAAGGGGGAAATGTGTATGTATTATTGTTAAAATAAAAAGAAAATTATTTTGTTTTAAATGTTATTTTAAAAGTTTTTGTTCATTCCGAATGAATCAAGTTTTTTTTTTTGTCTTGTTCTAATTCAGGGAAACGGAAGAGTGATGGGAAAAGAAGTATCGATTTTTCTTCTAATTAACCTGATTGTTGAAACTTTAGATAGGGGAGGTATTTTGTGCTATCCATTGCACTTGCCAACCTAGAATGTTGCTATGGAATTAAGTGCAAAATATGTCCAACAAAAGACGTGTGTTAAAGGTGTGAGTATATACTTTGAAAGGATTAAAAAAAATTATAAATTATGGTAGTATCTTTTGTTTGGATTATTATTGATATTTTGCTGAAGGTTGTGTTTAAAAGATTGAGTTTGATTCAGTGCAGATTCAGCTCTCACCATGGCAAAAGTTAAATATTTAGAAGTGCAGAAAATATGTTTAGCAACTAAGAAACTTTAAAACTTTCCCCTTCTGGGGACCTCTTCGACAGACATCACCAGGAACTGCCGTGGAAACAACAACCTTGTAAAGAAGTATCTATAGAGGTAGCTGAAGACACATGATTAAATGGAAATAACGAATAATCCATGATAATCTTTGGGATGAAGAAAACTTGTTACCACAGAATCAAGAATTATACTGATGGATCAGGGGAACTAGACCTTTTTTTTTTTTTTTGTAAAAGCAAAATTTATAAACTATATAATAGCACAATAGATTAGTGAAATACCTTTATTACACTTTGAAGGTAAAAAAAAAGGGACAAAAGGAATCAGTTTCAACAATAGAAGGGAATGTTTAATATTAAACATTAATTAATTAATTCAAAGTAACCATTATATATATTTTTAAAATCTTTACTTTTCTTGTTGTCTTACTAATAATGTCTGTACTAAGGGAAATAATTGTACTCGATCTAAGAATAAAGTTTTAAAACCAGTGGGTTTTGGGATTGGGTTTAACATTTGCGAGAGAGGGTTTGAGTAAGGCTAATAAACATACTCTTATTAGTAAACCACCCTTGAGTTCACTCCTTGTTTGTATTCTCCGGGATTATTAAGAATTTCCAATATAGTCGGATTAAGTAATGGTGCATGTTCCTTCGAGAATGTTATGTTAAACAAATATTAGTATTGAATAGATCAGGATGGTTGTATAAATAAGATGATGAAAGAATGTAAAACTTGAGTAGGGAGAGAAACGTTATAATAATCAGAATAAAAAAAAAAGGCTATTGATTATGTGTTTGTTTGATTTCATTAGTGGTTAAGTATCATGATTGTTTTTATAGATTTTTTATTATTACATTTAGAGATCACCGTCCGTATATAAATAAATAACCACGAGTGTTGAGTGAGTTCACAGTCTGGTGATGTGATGTAATGTGACTTCTCCTTAAACGAAGTCATGAATCTCTCAGCAACTATGCCCAAAGAAACCTGTTAGCCACTCTACCTTCATCTTCTATTCCCCACCCTAAGCTTTCCCATAATCTGCTTCATCCCATTTCCACAACATAATCTTTGTCAACTCTATGGCCTTTATATCTAAATCCCCCTTATCTTTTCCCAAACCCAGCATAAAAACCAATAACCCACTTTTGTGCATATTTATTCTCCCATTACTTCATTATTTGTACCCTTTCAGCTTTCAAGCATTTACATTCAATCAACAGATGCCTAATATTTTCTAAATCCTCCTTACACAATTTGCAGACTAAATCACCCATATTTTTCCATTTACATGTATATTCTCTTGTTGCTAAAGATCCCGTTCGAGCCTTAAACACAATAAGCTACTTTCCTTACTATTATCATAAATTAACTCGCACCCAATGTTCCGTTTACTTCTATATCTATTTAAACTCTTTTTACTCTCCATACTAGTTCTCCATCTCTCCAACTTCCTGTTCTTTATTAACGCATCTATTCTTTTATCTCAGTCCTTACCACTACAACACTCAACAATACTTCTAATACAATCATCCCACCTTTTATGCAAGTATAGTGATGTAAATTCTTTATCCAAATCCTTTGCATACCGCGTTACTTTTCTCACCCATCTTGTTGCCTGCTCTTTACTCATAACCCAATTAAATACTATTTTCCCTATTCTTTTATCATCCATAAACTGCAACCTACCAAACATTTTCATTTTACTTTTTGCATCTCTCATATAAAAACTTGACCATCCCATTTCTCCTTGAATTGCTTCCTTTGCTGTCCATATCTCTACATCTAATGCATGTCTTCCTACTTCCCTTTGTACTTTGTCTAAGTAATGTAATAAATACCCTTTTACTAACATATAATGCATCATTACCATATGTTAACCCTGCTACTACAACTCCCTTCCATACAATTCTAACTACATCATATTTATTATATGAAAACACTTAATTTTTTAACTAAACCTTTACTTTTCTTTGCTTCATTTACCAATTTTTTCTCCCATTCAACCAAGCAATTTTCCTGATTACTTAAGATGATTCCCAAATAACTATATCTATCCACAACACTTAACTTTATATCCCCCAATAAAAATTCTACATCTTCTCTTTCCCCATTATTAATTATCATTATATTTGATTATTCTTCACTAAATTTAATCCTCATCTCTTTACCCACTCTTGCAAATGTCCTCTGCATAACTTCCATTTCTTCTCTTCTTTCTGCACGCAAAAAAAATGTCCATAAAAAAAGACCCGGCAAAATATATACTCCCTTGCTACCCATTAATGTTATCTCTATCACTCTTCCTAGTCTTTCTATTGCTTTCTCCATTTCACTCAAATACAACAAAAACAAAATATGTGACATAGGGCATCCTTGCCTTAATCCCATCCCATTTTTAATTTTAACTGATTTTATATCCCTAATTGGTAAGTATAGTAATTATTTTCATATAATTTCTTAATAATATTTACTAAAGCTTCATTCATTCCCAAATTTACTAACCTTACCCATAATCTATTTCTATTTACTCTATCATATGCCTTCTTTATATCTATAAAACTCATATATAACGATCTACCTGAATTCCTACTCATCTCCATAAGATGTGTAACTACAAATAATCTATCTCCTATACGCCTATCTGACCTAAAACCTCCTTGCATTTCCCTCACTACATTATTATCTTTGCATCTATTTTACAACTCTTCCAGCTACCATATATGAGAAAACCTTATATAAAACTGATGTTACCGCTATCAGTCTATAATTATTTAACTTTCTATGATCCTTATTCTTTCCTTTAAATAATAATCTTACTCTTGTATTACTCCAACTACCCAGAAAAACTCTCTTCTGTGCCATCTTATTAAAACATGATAATAACTTTGCTTTGCTCTATGCCCTAAATTCATTACCATCTCTGCTGCCCATCCATCTAATCCTTTCGCCCCTGCCTCATTCAGTTCATTTTTTGTGAACCTAATATTCCCATTACTAAATGCTTTCATGTTTTCTATCACTAAGTCCTTCATATCTAACATCTTTTCTATATCCATTATATATCTATTTAAGATTCTCTCTAACTCTTCTCTAGAGCTATGCTCTCTTCCCTCATCATCTATAAATGCTATCTCTCTCTCCCCTACATTTCTCCTTTTAATATAATTCCAAAATTTTTTACTCCCATCTCTTCCACTTTTATTAATATCCTCCAACAATTTACTATTCAACTTCATCCTCTCTCTATAATTATCCATTTTAGCCAACTTCTTCTTTTCTAAGTACTTTCCCCATTTAGTATTAATATCTTTTTCACTTTCTTTGTTTTTAATAGCACACTTATATTCTCTGCATGCTTCTTTCCTCACTTTTACTAACTCTCATTTTTTATTTATTTTTTATTCTTCTGCATATTCTCAACCAAAAGCCTATTTGCTCCTCTTTCTATTTCACCACACCAGTTCTTATACTCACCTCCAACCAACTGTTCCATGGCTTCTTCAACTTGTATTTTATCCTCTTCCAACTTATTCTTATCATTCACTCTCCATCCACATCTTTCACTATTGTTTCTACCTTTATTTCTATCCTCCATCGCATTACTAACCATTTCTATTACAATAAAATTATGATCACTATTACATACTTTCTCTTCATTATCAAACACCTTAATTTTTTGTATTTTATTCATTTCCTCTTTCTCTACCAATTCATAATCTATTGTGTTTAGTATATTATTTCTAGACCATGTGTATTGTCCCTCATAAATATTTGATTCATCCCCAATGCTCAATTTTACTCTTTGACAAAATTCCTTCAAAAACTGACCATTCTTATTATCTACATCATGTATTTCTTCAATATGTCCATTCATATCCCCTATAACCATTATTCACTTCCTCTTTTCTTTAAAACTCTGTATATCCTTAACTAGGCATTCATATATACTATTGTTCCATTCCATTACAGTTTGACTATCTCCAGTGGCTATATACATTACAGCCACCATCCATTCTTGTCTACCCAACCTTATTTCAAACAACAAATGCTCTTGACATTTAACAATATTTAAATATTTTTTCGATATACCACCTATACCACCACTGCTTTTTTTCTTTTCTATTTATACCCTGCCATACCACATTTTCCAAAATAGGTTCTTCTTCTCTTAGATGTGTTTCCACTACTGCTAATATCTCGAGCTTTTCATTTTCAATTGCTTTGTTTAATTCCAGCCACTTTTCTGGTCTCCTACCACCTTGCATATTTAAAAACCCAATTTTAACAATTTTTTCTTTCCTAACTATTCTTTTATAAATTCTTTTGATTCTTTCTTCTCCATTACGTTTATAACAAACTTTCTTACCATTAATCTTACAAAACTATTCCCTCTCCACATCTACACTTATATCTAAATCAACCATCTATTGCTTATTTCTTATATCCCCTCCATTCGTCTTGTTTTTGATAATATGACAATTTAAAAGTCCACCCCCTTTAAAAGTTTACTGAATTATATTCTTTAAATATCAGACTTCCTAAAACTTCACTTCCTTGTTTTACTAAGTGCAATCCATCTTTACTATACTTCCTCTTTTCAATTAAACCAATCCCATACATCCACAAACATAACATAATTTCTCACACAATTTTTTCAATCTCTCATTTATAGAACATGCCCTATCTAACAAATGCCTCTTGTCAATTCTTGGTAATACTCCAACTACCCCTACTCTTCCTTTAATCTCACTCAAATTGCTAATCAATTCTACGTACTCACCCATTACTCTCTGATGGCTCTAACAAATTATTAGTCCCTACCATAACATACATCTCTACTACCTTGCTTTCTTACTTTATCTGTCGCATCTCTAATTCTAGCTCCAGGCAAACATACTCTTACATACCTGCTTCTATTTTCCCTTGCAATTATATCCCCACATTCTCTGATTAGCGAATCTCCTATCAATACTGTCTCATAGTCTACTTTCTCTACTCCATCTGTAACATTGTCTACCATTTTTTCGACTTCCTTATCCATTTCTTCCTTATCATTTCCACTCAATAATTCCTTTATCTGCTCACATTTCATCTCTAACAGTTTTAATTTTACTTCTATATCCTTCACTTCTTTCTCTATCTTACTTATTCTCAGGCTAACCATCTCCATTGCATTACTACTTTCTCCACCCATATCTCCTGACACTCCACTAAAACCATAAATCTTCCTTAACTACAGTTTTCTGTCTCTCCCCTGACTCTGTCTAGACTACCTACACTTAGAAACCACTTTCTCACCTCTTTAATCACATTTTCACACTGACTGCATAACCAGAAACTTGTTATATCCTTCCTATTCTTATTCAAACATTTCAAATGATACACCTCAGCACACACAATACACTCTACCAGCATCTGCCTAATTCCTTTCTGCCGGATATATATACATTGTGCAATACAAATGCAATCCATATTCTTATTTTCCAAGTCAACTATTCTAAATTTGACTTTATAATTCCTCTCCTATTCTTCAAACCCCCTTACACTCAAATAAAAATTTTTCCTTTTTCCCAAAACCGATCAAACGATAATCACGTGTTTTCCGACCTTAGGCCTCCCAAACATTGTCTTTTTTCTCAAAATAAATGGCTGTTTTAACGTTTAAAAAACCTTCAGTAACAAACTTTACTAAAAACGAATTAATTTTACATACAAATTTTTTATAAATATCCTTACACTAACACACATTCAACAAAAAAACTTTTTTTAAAAAAAAACCTCTATACCTAAAATGGCGAACGAAAACCTTTCAAACAATTAATCACAAAAATTTTCAATCTTTCAAATAACTCACTCTCTTGACCAAAATTTATAATTTCATACACAATAAGTAGTCTTTATAGTGATGCTCTCAAATGATCAGTCACATACGTATGCAACAAACAGCATAAAATTATTTTTAAAGATTTTAAAACATCTCTGCTCTTGTCTTTATCAGAATTAATTGGAAAGGCTCTAGGTCTTTCCTAGTGTCACCCTAATTCGGTGATATTAATTTGTAATTTGGGGGATAAAATATAAATAAAATACGGGTAGTACAAAATGTCATGGCATAACATATTAGATTATGGAGATAGTTCAATATAAAAATACAAAGCTAAAAAGAAATGTTTTAATGATTTTATATACATTGGAGTCAACCAGAAAATGTGCCATATATGCCCATTTATTAAGAATATAAAGATCAGATTTGCCAAAAAAAAATCATCTGAATCTTCTTGATTTAATTACACTCTTGTATTATTGTGATGGAACGTAGCTACAGATTTACCATACATGAAAGACTGAAAAATTTTGTCATAGAACTTCAAAGTGACAATAATGTTTACCAGGTATAATCATTTTTTATAACTGATGGTTTTTCATAAATACTTGGTAAAAGATAAGCAAGTCACTTGTAGATATCAACTTTCTGATCATATCATTAAATGCAAACCTGGTAATATTTAATAAATAAACAAAAGGAGGATTTTTTTATTGTTGATTATATGTTGTCATTTGTATCATTGCACATCTCTGTATTCTCTAAAGTAGGAAAAAAAATTTCCATGGAAATGTTACAAAGATTAACTTTAAACAGGCTTTAACCTGTATTCAATACGCTTTAAAATTCATAATAATTCTGTGTGCTCAATAAATTAATTACTACTCTTTAAAGATTAACTTATAAATCTCAGTTAGTCATCTCATTCATGCCACAAAATTATCTGTTGAATCCTTTTTCCAGCCTGTTGATCTACAGTTTGAAGATAAATATTAGGAAAGTTGAACAGTTTTTATGAAAAGATAGAATTACAAATAATTATGAAAAAGACAAATATTAAACTAGAAACTATAATGACCTGAAAATTGATATTGAAGTCATCACAAATTTCTGCTTTTTTGGGGGGTCAGTCACCAACATCAAAGGATTCATTAATCAAGAGATTTATTGTAGATTAATATTCAGCAAAGTTGCACTGAAATCATTTTTCATTGAAGAGACATATTGTTTAAAACAAAGATAAGAATTTAGTAATATATAATTTCCTGTGACTTTCTATGGATGGTAAAATTTGATACTGAAAAAGTATAAGAAAAATGTTGATGATTTTGAACTATGTTAATAACAAAATTTTTGGCAGTATTATCAGATTTGATTCAACTTTTGCTTGAAACAATAACGATCTTATTGAAATTGTCTCATTGCAATCATATTATGAGAAAATGTAATTCAACTGAAGAATATATAATGCTCAAAAAGAAACATGGTGATATAAGGGTATGGAAAATAATGGTAATAATTGATTCCGTGATTATAAATAATAAATGTGCCATTGACGTGCTTGATGAATGAAAGTGATAACAGATCATTGCAAGTCGTATGATTTCTTCAAGTATTAATGTCAACTTGATGGTATTTATAATTATAATAAATCTTTTTTCAATTATATTTGAAAAATGTATATATATATATACACTATTTACCCTATTTAAAATAGAATGATATACTTTCTATTGCCATTGCAAACTTTGAATTTATTAGCTCTCATTATCTACATTTTATGTTAAATGCTGCATATCAGTAATTAAATTTAATTTATACATCTCTATAATTAGAAACTTTTTTGATACATTTTTTTTAATGGACTTGGTTATTGGAAGAGATTTAATTCATTTTTTAAATTGCTTATTATTGTTTGCTCTAGCATAGTAAATAAATTTTGATATATCATTAGAATTTTTATTTTATTATTTTTACAGAGTTTATTTTAATAAATTGCAAAATGTAGAAAACCTTTTATTGGATATCAGGCTGCCAAAAAAAAATAAAAAACAAAACTGATTTTATGGCAATATCAGAATTGTTTTAGTGATTGATTAATGTCATAGGAATGCATGCTCATATTTTAAATAAACGTAAAGTTTAAGCATATTCTTATTGTTCTATGTATCTATAAAAACATTTTAGTATTGCCTTTTTTTACATACTTTTTTATTTTATTTTTTAGATCAGAATGATGAAGAAGAAACTGAAATTTCTTCAGACAGTCTTATTTCTAAAAACATTATGGCTGAAATGGCAACAGAAGCTGCAAAATTAAAATCTATGAAACTGACTCAGAATGTATGCAACTAAAAATTTGTATTTAATAATTAAATCTTCTTAGTTTAAGTACAGTTAAATAGTCTTGCATTGGTGGTCGAGAGATCAGCGCGACTGCCTTGCACTTGCAGGCAGTTGCCCGGGTTGCGGGTTCACGTCCTGGCCGATGCTATGACACTTAAAAAAAAAAGTACAATTAAATATAATTCATACTCTGATAATTAAAAGGAAAAATAAATACTAAATAGTTTTGATTTATATTTTAAATGATAGTTTTATCTTCATACTTATTAACTGCTAGAAAACCCAAACATTTGAAATATGGAGGAAAATTGAAGATTTTATTATTAATTTTTAATTATTTCTTTTATTGTTTAATTATGTATATTATAATGGAAAAGTGGCTTTTTGCTATTGATTTTCTGTCCCACTAAGAGCTGCAAAATGTAATGGAAAATTTGGGTGTGCTGATATTATCATATCCCAATATTGGATTCCAAAACAGAATAGAAAAGTGTTTTTTTTAGATGGTGAAATTATTGTGTTCCACTTAGACTAAAGTGTAATAGAAATCTGGCATTTCAAAGTATATTACTTCAAGATCATATCTATATAGGTGCCTCTACATATATGAGCTTCATGTTGATACATAAAATATACTAAGAGTTACCATCAATCTCATTTGTAATGCTCAAAATGTACCATAATTTTATGACAAAGTATCATTTTCTAATCATTCTTAATAATTATTCTCATAGATGAGATAAACTTTTATGTTTTTAGACCTTGAATTCAATGTATACATAAGAGTAAAGATAGTCCAACATTTTTATTTATTTTTGTAGATTGATATTGTAGATACACCAGCAAGATTGTCAACATCATAACCAGACTTTTTTTTTAATTTTTCCATTCCATTAACAGCACAGTCTTAATCTCAGTAAAAAAACATGACTTTCCTGAAATTCCCTTTTTTACTCAGTCACACACATATAATGTATACTTCAGATATATAAGTGAATAAATACGAAAGCGAAGAATTAAATTATAATAATAATTAATAAAATAATAAACAAACAAAAATAAACAATTCATAAGACTGGAAAAAATATATTTAGTTGGGTATACTATAATTATAATTCATAAATACCTAACATTTTTAATTACTTATTTAATAATATGTCAGTTTTTTTAATAGCAAGGACATAAAAATTAGATGATTTTTTTTAGTTATAAACAAGAACAAAAAAAATAGTTTTCTTATCTTAGATGATTTTTCCATCTCTATTGTAGGAATGGTAGCCATCCAAATGATATTAATATCCTTTCGATAATTTTTCCTCAAAATTTTTGTGACAATAAATAAATTTATGAAAAGACCCCCCCTCCCCCATTTATTTAAAAAGTCGATGACTAGCTTTTTAAAAAAAAAAAAAAAATTTACTAGAAATATTTTTAAATAACAAAAAATTACAATCATAGCTAAAATCCAGAATTATGTAAAAAAAAAAAAAAATATGTCAACACAAATAACTTCTAGATTATCATGATTATGATTAAAAAATAATAATTAGCTCACATGTTTTTTAAGATATTATTACCAGTATCTTTAATAAACCTTGAAGTTAAATTTTTTTTTGTAGATGATAATTACTGAAAATATGAACTCCAAGTTTTTGTTCCATAGTTCTAAAATAGTGTTTCTTGTTCACCTCTCTTTCTGTTGAGATAGTCCTGCATCTTATGCAACTCATTTAAACTGAAAACTTCTCCCAGGGATATTTTTTCCTCCAACATAAATTTTATGAATATGGCTACATTGGCAGGTCATCGATTGATGGCTTCAGATAAAATTAACACATGCTATTAAATAATTTCATAATGTTATATATTCGAAAAGTCATTCTCAGCTTGCAGAATGGTTTTAATATTATTTCTTTTTCTGCTTTAACAGTTCTTTAAATAATTCTTATACTAACATTTCAAATTGTGGACTAACAAGACTACGATTTTAAGTTCTGAACAGGATCAACTTTTCTGCAAGATCAACAAATGTCAA
The DNA here is from genome assembly GCA_028023455.1 of Epiperipatus broadwayi. NCBI lineage: Eukaryota > Metazoa > Onychophora > Udeonychophora > Euonychophora > Peripatidae > Epiperipatus > Epiperipatus broadwayi. The sequence continues at coordinate 2,206,398 of JAQFVV010000060.1, forward strand.
ACTAATTAAAATGTAATGAACGCCCTAGTCTAATTCCTCTACCATGGCTGTCTTATGATTTCTACCAATTTTTTAAATCTTCAGTAGATGGGGGTGGGGGGTAGCATTGTTGTTTCCTAAACAAAAAAAATAAAATACATGACATTCTCTCTAGTTCTATTAGAAATATATTTTTGTTATAAAAAAAGGAAACAAAAAAAAATTAAAAAAATTTTTTATTATGTTTCTAACTACTAGATTTTTATAATTAATGATATATACATTTAATTTAACCAAGGTAAAATTTAATATTTTTTATTTTATTTAACATTTAAAAACTCTGATCACCTTATCACTGGATTTTTAAATAATATAATTCTATTAACTTTATATTATTTTATAAGCCAATAATATAAATCTCTCCTAAGCATGAGGGGAAAATAATTATTTTCAATATATACATCCACTCCTATGCATGATATATTTCATATATGCATCCATTATATATGACAATCTATCAATTTGTTTAAGAACTACTTAATATTATTAATATAATTTTTTTAAATAATTAATTATATGAATATATTTATAATCTAATAAAAATAAATTACATATATATTCTGGTTAAAATTATTACTTATTGTAATTCTATAGTAATTAAAGAAATTATAATGAAAGGAATTTGTTATTTGCTGAAAGGAAACTCTTTGAGCTTTTAACAAGACCAAGCAAAGCAAATTCCCAATATCCAATCCATACATTTTTCTCCTTGCAACTGTGATTATTAATGTGGTAAGTAAATATATATGGTTTGATGATTAACACAGACAATCAATAAAGTACATAATAAAGAGCTCTGCTAATTGCTCCAACAAGCTTTATTGATAAACGCCAGCTAAACAAAGCATTTAAAAATCTCTATTTTGAAAACCACTCCTTAGCCCCAGACCAATGGTTGCATGCGTTGGCACTCCTCACTGAGGTGCTAGGATAGTTTCAGACACTAGATCTAAAAATACCAAGCCAAAGTTAGCATTTATCTAAAAGTTAACTATTAAGTAGAAAATTTGAAATTTTTAGACATCTAAATGTCTTCAAACCCAGCTATTTAACTTAAATAGCTATATGAGGCTAAGAGATCTTCAGCCAAACCATATATTAATAGCCTTAGCAATATAACATTGCTTAAGACTTTAAAGCAAAGACTATAAATATTCAACAAAAAATCAGAACTAAAAATTGAGTCATGTGATGTATGACTTTGATTTTGGGTTTGAAGACATTTAGGTGTCTAAAAATTTCAGATTTTCTACTTAATAGTTAACTTTTAGATAAATGCAGACTTTGGCTTGGTATTTTTAGATCTAGTGTCTGAAACTGTCCTAGCGCCTCACTGAGGAGGGACAAAGCATGAAACTATTGGTCTGAGGCTAAGGAGTGATTTCAAGTTATAGATTTTAAAATGCTTTGTTTAGCTGGCATTTATCAATAAAGCTTGTTAGAGCAAATTAGCAGAGCTCTTTATTTTTTATTTACAAGCTTAAAAATTGAATCATGTGATATATGATTTTGATTTTTTGTTGACTAGTAAAGTACATAGTTTATTGAGTTTTCAATTATAACTTTAAAACGAAAAAAACACCATTTTTTTTTTTCACAGTTGCCTGATAATTTTTAACTTGATCAGACACAATGAATGTGTGTTAAAGTTGTTTTACATTCATGACATATATCTAAATTATAACTTATTTTCACGTAATTGTACAGTTATTAGCCAAGCTATTAGTTGCAACTGAAGACAGAGGGTACTAAGATTTTCCTGATTGCTGACTCACGTTGCCATTTACATGATGACCATTTATTTATCTACTTACAATTTGAGATCATTTTTATGTGAAAGAAAATTCCACAAACAAGGAAATAAAACATTTAATATTAAATGGGACATTGTTACATTTTGTGACATTAGAAGAAAAGATGAAAAGTCAATTAATTTGAAAAGTGAACATGTACTTTATATAAAAGAACAAATATTGGAAGCCTAAATGAAATGGGAGGATGGTAAGATAATTCTTTGAATTAAAAGAAAGTACCAAAAATAAATTCTGATTTATACTTCAACAATTTTTCATTGTAAGGGAGTTGAGGATTTTTATATGGATATTCAAAAGGCTTTTGATCACACCAAACAATATTTTAAAATTGTCGTGTGAGAATTAGAAAATAATTGAAAAATTAATATACTGTAGGTAAATGTAACTATGATGAATTATAGAGTACACAGATTTATGGAATTTGCAGAAAAAGAAAAAATATTTATTATGAATTTTTCTTTGATAAAAATACTCATCTAAAATTGAAATGAAGGTATAACAGAATTGAATTACCTTTTGACTAATAAAACATGTATTTCAAGATTGTTATCTTATTAATAGATTTGTCACAAAATAATTTCTGATTAGTGAGATTTTAAGATACATATTAATACAAACTGGAAAAATAAAAACTATTAAAAAAGGCAATATTAATAATTAATATGCCTAAAGTTCAAAAACATTTTAATGAATTTAGATTAGTACCTGCAAATCATTTTAAAATATTAATTAGACTTAAAAGATAGTTCAGAGTTGACTGAAATGAATAAGAAGATAACTGATAACTCTATTGAAATCTGCAAGATATATAGCTAAGATAAAAGCATCATTAATTTACTAGTAAATTTTTGGTAATAGTATGAATACTGAACCCTACCGTCTGAAGGTGCTCTTTTTCGCCCAATTCACATCAATATACCGATTCACGGGCCATCTGTTTATTTACATAATGTTATGGTAAAAGATTTTTTTTTTTTTTTCAACCGGTTTCAAAGTTTTTTTTTATTACATAAAATTACGGTAAAAATTTTTTTTTTTTCAAACCCGTTTTTAATTTTTTTTCGTTGGCGACGGTAAACCATCTAAGTTTTTTTATTATTCCACCTGGGTTTTTATTTGTTTTTAATAAACAAATACTTTGTTTTTAGATGGTCTAGGGGTGTTGGTTTGTTTATAACTTATCGACTAACTGTCCGTAGGTTTCTTTACATAATATTATGGTAAACCAAATTTTTTTTGCATATGGTTTTTTTTTGGGGGGTTCGTTTTTTTAAGAAACAAACACTTTGTTTTTAGATGGTGAAGGGGTGTTGGTTTACTTTTAAATTATCGATTAACTTTCCGTCGGTTTGTTTACACAAAAATATGGTAACAAACACTTTGTTGTTTTTAGATGGTGGAGGCAGGGCTGGTTGTTTGCTTTTAACTTCTTTTTTTTTTGGTTGATGTTTTGATTTGCTGAAAGACTTCAACAATAAACCAACACTTGTTTTTTTAGAGGGTGGGGTTGTTTTGATTTTGAATTATTCATCTTTTTTTTTTTTTGTTAATTTATTATGAGGCTTTTTTTTTTTAAAAATCTTTATGCTACCGAAAGCTTTATATGATAGCGAAAAGTTCTTCCTTAATTTTTTGGGCCTTTAATTTTAAAAAAACCAACAAACATGTCATTTTTAAAGAACACTTTTTTTTAAAGCCGGGGAAGGCTTGTTTTGATTTTTAATTATCGACTTCTTTTGGGTTTTCTTTTTGAACATTTTATTATGTTACCGCACAGTTCTTTATTATTATGGTGAGACCTTTTGAATAAACTCTTAACACTTTTTTTTTTTTTTTTTTGATATAATAAATTATTACCTACTTTAACTGTTAGTGAAACTTATCAAATATTACCTACCTACTTTATAATCATGTGAAGCACAGGTTCCCCATAAAATAATTTATTGAATCAAAAAGAAATGAAACTGTGGATAAGTTATGAACCAAAACAACTAAAAAACACCTCCATTTTCGGGGGCATAAAAAACAGCAGCCAAAAGTAACATGCAAATAAAATAACAGGGAAGCCTCCAAGCTGTAAGTAATGGGATTTTGGAGCCTTCGAACCAACAACTTCCCTTACGCAGACCTACATAGGTACGCTTGCAGGAGTTTCTTTTTCTGGGAAAACACAATATTGTGCGTCCACTTGTGTGGCCAGCCAGAAATTCACTCAACTTTGACCAATTCGGACAACTTGCAGACGACATTTGACAGTTCTCGCACAGAAGACTGCTGAAAATAACCTTTTCAAGTTTTGTGCAGTTCAAAAGCATAGGGAAGCATGTGTGACAACATGACAATTCTTAATATGGAATACTAATTCCACTACGCTTTCTAAAAAATTTCCGACAATGAATTTTTACAGAGTTCCGTCTCTTTCAAATACAGCCACCATCAAATCAGGCCGTAGTGAGAGTTCAAGAGCGCTCACTTGACGAATACTGTCGCAATGCAGTGGGCGTAGTATTTTGTTACGTAATCGTAGAATACATCGCCCTCAGGCGGCCTGTTACGGCTCAAAAAACGCCTTGTACTGTCAGCCATAAGTTAAGGCCGCTAAAATGGTATATTGATGTGTGTTTTGTGAAAAACAGTGGCATAAGATGATAGGGTCCAATATTCATAATATTACCAAATTTTTTATTGAGACAAAATATGTATATAACATTTTTTAAAAATGATCCATTAAAAAGAATTGAATATATAGAATTTTATAAATGATACAAAAAAAAAAATAAGATAATATATAAGAAAATATGATTGTGAATTGATAAAAAAAATTCTTTAAAAGTGGTTAAAAGTTTCAAAAGTATGAAACAACATCTTGGATTTGGAAGAAAAATTATTTCAGCAAGAAAAAGAAAAGTTGAACTTTTACTAAAAAGTGGGATGACATTTTGAAATGTTGGGAGAGTTTTATAAAGAATGGTATAGTAATAAAGATCAAAAAGCAAAATTTCCCTTAAAATTATTATATCTTCTAAATTGCTAAGTATTTCTAATGAAGAAGTGAGATATGCAATTAAATCTTAAGAAAAGCTTCAGAAAGTGATAAAATTATTATTGGTATTTTAAAAGCAGCTGTTGAAGAAATAAAATAAAAAAATGTTGACAAGGTCCTAAATATCTAAATGATAAAGATATACCAGATGGTCAGAATAATGACTTAAAAATATTGATATTTAAGAAAAATGCTAAAGAGGATATTAGAAATTACAGATCTGTCTTTTTTTTTTTTATCAATTCTATATATTTTTGCCAAGATAATTCCAACTCATTTATATTTAACCAACCAAAAGAGCAAAATGGCTTTAAAAGTGATTTCAGCACAGTATATCACATCCGAGTATTGAAAGAAGTTATAGAAATGTCTGATAAATATGTGTTATCATTATGCTTTGAATTTTTAAATTATGATAAAATATTTGATTATATAAGCATTTTTATAGAAACGTAAAACTGAAATGTTGATATATTCTGAAGAATAGTTATCAAAATGCAACAGCAGTGATTAGATTACATCATGATACTAAGAAGGTTAACATTAATAAGGGTATGTGACAAGTGATTCTATATCTCTTAAAACTTTTACAACAGCTTTATGTTAAGTATTTTGTAGATTAAGATGGGAAATTAAGGAAATAAAACAAATAGAATTATTCAAGTCATCTAAATTTTGCAGTTGATGTTGATATTGTAATGTGTTGTTACATGAACCTAAAAAAGTAGAACTAAAGATAAATATTAAAAATTAATGTAGAATAGGTTTTTTGAGAAGAAAATAAAGATTGATAATCTTCAATTAAAAGAACTAACAATTACAAATATCTTAGATTATTAATACAGATGGAAACCTAGTGGATGAAATTAATCATGGAATTTAACTTTGATGGAGTATTTTGGTAGAAATAATATTTTAAAAAAAAAAATTGCCTAAAAAAGTTTAATGGGTAAGTTTTTCAATTTTTTAGTTTTGAATATATTTAACAAAAGAGCACAGATCACTCAATGAAGTATGGAAAGATGTATGTTGAGAGTGACAAGAAAGTATCAGAAGCAAAAAAATATTTGGGTGAGTGAACAAACAAATGACACTGGTATCATTGAAAGAATTAAGAAAGAAAACTGGAACTGGTCTGGACATATTTCTAGAAGAAATGATGCATTCAAACAATTGAAGCCTTAAACTGGATCTCGAGAGATAGTAAAAGATCTAGAAAAAAACCATGTGAATTAAATACATGAAGCAAAGAAGTTTGTTAGTATAATATAAAGCTAAAGGTTATGGAGTAAACAAACTGGATTAAATTTTGTGAGATCATCATTTGTAGTGAATTAATAATAGTTGAAAATGTTGGTGAATACTCTATGTGTATATATATATATATATTAAATTTTATATGCCTCCAGATTTTTAACAAAGCGTATCTAAAGAATTTAATCATCAACTTTTAAGTATTTTAAAAAAATATGCATATATATATGTGTGTGTAATCTTAGCTGAATATGTATGTTATTTTTTTATGATATTTGTAGCCAATAAATTACCAGTTGTATATATTCATAGATTTGCCACAATAAAAGATATATTTATTAACAAGGATTGGTAATTGCTCAATGACAGAAAATTTCATATATTCATGGTTTTTTTTTTTTTTTTTAAGTATGCAATAGTTGGATAAATTATTAGAAATACTTGTGATATATTTTCAGTAATATAGTATAAGCTAACAATTTACATCAAAGAAATATCTATATTTTATGTTTCAAAGTAACCTTTGTTATGGTACTATATTAAATCTCATAGACCCAAATGTGCAGGGTCCACATTTTGTCGCCTGCAGCAGTGGGCCAAAGAGATTACAATGGTATACTGATATTATACAATTGGGCAGTGGCTCAAAGCAGTCCAACTACCTTACACAATAAATTAGGCGTTACAGGTGTATTAACTTAGATCAAAGGACAGTCAATCAAGGGGATGCTTCCATCTATTCGAGGCAAAATTATGTGGGAGAAACAACTCTCAACCTGACTGGCAGGTCCCCAAACTACTCCCCTCAGACCCCATCCCTGCCCAGACCAGCTAGAACTCCACTTAGCTAGAACCCAGACCCACTCCTTGGACACGGTTAATCCCCCCCCCTGTAAGTGAGTTAGATTTATCTGGGTGCCCCGTTGGTTCAGCCAACCCTGAACACTAACCGAATCAAAGAGGGCTGCGAGAACTGTGCCTGGTCATCCCCTTTCTGGGTGTGGCGATGATCGCCATCTGCCCCCCGCAGATCAACCTGTCGGGTTGAGAGTTGTTTCTCCCACATAGATTTTGCCTCGAATGGACAGAAAAACTATTTTTAAGTTAATATACCTATAACACCTATTTTATTGTGTAAAGTGGTTGGATTGCTTTGAGCCACTGTTCAATTGTATAATATCAGTGTACCATTGTAATCTCTTTGGCCCTCTGCTGCAGGCGACAGAATATGGTCCCTGCACATTTGAGCCTATGAGATTTGATATAGTAACTTAATAAACGTTACTTTGGAATATAAAAACCAGTCAACATTTAAACAAGAACAATCAACAATTTCAAACTCTTGTCAAGGCAAATTTGAAATTGTTGATTGTTATTGATATTGTATTGCTTAAGTATTGACTGGTTTTTAATGATTACTTACAAATCCATTTAACCTTGAACATTATTACACATTATTTAAATAATATTTTCTTTATATTCAAGTAATCAAGCCAGATTTAGTGGAATTGTAATACATTTGAATCATGTCTAGAGGAATATTGAATCATTCTTTATTGAAAGAAAACTCAAGTTTGTTCTGAAAGATGCAATTGAAGATATGAAACTCACATTTATTCAAGAATGGAAAATAAAGTTTTAGTCATATTGTATCTGACAATTGGAAAAGCTGTGGAATTTATATAACATTAATTACCTATTTTTTCACATCATTGATGTTCGATTGCATGGAGTATTGTCATTTTGAAATGTTATTTTGAAACAATGTTTATACTACATGATGAATCTATCTCTTCAAATATTCAAATAGATTGCTTCTATTATGTATTTATAGAGAATAACAATTGCCTTTCTCACAAAAACTATGCTCAAGTTATTCAATCAAGAATGGCAAATAAAATCTCAATTATATTGTATCTGACAATTGAAAAAGATATGGAATTTATATAATATTACTATTTCTCACATCAACGGTATATTTCACTGGATGGAGTATTCTCATTTTGAAAAATGATACTGTTATTTGGAAACAATATTTACACTACATGATGAATCTGTCTCCAGAAATATTTAAATAATTTGCTTCTGTTATGCATACATAAGGAATAACAATTGTCTTTCACACAAAAATTATGCTCAAATTGTATATAAAACTTTTTTTTAAGATATCTATTATTGTTCACTTGCTTTACATTCCCATCCAATAATGATGATTATGTTTTTACAATAATAGAATCATTAACATTACTTCTAATTAACTGAATAAACATACTTTTTGTCTTCATATTTTTAGAAAGTTACGCATTACGTTTAACAAAATTACAAGCATGTTGAGATGCTAGAAAGAGAAGCTATAATAAATACTTATATGAATTGATAAAATACTTGACAGCTGAGCATTTCAAGGCGTTTAGCCTCATATTCATAGCCGTAAAAAAAACAAATAGTGCATATATATTAAGTGATCCATGTCTTATTTACATGTTACAAATTTGCTCAAATTAACACATTCTATGTAATTTATTTGATTGCAGTAATTATATTGCTTTTTGATGAAATAATCTATTTTTTAACTTCTTAAATGCAGCAACATAAATAGAGATCTGTATTGTACAACATCATTATCCCGATTGGCTTTCTGCGTAGAGAACTACCAAGGCATTCAAATTGATTTATTATTCTCAAGCTAATACACATTCTAAACTAAAAAATATTGAAGATATTTTTTCCCCAGTTATTGATTAATAAAATATTTTAATTTTTTGAAGTTAATTACTAAACCATCATTTTTACAAATTGATTCAAAGCATTAAGAATATTCTGTAGGTTAGCTTCTGAATTAGTAAGAATAAAACAATTGTCAATATGCTCAAAATCTAGTAAGAAGATAAAGTTTTTGTGTTTCTTTTAATCAATTTACATTAATCAAAGCTTCACTACGAATGCTCACAGCATCTTGATGTCTGTTTTATGAAGCTAACCCATCATCATAAAAATGGAAATAGAATTGAAATTTATGCCCAGTCTATGTTTAATATCAATTTTCATTTCAAATCTTTCTAGATTTTTCACTAGAAATAATAATGCTTTTCATTCCATTGTCTCTAATACTTAATTAAAAAGAAAATCATAAATGTATATACATACATACCTGTATATCACATTGTTGAAACATTTACATATATTGTAGAAATAGATTACTTCAGATTCTTAATGTATTTATTACAATTAAAATTTTAAAAAGACTTCTTGAATATATTAAATCATTTCTTATGTCATTGTGACTCTGCAATTTACTAAACAGTATTTAGTTCTAAATCATTATCATATAAGGTAGAAACAAGAAATTTTGATGAAACCCACTAACATAAGTTAACATTTTTTTCATGGTAAATAATTATTATGAAAAATTTGGCAGATGTGAAACAATTTTTGTTTATATTGGCATATAAGAGCAAAGTGTGCTTTGAATCCACATTTTCAATTGTAATTTTTTTACAGGTATTTAAATCCTTTTTCTTTTCACCAATAGCTATAAAATTGGTTTAATGATAATAGTAAGCCTTATTTTTAAACAGTTGTGTATATTGGTAACTATATAAATCTTAGGAGTGATTTAAAAAATGTATAGTATGAAAATAAACTTTAAATTTTTTGATAAGTATATATCTATAATATATTATCAAGATTATTTTTTTAAAAAGCAATATTTTATATTTTTTGCACAATTTCAAAAAATAAACTATGACTAAAAAATTTTTTTTAATTTTAATATATGTAAATTCATTTCATGCATTGTACATTGACAAATTTATATTGGTACTTTGAACAGTAATGAACATTTTTTTGATGTTATTAAATAAATTTATTTATTGCATTGTAGTAAATTTAAATTTCTTTAAATTTATGCTGAAAAATATATATATTTTTTCCAGTGTCCTCATGGAAAAATGGTAAAACTTATAATATTACTAGAAAGAAATATCAGAGATGGTTCAAAAATATTGATTCATATAAACCAGGTATCTTTTTTTTTTTTTTTAAGATGTCAAAAAATAAAATTTATCACTTTATTTTCAAAATCATACTACAAAAACTATAAAAATTAACTATATTTGCTAGTGTTATTTTGTAATTGATTTGAAAATGTTATTGATTCTATTTTTGCTTTTTATCCATAAAATAGCATTGTATTCATATTATTAAAAAAAATGTTAATATTTTGCAACAACTTAATCAGAAATAAAGTATACATTTATTGCATTATAAATTTTATTTATTTATTTTGTATTCTTATTTTTATAATATTATATTTTCAAATGCTTTATTAAATGAAACATTGCATAGTATGTCATCAAAAAATTTTAAGTGCATTATTAGCATATTCATTATTTTTTTTTGTTTTAAATAGAAATTTAAATCACACTATAATTTTATATTAGGTGTGTTCATAAACTATTCAATAACAAGCAGTTAAATAACTTTATCATTATAAAAACTAACATTACATAGATTGCAGTAATTTATAATATATAGCAAGAAATAAATGATTAACCAGAATTTAAATTTTTGTTTGATTTCCCTTAGCAGCATTTTGAACATCAAGTATTAGATGATTAATAATTATGATTTCTGTGAAGGATAATCTATGCTATTTTTTTTAAGACTCATGAAAAGAGAACATACTCACTAACTTGTCACTTGATCAAAATACCTTTTTAAGAGTACAAGTAAATGATAATATTCATTGTTATGTGTTCATTCAGTTGACGGATGTTTTAGGTTTATAATGCGGTCTGAAATTTTTTATTTTCAGATGCATTATGTCTACCAACTTTTAGGTTGTATCACATCAGGTTTTTTAAATTTTGTTTAAGCTCTTTGGTAAATTTCTTGAATTGTTTGGTATTTTTTTCTAAAATGAATATGTCTATATAGTAATTGATAATTTTTTTTTCTGATTTCTAATTCACATTTTTTCATTATGTGTTTGGTAGATGTTTTGCAAAATTTGTAAATATATTGTTATTACTCCCAATTGTTTTAAAATATTTTATACAATACAAATGTTGTCGAGGCTCATTAGGAAAAATAATATGAATTTTTCAACTTATTTTCCAAACATATGTTTCTTTATTGAATTTATATGCAAGAAACTTTTCCATAAATAAAGTATTTTTAATCCAATACCTAATTATTTTATAAATAAAATTAAATAAAGAATGAATCAAATTGTTTTTTATTATTACAAGGTATTACTATTAAGATTATTTTATTATACTATTTTAGTTTAATTTTATACTGATTTTTTAATTGAAATAATAATTATAAAAAATCTGAAAGTAATAAGGAATTAGCCCAAGAAAATGGTACACATTAATTTATTTTTTTTAATATATTTTTTAAATATTTTGATGCAGAATGAACTTTCGCGTAATTATGTGATTTTTTTTTCTTTTTTAATTCAGCAACTAGTGTCACTTCAATGATTTAAAATAAATAAGTTTTTTCAAATTATTTATTTTGACAGGAGTTTGCAATAATCATATTTCTAGCAAAAACATGAAAATTTGTCTAAAAAGATTTTAGAAATATTTGTTGACATTTTTGTATTCGTTGTTTTAGATAGGGGGTAATACAGATTTTAAAAAAACGACCCTTATCATGTTCTTTTTTCATCTCAAAATAAGTCCAAGTTAAAATGATAATCTTAAAGTGGAGCCATATTTTCAAGATCATGGTAAGATGAGATCTAGTACTGAAGTTGTTGTAGTTTCCATTCTTTGAATAATAACGAAGCCATATGTGTTTAATTGGGGAAACTTAACTGATCTTTATATTATACAAGCAGTGGAGGCTTAGTATTCTGGCTTTTAACATTATAAGAGGACAGAATAAATTAGTAGTATAGAAATAATAATGATCTTGTTAAGATAGATGAACTGGCCAAAAAAAATTTTTTTAAAAAAATAATCTTGTAAAACTCAATATAGAGATTTTTTTTTTTTAAATGGCTTAAGCACCACAAATAATTATTTTGCAACCTTGCGCAAGATGAAAACAAAAATCTACACCATAGGAAAAATAGGAATAGTCTTGAAGCTGAAAATATATATATATATATATTTTGTCAGTAAATTTTAAATGAAGAATCTCATTTTGAGTCATGAGGAAAGAGATATTGTTTAAGTACTCCAGTTAATATTTATTAATTTTGCTCAGTATTTAAAGGCTTTAGAAATGTTGTCCTAAATTCTATTGACAATGATGTCTTATTTTACCAAATAACGAAATTATTCCACAGACTAAATACTAATACAAACGTAATTCTCATTTAATTTTATGATGAAAAATTTCAGAGTTTTTTTAGTATTATACAGTACAATGAAAAAAGAACAGACTAACATGCCTGGAGAAGTGATCGAAGTAATTAAAGATGAGCAAAGACTTAAGAGATTAGAGATAAATATCACTGGAAAATAAAAAATAATTTAAAAAAAACACATTTTAATACACTGACAGACCAGATTCAGTTTATCAGTATATTAAAGAAATGTTAAATTGAATAATTTAAGCCAAAAATAAAAGTAAATAAAATAATTGATTTTTGTCATATATTAAATTTATAATAATAATATCTGCATTGCATTTAAAATTAACTTAGATATTATTGAATCATTATCAAATCCTTACAGATTCATTGATATTGCTAATATCTAGATAATCATAGAAGTAGCAGTCTTCTTAAAATAAGAAATGAAAGCTAACAAAGTCAAAATTTTGTTGGCCTTTCTGTAGTAAAAATGTTCTTACAGGCGAGGATATTTTCATAGCAAATTTATATTTTTGTAAATAAAAATAGAGACATTGGTTTGGAGTGCAGTTAGATAATATTTTATGTGTGCTGGCCAAATTTTTTTTCCATGATTATATTTGTAGATTTTAATATGATGGGAAACTATTTTTCAGTTTTATTGAAAGAATTTTATTACAAAGGAAGAAGGATGCATGGCTGTTCAATCCTACAAAAAGAAGCTTTTTTTTTTTTGTAAAATTATCAAATGAGTTGTTGACCATGTATCTTGTACTTAAAATTAATCAATCATTTTTGCAGATGATAACTTGTCAATAATAATCAGTTATTAAGATATATCTTTTTTTTTCTTTTTTTTTTTTTTTATAAAGTTGTGAAGAAAATCTTGCTGAATCTTCAAATGATGATTAATAAATGATCAAGTTTTTAATTGTTTGTATGAGATGTAAATCCAATGAAAAAATTGATAGGAAATGAGTAAATTCTGATTTTATATATCAAAAAGCTTTCTTGAAATTTGGAGCTATTATTTTAAATGGGAGTTATTTACAAGATCTTATTTTTTCTTTCACTCCCCCCCCCCCCCAATGATAATTTTTATTAGAAACATTAGGTGACTTAATTCATTCCCTTAGAAACTATAGATATTTTTGGTTAAAAAAAGTTAATATATAGAGACTATAACTATTTTTCAGAAAATATATAGTCAGTCGCTAATAGACAAAACATATATCACTGGGTCTTGGTTGTGATTCTTCTTAGAAATATTGTTATTCAACTTGAGTTTATAAGTTTGTTTCTCCTTTTATATCTTTTAAGAGTATTAACAAAATTTCTAAGCTTAAAATAAGATTAGATATGCAATAAATATCATTCTTCAAAGTACCTACCAAATTAATCTAATGCAAACAATAAACTGTATTTAAAAACTAAAATTTGTATCATAAACTTAAAAGATTGTAAAGTTATTTGGCATTTTATATAATTTTTTTTACAAATTATTAAAATCATAACTATCTTAAAATTTAGGAAAATATTTAAGAGAAAGAAAGTATTCATTGCTTATTAATTAATTATCTATCCGTATTTAAGCTCCTTGACTGTTAATTAAAAATTATATTATTAATGTAATATCAATCTGCAATTAAGGATAAGAAAACAATAAATTCTCATCACAAATGTTCTACAAAACTAGACCACTGTAATTGTTTTTATTAGTGCTGATTTTGCTGAACTCACTATATTTAAACATTGTTGAGGCTTGTTTTGATTATAATTATTTTATTGATACCATGTTATGGTTTTTAGTTGTTAACATTTTTTTAATATTTTTGTTTTAAATGTCTGTGTAATTTAGTATAATAGTAATGAACTTGAGAGCTAAAGTTTATAGATCAATTTTCATTTGAGAAAAGTAATTAAATGGAATTTTATTTTTAAAAAAAATTCAATTTACTTATATATTCTAAAATATTAGGATTTTAAAAACTTCTACCTCGATAATTTAATATACAAATTAAAAAGCGTATGAAACACTTGAACGAGAAGCTATACAGATTCCAAAAAATTACAATACGCTAAGCACTTTTGAGACCATTTGCCTCATATTCATAGAAGTAAGCTAAACAGATTCCAAAAAATTACAATACGCTAAGCGCTTTCGAGGCCATTTGCCTCATATTCATAGTGCTATGAATATGAGGCAAATGGCCCCGAAAGCGCTTAGCGTATTGTAATTTTTTGGAATCTGTATAGCTTCTCGTTCAAGTGTTTCATATGCTTTTTAATTTGTATATTATATATTCTAATTATTTTTTAAATATATTTTAGGAAGATGAAGATGAAGAAGAAAGGAAAATGTGGAAAGAACTGGCATTTGAAAGATTAGCACGGAGCATAGATGCAGCGCTAACAGTTATGTATATATTGACATCACCCAATATGCCAAAGAAAGTGTACATAGAAGATATCATAGAAAGGGTGATAAAATTTTCAAAATTTCATTTACAAAATACTATTTACCCAGAATTTGATCCTGTATATAGAATTGATCAAGATGGAAAAGGTAATGAATCTTTCTATATTTATAATATATATATATTTATGTATATAATAACTGAGAACCAGTCTTGAACATCATTAATCTGAAATCTATGGTTCTCAATAATTTATGAATATAAAAAAAATTATGAAATGAAACAAAATCTCTCAAATCTGTAATAAAGTATAATGGTAAAAAGACAAAATACTTAAACATTACTTATTAGTCTGGACACTAAGATTGATTACAGATAATTCTGGACATTATGGTTGCCAGGCATTTTTTTTATTATTATACATTTTCAGGGGCATAGTTATCCTGCAACCCTAATGAATATGTTTTACTTGTCAATATTTAAAAATATCCATAAATTGATTATAAATTCCTGTTAACTTTAATAAATAACAATAAATATATTGTAAATTCCATTCACAGAAATAACTCAAAACTACGACAATAAATTTTAAATTAAAAATAAATTTAATAATTCAAGTTACAGGGATTTTTTTTGAAAAACAGAAAGTGTCTAACGTGGGTTATTCATGTTGGCAGCGTGAAATCCCTAATGGCATGCAAAATCACATATTTATCTTTGTGCGTGCATCACCACATAAATTCCTATAAATAGGATTGAATGTGTTGTCACATGGTTCCCCGATGATTCTTGTTCTGCCATTTAGCTACACCCAATAGTCTTTTGATGTTTTGCATATACATACCTGAATGTGAATCCACAAAGTTATATTACTGATTGGTCTTAAAATATTCAAAACCAGAATGATGTAAATCATCTGTTTTAGATGCCTTCTAGCTATCCAAATAAAATGTAGATCCATCGGTCACATTTTTTTTAATAGCATCCATAAGAATAGTAGCTGTTTGCCATGAGACAGTTATTATAAAGCATTCACCAGTCTCTCTGCACAAGCCTCCAAATAACTACTGCTGTGGAAATAAGTTACATGCAAATGGAATTTATAATACATTTATTGTTATTTATTAAAGTTAACAGGAATTTGTAATCAATTTATTGATTTTTTTTATTATTAAAAAGTAAAACATATTAGTTATGCTTATGGGATAACTATGCTCCTGAAAATATATAATAATAAAAAAAACATGGCTGCCAATCATAGTGTCCGGAATTATCCATAATCAATCTTAGTATCTGGAGTAATCCTTAAGCACCATAATTTACTACCAAATATTGCTTAAAAAAAATTAATTTAATTAAATTTAAATTCGTTACTTATATTAGTTGCGAAGAATTTTGCATTGTTATGTGGTAAACATTTGATACTGTAATAATAAAAATTGCATCATTTTTGATATATTATTTCATAGTTACCTGTGGAACTGACTGATAAAAAGACAAAATCCTTAAAAAAGTATTCTTACAATCATTATTTAAAAAGATCATTGCTTAAAGAAAAATTAAATTTAAACAGTATTAATCAACATCAAATGTAATTTGTTAGCAAAAATATTTTTTTAAATACTGTCTATTAATAAATTTAAAAAACCACTTTGCAAAAAAATTAAACATAACACACAGGTAGTAGCATAGTGTCTTAATGAATATTGCTTAAAAAAAATAATTCAACACACACAAATATTATTTACTTATATTTAATTGTCAATAAAGACATTTTCATCGCATGCTGAAAATTTGTAATAAATTTTTTTTTTTTTTTTTGTACATTGTTTTAAAAGTTGTGGCTAAATGATTTTGAAGGTAATGTTTAGTATACATAGAATTACAAACTTTTTGTTTTCATATTTTCTACAGAATTGAGATTCAATAATAAAGTGATTTGATTTGTTAACAATTCAACTTTTTAATAAAAGAATAACTATATTCTGAGCACATGCTATTATCGTATTATTTTTCCTTACAAGCAGTTGTCCCGGGTTTGCTTCCTGGCAGATGCTTTGACATATGGGGGGGGGGGGATTTTTTTTAGCACAAAATCACAATTTTTTAACTTTCACTTATTTTACTCAATTGTGAATCAATATGTATTATTCACACTTATAAAATTCTGTGATATTGATACTTTATTATTTGACTAGATGTTTTAGATTTTCTATAAAAGTTGGTATATGATATGTGAAATTGCACCATTTTTTTTTTTTTTGTTATATAAAGGTTTTGGTTTTATATTGCTCACAATTGAGAATAAATATGTATTACAGGTATTTTTATAGCATATAAGTAAACATATTTTGACTTGATTTTTCAGCATCTTATGTTACAAAAAATTACTAAAGATTCTAACAAAATCTAGATTATCATCAATCAATCCCAATTCCTATACAGTTCATTGAATCTGAACACCATAATTTAATGAATGTCTCGAGAATGCAACATTTTTATATATATTAGACTTGATGATGGCCCTAAACTATATAAAGCCCTAAGGTCCCTACCATTTTAAATTACATCAGCTAATCTCAGAAAAACTTTAAAATATATACACCTTTTAAATATATAGATAAGGGAAATATGTTTGCATTTAATTTTTATTAAAAGAAATAATAAAGAATGTGTTTGCAAAATCACTGAACTTATATTATATAATCCTTTAAAAAGACTCTATGTTCCAACTTAAAACATTTTTTTCTTGATTTCCCAAATGCAAAACCATTGATTATATCATCAAAAGATATGCTGCATAACACGTTGCTTTCTATACTCATATTGCTAAGTGCAGACAATTTTTCTTGAGACATAATTGCTGTGAAATGATCTTCTGAACAATTTGTTACCATTAGACACAGAAATAGTCGTAATTTTGATTCAACATTAAGGAAAACTAATTGAATCTTGTCTTGATAGATGATTCAATTAAGATCTTTGTATTGAATTTGTTTTTTTTTTTTTAGGATAATTCTGTTTGACATAATCATGTCTCAATTCACTCATGAGGCTAAAATATGGATACCCTTTCATTAAGGTATCTAGTGCTTTCCATAGCTATTCATCTGAAGCTTCCAAGTCAACTAAAAATGAAAATTTATTTGCCACATAATTATAGACTGTTACTTTTCTTGTTAAATTTGCCTCAAGGCTGTTTCACTCGAAATTTTGTCTCTTGGAGAAAGCTTTTCATCTGTACCATATGTAACTTCCATCTTGGCTTGTTTTTTCCTCATCCTCTTACTTTTTTCTGTATAATTATATTCTACATCAGACAAACTGTATTAGCTTCTTCAATATCATCAAAATTTTCTCAAATATTTTTAACATAGTGAGAAAGTGTTATGTACAGATTTCATATGTGGTAAATGGAATCTTTGGATTCTGGAGAGCCAGACTGATTTTGTGAATTTTTTCCAGCAAACGGTTCCATAAATGTAGCATAAAAACAAATTCTAGTTCCTTCATTTTTTCCAGAAGAGTCTTGTAGCTCCTTTTTCATTCTCATCTGCATAAATGTGCCTTAGAGCATCAATGATTGGTTTATAACTTACATATATGGCAGACATTACTTTGACATGTGCTTGTCATCTAGTGTCAGACTATCTATTTAATACTCTGGTAGCTGAGTGTTTTCAAGGAAGATAACATCACAAACCACCTCTTTGTAGAAGAATAAAAGAAAGTGTAGTTATTGAACAATAGCAAAAAAGTTTATTGCATCTAAACAGCAATCTACAGCAGCATGACACACAAGATTTAGTGAGTGTCTGGCATATGAAATACAAATAACATGCTTGTTTAACTCAAGGATTTTTTGTTGCATTCCATTATATATTTACCAGCCATATTTGCTGCACTATCATATGACTGTCAGCATTTACTGAAATCAACTTTGCAGTCCTTACTTAGATAACCAACCACCATTTCTGCCACACCTTCACCACTGTGATTTTTCAACTCTAGGAAAGTTAGAAACCGTTCAACAGGTAAACCATCACCAAATGATATATACCTTATTATAACAGTTAATTGATCCACATGAGAAAGATTTGGCATAGAGTCAACAGACAAACTGAAATAACGTGCTTTTCTCAGATCACCCAAAATTGATTCTTTAACTTTATTAGACATAAGCTGCACAAGTTCATCACACTGTTTTTGATAAATATGAAGGTGACCCAGATCCTTTGTTCCCATAGTATTTTATGTGGTTGGAAAAAAATGGATCAAACTTAGCAATCAATTCTTATAAACCAAGGTAGTTGCCATTATTTGGTGATTCAAAAGTTTCATTGTCTCCCCTACAAGCCAGACCGCATTCAGTTAATGATACATAACTGCAACAATGTGCTCAACATATTTTTTTAGTAAAACTGTTTTTTTATTTGCTTTGTTTAGTCCTGAATCTAAGGTCTAATCATGCTTTCTTGTTAAGTATGTAAGCAAAGCTCTTCTATGATCTTCAGAGTTTTCATGACTTTGAATGATTGTGGGATTTTGCCAGTCAGAAAATCCATCAGAAGCGAGTGCTATAATTGATGTTGAAAACAGTTTGCAGACAAAGCAGTAAACACAACCAGTTGTCAGAGAATACACAAGCCATTCCTGGTCGTATGCTTCCCCATTAACTTTTCTGTTCTGTAAAATATATTTTGAACAATATCTAACCTGATGTTTGAATTATGCTTAGAGTTTTTGTTGTTCTATTTCAGTGCCGACACTGATGGACCTTTTACTTTCCAGTATGAGAGTTCATCCTCTATGCGGTCATGCCATTGACCAATATGACTGAGTTTCTTGAATTTTATTGTTTCAACTGTAGATGTTGATTTTCCAACAGCACTCACACTGTAATCAGTTTCAGTATTCCTATCAATTGAGATTTTGTTGTTGTTTTGGACTTAATGTTCACTTCATTGTATGACTGGAAACAGAATAGCAGAAATAAATACTAGAAAATAAAAGATTCTAAACATGAAAAATAATGTATATATAAAATTTCTTACATATTGTAGATAACATAGATTAACATGCTAGCTGCTTGCCACTCTTGACTATAAAATATGTGGGGGGAAAAAAGTTTAATATCCATATTTTATTCTTAACAAGTAATGACAGAAGATATGTAATATATATTAACCTTGCAGCTTACACCAAGAGTGACTGAAATGTCCTAAGTTAATAAAAGGTGGGAGTTGAGATATATCGAGATGATTACTTTATTTAATTTAAATAGGCTACAACAAGTTAGAATAAATAAAACCTGATATAATATACCCAAAATAATATTAATAAAATTTAGAAAATTTCTGGAGAAAAAAATGTTAATTTAATATTTAAAAAAAATTGCATATGTGAAAAAAATAGGAATTTTTTTAGGCCTAGATTATTTATAACAGACTAGACAAGCGGAATTTAGAGAGAGTGAAGATGGAAATGGAATAATAAACATTGAAGAGTGATATTAAAAAGAAAAAAAAAAGAAAGTAATATTCATTTAATTGATCTTAAAAACATTAGATAGAACTTGTTCTATTGAATCTGGAGTTAGCATTGTGAACAAAATGAAAGACAATGCTTGCAATTACTAACAATGAACTTAACAAGTAATAAGATGAATTAATCACATTTTTAGAAGTTTGAAATGAAAATAAATAATTTAAATCTAAAGCAATATGTGGGTATAGATGTTTAATGATTAAGAATGTTAGCTGGGCAAGAAGTAATGATGTTTTTAAATATTTATGGGAGTTGGCTATCAGATAATCTAAATAGTGGCACAACTATTATAATAAAAATTGTATTGATTAATTAAGATAAAACATTATTTTGTGGCCCATTAATGTTAGATTTAAGAAAGTGGTTTATTAAAACAGGTAAAACTCACGATATGTATTGCTACACACACAGCAAGATAGAGTAATCAATGGATGCCAGAAGGCTTGTGCATAAAATCCACATCTAGTGCCTACTCATCCAATATCCCCAGACTAGTTTCTGGCTTGTGGCCTTCATCAGTGAGGAGCCTTGGATCTGAGAGCACTGCACCTAGATCTTAGGATCTAATGCAATCTTTTCAGTTTAAGTCTCATAGTTTTGTAGTTAAGTGGAGATAAAAGGTGGCTGCTAGAGGGTTGCATTAGATCCTAAAATCTAGATGCAGTGCTCTCAGATCCAAGGCTCCTCACTGATGAAGGCCACAAGCCAGAAACTCGTCTGGAAATATTGGATGAGTAGGCACTAGATGGGGATTTTATACACAAGTCTTCTGGCATCCATTGATTACTCTAGCTTGCTGTGTGTGTGGCTATACATGTAGTGAGTTTTGCCTGTTTTAATAACAGTTATAAGCAAGTGTAAGAAATGGTGATCATGTGATATTTATTGGCTTAAAAATGGTTTATTATTTTATTTTATTTTAAAGTATAGCTTTATAAACAAAAACATTTGCAAAAAGGGAAAAGTAAAGATTGGAGGATTTGAGATATGGAGTTGGAAAGAAAAGTTGGAATACTGAAGTGTCAAAGAGAGTAAATGAAAAGAAATTATTTCAAGAAAATTATAAAGAATTGGACGTATACACTTAAGAAAAATTGCGATTGATGGTTAATTATCTTAAAAAAATGGAATAAGTGTGAATGTTTAAAATATAATGCAAATGGCAGAAAGGTTTGTAAAAGATGATCAAACTGCTGAGAAGTTGCGTCTTAAGTTACTAATGATGAAATTTTCAATTTTTACCTTTTTTTTTTTAATCATTCAATCATAACTTTAATTGATCTTGTTTATGGACTTCAGACTAGAATTATTTTACCTTGACAAAACAATAGATTTTATTTCTATTCCATTAAAATATGTTTCTTTTTTTTTGATAAAAATATAATGCAGTTTTAATCCTATTACATCCACTATCATATATGCACTATCTATACAGTGTAATATTACCATTAATGTATTTTGAATAATTAAAATATTTAATTTTAAAACTGATAATTTCTGGTTCATTTTACTAATAATTATTTATTATAAATGAAGGTATTCAATCTGTAATTTAGTGTAATAATTAATTTATTAGAATATAAATAGATGTAAATAATGATAGTGGTAATAATTGATACTTATCCAAATTTTTCAGCTTTTAAATAATAAATTATGTTTTTAAGTAAGTAATAGTTTTAAAATACATTATTCTAATTTTTGATCATTAATACAAAAAATACATTATTCTATTGAATTTATTTTTATTATTTATATAATTGTATTAATTATTTTCCTATTTGAATAATATAAACAATATCATAGTTAATGTATTATTTTATTGACTGTTTTTAATATCTTGAATATTTCTTCCCACTTTTTATTATTATTAGAGTTTATGAATGAAATTCCCTCCCCCCGTTTATCCTAAAAACATGGGTTGAGAATATTAATACATTGTAATAGGTAATACCTGAATAAAAAGCACCCTGACCCACAAATACCCCACAAATTTAGGCAACCAAAAATGTAATGGATTAAATTATAGACAAAGCAGTTTCTCCCGAATGCCCTGCATATTTGGGCAAGCCAAGAGTACTGCACTTGAGACAGCATGAATAAGATGATTCACAAATGTATTTATAATAATCTAAACTTATGTTTTGTAATAGACTCATGAATTTATAAAGTTGCCAACGAATCTAAATATGGATAAGTATATTTTGTTTGCCAATAAAAAAAAATTCAATAAATAAATGATTTTTTTTCTTATAAATATAGTATAGAATATATGACTAAATATTTTAGAAATAATTTGTGTAATAGATAAATCAAAAGATGCCTAGATTAATAATAAAACATAAGATTATTGAGATAAACATCAACTCATTGAATTGGTTAAGATAAATAACATAACTTTAACTTTAATAACTGCAGTCTAAAGTAATTTATTTTACACTTATAATTTATTCCTGTTAGATTGCAATTGCTAGGTACAATCTATATCTAAAGATTTTAAAACAGGCAAAATTCACTATACGTATTGGTGCTCATGTGATGTTTATATCTAAAGATCATTAACATATATGTTCCCAATATAAAATTTTTTTTTTTTATATTATTTTTTTTAATATCTCCTATTTTTTAAATCAAGTAATACCTTTGTTATAATGGTCATTTTATACATTTAAACTAAATATTTAATATTAGCTATATTGTATTTTAATTTTGATTTGTTTTCTAAAGTTTATGTGAATGATCAACTTAAGTCTTATTTACTTGATTTATTAGTTAGATATGTGATGAGTAATAAACAAGAGTACATTAATAATTTAAATTATCAAAAGAAATAAAAAATTAGACTGATATCTATCAGTATATTATTGTTATTTCTTTGATTATTAAAATAGGTAAAAATTATTTGATTAGATAATTTTAAAGATTTATTTATTGGGAGTCATTATCAATTACAACATTTAACAATCGAATTATGATTCTATTCTCCCATAGTATCTTTAACATTCCTGTGCTGACAAAAAAAGATTAGGGTTCAATAAGCATTGTATTATTAGATGATATCTAACTATTTCCTTATAAACACTGCAATCCATGGTGAATCCAACAGTGTGATGACTTCGGACAATCTGGATAGCATTTGTTGTTATCAATTTTATTTATTCAGGTTGTTTTATCCCTCTCACATGATATTTACTCACAGTACTTATAATTTTTTATCACAAATCCATAGACTTAATCAAAGTAGATAAAATAAAAAGTATATGTGTTCTTTTTGCTGAGCTTTTTTCGTTAACTAATAACAACAAAAATGCAATCTTTATTTTGTTAGCTCATGGAGCATGAAATTTTTTCTTTCTTCAAATCTAATAAAGTCTATTATTATTATTCGATATGACATAAGAAAAAAATATTTTTATTTTTAATTTTAATAAATAAATTACTTATTCTACATTATACTAAAATTTATTAAACATAGAATTACTATTTGTTTTCTTTATTTAATCATTTGTATACTATATTGGATAATAAATGATGACTGCATGTCACAATATATATATATGATTATTTTTAGATAACTTTAGTGGCAGTAATAAACTAAAGCGAGCAAGAGCTGGATCAGTTAAATCAAAATCCATTCTGGCAATGTATAATAAATTTAGTGATATTGTTGGGCTTTTAGCTGAATTGATAGAGATTCAGGTATTAACAGATACAACTATATTACAGGTAATCATTTTTGCTTATTAATTAAAATCATAGTATCTATATGTTATTAAATAACTTTTTATTAAATGTTTACTAGTGATCTTCTTACTTGATATTGTAATTATCTGGAAATTCTCTATAGTTGTAGATTATTAAATTTTTAGTCATTTTTGCTTACTTAATGAGTAAAACATTTTTTTTCTGTATTATTATTTTTATTTTCAAGAACTATTTTCATCTTCATTTCTCTATTTTCAAGGAACTATTTTTTTTTTTTTACTTTAAATTTTTAGTCTGAAAATATTTTTTTCCTCAGTCATATGTATATGCACATACACATATGATTCATTACAGTTTTTAAATGAATGAAACTCTTTATTACTTTAAAAACAAATTTTATTAGGTCTAATAAAGGTTACATTTTGTATAAAGCAACATAATTAAAGGAATGAAAAAAAACCCCACACATTTTAAATGACTGGGACAATTGTTAAACAATTGAAATTTGAAAGACTCAAGTTATATAATATTGTCCAATGTTGACAAGTGATGTGATTATCCATGTATATTTGAGTGGTTGGGAAGTTTGTATAGCTTCCAAGTCTCTTCAAAAATAAATTTTGATGACAATAGTCGATCTCTATTTTTAATCTTTTCCATTGTTTTTGTAAAACAGGCATTTTGATTTGGGTGAGGCTGTTTGTATGCCATTTTACGCCTCACAAACCAGATTGAATATGTTATGAAAATTGATAATCTGATGATTAGGAATTGTTTAGCTTTGATGCTTTTTTGCAGTGAGATTATAGTGTAATAGTCTGTCTTGATGTTATTATATATTATTTGTCTCACTGTTCCCAGCGCATCACATGTTGTAATGATGTGGTTGTAGGACTCCTCTATGGCATCAGGGGCACATCGGATCTACTTTTGTGATATGCCGTCTATGACAAAGGAAGGATAGAGTTGACATAGCTTCAAGATTTAATTTGATTACGAAATCAAGGTACTTGGGCTCCAGAGCCCAGTATTTAAATAACGAGGTTATCCTATGATTGATTAAGCCCAGTTTTGGGTTTTGGATGTGTGGCTCTGGGATTATTAACTGATGCGCTTCCCAGATGTTTATTTTTTTTTTAAGCCGTTCTATTGTGATTTCAACATAGTGCTGTAAATTACGAGCTTTTGTATAAAGCCAGCTATTTCTTTTTGCAGGTGGTGTAACTGTTGGCTGTATTGCTACTAGTATTTGTGTGTAGCCATATTTGATTCCTAGGTTGTGTAGGAGGGTGTGTGTCTTTTGTATAAGTATGGCTGGGATGGGATGTAATGACATACCATTGTATTTGCGATGGTACTGCATTTTACCTATACTGATGGCCACTGTTTTATTCCTCCAGAAGAGCTTGCACATAATCTGTTAATTTTTTTTATGAAGGAGTTTGGTGTGGACATGACAGGCAAATAGTAGGCGATTCTACTCATTACCTTCATGTTCAATAAAGCCACTTTTCCCTGTAGAGAGAGATACCCTCCTGACAGGGTATTTGTTATTTTTTCGGTTGCTTGAATTATGTTATCTTTGAGTTTTTTCGACATGGCTGTTTGGGATTTGTATATTGGAAATCCCAGAAATTTTTGAGGATCAGCATGATAGTTTGATGCTATTTTTTACCCTGTTCAGATACACCAGGTAGATGATTTTCTGGTATTGATTTTGAGGTCGGAGATGTTAGAGAAAGAGTTGATGATGTGTTATAGTCATGGTAGGTATTTCTTCAATTCTGGAAGGAAGACTCCGGGTAGTAGAGAATCTATGTTCTTGAGAAGTGGATTTATATATAGCACAAATAGCTGGGCACTGAGAGGCGAGCCTTGTGAAATAGATGATGTGGGGGTGAATCCCTCACTGATTATGCTGTTTAGTGAGATATGTATCTCTCTGTTGATTAGTAAATTTTCTATGATTTGTACTGTCTCAGATGGAATGTCTATATCTGGGAGAGATTGTAGCAGTACTCTTATGTTTACTCTTTATGAATGTGATTGAAATCTATTTTAACTAATTTGCTTTATTTCTCTACAGTACATTTTGAAGTCAACCAGAAGTTTTTTTTTATCTAAATACATGGCAACAATCTATGAAATAGTTTAATAATAATAATATGTGTGTGTGTGTGTGTGATGATAATGTTTTAATATGATTACAACATATTTTCTTAGGATGTAAGAATATGTATAATATATATCTGATTATTTCTTTTCTCATTCACCAAGTTCTGTCTGTTAAATGACATGAAAAGATTTTTCCCCCAATATATATGTAAATAATATTTATTTTCAAAGCGCAGATGATTTGAAATTAACTTACGAGAGAGTGCAAGTCTCTCAGCGCTTGTGATTATTAATAGCCAATCAGATCGTAAATACTGGGACAACGATTTAACAAGAAAAGAGTGGTAACCACTCTTAACTTTACTTGTCTGTCTATATATCCAAG
The DNA here is from genome assembly GCA_028023455.1 of Epiperipatus broadwayi. Lineage (NCBI taxonomy): Eukaryota > Metazoa > Onychophora > Udeonychophora > Euonychophora > Peripatidae > Epiperipatus > Epiperipatus broadwayi. The sequence continues at coordinate 2,233,027 of JAQFVV010000060.1, forward strand.
CCAGTCCAAAGTACTTATATCTGAAAGTGTGAATATTAAATACCTTCACACACTACTCACTGACTTCAAATTACAAACATACAGCATGAAATCTTTAGATTCACTATGCAGTAGATTATCGATGTTATAAATTGCAGAAATATATGTAAATAATATTTATTTTCAAAGCGCAGATGATTTGAAATTAACTTACGAGAGAGTGAAGTCTCCACGCTGTGATTATTATAGCCAATCAGATCGTAAATACTGGGACAACGATTTAACAAGAAAAGAGTGGTAACCACTCTTAACTTTACTTGTCATATATTTCTGCAATTTATAACATCGATAATCTACTGCATAGTGAATCTAAAGATTTCATGCTGTATGTTTGTAATTTGAAGTCAGTGAGTAGTGTGTGAAGGTATTTAATATTCACACTTTCAGATATAAGTACTTTGGACTGGCTTGGATATATAGACAGACAAGTAAAGTTAAGAGTGGTTACCACTCTTTCTTGTTAAATCGTTGTCCCAGATTTACATCTGATTGGCTATTAATAATCACAAGCGCTGAGAGACTTGCCTCTCGTAAGTTAATTTCAAATCATCTGCGCTTTGAAAATAAATATTATTTACATATATTTCTGCAATTTATAACATCGATAATCTACTGCATAGTGAATCTAAAGATTTCATGCTGTATGTTTGTAATTTGAAGTCAGTGAGTAGTGTGTGAAGGTATTTAATATTCACACTTTCAGATATAAGTACTTTGGACTGGCTTGGATATATAGACAGACAAGTAAAGTTAAGAGTGGTTACCACTCTTTTCTTGTTAAATCGTTGTCCCAGTATTTACGATCTGATTGGCCCCAATATATATATATATATTTTCAGATAACATTTAATTTATTCATTTTATATTTTTTATTCATGCTCTAGGCATTTTAAAAATCTTTGTAGTCTCTCTTAATAATTTCTAGTCATATTGCTCAATTTTTGACTGTATACATATTTTATTAAAATTGACATCATGTTTTTTATAATAATGTGTGAATAAATACTTGCTCTTTTTTTCTTCATAGTGATTCTATGATTGCTATCAGTGTTTGAACAAGATCAAACATAAAATGGAATTTCATAATCACCATAAAATTCCATTGATATTTTTTTTATTATTGATACATGGAAATATTTCTTTTTATAAGCTATTGACCATGTAGTAAATAAAAACTTTTATCAAATGAACTGAAAAATAATATATGATCTGTTAATTCATCTCTATTTTTATATAATTGTACTGTCTAGAAATTAATATTGTATATTTTTAGTATGTTGCCAATAATAAATATTGTTGATATATTTTACTAGACTTAAAAATTTTCTAGAAATTTTTTTTTTAATTGGATCTTTAAAAATTATACTTATAAACAAATGCAAAACACTACTTTATATACTATAGACTTAAAATACAATAAAGATCTTGCTCTATCGCTATGTTCAAAGGGGAATTTCTCATGTATAGCTTTACTTACAACTCCATAAAGTTATTTAATCAAATTACTCAAAAAAAAATTCTTAATTGAATCTTTCTAAATACTTTAAGACCAAACCTAACATTCTCAATGTTATATTATAAATTTTATTTCCATTATTGTTCTAATTTATTTACTTCATTCAGTTATATGTATATTAATTAAAATTTAAAAAAATATTTTTGAAACAATATCATGGATTTTTTAATATGTTAGGATTTTCATTTGATCTAACTGGTATGAATATAATCATTTCTCACTCTTCAATATTTTTTATTAATAAGAACTTTCTTTGTGTATATTATTTCTCTTCTTTTGATAATTTTACAATCTTAGAAATTATTTTTTTAATAAATAAGCTGATAGCATTCTGATTCAAGAGATTCAAGTATACCACTTTTATGGACAATTAAATAAATAATAATTGTACTCGAGTAAGGATTTTTTAACAAAGATGCTAAATTTTTTTTATTCTTATTTTTTATTAAAGTATTTTTAAATAATTTTTATTTTATTCTTTTTACGAAAATGTGTTCTACATAGTAAGGAATTATATAGGAATTGTATAAGTTTTAAATCAATAAACATCACATGATCACTGACAAAGGCCACAAGCCAGAAAATAGTCTGCAGATATTGGATGAGTAGGCACTAGATGGGGATTTTATGCACAAGCCTTCTGGCTTCCATTGATTACTTTGGCTTGCACTGAGTAGCAATACTGTATGGAGAGTTTTGCCTGTTTGAATAATAGTTATAAGCAAGCATAAGAAATGGTGATCATGTGATATTTATTGACTTAAAACCAATCCTGCCTAAAAGGATAATGGTGGTTATGGTTATTAAAGAACTAAAGATACCAAAATGTATAGGTACTGAACTGAGTTCAGACCTAGCTTGGATTGAAAATATTATTGTGTTTTCAATTTAACTCATAGATTTGTAGTTAGATAGAGATAAAAGGTGGCTGCTGGAGAGTTGCATTAGATTCTAAGATCTCGGTGCAGTGCTCTCAGATCCAAGGCTCCTCACTGACGAAGGCCACAAGTCAGAAACTAGTCTGGGGATATTGGATGAGTATGCACTAGATGGGAATTTTATGCACAAGCCTTCTGGCATCCATTGATTATTCTGGCTTGCACTGAGTGGCAATACTATATGCAAAGTTTTGCCTGTTTGAATAATTGTATAAGTTATTGTGAATATTGTGTTTAGAATGAAAATGGTCTTATTAAGAAAACTATTGAAAATCTCATTGATTATTTTGTCTGCAGCCTTTTTTATCAAGAAAAAAATAAATTCTATCTTTCTACTAGACTTTTTTGGATTTCAAACATTGAAAGTTATTGATAGGAAAATTCATTATAAATTATTGTAGTTTTTTGAAATACGTTTTTATAACATATTTGAAAGTTTTTGTATGTGTGTATGTAAATGTAAATAGAACCTTTTTATTTTTTGTATACTAATTTTTTATTTACTTAGCACCCATTGCTTGTAATAAAAAAAACTCTTGGTGTGTGGTTAGCATATCCTCTTGCCATGTCCAAAACAGAAGAATTTAAATTTTTTTAAAAGTATCTAAGGATTTCCAACCAAGCATAGAATTTTTTATCGTGGGATCCTGTCCATATCCAATTTAGCTAACTATTCACTTATTGGTTAGTAAATATTTTTCTAGCTGTTCTTAATGGAACACAAAACAAGGAAGAAAAGTGACAAAATTTGTCACTAATCTGCAGTTTAAACTAGCGAACATGAACATCCTATCCTCTTCATTCTTCATTATTTTCTCTTTGAATGGGTACTGAAGAGATATTTGTCTCGTAATGGATTATTTAAAGCTGTAATCTTTTTGCATATGCTTATCTTAGTATTAGTAAACAATATTTTGGTTACAAATATTCTACTGATTTAATTTGGAATTTTATTATTTTTGATATTTTTTTTAAAAAAATCTTCATTAAGTTGCTGATAAACTTCCTACATAAAACTTGGGTTTTACATATTTGAGATTACTGCTTAAAAATTTTACCTTTTTTAAATATAAAAATTTTGCTGATTGGATTTAACATTATTAATTTGTAATTCTTTTTTTTTTTAATTGCAAATAAATTTTTTATTTGCTGCGATTCTATTTGTATGTCATTTGTATTGATTACTTGATTATCTTTGTTTTCATGAAAAAGAGTATGTTGCATTTTTATTTTTTTGTTAATATTTTCAACCTAGTAATAAAATTCTTGCTTTGCTTTTATTTAACAGCTAAATATTTTTTATTTAATGATTTATTTAAAATGTTATCTACTACCACAATCAAAAGTTAGGAAATGTAATTATTAATGAACTTTGAAATTAAAAGTATAATACTATGAAACTTTAAGATCATGTTTTTTATTTATTTGAAAAGTATCTTTTCTTTTTAGTGTACATAATAAAATCTCTGCTGAAAAAGGATTTAGCTAACAGAGTAAAAGAATGATATTATGATGGTACTATGAATTCATTTTGGTATTAGTTGCTATTGACTTAAAGCTGTTCTAGCATCTTGTACTTAGACATATATAATAAATAAATAATCATAACTTATAATATTTGTAGTTTCGAAGTGTAAATAATTATCTCTCACTGAGTTCTGTAGCATCAAAAATTCAGTAGGAGATAGTTACTTTCGCTTTGCAATTAGGCGTATGTAGTAAACTTTAATGAGCTATGATATATGTTTCTTCATAGAGTGAAGAAGTCTTTTACTTTATAGAGAAATATTTTTAGGTAGTAATTTTTATAAGCTGATCAAATGACATTATTGTTTTCTAATTTCTGTCAGAAATCAGTTGATACTTGTCTGCTTTAATGACATATTATTATTAACCTGGGTATTTTTATAATTTAATAATATTGATACATTATTTTTCTTGATTTTTTTAATCATATTCTCATAATTATATTACATTATGGGCTATCAATTTTATTTGTTTTATTTATAAATAATATAAACTTATTCTTTGTTTTTATATATATATATATTTTAAAAAGATATCTACATTAGGAGTGTCTTCATTTTTTGTTGAAAATGTCAGTGAATTACAATTGGGATCTATTCGATTGGTTACACGTGTAAGTTTCATAATGTATAATTGGAATTTATTAATTGATTAAATACTAACTAATTATTAACAGAAAATAACAAAATAATTATATTTAAATACTATTTTTCTATAATTTTAATACTTTTTTTAATGCAGATTTTTTCAAAGTATGAAAAACATCGCCAATTGATACTTGAAGATATTTTTGCTTCTTTAGCTCGATTACCAACAAGCAAAAGAAGTATTAGAAATTATCGGTTTGTTTGTTTTTTATATTATAAAGTAGTAATCAGATTGTAATAGTTTAAATATTAATACAGCAGTTGATATTAATTTTATATATTTTGAAGTAAACAAAGATAATTGTTCTTGTTTTTTAATTGCAGATTAAATTCTGAACAAAATATTCAAATGGTGACTGCTTTAGTATTACAACTTATTCAATGCATTATTAAAATACCTGAAAGAGAAGAATCATATTTTTCAATAACAGAGCCTATTTCATCTAAAAATAATGAAGTGAATAAAAATACTAAAAAGGTAATTAACTATTTTGTTCTGATGAATCTTTGTAAATAAAATGTATTTGAATGTATATATATATATCATCATTTTCAACTATTATAACCACTGCAGGTTGAAGATCTTTTCAAGTTAAATCCAGTTTCTTCAATTTTTAGCTTCTCTTTTCTATGTCTTTTACAATCTCTTGGAATCCAAGCTAAAACTTCAACTGTTCTATCATCTTTTTTGAGTAATATATCTAGCCTAGTTCCATTTTAATCTTTTAATTTTTTCAATAATGTCAGCAATACCTGTTTGTTCTTTTTCATACATGTATTTCATTTTTGATCTCTTTTTGCTACTCTTAACATACATCTCTCCTTGCTACTGTTAACCATGCATCTCCTTATTTCATTAAGTGATCTGAAGTCTGTATATTGCTCTTTTATGTTAGGTATCCATGTCTAAGATCTTATAAATAAGAATTAGTAAAGCACATGTATTAAAAATCTTTTCAATACATTGAAATTTTTACTTTTAATATTATTTTTATCAAAAGTATTCCGTCCAAGCTTAATTATAATTAATTTCATCCATCATGTTTTCAACTGTATCAGTAATCTAATCAAGGTTCTAATTCATAATTATCAATCTTTATTTTCTTCTTTTGAGAAATTCCATTAAACATTTCTTTAGTCTTTTTCGCTTTTATCTTTAGACCTACTTTCTTACTTTCATTTATTAATTCATGCAACATGTTTTAAAGTGCTGAAACCTTAATGGCAAAACAACCACATTATCTGCCAAAATCTAGATGATTTAAATAATCTCCATTTACTTTTATTCTGTTAGTTTTTCATTTTAAACCACAAAATACTTATTGATTAAAAATTTTTGGAAATATGGAAGCACCACTTTTATTAATATTAGTCTTCTTAGTATTACTTTGTAATCTAATCAGTGCTATTGCATTTTGGTAAAACAATATTTGTGGAAATGCTTATAAAATGCTTTTTCATAATCAGCAAATCAAAAGTATAATGACAGCACATAACTTTTCTTAATACTTGAATGCAATCCATTGTGTTAAAACCATTTTTAAATCCAACTTGTTTTCATGTTTGATTGTATCCAAAGTTCATTGGAGATGAGTGGTAATTATCATGGTAAAGATTTTATACACAGTCGATAAGATTCTATTAAGTCTAATTTTTAATATTTTCTGGTACATCTGTATCATTTAGACATTTGGTATATAACTTTGTATTTCTTTATCTGCTTTTTTTTTTTTTTAAAGACATTAATAATAATTCCATCATTTTCTAGAACTTTTCTCTTTTTCAATAGATTTAATCATGTTTTACTTCTTCATTTAAAATACTGATCAATTCGGAAGTTGTAATAATTATAATGCATTCTTTTTTATTCTTTATTACTATATAATTCTTAATAGAATTCTTCCACACATTACATGATGTCATCTTTCTTGGTAGCAATAATTTGATCTTTTTTTTTGCAGAAATAACTTTCATCTAATATCAAGATATTGTTTCACATTTTTATTCCTTTCTATAGCTTTCCTTACCAATTACAATTATATTTTTTTATATCATTTTTAACTTTTTTTCGTAGCATTTTACTAAACTCTTAGATATTCAATTCTTTTTAATGAATTTTTAAAAATTTTCATAACTTTCCTTTCTTTCATACACTGTCGTGTCTAAATAGAAAATTTATTGATAAATTGCTGCTTTTTTATACCAGCTATCTTTTTAACTGTTTTTAATAGGGTATCTGTTATTTTCATGTTGATTTTATTTAAGTCTGAATCATCTTAATATTTTAAAACTAATTTAAATTTATTGCAGTGTTTCTAAAGATTACGAATATCATTAGTGTTGTTTTTCTTAATAGTTTTTATCTCTACTTTTGCATTAACAGGTGTTTTATATCTTACTAATCAATGATTAATTTATGTGTTGGATCTATTTTAATACATTGCAATTTGAAATGTGTACTTTCTGTTAGTCAAAATATAATTCAATTCTGCTATACTTTTGTTTGGATGTTTCCATGTCCATTTTCGTCTAGCATTTTTCTCAAGGAAAGAATTCATAATATATAGGGATTTTTTTTTCCAATCCTACTCTCAGAACTTATAATCTTTCAATTCATCCCAATTTTAGCATTAAATTCTGCCATGACAATTTTAAAGTTGTTTTGTCTTAACAATAGCATTTTCTGCATTCATATTGTTGTGTGTGTGTGTATGTTAAAATACATACACATATAAAGTTAGAACAAATACTTATATAAATTGTAGTGAAAAACAAGTTAAATAGAACATGAAATCGGGTAAAAAAAGTATTTAGATTTACGAAAATATTAATTACAAATCAGATAAAACAATTGTAATTAGATTCTTTAAAATGTCAAAAGAGATAAGTTAATTGAATTCTGACCAAATTTAACTAGAGTTAATTCATTAATAATAATTGAACATAGATTTGTTTTATGCCATATGCATCTTAAATATTAAATAATGTTTGCAGTAGCTTTATGGATCAACCAATACTTGCAACGTCATGGTGCTAAACATCATTATGTGTTGTATTACAATACTTCTTTTATGAAAAGACTTACCTCTGAACATGCCTAAGCAATTGTAAAAACTTTAACAAGTCACACCAATCTTCATTATGATTTTTTTGTATGCCTTCAGGTTTGTATATAATTTGAATATATGTATATTTTGTAAAATTAATGATAGTATAAATGTTTGTACTAGTTATATATTAAATAATAATCACAAGCTGCCATAGTTTTTGTTTTTACCAGGGGTTAATTTTTTATAAAAAGCATAGGGTTTGCTCAGAGATATATCATTTTTAAAAATCCTTATTCTTTCTCACAATGAGAACTCGTTAGGGCATAAACATGAATTATCTGCATTTAGTATCTTCCATTAAATTAAATAACTAATCTTGGTATTCTGTATATACCATGAGTCTCCACAATATTATTGTTCTATTTTTTATTTATGATAAATCCCATTCCACTTGTTCTTCCAATATTTGTGCCTTTGCAGTAAAGTACATGAGTTTTTTTTAAATCAATTATTTTTTTGTTTTTACTTTTCATTTTACCAAGTCCAAAATATCCTATTTATTATTGGGTTGCTCTTCCAAGTTTTGCAATCTTTCTTTATTTGAAAGTGATTTATAATTGTAGTTATCTTAAATAAAAAGTTTACATTGAATGGCAGTCTGTGCCCACAATCAGGGAATTTTTAGCATCTTTGACTTTGGCTGCCAACCACTGTCTTGGCTATAGACTTTATAACCTCCTAGCAATAAAAGCCATAATTTAGTTTTATCTGTCTTTATTATAAATATCTTTTAAAAAATAAAGTTTATTCATGCACACATTTATTCTGCCTTCAAATAAATAATAATTTCATTAAGAACTATCTGTAAAATGAGAATAAAGACTGTGATGCTATTTAGTTTTAAATCAATGATAAAAAATGAGCAAATTCTTCATGAAGGCTGATGCATGGTGATGAGAAACCCGTTCATGGTTGTTTACTATATGAATAATTTTTTGTAAAAGAAGAATTAAAGAGTCTTCTTTTTGCAGCTATATATATATATTCATACCCACATTTATATATTAGTTAATGAATATCAGATTTTTATTTTTAACTTTTTTTTGTCTTTGAAATAAAATATCTTCTCATTTTAGACATACATTCATATGTAATGTAAGTTGGCTACAGAAAGGAGTTTCCTTTTAACTGAAAAGGAGACTTTTGTGGTTTTTTTTTGAAGATTTGAAGGAATGAAGTAGGAAAGATTTCTAAAATTTATTCCATATATACTTGTTGTTGCAGCTGTTATTACTATGAGATTATTTCCATGATAAACAAATATGGATGTAGACTATTCATTGACAAACATCAATTAGTTTAGTGAGTTTATTGTTTTTTACCTTTGATATTAGAATCAAGAAACACCATGATTTTTCTTCTCAATTGTATAATAAATTCTTAACCAAAATATCTTTTCATTTCTTGAAAACAGGATGAATATGTGCACAAGTGATGACAGCCAAAACAGAGAACAAATGGTAGCTGAAGTCAGAGGATTCTAAGAATCCTCTGTTTACAAGTGAAAGGAGACTGCAGAAATTGGGGAAAATGCCTAATATTATTGAACTTTTTGAAATCAGAAGAAAATGAGAAGAGGCAGTTAATTTTAAAAATGTATATATGTACTTTACTATAAAGATAATAGATATTACAATTGCAAAGTCAACTGAATTCATTGAAAATAAACAATGGAAGAACAACATTGTTGAGATTGGTGATATAGCAAAGAAAGTGGCAAGATTAAGATTATGCCTATATAGCTAAGGTATATTCTCTCTGCAGAAGCTTACCTGTTTTAATTTAATTTACTTACTCCACCAATGTAGGTATTTAGAGACTAGTCAGAATCTATGATTTTTGTATTACAGTAGCTATATAAAGATTTGTTTAATATTTACTAATTTATCAATATATATATATCAGTTTACTTATTTCAATAATGTTTTTTATAACAAAATAATTTAATTCTCATAAATTTTAATTTACATATATTGTTACATACACATTATTCTATTGTATGTGTAATTTGCTATTACATATTGTGATTGTTTTATCTTTTACTTTACTTCTTTAATCCTTAAAAAAAAAAAAAGTTAAAAGTAAAACTATTAAAATTATATCTTGAATTTATAACTAAAATATAGTGGGTTTTTTTTTTTTTTTTATGTGAATGAAAGTATTTATAAAATGATCCAGGTTTGTTTGTACTTTTATCTGCTGATATGGACTGAAACATAGAAGATAAATAGCTTTGAGAAGCATTTTTTGAAATAATGATCACTATAGGTTCAAAATGAAATGTATATTTTATAGTATCGTCTGTAAACTGAATTAAATTTTTGATTTGTATATCATAATAAAATATGTTTCCATTGGCTCTTTCTATCCATAATTTTATTAGGATTCATATTTTAATGTGTAGATATATTTAAACTCTTGAAATGTAATAATTGATATAGTAACAGATAGAATTTATCTGTTCAAAGAGAGAAAAACTAAAGAGATTTCAGCACCCCATTCTATCTAGAATATCTTCTTCTTTGAGAACATATTTAATATGGAATATTTTTAAAACACCAATAGGAAATTATTATTAAAATTTACTTTGAAATTCTATAATATGGTTTACATGCCTTTCTTTTATAAATTATCCATTATTTTTTATTTTTATTTTCAAATATCGAATTTAAATCAGCAACAGCAACCACTCATAAATGAGTATGGCCATTCAAGAATAAAAAAGAATAGGACAAAATACTTCTCTAGAAATGAATTTTGCAATGATTATACAAACTAGTCTGTCAATCACAAATAGATTTATATATAGAACATGCTGGACCATTTTTCTGTTCATATGATATTTTTTGATAGTGATTTTGAACTTTTTCTGCAGAAAATCTTTTTTTCTGAAAAACTTTAACATCATGTTTAATTGCAACTCTCCAATGTATTCTATCCTTTGCTATATCTTTCAAATGGAAACATTCAATAGCAGATTTCTTTAGCAAGTCTTTGAGATAATATTTGCACCATAAACAGAGTCAAATTCACTTATGAACACAATACTTATAGCTGTATATTTATATTGGACTATTTCCATCATCTAATATGTGTGTTGAATGTGTTTGGCTCAGTTGGTTAGAGCGTTACCTTAAAGTTCAATTATCAAGAATCTAAGGACCCAGGTTCGAATCCCATGCTAGTACTGTCACTGGTCAGGCCAGCAACACCTGAAGAAAAGGGGAGAAAAATACCTCTCGAAACGTTGTGTATATACCAACCTGTTTGCTGTGATATTACTAACAGTTAGTGCATATACTAACCTGTTTGCTGTGATATTACTAACATTTGTTTGCTGTGATATTACTAACAGTTGGTGCATATACTAACCTGTTTGCTGTAATATTATTAACAGTTGAATGCATTTGGAATATTTAACTAAAATTAAACTTTTCTAAACACATTCAACAAACATATTAGATGATGGAAATAGTCAAATATAAAAATACAGCTAGAACACCATCATCACAAACCTTCAGAAAAACACAATACTTATAGGTTACCGTAAAACACTTTTTTTAAGAAAGGCTTAGATTGTTTATTGATATACCTGTCCAATCCGATAAAGATGAGATTTAATAATAATGGTCTGTATAGTATCACATTTACCAAGTTGAAGAACGAGCTGATTGGTTTTATGATCTTTCCACTGTATCTTCAAAAAAATTTCTGAGCATCTTTAAATGAAACTTGTCTAATCCTTTTCAATAAATATTCAAGTTTTACTCCTGAACAATAAATTACATACTCTGTTTACCGCTAATTTAATTGTGTAGTCATTTTCTTGATCATGAAATATCCTCGCTTTTAAATTGTTTAAAACATTAGCAGCACATTGGAATTTGTACTGCATCTTAACATCTAAGTCTTCTTTTCAACTTATAAAACTATTAAGTTATTTAAATTGGATTGCACTTTCAAATCAATAATTATTCAAGCTAAAAGTTGTTAAAAGATTTTTTTTTTACATCACTAGATAATAAAGAATTCTAGTTTTTTTGAACCTTAATTCTTAAATCAAAATATTTTTATGCTTCATTCAGATATTAAGTATAACCTGTACATTTTTGAACTGGAAAAAATAGAACAATAGTCAGCATATTGTAAATCTAGAATCCAAGAAGGTGAAAAGTTTTTTGCTTTTAATTAATTCAAATTAAGAATTCCTACATCTAAATTTTATTAGATCTTGATCAGTGTCATCTATAAACAATTACGTAAGCCTGCTGTTATAGCAATTGGGAATAATATATTGCTTTCTTCACTAGTTATCAGTTTACAAAAAATTAATGCAATAAACTGTTCCATAATCTTCTGTTACACGCTTACTTTTTAATAACTAATCTTATACAAGTTTTATTAATCATTTGATTAGCTCATTCTTATTATGCACTGCTTCTAACATCCCATCAGTAAATTGAATGAATTCTTCTATCTCCATTGCTAACTCTATTCAGTGTTAATATAAAAGCAGAAGAATTAACAGTTATTAGGTTTTGGGATTTTTATGTTTTTATGCCTTAAGCATTAATAGTAGTAATCCCTCTACTTCATTTCTATAGAGCTATCTATATACAAGAAAGTCGTGATGTTAGTTAAGGTTTAGAATATTTATATTTAAATTTATTAAAGTTTTTAATTGTTTTTTTTTTAACAGTTACTAATATTATCCACATTTACTTTTTAAAAACATTAATTTTATGTTTAAAATGTTCATAAATAGTTATTTGAATTTAAATTTTCCTTCAAATGAAAATTTGATTGCCAAACACATGGGATTTTTTAATATATGTATATATATGATATGTGAAGTTATCCATTTATAACTACTCAATTCGAAAGTCTCAATCTAGAACAGCAGCTAATGAAAACCAATTACCCCAGGCCAAGAGTTAAAGTGAAACTTTGAGGCTAATTGCATTCAAAATCATCCATTAAAAATGTTATATTACAATATATATGTATATATTGTTTGTTAAAAGTTTATATTAATGATAAATAAAAATAATAAAGAAAGAACAGAGGCAAAACTTTAATGTGATGTTTACTGATTTAAGAAAGAAAGAAGTGTGTTGTTTGACAAAGTTTTAATAAAATCATATTTGATGAATAGAAGAATAAGGCAAAAAATAAGATTTCAGTATAGCATCAGTTTTTGAATAGTGTAAAAATGCAAATCAAACCATTTTATTTTTATTTATTATTGTATTAATTGAGCTCATAGTTTCACTAATTTGTTGACTGATTATAAAATTTATTTACTACAGTTAGAGGTATCAGTTTGCTTAATTTGTTTGAATAATGCACAATATTATGAAATTGGGAATTTCACAAATTAATTATCAGACAAAATTTTCTATTATTATAGTTAAGAATATTACTTGCATTATTTCTGATATAGTCTTTAGAGACAGATAAAAGTGAAGTCAACAGTATATTTGCAGAAACGAAAAATATGACTAATATGATAAATGTATATTGTAACAAGCAAATCTTTGACAAATTCATAATCTTTTTTTTTTTATTATTAAACTAAGAAAAAAGAAAAATATATCCAAGAATAGACAAGAATTAATCATGACTTTATCATAATATATTGTCATGTTAATTTCTCGTATTAACCAAAAGCTAATAATTTATTTCCTTTAATTTTTGTAATTATAGTTTATATTTTTTAAAATCTCAATTACAAAATGAAATAATATTGTGTCATTTGTTTTAATAGATTTATAAAAATCTGTTATTATAAAAAATATTTCATTATTAATATTATTTATTAAATAATTTTTCCTTTCTTTAAAATATTTCCTGAATTGAATAAATATATTATAGTATTAATCTAGAAAAAAAAAAAGGTCATTTTTTTTTATAACGAAAAAAAAAAGTTTTCTAAAAAGGAAACTTTTATCTTCCATGAAGAATATATAGGACAAATATTTCTCTAAAAATCAATTTAATATGAAGAAAACTATACATTTAGTATATAAGTGCACAAGTTGATAATGAGCTTCACTATAATTCACTGTTGGATTTATTTTAATGGGGAAAGCATGGTGATCTCTAGTGCTCAAAATAAAATATCCAATCTTTATTAAAAGAAAAGTAATGTAAGTCAAAAAGCTTACATTGGAATACCATAGGAATAAAAGTAGTAAAACATAAACAAGGTCCCAGTAGTATATTCTTAAATAATATTTTAGCCTAAAATCATAAGATAACAGAAAGTAATCTATTTAAATAAATATTTCCCTGGAAATTATCTACATTAAAATCTTTAACTCTAGTGGTTACTTTTAAGAAGATATAACCAATTAAAAGAACACCCCAAAACTAGTTTAAGGGAAATAAAAGATTTTTATACATCATTTTGTAAAAATTCTGTAATTTAATTATAACTGCATTTATGTTTGTGTTGTTATAAAATTATGTAATGCATAGAGAAAACATTATTATTGATTTTTATTTACATATAATTTGTATATAAAATGAGAGTGAGTATCCAAGAATTAAGTATTAGCATATATATGTATTTATATGAAGTTAGCAACCAAGTGCATTTCAGAAATATGACTCATCAAGAAATCTTAAGAGAGTTCTTCTTTCAACAGAAGATGAGGAAGATAAAGAGAAAGAAGTCAAACTAGAATATGAAGAGGAAGGTGAATCAGAAGAGGAGCAAGAATAAGTATAAAAAATTCTTTCCCCTCTATGGGGACCCTGTTATTATAGGAAGAAAAATGTAGAGAATCTTTTATCCTGGAAGAGAACCAAAGTATAAAGAGAACTATAATTCCAGATGTTTCAAACTGTACCAAGCAGATCTCCAGACCTAGGAATAATTGAAGAAACCTTATTTTTTTGTGTTTTTTTGATTAATTGTATAAATCAATTTTACAGTTGTATTTGATAACTTATATAATCATCTACTAAACCATATGTATATGTATACTAACGTTATTTTACATAATAATCATCAACTACAGGGGCAAAGATTTGGTTTTGTTTGTTTTACCTCTGGCCGTGAGGATATGAAGCAGTCATATATATACATCGTATATATAGGGGCTTCATGTGCTAATAAGTTGAAAATATTAAAAAATTTTAATGTAGAAATTAAATTCTAATTTTATAATTATTTAGGGAAAAGGTGACAAAACATATAATTATTGTAGAATCAGATAAAATCAAAGATGGAATTTAATTAAGAAATGCAATTAATAAAATTTCAAAATTAAATTGCTTAAGATTCTAATCAATAGATAACAAAGAAAATAATTTTACTTAAGTTTAATTAATTAATTAATTTAGAGAATAGCCGGTCTTTGATTTGAGCTATATATAGAGAGGGGCAAAAGAAGAAGGGATTAGTTAGCTATTGTAAACTTCAGAAAGAAGACACTTGTAGAGTTATGTCTTATTTGTATAGTTTTTAAATTGTGAAATTACATCGGTACTAGTACATGTAATACTCCACCACTTGATGGTGCTGGTTTTTGGCCAACGCACATCAATATGCCATTTTAGCAGTTTATCTTACGGCTAACACTACAACAGTTTATGGTCTATAGAACAGTCATGTTCATATTAGCCGCTGTGGGCATATACTGATGTGCTTTGCGACACTATGCAAATGCGCAGATTTCACAGATTGCCACCGTATCATGTGAGGGTGTATGGAATTCAACTGACCATAACTCTTGTAATATGCGTTCAAAGTAATGATCATACACCCTACCTGACACAGTATTACATACTAATAATTGTAAGCCTGTCATCGTGCTTTCCTGCACAGCTTGGAATGTAAAATAAATTTCAAAAGTGTAGTGACAAGCACAATTTGGCAGAATTCACACAAAAAGGCACATTTGCGCGAGAACAGCTATGAGACAAATTAAATGTCTGAGGTTGCATGTTGTTTTGGAAATCAGAAGTTTGGTTTGATCACAGTACTGCATCTTTTGGATGATCCTTTGGATCGGTCCCCAGCCCTGCACATTCCAACGCTACGCGCTGACATTTATAATGTAATTTAAAACTGTAATTATTAGATGTCAGAAAAATTATAATTTTTGTTTTATAAAATAATGTTGGTTCATAAATTGTTTACAAATTCTTTACAGAATGCCGGCCCGTAATGTTTATAATAATGTTTATAATGTTGGTTTGACAAGAGCAGTGCATCTTTTGGTTGATCCTTCGGATCATCAAAAACATCGGTTCCCAGGCCCGCACATTCACTGAGATTTATAATGTAATTTAAAACTGTAAGTATTACATTTTAGAAAATAATGTTGGTTCATAAATTGTTTAAAAGTAGCTTGAAAAATGTCAACATGTGATGAAATGTATATAAAAAAAAAACAAAATACCGTATATTAAAAAAACTAACGTATATTTAAAACATCATACATAAATTTATAAAATTTACCATATTTGACCATATCGTCGTGAACATATATATTGATGTGCACTGGGCGAGAAACAGCTCCATCAAGTAGTGAAGTGTATTATATGGACTAGTACCATTACATTATTCTATGAGTGAGTAGATCACCGTAATTTTTCTGTCCAGCTCTGGTGCAGCTGAGTATGGAGTTCCGCCGTACTATAGGATACCATGCCGATAAAGCCCTTGCCTCATATAACAATCATGTTGCTGACATGCTATACCATCGCCATCAAAAAAGGAAACCCCCAGTATATAATATCATGGAGTAATCAGCCTTTTCTACTGTTTGCCAGCATCCTTCAAATGTCTTGTAAAATAATAATTTAATTTAATGATATATTTTAAAAGATAAAAGCCTCCCTTTCTTTGCTTTAAATAATTATATATTAATCATTCTGTAAAATATGTTTATTTAGATATCTTCTTAAATATTTTCTTAATGCATGCTTAATTATACATAGTAAGGAAGATCAACTATTGAAATATATAAATCAGTGTTTCTTAAATTTTTGCTAGACTTATTGTTTAAGAATCAGATGGAGGTAAATTTACTAAAAGATTTCAATATTTAAAATATTTGACATTATCTCAAGAAAAGTCCAGTAATTAATTAAAACAAGATATTTAAAACACCCCTCTCTCTGATTCTAATTTGTTTTTGTTTTCTTATTATTTGCGATTTTAAACTTGTCAGTTTAAAATCGATTCTTTCAAAATATCATTTAGCCATTAATGCAATTATAATGGTTTATATATAACTTTTTTAAAAAATTAAAATTACATTCGAAGTTGAAAGTTAAAACTTTGTTTCTTTATTTCTGATAAATATATATGTAAACTGTATGATATGATAGTTTATTCTTTAAAACTTTTAATTCAAACTTAGGCTATTGTATCGATATTTTCATCTATATGTAAGACCTATAGAGCAGATCTCTTGATTAAGCAGAGATGAATTTTTTTATAAAATCTTTTATTATATATCATAACTGTGTAGGCCTTGATTTAGCCTATAGAATAGATATCTGCACGTGATAAACTTATGGCATGACCATTACGTTTTGTAGATTAAATTTAAGTCCAAATGTTTATTATTATTTATAAATATAGCATTAGTGGGTTGTCTAATTTCTTTATTATCTTACTGCATTTTTTCAGCAGGCATATATCCCTGCTTTGGAAAATATAATTTGACAGGTTCCGTTTGTCTAAGTTCAACGCAAATGCAGGAACAGTCCTTTATTTTCTAGACCCAGAGGGTCTTTTTATTTCTTGTTATCAATGCAGTGGATCGTTTTTGCCTGTTAATGAGAGTCAGTTAGGATTATATGAAGATGCTCATTCCTTCATGCCGTGGCCCTTTATTTTATAAAGTTTGGATTTAACTTCACAAAAGCGAATATATTCCCATTGTTACTTATTATAAGACTTGGATATGATATCGCGGAGGCGATCATATTCCAGTCTACCTCATTATTTGATTACTTTAGCAACTCAGTACCGCCTTCCTTATCCCTTGTGTATTTTAAAGCTTGATATTTCAGCTTTTATTGGTCATGATCACGAGAGTTATGCATTTATCTATTTAACTATATTTTCTAGAGTTAATTAAACTTACTTTGTTTCATTTATTATTATGTACTTGCTTGAGGGATATCTGCCCCAAAGATGAAAATGTGTTCATCATCTGAGGTCCCTTATTTAGATATCCGTTATACTTTGAAACTTTTACATATGCAATCATTAATTCATTTAATTTCCATTATCTTATAAGTCTAGCAACCTAATTAAGCTGTAGTCACTTTTTTTGTTTATTTGTTTGTAACTTTAATTACTAATAAAGTGTTTGTATTTTATATATACATTGCAATGAGTGTCTTGTTTTGCCACAGGGAAGTCAGATAATTAATAAACTAATTTTAAGATTCTCTACCTTTCCCTGATCACCGAGCCTAAAAAAAAAAAAAAGTAGTATGTAAGTTGGAATGAGTTGCGGTGGTTTAATCATCCTGGTGGTGATTTATGCGGTTATCAGCTCATTCTGACCATTACACTACATTAATATGTCTAAACTGATAACTCATATGTGTCACAAGCTATAAATTTCTTCATTTAGTTTATTTATTAGTACCTTGGAGGAAATAAAGTAATTTTTATCAGATTATGATTGTTATTGGTGGTTGTTTGGTATTTAAAGTTTGAATAATCTTATTGTGTAAGCTTGAGTTCTTGGAATTATGATTATTGAATTATTTTCATTACTTGTATTATTTTTTCTTTTACTTAATCAATTAAATTAATTGTTCACCCAAACAATTTGCATTTTAAAATGGAGATTTATGCCAATATATCTTCTTCATTTGTGCTTGTGTTATAAAAATGCTTTTTGAATTTTTATGGTCCAAATATTTAGTTTAACATCCAAATCATATTTCATCTGATCATCTATCTTAGTTACTGATTAAATGGGGCATTAAGTTAGATTATTAATTGAAATAATATTAGTTATCATCATTTATATAATTTTATTTGCACATGCTTAGGCAAAAGTGTCATAAAAATTATTATTTATTTGTTGTAGAAGGAATTTAATGGAACCAGATGTGGTAATATATATATATATTTATTTATATATACTATTAGGGGTGTATTTGATTTCATTTATTAATTAAATGAATGAGTTTATAGTTACAAGATCAAGTATGGAGATATTAAGCCTTATTCAATGGAATTGTGTATGACCTGGTTTGGAAGAGTTTATTATATCCTCATGACTTGGCTTTCCACCCAAGGAGGAATGCTCTCTTTTCTTAGTGTATTTGTCACACCTATTGATACTTATATTGTTATTACTTATTAATCCTAGAGGTCTCAAAATTTGTTTAATATTATTATTTACTTGATTATTTATTTAGCTAAATAAGCTTTGTTTGGCCTCAAGTCTAGGGTCAATTAGTCCTCGTATTTAAATTGGTGATATTGATTTATGATTTAATGGAATATTCCATTACCTAATGCTGTTCTTGTAGTGGGTGAGTGGGTCCATGGTCATTATATATATATATATTATAACGGAAATGGTTATTCGTACGGTTGAGTAATTATTTGTACTTTCAACTATATTTATTTCGATTATTTTATTCTATATTATATTTATTTATTATATTTTAATTCTTTTCATAACTTATATTTTCTATCCATTTATTGTTTACAACTTAGATTCTTTATTATCTTATTCATTATTTTAACCAATGCCGTTACAATACAAGCAGAGAGCTAATACAGATACAAATTTAACTTCATATCTATACCCTTGACTGAACCCCAAGGCAATACGTACATATTATCTTGGCGTTATTTTTCCCAGCCAAGAATTCTCGGCTGCTGAACAGAGCAAACTATTTCAAAGAAACTTAGCGAATGTCCAGCGCTTGCTATTTATTTTTTTTGAATTGGGATTTCGCACGAACAAGCAGCACATGAATATCTTAAACAAATCAGTATGCCCCTTTAATCACTAATTACAGTTTCCCCCCTGTCGTAGCTTGGTGATAGGAGAATAAAGCAAGGATACAAAATTTAATGACAAATATGTTTAATAATAATATTCCCTCTTTATATAAAAAATTTCATTATAATAATAATAATAAACACATACTTATATATACATGGTTATAGTAACATATGAAATAGATCAAATATTAAAGTTCTTAAAGTCCTGTAGATAGAGTTCTATTTTATCGAATCATTAATTTTATATTTAGTTATGAATAGTAGATAAATGGAAATGCATGCATGCTATTACCTAGGCTTTGTTGTAATTGTCCCATGGGTATTTCTTCCGAGCGCTCTTGATTAACTTCCTCAGTTTGTGGGGTTATTTCGTTCCAGTTTTGCTTGTTGATTCCTTAGGTTCTCCATTAACTTCCTCAGTTTGTGGAGTTATTTTCATCCAGTTTGCTGGTTGATTCTTTAGGTTGAGTTTCAATTGACAGCTACAGAAGCGGCGGTCCGTCTAGCAGGTCAGGCAAAGATCTTACATTGTGAGTCAGTGATGAGACGGCTTGAATCCGAACCCACGTCCCTTTAACGCCACTAGCCATGCACTTCTCCCATTTTCTTTTAGCTGTTGCTTCTCTAAAGTCTCTACTAGCAATGCCAGACAAAAATTGTAATTTTCTTAATCTCATTCTTTTGTTCATTGTTTTTAAAATTTTTTAATTAAGACTTAGATTTCCAACCAATTCTTATCATTATGTTTCTTTATTTAATTAGTGGCCGGAATGTAAGTCCCAATTAATTTAACAGATCAGGCAAAGATCTTCCGTTGATAACATTTCTTTGTCCGTGGAATTTAATTTGTCCCACAGACTTTCACACCTACTGCCATATTGTTTCTTTTTTTATATATTACATTTGCTTTATTTAAAGTTTACAATTCATTCATTTTTTTCACATTTACGTTTTACATTTATTTTAATTTGTTATATTATTTTTTTTTTTTTTTAAAGAGAGAAGAAGACACGCATTTCTTTATGCTTCCTTTTCCCCTCTCCCACAATAAACAAAATAACTTTCTAGCATTTGACTTACAAGAGAGAAAGAGATGCATTTCTTTATTTATGCAGCTCCCCTCCCCTTCTCTTACTATTACAAAATCCACAGTAATTTTGACATTAGAATTTCAATTTTTCTTTTCCTTCCTTTTTTCTTTAAAAAATTTATTAGCTAATTTATTTCACCTTTATTACTTTCTAATTTTATTAATAAATATATATGTGTGTCGACGACTTTACGTGGTCGTCACAATATATATATATATATTTAGTGGGTATGCTATAATATATAGCTGATGATGAAGAAATACTATGTCATCTGAAATTAAATAATTGATGATTGCTCATTAGATTTGGATTATTTCACTACAATAATATATATATTTGAGTGATTAATATTAGTAATATGCTATGGTATATTTATACCCATATTATGTAGGCAGATCTAAATATATTTAATTTATTACTGATTGTAAATTGATTGAGATCAACAAATTTTTAAAAATTTAGAAAAAAATTATAAGATAAATTTAGTTGAATTATAGATATACTTAATTAACAAATTAAACAATTTGAAATAATCTTGTTTCATAATAATAATAAATTTTTAAAGAATTGTGGATTATATAAATAGTCAGAAGAAATAATTTAATTAGTAAATTGT
Source organism: Epiperipatus broadwayi (assembly GCA_028023455.1). Classification (NCBI taxonomy): domain Eukaryota; kingdom Metazoa; phylum Onychophora; class Udeonychophora; order Euonychophora; family Peripatidae; genus Epiperipatus; species Epiperipatus broadwayi. The sequence continues at coordinate 2,254,515 of JAQFVV010000060.1, forward strand.
TAAATATAATTTTCAATTTTTTAAAAAATATATTATCTCTTTGATAAATTAATAATAATAATAATACATATGTATTTATGTTCATATCCATACATGCAACATATACAGTTTACTGTTACAAATGAAAGAAAAATTAATATTACTCCCCTATTTATTTATATAATAAATAATTAATTAAAATTATCTTTGTTGTAGACAGTTGATAATGATGTTTTACTGGTGACAACCTATGAAAATGCTATGAGAACTGCAGTCAATTTTCTGTCCATTTTTCTAAAAAAGTGAGCAGTTAATATTATTTTATTCATAAATTGTGTTATAATCTTATAATTCTGTTGTATAGATTTCATAAATATATTTATAAAATTTGCTTTAATAATTATATGCTTTTATATTAGTACTTAGTTATAATTTGTTAATATGGTATTGATATTTGTAATTTTCTTATGTTGTTTATTAATAGATTACTATAGATAATACAGTTAATGTTTTGGATTTCAGAAATAAAAAAATAAATTCTTATATAAAATAAGATCAAAAAGCATTTCAGATATTTATTTTAATCAAGTACAGATATATAGGAACTAATCTGTAATATGACATCACTTTTTTAAAGATAATAAAAAAAATGATTAGTCGTCATCATTATTAGTTATCTATTAAAACTAGATCACTTTTCCAATCTTTCTTTCTGTCTTTTTTTTACTACTCCTTAAATACTAATAACTTTCTGTTACTATTTCCACAATCTTTGTTTAAAGCCCACAGAAATTTTTTTAGGTAATTGATCTACAATCAACTTAGATAACTGTCTAATTATTAATTCATACTTAGTATATAACTATTTTTAGCTAGAATGTTACCATTTGAGACTTAGCCAATAATATTAAATATTTTTTGCTTCACTACTCAGAAAGAGGTATGGGCATGTGTCCAACCATGCTATTTAAGGCTGGGTTATTTTAATCTTTATGCATCATTTTAAACTCATCAATCACTTCTTTTTCTTTTTTTTTTTTTTTGACCATTACAATTTTTGGTAACATAGATATATTAATCTTTATATTTTTAAAAAGTAAAAATGTATGTCTTTTTTCACTTTATAATTTTTTTTTTGCTTAGTCTTATCAGTATTTGTACATTCTTCCAACCTATCTTTTTTATTTTTCTTTAAATCCATATTTCAAAAATTTCCAACTTTTTTTTTTTAATCACCCAAATTTCTGCACTACATAAAACTATTTTCCATTAAAATATATAATAATCTTCTTTCATAAAGGTCTCATTAGAACTATTGCAATTTTCATTTTAATATTATTTTTATTTTATTATTTTTTTTTTTTATCAGATAAGTAATATTTTGCCCAATTTTTAAAACTTTTTATCCACTCTAATTATTTTCATTAATTTAGCATTACATTCATTTTCATCTTGTTCTTTTTACAAACTCCATAATTTCTTTTATTAGTTTTTTTTTAAATTCATTTTTATCATTCTTGATATAGTCATTTAAAATGTCTAATATATCGCGATTCTCATATCCTCAATGCTAATATCATCTTTATTAAAACAATCATTTAGAACTTCTAAACAAAACAAAAAATAAATAACTCCTCTGACTTACATTGTTTCTTTTAAATATCTTTATAAGATATAAATACGGACTCATTAAAATCCACAATGTAGCTTTAAAATTTTTGTAGTAGAATAAATTATGTTAAGGAGAAAGGATTAATAAATTACTATCAATGAGGATTAATAAATTACTATCAATGAGGATTAATAAATTACTATCAATGATAATTAAATATACCCTATTTGTTTAGTAATCTAAATTTACATTCATATAGAGAACATATAATTGTAAGAAATTACTTCTTATGATCTATATCTTATTTTTTTAAAACATCCAATAAAGTAATTTATTTCACATTATCAAATATTTTTTAAGGTATTAAAAATAAATATTAACTTCATCGTCTTCATATCATGTTAAAGAATTCTTATCACATATATTGATTTCTTGAATCTTTCCGAATTTAATCTGTTAAAAGTGTGTTGTTGTTTTTTTGAAAAAATTTATTATCATGTTTGTTGCATGTGAAATTCATAAACTAATTGCTCAAAATATTAGATTTAATATGCATTCAATCATTTCTCTATAGAAATTAAAACTGTTAAAATGTAGTGGTGAACTTTTGAATCATAAATTATTTTATAAATGTCAACAAATTATTTCCAACTCTTTTTGTGTATAGCTTTTAATAATTCTCTTTGCTTTTGCAACTTTTTTGCTTCATTATTCTAAATTATATCTCACTTTATTTATCTGATGAAGGCTTCTAATTATCATACAAATATATTATTCATATATATATATACAATAAACCACACACAAACTTCTTTATAAATTGTTTTAAAGTAATAAAGAAATTCATATATTAGAACTACAAAGAATAAATTGGCAACAAGATTAAAACAGCATTTAAATGATAAAAATTCTGTAGTTTATGATCGTGTGAGTAAATTGAAACATAGAGATTTTAAAATAGAATCTTTAGAAATGTATTAGATCATTCAAATATCAGCCTTTCAAGCTAATTGTGCATGCGCTTTTGTGAGTGTTAATAATAATAAATGAATACTTTTCTCTCCAATACAAGATATAGTATTTATGCAGGAATAAAATGAATCCACTTATTCCTACAACTCAAATGCTTATATATGAGCAAATCTGAAGTACTAGCAAGGAAAGCGTGAGGATGGACCACTCATTTTATTCCTGCATAAATACTATATCTTGTATTGGAGAGGAAAGTATTCATTTATTATTATTAACACTCGCAAAAGCGCATGCACAATTAGCTTGAAAGGCTGATATTTGAATGTAATACAATTGTAAACATGCGCTATATAAAAATAAATGCTTATTTACAAATGTATTAGATCGTATTATGAAAGAATTATAAAAGAAGAAATTTATATTAATGAAATGAAACCTGTAATGAATAGGATGTTAATTGAAATAAGAAAATAATAGCTTGATTTAATTAAATATAGAGGATTATTTTAAGAAAGATATTTAAGAAACGAATATAATGAAAAGTTAAGATTGTTTGTTAGAAGAGTTTTAAGGTAAGAGGTATTTGTTATATGTATTATAGAATATTTATATTTATTGTTTTTTTAATGTATTTTTTAGTTGTTTCTTGATAAAGACTATAAAAGAATATAGGGGAAACATTGGACTATATTTTTGTACATTATAATAGTTCATATAATAAATCAAGATTTATAAAGAAGGACTTTGTGTCTGGTTTGTTGTGTATATATATATATATATATTGAAATTAATGGACTATTTTTAAAATAGAAGACTTTTTCCTTGTTATTTTTTAATTTATTCACATATATATTTATTCTCAGCATTATAATGTTTTTTATTTCATTTATTCTGCTTTTCCTAATTAAAGTATTTTCTTGTACTGTTTATTAAATCAAATCTATCTTTTGTAACTGTTCTACTTCTCTAAAGTGTTAATTTAGCTATAGTTTTTATTATCTGCTTCATATATTAATTTATTGATATTTATTTATTTTCTACTATTTTATGAAACATTTTATTGCTAACTTTTCTGCATCTTTCTGTGTAGGTCATTAATTCCAATAGTCATTTGCCCGTATCATTATTTCCATGGTATCAGCTTGTGTTTCAAATAATAATTAGGCATTCATTTTTTAACAGGATGATAAATAATAAAAGTACTATCTGATGTCAATTGATTACTTATTACTACACTAAATGACTTTAGAGTAGGATTAAGAAGACGACTGTTGTGAAGGAAAATTTCATATTAAGTATCTGTTAATATAAATCTGGTTTTATACTTCTGATCCTTCAAGCTGCATACCTTTAGAACATTCTAAAAAAACTGTAGGATGTTTAATAAGAAAACATTACAGAAACCATAGGTCATCAGAGATCCATCATTTTATATTAGCATGCATTGCACATCATTTGAATGATTGGTATTGCAAGATTTTGTCTATTTTATTACTTAAATTAATATAGTGCTTAGAAATTGAACTATTATTTGTGCAATGTTCTATACTTTAATGAGTTTCATCTTATTTAAATCATTTCACTTGGAAAATTGTTAAATGTCTTTAGATAACTTTTTTAGATATATTATGCATTAAAATTCAATCATGTAAATAAAATCTTTTTTTTAAATTAGAAAACAACTACAATATTTTGGCATTGCTATAAACAATGGATTAACCATTGATAATATTTAAGTATCATTTATTTCTGTATTGTTTAAAATTGTCTGTATTGTTATAATGCTTCAAGTGGTGATACTTTTAGTTATTTTAAAAATTGTTTGAAAATATTCTAAAAATAGTAAGTCAATATTTCAAATATTTTTTAGATGTGGCAACAAATCTGAAGAAGATTACCGACCACTTTTTGAAAATTTTATTCAGGATTTATTAACAACTGTAAATAAACCTGAGTGGCCTGCTGCTGAATTAATTCTCAGTTTATTAGGAAGATTATTGGTTAGTTTTTAATAAACTACAATTATTCTTTGATTAGTTCTTAAAATTAAATAATTAATTATTTTTTTGTGTGATGGTTAATTTATGTATTTTCATTTAAGAAAATGAAAACCAGAAGAAAAAATTTTTTTTTTTTTGAAAGAAAGAAATAATTATTCATTAATACCAGTAATTTTTTTTTTACTTAGATTTTTTTAAGTCTATTGTACTTTATTTTTAATTAGACATTTGAACTATCTTTTTATATAAAAAACATTTTAAAATGATTCTGGAAAAAAAAAAAAAACAGTTGATAAAGCAGTGATTTATATGTTTGGATAAATAAAACTTAATGAAGTGTAATTTAAAAATCATTTGTTATATCTCATTAATACTTTTAAATGCTTTAAGTATTCATTTTATATATTTAAAAAATACAATCAATATTTCTTCACATAAAGGACTTTAGACGTATAATGACTACTCTTTCCTATTGCATTGCCAAATATATATCATATAATACTCAATTGTCCAAGCATTTTACTACTTTTACAATGCTTTATTTTCCACTCTTTTCTACAGTTTACAGTTTCGATTGCCCCAGCAATCTTCTTCAGAACATTATATCTCCTAATCTCAACTATTACAGAAATCTTCTTCAGAACATTATATCTTTTAATCTCAACTATTACAATCAATAGTTGAGATTAGGAGATATAATGTTCTGAAGAAGATTGCTGGGGCAATCGAAATTGTAAACTGTAGAAAAGGGTGGAAAATAAAGCATTGTAAAAGTAGTAAAGTACTTGGACAATTGAGTATTATATGATATTATAAAGGACTTTACTGGATTGGTTTATTAATATTAAACAAGTTTAAATACAGTAAGTTGTATTTAGGAAGAATGTAGTCATTACATTTTTAAACAAATGAAAAACCTTTGTCCTACATTTCTTCACATAAAATGCTTTATTGGACAGATTGTGTATAAGAATTATATATGATTTTTTTTAGGTTACTTTTAAACATGTATTACAAATATAATGGCATTAATCTGGAAATCATTGTTTTCCAAACTCTTTTAATCTATGCAAAATCAATGAACATAATTTAATTTTTTAAACTGTCAAAATTATTGTAGCATGAGTATAATATATTAAAAAAAATTTTTTTTCCAATCTTGAATACAGAAACATTAAAAATTAATTATCATTCATGTTTTAAAATGAAAAGTGAAAAATAAAATTGAATGAATATGTGTAAATTAATAAGCATAATTAATGTTATGTATGTTGCTTTGTTTTTTTTTATTTTAATAATTACTCTACTTAATTTATGGTTTTTTTTTCTTCTAGAAAATAATAATTACAAACTTTAATAGACAAATTTTTAAAAAAATATTTATTACCATAGTTCATTTTGCTACATAAAAAAACTTTTAATTGCTAAATTTTATAAAATATTAAATTGATGAAAAGGAAGGACAACTCTCTATTTAAGTGGACATTCATTTTATAATAATAATGAAAAAAAGATTGTTTATTTATTTTTTGTTATTTCATAGAATAATGATATACTATTATAAAAATATGTTATATATGTCAATAAAGGTATTAAAGTCAATAGTTACTAATTAATATTTACATTCAATATTTGTTTAGATTCAGCAACATGATAGTTTTCAGATATAATATATTGAAAATATGAGAAGTTTATAATATGGGGATAATAATTATATTGCTAACTTTTTCTCTGTTTTTTTTAATTCAAAAAAATTAATAATCTTGGAAGTCTAGGGAACTAAAAATTCTGAATTATCTGTTTTACATTTATAATCTTTTATTTTTAAAAATATAGTTATACATATTTCTATATACAACTGTTTAAATAAAAGCTGTTTTATTTAGAATTATTACACATGGATGTTTCACAGACTTAGCTAGTGTAGTAATATTTCCCTGAAATATTTTTTTATAGTAATTGTGTTAGTACATAAGGATATATTATTGGTGAAATAAAACAAAATAGAAGACTTCTATAATAAAGTTAGAAATTTTACAATTGAAATGTTTGTTTTTATTTAGAAGATATAGAAATTTAATCATAACAGTAAGAATGGCAATTAAAAGAGTAAAGCCATATGTGTATATAAATAATATTTTCAGAAACCTAAACATATTAACATTATATTCACATCCATTTATTTTAATATTGAAAAAGACAGTTTGACTTATTTAAAAATATTCTAGAAAATTATTATCAAAAAATGCTGATATATTAACAATTCTTTCATATTATCAAGAAGACAATTAGATTATCAATTAATAATTTTAATGGTAGAAAAGGAAATTTTTGCCATACTTTGCCAAAGCCATGTAAGTGCAAGTACTGGCACTAAAATTTTGATAATTTTTAATCCTTTGAAATGCAACAAGCCTATTGAAACCACAGATATCTCAAGAATATTATTATTTACAAAAATACTATTGAATATTGTCTATTTCTAATAAAGATAATTCAAAAATTATCACAGTGATAGAATAACAGACTTGAGTGTTAAAGGTTTTTATATTGAAATTTTTCCTGTCTGAGATTCAAATCTCATATAATTTTCTGAACAACAAATCATTTTATTTATTATAATAAAAATAGTATAACTGAAATGAATTCTAAAGATTTAAAAATAGTCTATCCGTCCCCCCTCTCCACTTCTCTCCCATTTCTCTCTCCCCCTTCTCTCACCTCTTCTCTCTTTTCTCCCTCTTCCACTCCCCCCCCTCTTTTCCTCCCCCTCCCGCTTTCCCCTCATGTGCATGCATGTAGAAGTGCACTTTTAACAAGAGAGCTATCAATATATTTCTTAAGCTGACAACTATTTAAGTCTAAAGATGATGAAGAGTTTTTTTCACAGCTGGTTAGTAATGAACTTGAATATTCTAAACATAATTACAAAGTCTTTAGACGTTGTATTAAAAATATTTGTAGATCATCTTCTGAATTGTTAAGAATAATATTATGATTAAAATGCAGTATGTTTTTAAAAGGTTTAAATTAAAACATCAGCAAAAATCAATGTCATATAATCAGAAAACAAAGTTAATGTTAAACACATCATTGTTTAACATCAATTTTCATTTGAAATGCTTCTGATTTTTCACCAACACTAATATTTTTTTTTCTCTTGTTCTTTCATAAAGAAGCTGTATAATAAGAATAAACTTCTGTATACTACCAGCTAATTTCAAGCATTACCATAAATGTTTATTGATAAATTGAATCCAATCTATGGCAAAATCAATAAAAGCAATATAAAATCATATCATTTTACAAGATATTTTTCTTGCATTTTCTGAAGCAAAACCCCATGACTATAGTGCTTTTTGATTCTACAAGACCATATTGAATCTGTGATAATCTATCATATTATTTTTGAAACATTATATTCAACAAAATTTTTTGATCACAGTTTTGTTATAGATGATAGCAATGATATTTCATAGTAATTAATTTTGAAACTACTATACCATAATATTTTAAAATTTCCTTCAAATATTTTATCAGTAATTACATATTTTCACTTTGTACCATTATAAAGAATTGGTTTAACTTGAAAATCATTATAGACACCGATTTGAATTCTGGTTATTAACCAAAATGTGGTCAAAATACTCCCTTCACCTATTTAAAATATCGTTATACAAAGGGAGATCATTCATTCATGCATTAAAATTTTGATATTGTTTTTTAATTTATATATTATTTTTAATATGCCAAAAATGTTCTACAGTAACAAGAATCACAAACACAATCTTTGCAGGTTCAATCCATCAGTATTTTAAGCCCTCTGTCTATTGCTGAATTTCTGCTGTTAAATTTTTATATTGCTTATGAAGTTCAATATCAATTCATTATTCTGCTGGATGGAAATAATATAATTTATTGTCAAAGAATCATATCCATAATTTACATTTTTAGACAACTTCAGGTCTTGGTAATATGGAAATCTTTTAAGATATAAATTGACAATTTTAATGTGACATTAAATTTCCTACTAACCATGTTTGAAATAAGATTTATTTTTAATGCAACTAAAATTTTGATCTTGAAGTTGCACTACTCTTTGAACAATCCAATTTATTTATAGTTACAATTTTTTTCATATTCTGATTCCTAATTATAATATAATCCTTAAACTGTTATTGTTTTTTTTTGCAAGCATACATCCAAGTTTCTTTACAATTCTTCTGATCAATCAGAATTAATGGCAGTCAGTCAACGTATTGTGCAAAATATCAATAAAACAGATCAGTCAGGTTCATGTAACCAATGCCAACATATTCAATAATATTAACCCAAAGATAATTTTTTCGCTAATATATTTATGTAAGTCTCCAAGAAAAAAATTTGAACTTATAATGATTTTGATATAATAATGCTTATCCAACAAAAAATAAGAATCTTCTTTTTCGAAACTTTCTGAATTTAATGTTGAAGTATAAGTACTGATAAAATGAGCATAGGCACTAGTGTGCAAACGAACTTTTAATATTACCCTTTCATTGCTATATCTAGGAATTACAGGAATAAATAGTAAATGCATGCAGTAAAAATCAACACCATACAGTCTCTCTTTACTCGATATACTCTTCTAAAATAAACTTCTTATCTGTTCAGTAAATTTTTTTTTACTTTGGAAGACAAATTTCATTCAGAGTGACTATATCATTCTAAAGTAGAATGCAAAGAAGAAGTACTCTTGAAAGTATATAAATAAGCCGAAAGTGTATTGTAAAATTGTTAAACTTAATTCTTAACAGTTCATAAGATTCAAGCATTAAAATAATAAGTTAATGGTTTTATTGTTCAAGAGTTTATAAGAAGTTCGAGGATCAGAAATGTGTCTGCACTCGAATCGCTCAGAGGACCTTACATTCCAGAATCTGGCACTGTTACTGTCCTAAATCATTTGGTTATAATACAAACATTGGTTTCTGTTTAAGACTTACGTACATTACATTATGTTCTTTTATCACTGATTAATAAAAGATAAAACTCATTTGCCATTTAATGTTTATATTTTTTGTTTGCAATCTTTTTAACTTTAATCTTTTAAAAATATATTCCTAAATTGACATAGAATCAATACTACAAAAATCGAGTTCTTCTAATAACTTTATCTAGAACAGTATTATAGTCTTAAATGTTTAAAGAATACAAAATAAAATTGCTATTATTATCTTATATTGATGCAATATATAAAAATATGTCTGTTCTTTAGATTTATTAATGTTAAAGAAATTATTTTGTAGCATTCATTAACTTACAAAACCATTACTTTGGAATGATTTCAGAAACTTGTAATTAGAGAGCCAGATTTAGATACATTATCATAAAACAAACTTCAGTATGCTGCTGCTGCATTTAAGTTTTATTGTAGCAATATAAATGTTGCTGCTACATTAGTTATTTAAAAAGTCTATTAATTTGCCAATTTATTCAATAGAAGTGAAATATGATATAATTTTTCAGAATAAAATTATTAAAAAATGTTTATTCAAGGATGCTTCATAAGATGTTAAAAAATTTGCTAGTTAGATCATAAAATCAATTGATATGTTTTTTTAGTTTTCAGGATAAGATAGTTGGATTGGGAAGTAAAGTAACTATATGGTAACATATTTCTTAAAAAGTTTTATGGTAAACCTAAGCATGATTTTTTTGGGAGAAGAAATTACATTTGCATTATAAAGATTACTTCAAATGTACCTTAAAGAAGTACAATATTGATTGTTTTCATGAGGTAAACATAGGTAAGAATAGGATAGAACAGAGAGCCACAATTAGCAATGTGATGAAATCTTTGAAAAAGTAAGATTCAAATAAAAATGTTATATGAACAAATTAAAGAATTAGGACATCATATATGAAAAAAACATTTATGGATTGGTTTATATAATCACAAAATTCATCTTTATATTCTTTGTCTTTTTTATCTATTTTTTTTTCCTGAATTTTTTTTTTTTTTTAATGATGATGGAAATGAAAGTTTATGTATATGCCTATTAATATAATAGAAATATTTTATAAAAAAATGGAAATATTGTAGAAATTATACAAATGGTTAGGAATAGATTTTAGCCTAAAAAAGTTTTTGCATCTTATGATTATTGGAATAGAACATTAAAAAGTCAATAACAGTTATTCAAAAGATGATTATATCACATATTTGTTTTATATGATTTTCCAGTAATTGTTTTCTATACCATCTAGTAGGTCTAATTATTTGCTTTAAAATGTTGCATGGTATGTAAAGTGTTGAATATAATGATAAAAAAATCAAGTCAGATGTCACATGACTTAATTTTAATAAAGCTCATATTTACGAACATTATATATAGAGCATGCAAAACAAGCTCTTAACAAGTTTTGAGAATATCCTTAACCCTAGACCGGTTTCTGCTTCTGGTGTCGTCAGTGAGGTGCCAGGATATTCATTAGATTAAAAATACTAGGATAAGCCCAGCACTTTATCTAATGTATAACTATTGAGAAGAAAATTGAAATTTTCAGACACCCATATGTCTAAAAATCCAGCTAACTCAAATAGCCATATGGGACTGAACTAAGTTCAGATACATCATATATTAATAGCTTTAGCAATATAAAATTGCCAAAGCCTTAATAGCAAAAAATAAAATGATAAAAAATCAATTCAGATGTCACATGATTTAATTTTAATAAAGCTCATATTCACAAAAAGTTAATAGAGCTCGCAAAACAAACTCTTAATAAGTTTTGAGAATATCCTCAACTCCTGACCAGTTTCTGCTTCTGGCGTCATCAGTGAGGTGCCAGGATATTTATTAGATTAAAAATACTAGGACAAGCCCAGCACTTTATCTATTGTAAATCTGAAATTTTCAGACTGGATGAAAATCTCTGGAGCAATGAATAACGTAACAGCACAAAATGAAGATCAGAATGACTGATAGAGTCAAGAGTGGAATAAATAACAATAGATGGTTGCGACTTTTTATACTTTTTCTATCCCATTGTTCTTTTCCTCACCATACTTTAAATCTATTTTTTTAATTAAATTTACATTATTCTTTAATTTGAGTTTTACATTTTTTTCTTAATCTAATCTTTTTTTTTTTAGATTAATGTACTATCTCATCACTTTTATCCTGAAGAGATAGTTTACATAGTTTTTAATTATTACAATTTCAATATCATTATCAGCCAGGAATTTTTTTTTTTACTGGCCTTCAAAAGCTAATTAATTAATCTTTTTATTTTAGATTTTTTCACTAACATTTATTTTTACACTTTTATTCTTTTAACTTATTTTTAATTTAAAAAAGGAGAGATTTTTTTTTTCAATCTTTTTTTTCTAATTCTTCTCCCCCACCTTCTTTTTAATAAAAACTTTATTCTCTTTTAAAAGAAAAATATACACAATCTTTTTATTTTATTAAGTTTTAAAAACATCTTAATTAAATATTACCTTTTTTTACTATTTTCATTTATTTGATTTTCTTTTTTAATAAATCTGATTATATATCTTTAAGTTATGAAATATGTAATGCAGATAGATATATGTGAGTTTTATAACATTTAGCGTTACATCACACACACACACACCCTCATTTGAGAGGTAAAAGGCATCAATTTAATCCATTTTAGCTCTGGCATTTTTTTTTTTTACTATTTAATTTTTTTTTTTTTTATTTATCTATTTTCTTTTTTTTTAACAAGTGTCAAATTGCATTCAGACTGACAAACTAAGAGGGTGATCTTTTCCTATGACGCTGTTTTCTCTCAGCCATAATCTACATTAACACGCAACAATTGTTTTATGTGATGACCAGCAGGGACACCATGCATTTTCCCCATGTGTATGTAAAGGACGAATGCTGCGAGTGGCAGAACACATCTGCTGGTACCGACTTACACAATAAACAATATTATAACTTAACTTTATTAAAGTGCTGAGAATTTCTCTACCCAGTGACTTGAATGAGCCCAGGAGTTTCTCTTTGGGTCTACATCCTAGAAAATAGGACGTCACTGCAAATGGCAGTATTCATCTACTGACCATTCGGCTTACACTAAAACAAGGTTTATTTATTATATGATGTTGGGAATTTTTCTTCCAACAAAATTGACTTGCTGCTTACTCTGGAATTCTTTTGCCAGTGCGCACACTTTTTTTTTTAGATAAGGGACTGGAATAGCATCTCCCACCATGTTGGATGAATCCAGGTTCTTTCTACTGGATCCTCATCCTATTGTGTGATCCCTCCCATTTTTACCCCCACTACAAGTCTTAACTGCTTGAGGGTCATGCGCCATATTGAATTTTTTTAAAAACTGACCTGAGACAAAATTTTCACAAAACTTCAGTTTTAATAATGTTAGAGCAAAAAAAATTACATTGATAGAAACTATAAAAACTAAGGAAAGCAATAAGCATAAAATAAATAGTGATAACTATATAAAAAATAAATAAAAAAAGAAATTTTCACATCCGAAATAATTATTATTTTATTGTTTGTTCATAATTTGGAAATTATCATTAATTAAAGTTCAAATTATATCTTCAGTGTTAATTTCTTTATATTCCTCACAAAATTACCTTTAAAAACATATATAATGTGTCTTACCTGAGATAATCCATAGCTTTAGAACTTGCAGTAATAGGAAGATAAGACTTATTCATTTTGTTCTTAGACCCCAAAATTGCAAAACTTCAAGGTGTCTGGAAGAAAAACATTCTCCCTAATAAAAGATAAAGAAAAATTAGAATTCTATCAGAATGTAAAAATAATAAAACAAGTGTAGATATTATTACTTATCTCTATAAATTATTTTGATTTTAGACTTTGGATAAACCAACCTTGTTCATAACATCATCATACTGAATAATCATTGCCAATACAGAAAACAATTTACAAATTTAGAATATGAGAAGTCAAAGATTACTAAAAAAAGTTCTAAAGGCACATATTTATATATATAAAAATGTTTATATTCTACCTCTTTCAGGATGTCTTCCAGAGAAGCATACCTGTTCATATTATCTAATATAAATATACAAAATATTAAATATTTCATATTATTCAATATTATTATTAATAAAAGATAAATCATTACAGATCTTGTTTACCAATCGGCAAAAGTAATCAGTAAAACAAAAATAATAAAAACTACGTTCGTAAAACAAAAATAATAAAAACTAAGTTAGTAAAACAAAAATAATAAAAACTAAGTTTGTAAAACAAAAACAATAAAAACTGCAATCTCTCTGTGCATCTGATATGCAGCTTTGAAATTAACATTGCATTTTTCTATAGTAGGTCGAATTTTATAAATACGATCAAATTTTGCATTTTTTTTTGTTCGGAATTTTTTTATTATATTGCCAAAATATGGCATATTTATTCGTTTCTTCAATAATTTTACACACATAACATATAAAAAAAATCTAAGATAGAATACTCACCCACAGTCGAATATTTCAAACCTGTCCTGTAGTAACATTCGAAGGCGTATTAGAAGCACTAGTTGATGGGCCTGCTTTACTCCTATTGTCCAGAACAACATTTGTATTTTTTCTTCGCCTTTTTGCTGGTAAAGTCGTTGCTTCTTCTTTGGATGATGATGTGAAGTATTCCTGTAGATCGCTGTATGTAAACTGTCATTGGAATCAAATAGTTTAGGAATTTCAAATTCATCGAGGCTGAAAGAATCCGTTTCTGCATTGATATGTGCCGATTACTTTCTTTGTGTCATTTTGTCTCTGTGTAATCTAAAAAACTGAGAAAAAATTAATAAAAAAAATTGACCTTCCTCGGAAAAAAATTAATAAAAACTTTATTTATTGTCGTAGAAAAAAAATGGTGACTACCTACAGAAAGAACTAAAGAAGACGCAAAGAACTGTGGTATTCGCGCATGCGTAGTCCTCTTAGTTTTTTCGTAATTACGAAAAGAAAACCGAACTTCAATGAATCATGGATGGTCAGCTGAAAACACCAAAGCAGTTAAGTTCATACAGTGACAGCTTCCTCTTAACACATCTTCCTCAACCTTATTTGCACTTTCCCCTTCTCTCCATGACTATTAATCTAAACACAATCTACACCTACTTGAAAGATAATATGCAGTATTTTATTTTATTATAGATTTCATTTTATTTATTATATGCTTTATTTGATTCTCTATAAAAAATTTTATTTTATTTCCGTACATTTACTCTAAACTTTATTATTTTACTTTACTCTAAGTAACAAATTCTCATTTTACTCCCATTTATCTACTTTTTTATCACCATTATCAGGCATTGATTCTCTGAAATATTTTTATTTTGCTCTATTTCATTTATCTTTTTAACTCCCAAAACAAAAAAGCATTTTATTTTATTTTTCTTATTTAGCATTCTTTTCTTTATTAACTCTAAAAAAAAACAAAACATGTTATTTTATTTGTTTAATTTGATTTCCATTCTCAAAATCCATGTACAATAAACTTTTAAAAATAAAAATCGTCCACTTAATATAAACTCTAACCCCCTTAACCTCTGTCAGGTGTTTTTTAAAGTTTTTTACATATCCGCTCAGACTAGGAAATCTTGGCCTACTTCTTGGCGTAGCTTGATGTTCCTCATGGTTGGTTTCCGGATCTGAATATTATATTTATCATCTTTCTGTTTAGGATTGTATGACTCTATATGTATTTCCTTTATCTCAATTATTTTTATCCAATCCTAAATTCATACTATTCATGATTTTTTCCTCTCTGGGGTTTTGAATTCCCTGTCCTTATTTTCATTATTTGACTGTTGAATGCACTAAGTAGCTGGACCATTTTCTTGAACGCTTTCCTTTCAGTACATATTTTTATAAATTTTTTTATCATAAGTGTTACTCTTTAAATGTGTGTACATACCTGCATTTTTCTGCTTTATACTGTTAATATTTACGCTATTAATTTTTAATGTAATCTTCTCTTTCTTGCCATTTAATTTTATTATTTCTATTCTTTCTGTTACCTCACTTATATCTATACTTTTTACTCCCTTTTCATTATGTTTTACTTCTGACACATCTATTTTTCTTTTCAAGATTTTAGTTTGAGTCAGGAACTGTTTCTGGTTCTGACTTAATTTCTGAGTTAGACTTATATTCTGGTTTAGGTTTATGTACCATATTCAAGCTATTTAATTGCATATACTTATTTGCACTTTTCTATTTATTTTCACTTTTATCTAATTTATCTTGTAACTGTTTTATACTTGATTCCATACTTTCTATTATTTTCCTATCTTCTATTACTTGGGTTATTTCCCGTATGCATCGTTCTATTTGTTTGTTAATTATTTCTGTGTATTTCTCAAACCTTTTTTCCCATGACTTGATAATTTCGTTTTCTTTCTATTACTTTCTCCAATATCTAGCATGGTTTTCTAGATCCACTGTTTCATTTCTTCTATGAACCTTTCTAACTGCTTCCATTTTTCCTCATATGAACTGATTTTATTTATTTCTGTATTATGTTGAGTCTCTATTTTTGTTTTGGCTCTATTTCAGATTAGTTTTTTTTTGATTATTACTAACTCTTACAAACAAATTTTATTTTTAATTATTTTAAATCGAACAAAGTGTTTCACTAACTCCAAAAAAGTCCCCCAGTCTTCTCTAATTTTTACCTGACTATAAACAACCCCCAATAATAATGTATTTATCTCTCTGATTTTTTTTTTCCCTTTTTGTTTACATTAGGTATCTTACTCTTTTTATTTTATATTTTGAATTATTTTAATTAATATTACAACCTGTTTGCTTGGGTCTATTTTTCACATTGATCACCAATTTCATTTTTATAATTACGCAATTTAGCATTTAGTTTAATTTCTAGTTTTGGACTTTATAATTTTAATTAATCTGGGTCATTTATGGTATTTCGGCACACATGTGGAAGGCATTTTGAACCGGGTCCCTCCAAAATTTCCTTATTCTTATTGCGTTTAAATACCTTTAAATAACTTTAATAAGTTAAAATGGCTTTAATAAGTTTAAATGGCTTTAATAATATATCTCAACTGTAAGTAAGCTTATTATCATGCTTAATACACAACTTCTTGGTAATTATTATTTCATGTCTTTATTACTACAGGAATGGACCGGTCCTTCAAGCAGAGGGGATAATACCATTGATATTATAACCATCAATAATACCCACAGCCAGATCTAGCTATACAAAGCATAACACGACCACATTTCCTGACCATGACCCATCTCAACTACTGGAACAAAAAGCTTTGAGGATCAATCTCAGGTGCAGCCAACTATGTTATATAGTCAGTGTGTTCAGATGACAAGCACACCAACCAGCACTTGAAATATCCCAAGCTAGCTCCTACTCTTAACTAAGTGGTCCAGAGTATTAGCTTAACATATAAACATTTAGCTCTTTAAATTTATGGTGATGCAGTGATGAGAGAGAGAGAGAGAATAAACCAAATAATAATTAAGCAAACATTATTTATTCATGCACAGATATATCTAATGTAATATAACAGTATCGAAATTTATATATAAAAAATATATATAAATGATTACTCAGGCTAAATTTTATAATAGTTCTTCATTAAAGTTGATTTCATTTAGAAAATGTCTATAGACAGTGATCAAAATGTATTTACCTAGATTTTCATGATTGTCAATTTCCAACTGGTTGGCTTTTTAGTCTCCATCGTTGGTGTCAGAGCTTGACTTGCATTCCTTGGCTTGACAATGGGAGAGAGAGTAGGGCTGTGTCTATTTCATGACTTATGCTTTGGTTCCATGCATGGACAATTGATTTTAGCAGATGACTTTGGCATCTGAAGTCCAGGCAAACACGTCTAAGGTGGTCTAATAATACATGTCAGTAGTTCTGCAGCTTTTGCAATAATGTTTTCACTGGTAATGACTGGCTCTATTCTGTTCTTAGATTTCTGGATCTTTGGAGCAATGATTAATGTAACAGCACAAAATAAAGACGAAATGACTTACAGATTCAAGAGTGGAATAAATAACAACAAACAGTTGCGAATTTTTATACTTTTTTCTCTCCCATTGTTCTTTTCCTTATCATAGCTTTAAATCTATTTTTTTAATTAAATTTACTTTTTTTAAAAAATTTAATTGATTTTTACACATTTTCTTAATCTAATCTTTTTTTCTAGATTAATCTACTAACTTGTCACTTTTATCCTGAAGAGATAGTTTACATAGTTTTTAATTATTACAATTTCAAGATTATTATCAGCCAGAAATTTTTTATTGGCATTCAAAAGCTAATTAATTAATCTTTTTATTTCAGATTTTTTTACTAACATTTATTTTTATATATTTATACTTTTAACTTATTTTTAATTTATAAAAAGGAAAGTTTTCTTTAAATCTTTTTTTTTTCTAATTCTTTTCCACTCTCGCCTTTCAATAAAAGCTTTATTCTCTTTTTACAAAAAATATGTGAAATCTTTTTATTTTATTATATTTTAAAAACTACTTCTCAATTAATTATTACCTTTTTTTACTATTCTCATTTAATTTATTTTTTTAATAAATTGATCATATATCTTTAAATTATAAAATATATAATGCAGATTTATGTGTTTTTTATAACATATCTCAGCTAGCGTTACAATATATTGTATCGATCACCCAGGAGAAAAGAAGAAATTTATTCTTGATTTATACATTGGGAAACAAATATAGACAATGGTTACATAGAGAAGAGACGAAATATAATTTATTTTTAATTATACTAATGGTCAGATCAAGCTCTAATTATGTAATCTCATAGCCCATAGACGCATGTCAAGACCACTAAACCCATTTTTATTTTATTAGAAGGGAAATCTCCCCTAAGTATATGCATTTGTATTAGATTTACATCAAGTCACTACCCCAAATACCAGGAGTATTCATGGGAGAAGTTTGACCACCCTTCAGTATTACTATAACTTAATCATGACTGGCTTGGTTCAGTAAAATAAATCCTGTGTCATTGGCTATCAAAATTTGAGTGGTGAGAAATTAAGAGAAAAGACAACGAATGCCAGATTAGCAAATAAACCAAATATTTATTACAAAATAATAAACTCATTTTATAATTACAATTCTATAAACTTATTAAACGTGCATTTTATTTGCTTTTTCATTAAAATAAATTTTTAAAAATTTACAATAACTATCTGAATTTAGATGGCCATAATATATAATGTAAAAAAAAACAGGCATGTAATTAAAATGTTTCCTACATACTAGGTGACCACTTTGATGAAAGTTCTCGAAAGCCTTTTGTTAAGTATCTTTGGCTGGGTGTCTTTGTTGAGCTCAGTATTTTCCAGTCTTCATTTACTTTATTTTATTTTGGGCATTACTTATAGATTTATCTCTTTTTTTAAAGAGAAGTTAAGATTTTAATTTTATTTAGTTGGCTTTAGGTCAGTTTTTTTAATCTATCTATAGGGACATATTCTCCATAAGAGATGGCTTCTGTTTAATATATTTTTGGCAGGCATAATGTAGTGCAAGGCAAACACTACTCAACAATGGCAGGCTATGTTCCGTCACATTTTAGGCTTTTGATGGATGCTCTTCGAAAAACTAACTAGAAACTACATTGTCATTGGACTGATGGAAACACTCGGGAATTCAGGATTGCATTCCCATTTAGTTTTATTCTTTGCGCAGGTTCTGCTGGATCAATAGCTTGAAGTTTGTCAGCAATTACAGAAATTTTATGTAGACTATAAGCCTGAGTGAAAAAAATGAATGATGACAGGATAAAATAAAATTTTTACTGATCATTTTATAAGAAAACCTAACTGTTGTTCTGACTTGAATCTGCTCCACTTTAACTTATTTCAGTTTTTAATTTTTGTTAATTTCATAATTAAAACACATAAACTAATTTGATTGAAATCTATAAACAACTTAAACTTATTTGATTTTGTTAAATAATTTTGTACAAAAATTTTTACTTACTGCTTTAATTATATAATATTTCATAAAACTAATGAAACAATGTTAATTAAATCTTTTTCTTTTTAAATTATACTTTAAACTCTGAGAAAAGATAATAAAAAATAATTATTTCTCTTGTAAAGAGAGGAAAAACAGATTGCAATCATTTATCTCATTCAATTAAAAAGATAATATGAGATTTTTTTTTCTCAATTTAATTTGTCTAACTTTTTTTTTCTTTATTTTAAAACTATTTTAAATTAAAAGAAATGTAATAATTCTCTTTTAATATAATTTTTTGTTTTTAAAATTATTGTTTTAAAATAACTCCATTTAGTCACTTTCTTTAATTTATGTAGCTTGTATTTTAGCAACAGCTACAATATATATTTAAATATAGCTACAAATATATATATATAGAGAGAGAGATAATTATCAAGTAATTTGTATGGAACATTTTTTAATCTATGGTTTCATTGTAAATAAAATATTAATTCAAAAATTTTCAAACCCTTCAGTTTCATTATCTTTTTCCTATAGGTTATTATTCATTTAACACATTACCTTATTAAATGAAGTTTTTCTATCCATATACTTGTATATTTATGAAACAGGTGACTATGTAAAATTTAAAATGTATGGAATATAGTTACTGTGTTATTCTTTTATTCTCATATCCTAACATGAAAAATTAGAAAAGAGTTTAGGTTTTTATTTATATAGCTGAGGATTTTGCAAGTTCAGAATTATTGAATTAGTGTGTTCGTACTCTATCTAACCATCCATTATTTCTGACTAAATTTCTATGTAGTTATTTTTAACTGAATGTAAAAATCCCAGAATAGTGCAAATTGCTCATATAAATGCCAGTGTGATATATATAGCTAATAAAATACATTTTTTAACACATGTAAAGATGTTATTTCCTGGTGGTGAGATATAAACACTTCATTCTTATATTACTCTCTATGAATATGGTTAAGTATAATAGCTTTGAATGATGTATTTAGAAAATATTTACCAGTTTGATATCATACATTTATTGTCACTAAGTGCATTGATTAACTTTATTAATAAAATTTGGAGAATTATTTTTTAAATGCAGTGGGTAGTAAAATAGAATAAAGTAAATGAAAAGAGATTAGCTTGTCATTACAGTGGTTACTTTTTTTATAAGATTTTATTTTTTCATATATATTCAGATACTCAGTTTACTAATACAAAAAAAAATTTTAAGAATATTATTTTTATTTAAAATATTTTTTTTGCTAGTTTGATAATATTCAAAATATTAGATAAATATTTTTTTTATATAGGTGCAAAATTTTAGTAATAAATCCATTGATATGTCTTTGCGAGTGGCATCCATTGATTATTTAGGTGTTGTTGCTGCAAGACTCCGTAAAGACGCTTTATCCAGTCAACTAAATCAAGAATCACTTGATGCCATTCTTGAGCAGGTAACTTTTTTTTTGTTGTTTTATTTTTTACATCCCATATTATGACTTTTTGTCATTATTGTTGACATTTTTTTTTTTTTTTTTAATTTAAAAATCACCTTTTTTTAATTTTATGAAATATGGTACTTAAGAACATATATTATAAGTACACCTGGGTCTCGTTTTACGTGGTAGATAGGTTCCACAGAAAACCCGCATTAAAAAAAATCACACAAAAATAGACTTAATTTACCTTGAAAAATGGGAGATAGGGGTTGTAATTTTCCGAATTCGCATAAAATCAAAGCAAAAAAAAAAAAATTACTTTAAAATTCGCATTAAAAAAATAAGCAAATAAAGTATGACTAACAAAAAATTTCAAATATTTGAAAAATATTAATACAAGACAAACTTTTTTTATTTTTTTTATTACTACAGTATTTATTTTTACATTTTTTCATACATATTTTAATCATTACCACCAGCGTTCGTTTGTAAACTGGTAAGAAATCAGATTCAATTTGATAGCTTCTCCTTAAACAAAGTCAAGAATCTCTCAGCAATTATGCACAGAGAAATCTGTTAAGCCACTTTATTTTTATGTGATGATGTGATGTGTTAATGGTTTTCTGTTTCTATATTAAAAAAATAAGATCGCAATCAAAACATCATTAGAAAGATTATTTTCAGTTTATAAAATCTTCGTTTTTTATTTTAAAAATCTAAAAGATTATTTATTTTTGTTATATATAACATAATACATTTTAAAAGTTTAAATTTTTTGAATATTTATTGTGATATTTTTATATGTAGGTATAAATCTATTATTATTATTATTATTTAGTCATTAGTATAAATAGGTTCTTTATATAGAAGCTAAGTTCTAAATACAGCTTCAGGCCATATTCACGTTAGCTGCTAATATAACGTATTTTTGAAAAGAAAAAAAAGTATTAATAATTTAAATTTCTTGATATCTAATAAATATAGTGAAATATGAAAGTTATTAAGAAAAAATATGAATCGCATAACTTCAAAATCGCATTAAAATAATCCGCATGAAACGAGACCCAGGTGTATATCAAAATAGTGCTTCTATGGAGGATTGTGTTAATAAATAAATCTGCCATAACACATTGTACCTTATTACTCATTTTTATATGTTCATTCTGCATATGCTAAGACTTGTTTTTTTCTATTTGAATACATTATTAGATGCAAAAATTAACTCATTCAAACAAAAATAAATAAGTTAGTGTCATGAAGATTAATAGTGCAAGATACTACAATCAAGATGCACGGCATATAATAACAAGAAATATTTGAAAATACACATTGTAGTCTATGTCTTCAGATTGATTGCACACCCAAATATAGTTTTTCAAGTAAAAAAGTAGCTAGTAGTTTTCACAAGCCAATATCTGCATATAGTGTATATCATAAAGATATCATCATAAGTTTTTGTATAACTGTAATGCTTGAAATGAAATTATGATTTCGGGAAGATTCTAGTAATTTTTAGGTTGATACAATCAATCATCCTAGGCTCTTATATAACTGTAGTACTTGAAATGCAATAATGATTTCGGGGAGATCCCAATAATTGTTAGGTTGATGCAATCAATCAAATGATTTAACAAGTCTTAATTTTATGTATTTACTGATGATCATCAAGATGTATTGGATCTTGTGATAAAACATTCCACTTTTATATATTTTTGTATACAATGTCATTAATTGTCTTAACTAATAAATTGACACTACGTACATGAAGCTCATGTTGATATCTTTTCTGAGTGATAACATTATAGCTATTTCAATAGGATACACTGTACTGCCACATTTTTCCAACACTTGATATTGTCTACAAGGAATCCAATTGTTTATCAGTTCATTTTTCAGTCTACTTCCGTATGTAGTTTGTTTGTGGCTATAGTGCCCAAGTTTGCAGGTTCCCTCTCAAAGTTTTCATATTGATATAGATTTATTCTTAACCTTATAATCTTATAATAATAATTTTTATATGATTATATTTTTTAAATTTTGAAATCTCTTTACATTAATTCTTTTATTTGGAAAATACTTTGAATTTAGTAAAGAAGAGAAATTAGTGATACAAAGAGTACAATGTGGGCAATTCTTAAAAGATGTATTAAGAATAGGAGAATAGTCAGACAACTTCTGAATGCCATTAGAGTTTACTATTGTTTCATGATAACGTGAATGTCTAACTTCTTTACTCATGATGGTAATCATAAGAGTTACTAATCAACATATTTTGTAATTTTTAAATTCATCATCACCATCATTTTCAACCATTATTGCAGGATGAATGTTTCCAAGTTAAACTTATGTTCACCAATCCTAGCCTATCTTTTTCTTGACAAAACATCAAACTTTTTTTTATCATCCATGGATCTTTTACATCTCTTGGGATCCTGTTTAAAACGTCAACTTTCCATTAAGCCCAACAATCATTGTTTGTTCTTTTAACTAAAGTAAATATTTTGCTTTCAATCCCTCATTGTTATTGCCATTATATATCCCCATACTTCATTGAGTGGTCTGAAGTCTTTGTATATTATTCTTCTGTTATACTTTTAACTGTTAGATCCATAAGTAAGAATAGATAAACCACAACTATTAAAAACCATTTTTTTTCCTAACACGTAATGCATATTTCCTTTTAATATTAAGTTATCATTCAAGTTTAATTTTACAATTAATTTCTTTCATTATGGTTCAATCTGTATTAATAATTTGAACAAGATATTTGTAATTATAAACTTCTTTTGAGAAAATCCATTGAACATTATTTTAGTCTTTTTAGCATTTATCTTTAATCCTACTTCCTTAGTTTAATCTAATATTTAAATACAACTATAGTATATATACTTTAAACTAGATGTAATTAGATGGGATTTGAATCCAGACTTTCAAACTCTTTTTAGTCATCCGCTCTATCATATAATCTAATAACTTTTACATTTCATGAAATTCTGAAGCATTATTTACAAAAATCAATTACATTATTTACAAAATCTAAATGATGATTTAATCTCTATTTACTTTTACTTCTTTGTCTTTCCATTTTAATCCATAAAATACTTCTTGTAAAACTGCTGTAAAAAGTTTTGGAGATATGGAATTACTTTTCTCAATGCTAATATTCTTAGTTTCACCATGTAATTAATATTTTTGTAAATATTCTTCAGTTTATGCCAGCGTCCTGGGTCTATATCTTGATTATTTAATACAGTAATAATTTTGGAATTTTTTAAAAATCAAATGTCTTTTCATAATCTGTAAATCCAAAGCATAATACTCATTGATCTTTTCTATAACTTCTTTGAATATGTGGATCCACTGAACTAAAATTGCCTTTAAATCGGGTCATTCTTTTGGTTTATTAATACCAAGGTTTACTGTAGACAAGTTATAATTATCTTAGTAAAGAATTTGTATAGTACTGTTAAAAGACTAATTAGATCTGTAATTTTTAATATTTTTTTAATCAACTTTTTTAAATGTCAATATTACTATTGTATTCTTCCAATCATGTGATATATCTTTAACATATAGAAATTTGGTATATAAACTTTGCCACAATTTATTATTTCTTCATTTGCTTTTTTTACGATATCAATTATAGTTTCATCAGTTGTGAGCACTTTTTTTTTCTTCACAGATTTAATTGCTGGTCCACTTCATTTAAAATGCTTGCAATTCAGAAGGTATAATAGCTTTAAGGAATACTTTGTTTTCTTGTTCTTTATCACTGTATAATTTATAGATCTCTTCCATACATTTCATAATGGCCTCTCCTTTTTAGAATAGTTCTATCTTTTCTTTTTATTCAGAAATAATTTTTCTTCTAATACTAAGAATTTGTTTTACTGTTTTAGATTTTTTACTCTTCTATAGCGTTGCTTGCAAATTCATAATTATTTTTTCTTATTTCATTTTTTTTTCATATCATTTTTCAAATCTCAAGATATTCAATTCTTGTTAGTGGATCATTTTTAAAAATTTTCAGTCTTTCTTTTCTTCATACATTATGTTGTCTCAATAGAAAATTTTCTGTAAAGTTGCTATATTTATTTTTTGTACTAGATATTCTTGTTCCAGTTTTAATGTATCAGTTATCTTCTTATTGATTTCATTCAAATCTGAACCATCTTCAAAATCTTTTAATATTTTAAAATGATTTGCAAGTTTAATTTAAATTTATTGGAGTGTTTCTGAAGGTTATGAATATCAATTCTTAATATTGTTTCTTTTTAAATTTTTGTCTCTTATTTTTTTATTAACATTATCCTATATCTTACTAATCAATAATTACTTCCTGTGTTGAATCTATTAAGAACATTACAATTTTGAAATACATACTTTCTATTAGTTAAAATATCCATTTCTGCTATATTCACATTTGGATGTTTCAATGTCCATATCCTTTTAGCATTTTTTTTTAAAGAAAAAATTCATAATGTATAGATTTTTTTTTTCTGCAAACTCCACAAGTCTTTGTCCACTTTCATTTCTATCACCATCACGAAATTTATCCCAGACTTTAATCTTCCAATCATTTATTTATTTTAGTATTGCAGTCTTTCATAATAATTTTAAAATGTTTGGTGTGATCAAAAGTTTTTGTACATTCATAGGATACTTTTTCATCACAATAAGAACTTGTTGAAGCATACATATAAATTATTTACATTTCGTATCTTTCATTAAGTTGAATATCTAATCTTGCTATTCTATCTGATATGCCATCAATCTCCACAAGATTGATCTTCCACTTTTTATTTTTAATGAATCCAACTCTACTTAATTGCTTCCAATACTTGTGCTTTTGTAGCAAAGTGCCCACTTTTTAATGCAATTATCTCTTTATCTTTTTTTTTAATTTCACTAAGTCTAACAATTCTTATAAGTCATGAAATCTCTTTTTACTTAAAAGTGATCAGCACTTGTCAGTATTTAATACAAAAGATACATATTTTAATATGCTAATATATATATTAAGATGCTACTCTGTGTCTCTAGTAAATTTTGCTTTAATTCATTTTTTAAGAGGCTAGATTTTATGTTGCATTATATATGTAAGTTTTAGGAGATATGCATGTGTAATCTTGATTCTGTACTATTCTATAAATTAGCCTAACTACAATAATTGGAATAAAATTTTATTTACAATATTATTCTTAAACTATATGAAGATTTACTTCTTTACTTTTGTTATATAGTAATAGTGTTCATTCGCTTCCATAGAAAAATTAGATTTATTTCAGTTAAGCAATAACCAGTTGAGCAATGTTTTCAACCTAGAAGGTCATATTTGTAGCGCTCAAACTTATTGACTGAGGTTAATTAAGAGAAAAGCACAAATTTATTAACTAATAGTTAATATATAAATTTGTTGATTTACATATTCCACTTTTGGGATAAAGTGATACATGACTCTTCTTTATTTATTGCATAGTCGTTGTTGACAGTGAACCATGCTTTGCTTTATCCCAGAAGTGGAATATGTAAGTCGACACATTTACATATTAACTACCAGTTATCAAATTTGTGCTTTTTTCTTAATTAATCTCAGCCGATAAGTTTGAGTGCTATAAATATACGTCCTAGGTTGAAAGCATTACTCAGTTAGTTATTATTTAACTGAAATAAATCTAATCTTTTCTTTGGAAGCAAATGAACCCTATTAATAGAATATTCTTTTTAATAATTTTATACTTCTTCTTTTCAGGTACAGGAAAATGCAAAAGAGCAGAAAAGCACTTCTGTAAGCCTTTAAAGTAACTTATACTAACACACCCATTTATCTAGATAGTTTTTCAATTTTTATCCACTGTTAGCTTTATTTAAATTGATAACATTTTTTTAATTACCATTATTATTACTTTTTATTAGAATTTGGCCTTTTTTTTTTTTTTATCTTCAAGCAAAGTTTATAATTTATAAATTAAGAATAAGAAAATCATTAAAAATCTTGGACTTAATTAAATTAAAGTATTGAATTTGAAAGTGATAAACACTGAAAAATTTGATATAAACTGAAAAATTCAAATTGTGGTGGTGTCAAATTATTTCTATAGTGTGAAAAAATTATTTAATTTATTATTTTTGTAAAAATTTTATACTACTTTGAATGATACATATAGAGCCTGCAAAACAAGCTCTTAACAAGCTTTGAGAATATCCTCAACTTCAGACCGGTTTCTGCATCTAGCGTTGTCAGTGAGGTGCCAGGATATTCATTAGATTAAAAATGCCTGGGCAAGCCCAGACTTTATCTAATGTATAACTATGGAGAAGAAAATCTGAAATTTTCAGACATCCATATGTCTAAAAATCCAGCTATCTAACTCAAATAGCCATATGGGACTGAACTAAGTTCAGATAGACTATATATTAATAGCTTTAGCAATATAAAATTGCCAAAGCCAATAGCATAAAATAAAATGATAAAAAATCAAGCCAGATGTTACATGACCTAACTTTAATAAAGCTCTTATTTACAAGTATTATATATACAGCCTGCAAAACAAGCTCTTAACAAGCTTTGAGAATATCCTCAACCCCAGACCAGTTTCTGCATCTAACACTTCATTGACGATGTAAGATGGTTAAGCATAGGTAAATTTCTGCGACGATTTTGTGATTTATTCCCTGAAGTAATAGATTTTCTCCGCGAACAAGATGGTAAATGTGAAAATTTACATGGTGAAACTTGGTTTAGTGACTTAGCTTTTCTAACCAATTTTACTTCAATTTTAAGTCATTTAAATTTAGAATTACAAGGTAGAAATAAAACAGTAATTGATATGATCAACTGTGTAGATGCATATAAGACAAAATTTATTTTGTTAATAGAAGATCTGCAACAAAATAATCTGAATCATTCTCCAAATATGGCGGATCACTTAGAAAAGCATAAAAATATTATAATATCGACAAATATGTCGCGGAAATTTAAAAAGTAATTGAAGATTTTAAGGTAAGATTCCAAGAATTTGAAAAAATTAAAGAAATTGTGGAATGTATATTTTTTCCTTTTAAAAAAGATTTAAATGTGAAACGCATTAGCCAAAAAGTTTCAGACATATTTCATATGGAGCAAAAGATGTTAGAAAATGAAGTTATAATTTTATAAACTGATTTAATCTTACAAGCTAGAAAATTTGAAGATTTTTGGAAAAACGTCAACTGAGGAAAATATCCCAATATCATCAAATGTAGGGAATATATTTATTCTTATTTCGGATCTACATACCTGTGTGAATCAGCATTTTCATACTTAAAATTAACTAAGACTAAACAACGTTCTGTCCTAACTGATTTCCATACTGAGGATTCTTTATTATTCTCTTTGTCAGACTATACACCTATGATTTTTTGGTTAGAGACATGCAAACACAGTCTTCCCTTTAATGTTAAGATAATAAAATAAATTCTAAATCTGTATTTATCACTAGCTAATTTGAATTAATAAATATTGTTAATAATTGCTCGTGTTGCTTTAATTCCATGGACATCAGTTTTTTAGCCTGTTAAATAATTATTTTTTATGTAGGTAGATATATAAAAATAGTATGTATTTCACATCTCCCTCCACTTAGACTATGCCTATGACAACAAGTCGATTGCAATGCATTTTTAAAATAAAAAGTCGATCTTATGAACAAAAAAGTTGGCCACCCCTGATATATACCACTTATTTTATATATATTAGATGAATCTGTTTCATATAATAAAGTTTATTATTAATTCATGTCATTAATATTTATAATATTATTTATCTATTGCTGCTTATTTTAACTACATGATATATATGACAATGCATATTCATTAATATATTTTATACACCTCTTGTTAAAAAATATTTTTTATTAGATTATGCATGCTTAGTGGTTGAAAACATGCTCAGCAGGTTTTAAAGATTCTCATTTTGAGTAATCTTTTTTTTTTTCAAACGTTCAAAATGTTGATATGTATACATTACTCACATATTAATACATTTTGCATTGAATCTTTTCTTAACATGTTTTTAGTTAATAATTTATACAAGTTTTTATTTTAGTTTTTAAATAATTAAATATCTATTTTTTTTTTTCAGTTATCAATAAAATAAAATATTTTTTAGAATAATATGAATATTTTTACCCAAATCAATAAGTTCATGACGGTTTATTTCTACTATATCCATATTATTATTGTAAAGTTAATGCTAATTCCTTGTGATCATAGGAATTCCTTTAATATTTATTTTTAAAATTTTAAACATAATATGTAAAAATATTTTATTAGTACCTTTTCTCATATAGTTTGAAATGATGTTTGCTATTGACTTGACTGTGTTCATCTATCATCAATATCTTATATCAGTGTTTACAATACATTTATAAGCAATAATATTAAGAAAAAATAAAATGAAAATAGCAAACCAAAATAGATAAAAGATAAGAAAAAAGATTCAGATATTTTAAAGCGATTGTTAAAAAAAGAATGAATAAATTGTGTGTAGATATTAATATAAAAATATAGATGATATTTATGTATATAACATCTTAAATTTTCCAAATTTTTTATTAGTTAAGTGAACATACTTATATATATCAGCATTTTTAACTATCATTAATTCTTTGTAGGATGCTGGTTTCTCCAAGTTTAATTCAGTTTCTCTTATTCATAGCCTCTCTTCTCTCCATCACTTTTTTATTTCATCCATCTATCTCATTGTTGCTTATAGATTTTTTACAAATTTTTTGGATCCACTTTATGACTTGACCACTTCTTATCATTTTTTTTAATAATATGTCCAGCTCAGCTCCAGTTCAATCTCTTTTGATGATGTCGATGTATATGTTTGTTTGTGTATTTAGCTGTAATCCCCTTCGTGTTACTTCCAACATTCATATGTCCATACTTTGTTGAAAGGTCTGAAATTTGTATTTCTCTTCTCTTAAATGTTCAAATCTATAAATGAAAATTTGTAAAACACAATCCATTTCAAACACATAGTTATATTCTCTTTTAATACTAATTATTGCTACCAAAGTACTCCAGCCATGTTTAATTCTCTAATTAATTTTATTTATTATGTTCTCAACTATATTAATAATTTGACTAAAGTAATTTGTAGTTAAATTCTTCTAATTCTTATATATGAATATAAATATGCACATAAATTTAGTGGGTGTATTTACAAAAAAAAAAATTAATTACACATTTATATAATCTTTATTTCTGAATAATTAATATTTGTATCCATATCCTACATATATATTTGAATGGGTGAGTAAATTCACTGAAGCAACCCTTTACTTTTTCTTTTGTTATTTTTCTGCTTTTCAGATAGTAGTGACTTTCATAATCATTTCCAGTAATAAGCTATACCAGAATACAAAAAATATTTTATAAAAATTAGCAACCAGTTAAAATAATAAGTAATGTTATTTTTTAAGTAGATGCTATTATAA
Organism: Epiperipatus broadwayi; assembly: GCA_028023455.1. Taxonomy (NCBI): domain Eukaryota; kingdom Metazoa; phylum Onychophora; class Udeonychophora; order Euonychophora; family Peripatidae; genus Epiperipatus; species Epiperipatus broadwayi. The sequence continues at coordinate 2,285,006 of JAQFVV010000060.1, forward strand.
TAGTGGTAGATCATTTCTATTTTGATCTTTTTGTTTTCTATTAGACACTCATTTCTAAATCTAGTTTTTACAATAATTTCTTTCGGTTGCATTTACTTTTTAATTGCTATCAAAGAAAGTAATAAAAATATGCAAAATTTTGAGTGCACTGCATCTCATCATATTTTCTTACTTTTCTATATATAAGTGATAGGTTACTGATTATATAATTACATGAATTATTTTAAAGCAAGATAAGCATAATCGATGATTGTTAAAAAGATATCGTAATAAACTTTATTTTTAAATTTCAATAGGTCTTATTACAATTCTACACTCTAAAAAGATATGTTTTATATTGATGTAAAATTTATTTATAATATCCATTTCGTCTTTATTTTGCTTATTGTAAGTATATTTTCTTTTTAAATTTTATGTTGTTGCATAACTAAGAAATTGGGTGAAAATTATAAAAAAAACAACTAAACTAATATCTATATAGAGAATATTACTTAGTATAGCAAATTTTAGTTTTTTATTATATAGTTATCTTAGATGGTAATATTCATTAATGAGTCTTATGTCTCATCTAAAAATATTTTTCGCTTTTTTTTTAAACTTTGCAACGATATATTTTCTTATGAATTTTTGATTGGTTACTAATAAGTTGTTTTCGTAATTTGTTTTGCTATTAAATTTAATTTGATGGCCTAGCTGTATAATTTCTGATGTTTGATTAGAATTAAAAGTCAAAAATAAATGTTGAGATTAAGCCATTATAATTATTGTATTTTTTTTACATATAAAAATATTATTTATGTGTAATCTTTTTCAGTAATCTGTAATATAGGTTAAAGCAATTATTTTATTGCAAAGAATGTTATGGATAGTTCTTTTTTAATTTTTATTTTGTGTTAAATTCAGTGGAAAACTATTTATCTACACTACTTGTTATTATTATGCCAGTTTATTTAGAATACCTTATCTAACTATCATGCCACATTCAGGGTAAAAAAAAGATTCTAGGCTTTCGTTGACAATAAGATTATGGAGATTTAAGAATATTGACTTTTGACTTATTGAACTAGCCAGAATTTACTAAGAATTTTATACGAATTGTAACTATATTATTAATCCACTCTTGTAGATATATAATTTTTTCATGTCAATGATCATTAACAATATTCTCATTTTGAATGGGGACTTACATAATAATCAAATTTAATATATCAGATGATAATCTTATTTTCTTCAACTTATTCACATTATTAATCTGTTTGTTTGCTGAAAGAAAAAGAATATATAAGTAACATTCGAATTCTCAGTTAATGTGAAAGTCTATAAAATAGTGTCACTGGAAAGTATGTTTTAATATATTCATAATAGATTCTTTATTGGTATATATAATGATAGAGAAATACTCAATAGATGGAAAGACCTAGTATAAAAGCAAAAAAATGCTATATTTTTAATTGTTTTTTTTTTTTTTTAAGAATTATACATGCAGCATAGTCAGTTTTGTGGCACATGTAGGTTTCATGCATCAATAGCAGATCTTTTCCATCCCTTCTTCATAGTTTTTTTAATAGAGTGGGCTTCATTGCTAATCTCAGAATTCTTTAATACTTTTATCAAAAGAACATAGTCGTCATCATCATTATTGTCAACCATTATCAATCCATTGCAGGATAAAGGTTTCTCCAAGTTCAATCCATCTTCCCCGATCTCTAGTCTCTCTTCTCCACATCATCCCTGCACACTTTCTTATTTCATCCATCCATCTCACCTGTGGTCTATTTCTGGATTTTTTACAATCTCTTGGAATCCGGTTTAAGATTTGAATTGTCCCTCTATTATCATCTCTTCTAGAAATATGTCCAGCTTAACTCCACTTCAGTCTTTTAATTTTTTCAATGTTGTCAGTAACACCTGTTTGTTCTCTTACTCATATATTGCGCTTTCGATCTTACATCTCTCCATACTTTTTTGAGTAGTCTGATGTCTCTAAAATTGTTCTTCTATTAAGTATTCAAGTCTCAGATTCATAAGTAAGAACTGGTAAAACATTTATTAAAAACCCTCCCTTTCAAACACATAGGCATATTTCCTTTTAGTATCAAGTTATTTCTACCAAAAGCACTCCAACCAATTTTAATTCTATGATTAATTTCATCCATTATGTTTCCATCTGTAAGAATGATTTGATTAATGTATTTGTAGTTGTTAACTTCTTCTAACTCATCATAATATATCTTTCTTTTCCTTTTTGAGTAAATTCGTTGAACATTTCTTTAGTCTTTTTAACATTTACCTTTAGACCTATTTTCTTACTTTCATGTGATAACTCTTGCAATATTTCCTGAAGCTTTAAAGCATTGTTTGCAAAAACAACTACATCATCTGCAAAATCCAAATGACTTGAATAATCTCCATTTACTCTTAGTTTTCCATTTTAATCCATAAAATACTGCTTGCACTACTGCTGTAAAAAGTTTTGAAGATATGGAGTCATATATATATATCAAGGATGATGTATTGAACAGAATGAGTCTTTCCATAGAAAAATTCACTAAAACTTTCAAATGCTTTAATTAAAATTCAATTTAAAAAAATTCGTTTTCAATTATTTTTACCAACAGTCGAACTGTTTTTATATACATAGGGATTGGGAATGAGCTCGACTAACTCATTCTCACATTCTCGTTTATTATAAGAAGTTCAAACAATGCTAAGATCTAATTTACAGTTAAAACTTTTAAGAATGTTAAAAGGATTTGGAAGATAAAAATATATGGATAATGTATTATCTATATTTAAACTAATCATAATCTGATTAGAATCAGTAATTCAAATTCATTATTTTTTAAATGGGATTATTATTGACTTTCAATTTCTTTTTACCAACTGTCGAATTTTTTTTATATACATGGGATTGGGAATGAACTTGACCAACTTATTCTCACATTCTTGTTGATTATAAGAAATTCAAACAATGCTAAGATCTAATTTACAGTTAAAACTTTTAAGAATGTTAAAAGAATTTGGAAGATAAAAATATATTGATAATATATTCTCTGATTTACAGATAGCATATTTCCTTCCAGTTCCAAGCACTGGCATAGATAACAAACATTACAAATAGTAACAAATCATGTATATTTTTAACTACATACATAAATGTGCATGCATGTTACAAATGTATTGTAAAGTAAAATTTATATAAAATTAAAAAAGTTTTTTATGTGTATGTATGTGCTTCATGTATATATATTTGCTATTAAGTTAAAAAATATTAAGGCATTTTAATATATATATATACATACTGTTTAAATAATATTATAAAAATGTAAATTTTATTATGAAATAATTATGAGTTCGTATGTGTGAAAAAAGATGGGGGTTCAAATCAGCAAAGAAAGTTAAACTTTCTAATTAATTAAAATACCAATTGATATTAAAAGAATGTAGGTACTAAATTCTAATTTTAGAATTTATATTTTAGTGTAGCATTGTCATTACAATAAAAGGTGACAAAAGTGTAATTACTGGGGGATTTAATAAAAATCAAAGACATTCAGAATTTAATTTAAAAAATGCAATTAGTAAAATTAAATTGCATTAAGATTATAATCAGTAAGATTCTTCTAGATAATAAAGAAAAGAATTTTCCTTAAGTTTAAATTAATTAATGAATGAATTTGGAAAACAGTGAATACCTTTGTCTCAAGATGTATATATAGGAAAGAGACGAAAGAGAGTTAGTTGTAAACATTTTGTAGAGTTATTGTAAACTTCTCGAAGAGTTATTGTAAAGTTTTAAGCTATTAAATTATATCAAGCTATGAGTGAATAGATCGCCGCAATTTCTCTGGCCATCACCAAAAAGCTGAGTATGGAGTTTCTCCTCATAAACATCTCATGACCACCACTTATACTCATACTATAGAATGCTATGCCGATCAAGTCCTTGCCTACATTTGATCATCCAAATTGCTGACATGCTATGCCATCACCATAAAAAGAAAGCCACCAGTATATAAATGCCACAGACCACTGAAAGTATCTGATAAATGATAAAAGCCTCTCTAATGTGATTGAAAATGCTTTCTTTGCTTCCACAATTTATTTATTAACCGTTCTTTAAAATGTGTGTGTTTTTTTTTAATACTAGAAAATATTTTTATGATGTTATTAAAATATGTTTTCTTATATTATAATGCACACTTAATTAATTGTATCTAGTAAGGAAGAACGACTATTGCAATATATATACTTGATCTTTCTTAAATTTGTCAGACTTATTGTTTAGGAATCAGATGGAGGTAAATTTATTAAAATATTTCAATGATTAAAATGTTTGACATTATCTAAAAAAAAATCTAATAATTAAATAATAGCAAAATATTTAAATCCCACCTCACTGATTCTAATTTGGTTTTTTTATTATTTTTTAGTTAAACTTATATACTTAGAATCTATTATTTCAAATATATAATCTGAACCATTAATGCAATTTTGAATGGTTCATAATTTTTTTTTTTTTTAATAAAACGTGTTTAACAAAATATATTTAAAACTTTATTTTGTTTTAGAAGGTATGAGTGTATACTTATACTACATACATTTGATTTATAAACAACTTTCAGTTTTAAAATAAAATTTAATCTTACGAAGTTTAAAAGCTAAAACTTTGTTTTCTGTTTTAAAAGGGAACAAATATATATGTATACTGTACAATACGATAATTTACTCTCAAACCTTTAATTTAAATTTAATATATTATCATCGTCGGCTATCATATCGATATTTCTGTTTATATTTAAGACCTATGGGGTGGATCTCTAATTAAGCAGGGAATAATTTCTTTATAAAAAATCTTTTATTAAATAAAATAACTGTGTAGGCCTTGATTTACCCTCATATAATAGATATTCGCATATTATAAACTTATGACATGACCATTTACATTTTTTTTTTTTAATTTAGGTTCAAATAGTTATTATTTTTTATAAATTTGGCATTACTGGCTTGTTTAATTTCATGATTATTTCATTGCATTTTTAAGCAGGCGTATATCCCTGCTTCGGGATATTTAATTTGACGGGCTGTGTTTCTCTAAGTTCCATGCAAAGGCAGGGACATACCTTTCATTTTCCAGACCCAGTAGGTCTTATTATTTCTTGTTACCAATGCAGTGGATTGTTTCTGCCAGTTATGAGAGTTATTAAGGGTTATATGAAGACGCTCCATGACCCATTTAACTCCACAAAAATGAATATTTTTTCCGTCATTACTTTATGATAAGACTTGGATATGACATCTTGGAGGTGATCATATTTCAGTCTACTTCATTTGTTTTTTTTTTTACTTTATCAACTCAGTTCCATCTTCTTTATCCCTTGTGTATATTAAAGCTTTATATTTCAGCTTTTATTGGTCATGATCATGAGAGTTATGCATTTATCTATTTAACCATATTTTTCTAAAGTTAATTAAACTTAACTTGCTTTATTTATTATTATATACCTGCTTGAGGAATATCTGCCCCAGAGATCAAAATAGATACATCACCCAAAGTCCACTATTATATGTCTGTTATATATTGACATTTTTATATAAGGAATCATCAATTAATCTAATTTTCACTATTTTATAAGTCTAGCAACCTAATTAAGTGGTAGTCATTTCTTTTGTTTATTTGTTTGTAATTTTAATACTAATAAAGTATTTGTATTATATATATACACATTGCATTGGATATCTTGTTTTGCCACAGGGAAGTCATATACACCTGGGTCTCGTTTTACGCGATAGATAGGTTCCTCAGAAAACACACGCAAACGAAATCGTGCAAAAATAGACGTAACTTACATTGAAAAAGGGGGGGTGCAGTCTATGATTTTTCAAAATTCGCGTAAAAGCAAAGCACCAACGTAAAATTACTTTAAAATTCGCGCAAAAAAAAAGGAAATAAAATATGACTAATAAAAAATTTCAAATTTGAAAAAAATTGATAAAAGACAAACTTTTTTTAACTATAATATTTAATTTTATTCAAAATAATATATTTTTATGCATAATTTACATTTTTTTATTACACGTTTTAATTATTATCGATATTTGCCGACGTTAAAGTGAGGAAATACAACTAGCGCTAACTTCACACTCATGTTGTGACAATAGATTTCTGGTGACAATGTAATTAGGAATTAATCTTTGAGTCGATGATTTTATTAATTGTTTATGAACCTAGACTTACGATAATAAAAAGACATTTATTCACCATTGCTGGGAAAAATTTAATTAAAACTAACAACTAAAAATTCTTATTTTTGTCTTTAATTTTCAATTCCGTTTAAAAATCAAAGTTCGTTTCACTGCTATTACTCACCTTTTAAAAATAAACTTGCGGACACTAAATGATTAATAATTGATTACGTTCTTTTTTTAAAAAGCAAAAACAGAATGTGATTTAAAATGCAAAATTAACACGCACAATGTTTGAACAAATTTACATTATAATCTTGTAAAATGTAATGTGTGTATACATAAAACGTGGAAATTATGATTTTAATTTCATTATTGCATAAAATCTTACTATTATAAAGCACTGAAAATATTGAAATTACTAAGATGAAAGTCGAATTCCAGTAATGTGCTGTTACTTTCAATATAACGTAAGTGTGCGAAATTTATTATTTAAAGTAATAGCGCACTATCGGAGTTCGACTTCCGGTGAACTTCAAAATCGTGTTAAATAAGTTCGCGTAAAAAGAGACCCAGGTGTAGTTGTAATTAAATTTTAAGAATCTCTACATCTCCCTGATCACAGCCTAAAAAAAAGTGAAGTTGTATGTAGATTGGAATGAGTTAAGGTGGTTTAAATCATACTTGTGGTGGTGATTTATGTGATTGTCAACTCATCCTGAACAATTCAATATATATGTAATAATATTATGATTTGATGTCTGTATTTCTTCAAATCAATATATGTAGTCTTGTAATTGAATATTTATAAATACATTAATTAGATATATGTAAAGTATAACTTTAAAAATTTTATCCGCTTAGGAGTGCTTTCGACTAACCTCGTAATCTTTGTCAACTAACACTTTTAAGGCTAATCTTCCCACAATTTCGTGATCTTAATGTTTCCTGCCTATCTGTTAATTAAGTCTTGTTTGTATTTGTATTTATATATTAGCATAGCTATTTTTTTTTTCCTTTTGTTGTTATTTTTTTCAATTTGCAATATTTTTACATTATTATAATTGAAGTTAAAACCATAAATATATGGTCATAAAAAACAGATGCTGAAACTTTATTATTTACTTTGCAATTTTGTATCATTTTCTGAACCCTTTTTAATATCTGCAAGTGCTCTTTAGTTGTTTTTTTCAATGTGCATCTTGATTCCCACATATCCATTTATAAATGATGCAATTTTTATTTATAATTGTTTATCTTCAGAGTTATTTATTAATTTGTTTAATGTAGGAGGTATGTAAAATGCAATGTTACATATACCTTTATAAATTTTCGTTATAAAATGTACTTGATCATTCGAAATATATATCCATATTTTTTTATTAGGAGGAGAATCAATATTATTAATATTTTTATTTTTATATTTCGTATTAAAATTTTTAATAATATATATATGATTATAATTGTAGTCAACTTTAATAATTCATGTAAATACATTTCAATATTTTTAGCTTTATCCAATGAATATTTATAAAGACTATTATTTCTAAATAAAAAGAACTTTAAACCTGCCATTTTATGTGACATTGGCACTCTTGATTTATATGGAATATAACCCCTTTTTACTATTGGTTTAATAGTCATACAGTAATCCTGCTTACATTGATTTCTAGTTATTTTAAGATTAAGAAACTAAACACACATTGAATTTTTATCCATTTTAAGCCATTTAAATTATTTAATTCTTTAAACAACTCTTTAATTGTATTTGGCCTGCCGCATATAAAAACATCGTCGACATATCAATAATATACAGTAAAAAATTTTTTATAACATTCCTTTTTTATATTTTTTTCCTATATTGAAATTACGATAGAATGACATGCTTATTTATATATTGAAATTACAAAATAACATATTTGAGCAATAGTTGTTAAACCCACTAGCCAGCCATTGCCCATTTTATAAAAATCCTTCTTAAAAACTGCATAAATATTTTTATCAATAAAGCTTAATATTTCACTTATAAATTTTGTTATTTTTATGTTGATATTTTTTAAACTTAACGCGTTGGAAATAATTTCAATAGATGCAATTCGATCAATTGATCCGTACATTTCACTTATGTCTAGAGTACACATTACGTCATTAATATCAATCATAATGTTACATATTTTACTAACCAAATCAAATGATGAACATATTGTATATTTGTCAAAACCAAGGATTTCTTGTAGCATTTTCTCAATTAATCAACACGTTTCATAATCCCCCCTCTCCAAATCCACCATTAACCGTAATGGTTCATTCTTTTTACGCAGTTATATATTTGAAAAAAATCTTCAGACATATGGCAGCAGAAGAATAAATCTTATAAGTACTATTGTCAGTCACATTGTTTTTGGCTTTTTAAAAAATGTTAATAAATTGAATATGCAAATTTTCTATATTTACTTTATCAACTTTCATAAAATTAAGATTAATCAGATTTTAGTAATACACACATTCTTAATCCTTAACCTTTCAAAGTAATTAGTTGACAAAGACTACGAGGATAGTCAAAAGCACTCCTAAGTGGATAAAATTTTTAAAGTTATACTTTACATGTATCTAATTACTGTAATTATAAATATTCAATTATAAGATTACACACACACATATATAAATAAATTTAATTACATTATTGATTTCATATTAAACTTATAAATTGAAAATATTTTTCTTTTGTAAAAAAAAAAAAAAAAAAGTAATTAATTGAAAGGATAGAAAAAGGACAACATACAAATTGTGATATATTATTATTTTAATCTTTGAATTTTGAATTATTTTCAAATTTTATTTTGATTAGAAAGAAGTTACTGATGTAACACAAATATTGCAACGTACAATGTTGGACTACTTAGCATTTAATGCTCAAAATGATCCTGCATTGCTGGTAGGTATTATAATCGTATGTTTTTTATTCTTTATTTATTGTTTGCATTAATATTTTACTGATAGTTTTTAGAATTAAGTCTTTATATTATCTATTTTTGAAAAGATTCATCATATTTTTCCTCGCTAACTTATTTTAATCTCTCTCTTTTTTTAGAAGGACATAATTTTTTCACTTCTCTAAAGATTATATATGCAATCTTTTTTTTTCTTTTACTCCTTTTTTTTAAAAAAAAATACATATTCAAAAATGATTTACTTTGGTTTTTGTTTTTTACAATAATAGAAGAAAAACTCAATACTAATAATTTTTGTGTTCCTTGGCTGAAAATTGTAATCACTTTTAATAAAAACTTATAGAAAATCACTTCTTTACACTATCCATTATTCATCAACTAAAGATTATAAATTGGCATTAAGGTTCTGAGAGTCTTTTTGAGTAGATAACATGAAAAGTTAAGTACTTAATATATTTTAAATAAATGTTAAATCAGACAGTATTAAGAGAGTTTATCAGCATAAGATTTTTAGCATTAGAAATTAGTTTACAATTTTCAAAGTAACAGATTAGGAAGTTGATTTAAATTTAGTTTTTAAGCATCAAGATTGAGTTTACTTCACTTTTAATACATAATGGTTTTTAAATATGCTCATGTTGTTCATATTTTTTTGGATGACTCTTAAAGTCAGTTGACAATACCAATGGCTAAGTAATAATGATTGGTGATTGTATATCTGTTTTATATCATGTTCAAATAATTTTTTCCTGGTTTTCTTCTAAATGACATTGCTATTAAAAAAAACAAAGCTCAAATCTCACAAAAGAAATCTAGAAAACGAATGCTAGTTTAAATTATAAATAATATTTTATCATTTCATCTTTTTTTCATGTTTGGAAGAAGTATGTAAATCTTAATTTTTATCAAATAAATGTTGTGCTAAGTGATGGATTCTCTGTATTGATTCAATCTGAGAAAAATATAAAAAAAAATAATTTCAATTTAATCAGTTGAATGAATCTTGAGTTCTACTTGACTTTCTAAATAATTAAGTATATGATTATGTTTGTTTTCTAATGTCACAGATGTTGTAGTTCTGCTTTTTTTTTTTTTTTTAACTACGCAGATTTTGGTTCACTGACTGTTTTAAGAGTAATTTTGTCAAACAAGTAAAATAAACATTGCATATATAACGTTATATCCATAACATATGCAAATATAAATATTACTTAGTCAAAAATTACAATATACGGAACAACTTTTCTTTATAATCAATAAAAAGACTAAATGAGTTATTTGCTTACTTGTATATTTTTTACTAATATTAACATCATTTACATTATCTCACCCAATTGGTTCTGATCTTTTGTTGGGTAATGTAAATATTAATGATAATGTGACATTTGTTTAAACTTTTAGTAACTATACATAGTAAAAAAAGTATTAATTTGGAATTTTAATTTCTACAATAAACTTGATATCAGAATTTATTTAAAAATCCTGTTGTATTACTCGTTCTTATATAGTTATTACTTCAAAAAGATAACTTCAAGAAGATAACTTATGGCAATGATTATTATCTATTATGTGAGCAAACTCTTTATACCACAGAGATTTGTGTTTACACACACATTTAAAATTTTAATTGATTTTATTAATTGAAAAACTTTCCTGAGCTATGTTTATTACCTTAGGTATTGAATTCAAAACTAATTATCAATAACAAAATAAGGTTATAAATATAATTATAATATTCCACAAAGTACTGACATGAAATCATTACACTGCAAAGGTAAGAGCTTACTCCAATAAATATTCTGATAAATAAAATATCATTTGTTGTATTTCACTTTTGAGGAATTCATACAAAAGTTCACGCACTTGCAGTGACAGAGTTGGATTATGTTCCATATATGTTGAATTCCAGACTTCATCATTTTACCATTGCACCAATTCATATGGGCAATTTTTTATACATTACTTATAAGGTTTGAATAAAAGGATTATCAATCACAATAATTTTAAAAAATATCTAATTATTCATAATTTAGATTGTAAACTATAAGGCATATTTTATCTAATGAGACATATTGAGATAATCAGTTAAACAATGACTTTTTAAATTTTAAAATAAACAATTTCATTTTATTATATTTTCAATATATCAAACAAATATAGAGATTAACCTGTATTTTCTAAATAAGTAAAGATTTAATGCATGTGTGCTCATACGGCACTTAAATATCATCATTTTTTTATTACAGGTTTCTCTGTACTTAAGATTTTTTAAACTACCCTTTCTTTAAAATCATTTATCATTTTCTTTCCCTCTGTATGTGTATTTTTTTTTTTTGCAATATTTGTTTTTATAATTTTTCAATAAGTGTCATTTTAATTTTATTTCCAATTTTTTTTCAAATTGACATCTCAAAGGCCTTTATTATATTTCTAAATTGTTTTTTAATTTTCTGATTCATATAAGATTCAATTTCTAACATAAATGTTTTATAAGTAACTTTCATAATTGCAAATTTAATTTGCATCAAATTAAAAACCTGTTTTATATTTTGATGATTATGTAACTTTTCCCTTATTTCTTTCATTATTATTTTACCTACTTTTTCATATGTAAAGGTGGTGTTTTTTTTTTAATGTACATTAAACTAACTTTTTATTTTTTTCCAATTTTTATTATTTAGATCTATTTATATTCTTTGGTTTTATTCATATTTTCATTTTAGATGTATTGCAAATTTTATCAATTTTATTTGTTTTATTAAGTTCTATCTTATCATTAGCAAATAATAATGTATTAAACTTTCCAGATTGGCTTTTTATACTTTAATTAGTATTATATTATCTCTGTCTTTATTTTTTTTTCTTGTCACATTCTCAAATCTTACTGCTATTTCATTGCCATTTAATATTTATTCCATTTACCACATAATAAATAAAACTTATGTCATTTTTTTAATTAATTAAAAACTTGAAGAGATACAATGTCAATGTCACCAACTCTTTATCTTTTTTATAAGTGACCGTTTATTCTTACAAAATATTGTTCTCTCATGTACAATTTTCATAAATGCCTTCTTTTTTTTACTTTATTTTTTTTTTTTTCAATATCTAGTATTTCATTAGATTAAACATTTTTTAAATAGTTATGATTTTATGATTATAAAATGACTTCAGAACTTGGTAATTGTAAACTTTTGAAACATTAGTGATAAACAGTCCAATTTGCATTTATCTTTTATCATTTGTAATGAAAAAGTTTTTTATATGAAACCAAGAAATAAAAGATTTAGAATTTCTTGAATTTCTGTTAAAATACTAGTCTTATACAGTATTATGGGTTTTTTTATTATTGTTATGTCTGCAACTTAGTAATTTTAATGGCCCGGACTCTTATCAGAGAGCTTACTGTCCCCTGACTGAATTCCAATAGTTTAGCCAATAATGACTCAACACTACTTCAGTTAAATCCAGTGCATTTACTAAATTTAACTCACAATAGTTTAATACACTAACTGGCAATAAATTTTAGAGTAACTTTATGTTTTACATACATATATACACATAAGCACAAAATAATAATAAAGAATATTCTGACCTGTTTAGTCCCTAGCTTGCTTTCTCAAGTCTGGAAACAAGGTCTTCGTTCTAGAAATCACTAGGCAAAGAATGACATTCCGTACCCAAATTTTAAGTCCATCTCCCAGTTGAGCTCCTCCTTAACTCCCTTTTTTCTCCTTAAACTTGCATGTCTTCCATTGTTTTCTTCCTACAGTTGATCGACTACTATTCCCGCTCATCAGATAAAGTAGTTTTTTCTATAAGTCCACACAGGTTGGATTCCAGAATGTTTTACTTTTTGTTAACTTTAGTTAATGAGTTATTATGAGACTCAAATTCTTGTTATAAATGACAGAAATCTGGCTCTCATTCTTTTAATTATTATAAATACATTTTAACTCATTATCACTAATTTACTTTTTTGCTACAATTATAATGTATTACAAAATTAGAATATAATCTTTTTTTTTTTTTTAATCTTATAACTTCTAATTATTTTTTAGTTCTGTACTTAAAAGATAAATCTTTTAATTCTACAATTAATTTTTATTTGTTTACTATCACCTTTATATGTATGTGCGTGTACTCACACACTTACATATCAATTATCATTAATATTTTGCTTTAAAAATAATTTATTATTAATTTGCATATATATTTTTTTTATAAATAAAAAAATAATTGTTTCCTATAGTTTATTATTCTATTTTTTTTATATATTTAGTTTGCAAGGCAGTTTTATATTGCACAATGGTTTCGTGATATAACTCTGGAACTTGAAAAGGCTATGAAGCGCATGGGTAAACGTGCAAACAACCATCATGGAAATGATAGTGAAAAAAATGAAATTGTAGATGATAAAAATAATCAAAATAGAAGTCGTAAAGAAAAATATAGAAATAGGCATAAAGATCGCCATAAAAAAAAAAAGGAGACTGATAGTGAAAGTGATATTGACATTATTAAAGACAATGATCAATCAAATGAAATTCTCCAAAATGCTGAACGCAGAAAGCATTTTCTTTTTTCCACAACACTACAAAGCACTACCCATAACAGTATTAGGTAAATATATTTTATGAATAAGTTTTAAATAGAATTGTTTTTAACTTTTTATGATTTTTAATTCATATATATATGTGAATCAATTATCATCATTAGTAACTTCTTAAATAATTATGAACTTGCTATTTGCAGGAGAAAAAAAAGATAAAGAAAGATAGATGAACAAAATGTTAAGATTTGTTATGACTATACAAATTTGTGATACACAAATACCACCTTGTATAATACATCTTAAAACAATAACAGTTTTTTATTTTAGTGCCATTTAATCTAAGTTTTAGTAATAATTGATTTCCCGATACCTTATTTTGTAATTATATATCATGCTAGTAATTTAATCTGTCATTTGCTTGTAATATTGTTTTTAACTTATTATCAGTAACTTTTTTTCATAAAAGATCTCAAGATCTTGTCTAATTATTGTATGTCTCCTTCATATTCTATCCACAGTCATTTCCTCCCATTGAAAGCAATCAATATTGCATTTCTTTAAAGTGTTCTTGGAATAATTTTTATAATAGGATCTATCTTTTTTGTGTGAAAATCATATTCAAATTCACTGTAAAAAATTTTTTTTTATTTTTAGAAAATCTATTACTATTATTTGTCCACTTCTTAAGTGTTGTCCAATAACATGCTCATACAATTGATTTTCAAAGTCATCACTCCAGAAATCTGAAAAACATTCTAATTGCTTTTATATCTAGAGATTTTGTGTCAGATTAAAGAAATAAAATATTTTTTTATTATTATTTAAAAAAAGAAGAAAAACAGTAGACAGGTCATTGGTACCAGAGCAAGAAGGAAGAAAAACTATCTCTCTACACAGAGGGAAGAAATGCTGATAAATAATTATTTTGGCAATGAAAATAATTGCCAGTGAAAAATAGATATTTCATCGGATCGTTAAAATTACAACTGAGAAATATAACCGAAATGCCGCTGAATGAATATTCAAGCATAAAGAAGTTGTAAATGTGTTTGGCTTTTGCCCCACTGCCCGTGTATGGAAATGTGCTACTGATCCTATTGTCTCTTTACATCCAGAAATCCTCATCTGATCAAGACTTCCCACAAATTAAGAGAAAACAACTTCGTCAATGGAGTCTACAGAAAGCTGGACAGTTTATATACCCATTTTTTAACAATAAGCTTACACTTATATGTATCTTAATAACTCTAGTTCCCAGGAACTAAAGTAATTATTCTATTTTCATTTAAATATATCATATAACACGTATATATGTATTATATTGTTGTTTCTTGTAAAAATGTATTTTAACTTTAATAATTTTCCTAATGATAGCCATTAACTATTAAAGATGTTATATATGTAATTTTATGAGAGTAGTGAATTTTTTTTTTTTATCTCATTAATTGCGTTTTATTACCTTGTTAATATATATGTGTGATTATACGAGTAAACATAAGCTCTAGTATTAACATATCTCCACTGGTATACATACCACTCGCCCTGTGATTGAGGTAGCTAGGGTGGGGCCTCCTAATTAAGCTAATGTAAAAATCTCCCATCCACAGCCCTCAGTATAATTTTTACTTTGACAATGGGATTGATGCTTGGGTCGGCTAAGTCCAAAGTCCAAAAATATATTGCTAGGGTTCATATGAGTAGGGCATGAGTAGATAATATTGTCGGGCAAATAGAGCAAACTGATTGAGTTATTTGATTAAAATCTTTTGCTTCATAATAATATTTATAGATTTAATAGATCAAATCAATGTTTGGATATCTCCAAAATTGATTCCTTAATCAGGGATTGCTGCGAGAATAAAATAATCCAAATTATATATTTTTTTTTTATGGTAGATAATATTAAAATAATTATCTAAGGTAAAATGGTGACTAAACAGCCATCCCAACAAATTAATGAAAACATATATTAGAAAAGAATTAAGTGTTTGCAGGTTTGTTACAATATCATTACAACAAAATATTAGGACAAAGTATCTAATCTTTTAATTTGTTAAATACAAGAGCAACACACTAGACTCTATGTTGTATAAGAACTTTATCCTTTTATCTAAAAAGTTATCAAGATATTGAAGTTGATTCTCATTCTCAAGCCCTAATAATTTTTCCAAGTCAAAAATTGTTTATTATTATTTGGTAACAACTTGACTTTTTTAATATTAATTACTTAATTTTTTTCAAAACATTCTATTGCACATCATGTGAATTGACAATAACAAAACAATCATCATTGTAATATAAGCCTAGGAGGCAATAGAATGAAGTTTTGTTTTTAGACAGATCTATTTCAAACCTACATTTACTATTTATCTTGTTGCTTGCTTATGAAGCCATTTATATACTGTTTCAAAGTGCTCTATTATAAAAGTGGAAAACATAGTTGGTGCTAATATACAATTCTGTTTAATATTAGTTTTCCTTTTTATAAATCCTAGATTTCTCATTAGCAGTAATAAAACTTTCTCTCATAACATTATGATGTAATAGTACAATCAGCAATTTTCAAATATGGACTCTTATGTTATAATTTTTTTGTTTATGATACATAATAAAATTATATGTTTGCTGTAATAAGTGCATTTATATGCAACTATAGAGAAGCTTGTTATTTCTATAAATTAAATACAGCTTAGCGCTTTTGAGAACTTATAGCGTTTTCATATTTATAACGATGAACTATAGTCATAATGGACAAATGAATGTAATTGTATATTTTTGAAGAGATTAAAATTTATTTAAATTTAATGTTAAACATTTAAATTAGAATGTCTATTTTTTGGAGAGAGGGAAGAATGAATCTCTTCATATGATAACATTCGTATTATTGGCTATATAGCAAGTCTTTATTATTTTTCTCTTTGAATCATTTTGTTTGATATATTGAATGGTTGTGTAGGAGGGGACAAATTGATGTCCTGTCATCTTTTGGTGCTCAAGGAATATAGAGCTATGTTCTGATCCTGTCTGAGGCTCTTTTATATAAGTGTTGGTGCTGGGAAAGGTGTGTAGACAAGAATGCTTGAGATCCCTCAAATAGATTGATTGACATCCAGTTTGTGGGCAATTAATTTTGTGAATGGGGCTAGGGGTAAGTTCAGGTTCAAGCCTATCTTTGGAGTTATTCAGTAGTCAATTGAAGGGGTGTGTGGAAAGCAAGGCGATAAGTTGGAGAAAATGTTTTGTTAAAGATTTTTGTTAAGGTAGGTATGTATGGCAGAAGCCATGGTCTATTATCTGTGGGGGAGAGGGGGTTTTAGCATTTAATTTTCTGTAGAATTGCACTATTTTCCTTTTTAAAAAACTTATGTTTAAGTCCAACTAAATATTAAATTTTTAATGTATAAATCTATGTTTGCTTTGCAGGATGCTTTATACTTACATAAAAGATGGTTGTGGAATAGAAAGAAGGGTAAACCAGCCATTTTGTGAGATCTAGCTACAGTTGAGTTTGGGTGCATAAACCCCCGAGTTTCAAGCGATTTGGTGTATATAGAATAATTCAGATGAGCTGTGGTTATTTGTATAATCAAATCTAAGTATTTGAGGCAATGGTGTGTGAAATGTATGTGTATTAAAATTATGTGAAGAGATAAAAATAATATTAAAAAGATATAAAGTAATAAAGAAAACTGAATATTAATTAAATAAAATATTTAATCGAAATATTGTAACAGGAACTAATTATGGAAAGGAAAAAGTAAAATCAGATAACGGAGAAAATTCAATTAGTTTCAGCTAACTACTAATTGAACTTACAGTAAAAATTAAACTGATAAAACTTACCACCCGGATCCTCATGAACTATATTATTATTCCAGAAAACAAAAGAGAGAAAAAAGTATAAAAATACTGGAACAGAAAGAGGAGTGTCTTTTTCTTCCATCTTTGTAATTTGAGTCAAATGGAATTCCCATTGGGGAGAAGCAGTGGGGGACATCTCATTATGCAGGATCTCGGTTCCTGAAGGTACCCAAGCTGACTAGAATTAAAACAGATCACCCTGATCTTATGATTTTAAAAATGCCTTAAAGGCCTGCAGGATTAACTTTTTGTCTGGCGAACTGGCCATATTGAATATTTAAAAAATTATATTAAACCACAAATTTTATCATACATTAAGTTTGTATTATTCAAAAATGACATAATATATATTGTTTTATACACAGAACACCAAAGAATGTAATTAAGCTGAAAAAAATATAGTCATTGATATTCGAAATAATAAAAAAAAGAATAAAAGTTAATATTTCTAATAATTATTTTCATCTTATTTCATGAATTCAAAATTATCACGCATACAGCTTAAAATTATATTTTTGTTAATAGGTTACTTGGATTCATCATAAAATTTATAAAAAATTAGTATATAATAACACCTAAGGTAATCCATCACTCGAATACTTCGTAGAATAAAGACAGTCAATTTCATTTTTCTTAGTAGCCCTTCAAAACATATTTCCACACAGGGGTTTGTTATGAATATGTCATCCCTAATAATATTAATATTGATCAATAATTAGTATAATTTGAATATTATAATAAAGAACTTCAATACAATTTGTAATTTACTAAAAAGTACTACTAAAATAGTCACTATATTCAAGATAAAATAATAAAATAAAAAGTGAATGAAATACTAAATTCATTATAGAGTTAAGCTTGAGGTACATAAGTTAGTAGTTTAGAGTCAGTGTGATATAGTATTATTTATCCTATCTTTATAGGTTTTGAGGGCTCATATTGCTTCATGCTACTATGACCATAAATTTAGTAATAGCTTCATCAACTGCCACCTCTCTTTGCATTTGATATGCAGCTTTGAAATTTACATTGCAGTAGTCTATAATCGGTCTAAGTTTATATATATACTGTCAAAATCTTTACTTTTAGCATTTGCATATTTTTATTATTATTAAAATGCAGACAAGACATTATAGAAAAATCTAAATCAGGTCATAATATTTGCAAAATATGTTTATCTTTATCTCATATCACCTAATACTGGACCCAAACCCACATCATATCAAAAAATGTGGATAATTCACGATATAAATCTACACAATCACAAATTATATTGGTTTCAATATTAATTTTTTTGTATATTTTTTATCAAATATAAATTCAAATAATAATTAAAAAATATATAAAAATAAAATATGTAAAAAATATATAAAAATAAAATAAGTAAAACGTATATAAAAATAATTACTTACCATCGAGCTCTCATATCATTGTCTTCTAAATACATGGATCAACATTTGTATTTTTGCCTATGTAATTTTAACAGCGAATATTCTTCCATTAACTAGCAAAAAAATGAGAGAAAGATAAAAAAATTATAACTATTTGAGTTCAAAAATTATCATAAAATTGTCAATTTTTGAGATAGAAAAATAGAACTTACATTTTATGAAAGGTAAAAAAAAAGATGAATCCAAAGATGTAAAATGCACATTTCCAGACCATGTAGTTTTCCCACAATTCTAAACTGAAACTGGATATTGCAAATTCGAAAATTATATAGCGCTCTCTTCATTCATAAAAACAAACTAGTTAAAGGACTTTAATCATGGCAAAAATAATGTATTGTCTTCTGTTTGTTATTTAATTATTGCTTATGTATTAAATGAAAGGGTCTCATATTCCAAAGCGATGTAGTAGGGACTTATGTCATTAAGAAGAGGGTGAATTCGTATGAATATTGTATTTTGGTATATTTATATATTATATTATTCTTAAATATTGTAACTTGTATTAAAGTGCATGAAGAAATTGAACTGCTCTGGGTTTTATTTCCTTTGTGTTCTGAAGAAAATTAATTCCTAAAATAATTTGTTATTCTTACTTGGGTATTATAGAACTAAGACATAGCAAAGTTGGTGCAGTCATTAGTTCAACCAGATTTAGAAAGAAAAACTGGTAGGTAGTTAAAGTAGAAAAAAAAATGTTACTTTGTGGACAAACATATTTCGACGAATTTGATGTGGGAATGCTGCAGAATAGTCACTACATATGACTCAGATCGAACACTATTTTTATTCTAAATGGAATTCAGAATAATAAACGAAAAGTTATAGAGATAAATAAGTTTTATGACCTCCCTGCCCCCTCATTCTTGATAGCATACAATATGAGGAATTTAAAAAAAGCTAAATGAATATTACAATCCTCGTCCATCCCGTCACTTAGCTCATTTAATGTTAAATAGAAAACAGTTTTAGGGAGAACAATTCTGCCCTACAGTTTTAGGGAGAACCAATTAAAGATTATAATTCTGCCCTTATAGAGCTAGCAAAGGATTGTAGGTATGGAGATTGAGTCGATGAAATACTTTTAGTTCAATTACTCTGGGGCATGTCTGATGACAGACTGAGACAACAGTTGTTAGCCAACACTGATTTAACATATCAAAGTGCCATACAGAAAAGCACAGCTTAATAGCTAATAGTAAAATGGGCTCATGTTTAAATCTAAACCCGAAGACAGTTTTAATACTCAAGTTTTCAAAACGGCATCTAGCACGAGTATATAAAAAACTCAATAAAGAAGAGAACCAAGAGAAAATGATGGTTCCGAAAAGTAGGTGAGGTAAACTCTTGGGAAGGTACACAGTAAAAAATATAGGAATTGTAAGCTCACAACATCTCATGATGATATTGCAAATTTGCGGCATAGAAATGAAAATGGAAATTGATAGTGGATCAGGTATATCGATAATGTTGGAGGTAGATTGGAGAACATTATCAGCAGCCAATGCTAGTATAAACCTAGAACAAATGTTAATGCCCAAGATATAAGTGGCAATGCACTAAAGTTACTGTGGCGAATGCACATACCACTTAGATACCACGAAAAAATAATTAATTTGTCACTATTCATAGTACAAGGTAAAATCAGTCCTATAATAGGTAGGGAAGGGTTTATTGCAATAGGAATTCAGGTTAGCATAGTTAAAAAATTTCCCTTGAACAAGAAATACAAATAATAAAGTAGCAAAACAGACAAGGGATGATAAAGAGTACTAACTACTCGAGGGCCAGATCTGGAATGGCCAGCCAACTAAGAAACCACAAGGTGTGGTACCAGCTTTTTGGACAAACTGGGAAAATATTATCATTTAATAAAGAGTTTGTGTTATTGAAGGACACGATGGTTATACCAATAGGATAGAAATAAAATCTTAAAACTATTACACAAAGGCCGTCCAGGAGTAGTGTGCACTAAAGCTTTGGTGCATAGCTACTTCTGGTGGCCAAGAATAATTATAGATATAGAAAATTACATTAAGAACTGTACAGCCAGTAGTCTGAAAGGAGCAGGAAACCTAAGGAATATATTTTGTGGCCTAAGGCATATAAACCATGTAAGTCACTACACATGGATTATGCTGGTCCTATCAGTAGGAAAGTACTATTTGTACTCCTTAATTCATACTCTAAATGGGCGGAGTACCACATTTTAAAAAATACTAGTGCGAGTGAAACAATACAAAGTTTAAATATTATTTTTTCATACCAAGGATTACCAGAAGTAATTGTTTCAATAATGGCATGTACTTTACTGCTCAAGTGATGAGGGATTATTTTATAAGTAAAAGAATCAAACACATTCATGCACCTCTTTCCCTGCCACCCTCAATCTAATGGTCTAGCTGACAAGGCTGGTAAATAAATTTAAAAAGCTTTAAGAAAATCTACTAGTAACAACATGCAAGAAGTTTTATATGTCGTGATACTTCAACAAAATCCCACACTGTTGACAATTACAAATAAACTTCTGGCAAAGTTACTTACTGATGGACAGGAAAGTATGTATTAAATTGCAGTATTAATCTCCAAGATGGACAAATACTCCCACTATGATTATGAAGACAACACATTTCAAATAGGTGAAGAAGTTTGAATACACGATCTGTTCGAAAAGAAATGGATTGAAGGGATAATCACCAGTAAATTATCCAGATAAATAGTTCGAATACAAAATGGAAAAGAATATCGGAGGCATATAAATCAAGTTCATCATTGAGACATGGAAAACACCCTGTTTCCAACAGCAATAGAACTGGATAGTAAATAATGGTAAATTTCTCATCCCTGGTGTTCGCCGCGGGATGGCGTAGATGCTAATCAAAAACATATACATATAACGATTCCGGGCCGGACCTGTGATTGATATAAAACGATCTGATTTATTAGATTTGTAATAAAATATTCTAGTGACTAATACTATTATATGATGTTAGTCTTTCATTTTTGTAAATGTTTATTAATCTTATATTGTTTTTTAGTTTGTGTGTGTGTCTTTAAAGTTATGGTGTTTTTCTAAATTTTTTTTGACTTTATGTGTGTCTTTTTAAAGTTACGGTATTTTTTTCAAGAGTAAATCAATCATTTTATTAAAAAGCAATACCTTAATAAGTAAATGTTTATTAATCTTATATTGTTTTTGAGTTTGTGTGTGTGTCTTTAAAGTTACGGTGTTTTTCTAATTTTTTTTTGAGTTTATGTGTGTCTTTTTAAAGTTACGGTATTTTTTTCAAGAGTAAATAAATCATTTTATTAAAAAGCAATATGTAATAAGTAAATGTTTATTAATCTTATATTGTTTTTTAGTTTGTGTGTGTGTCTTTAAAGTTACGATGTTTTTCTAATTTTTTTTTGACTTTATGTATGTCTTTTTAAAGTTGTGGTATTTTTTTCAAGAGTAAATCAATAATTTTATTAAAAAGCAATACGTAATTATAAATCTATAAAAAGTAATGTAGTTTAGACAACATTTACTATTATCATTTTGTGTGTGTTTTAATGATACACATACATCACTACAAATGGAAAATAATTCACGGCAACAACTAAAAAGGAAAATAAACCCTCTTCGAACTTGGGGCAAGTATTGTTATGTAGGTGTATAAATAAAATACACACAAAATAATAATAGTAAATGTTGTAAATGGGGATTTAATATTTAATCGTATGTATGTGTATCAATTGTCGCATATATATATGCAAGTTATATATATACGTGAAGATAAAAATACTTCGTTAATTTAAAATCATCTTAGACTTGAATAGCTGTGTTATTTTGTAAAACATCAAAAAAAAAAAACAAATCCTTTGAGATAGGAAGGTTAATTAACGAAGGAACTTGGCAGATCAACAAGATGAATAATTAAAAAAAGTAATCGGGCTGCAAAAGGGTAATCAATCAAAGTAAAAGGTAAGTCTAAATCTGCTTCTGCAAGTAAACTGGGCGGGATTGATCCGACCAGGACGGACGGACTGACAAGATTTGACCCATCAAATCCAGAAAAATCAGAACTGGCGAAATGAGTGCAAGTGTAAAGCATCAGCAAACTGGGAGTTCTACCCGATGCAGATGAACTGTGAAAGGCATTGAACGTCGCTTATTTAGCATGGTAGCAGACTGCTGGCCTCCGAACGTACAAGAGTCAGCATATAGGGACTATAAAGTAGGTCGCATAGATCTTTATTCTTATTTTGGTATACCTTCGGGTTTTGTTGATATAAATGTATAATGATTGTTTTAATGTATTCATGTAAATATGTATATATTAGTGTATTGTAATTAAATCTGCTTTTCTTATTCTACCGGTGTTAGTCTCAGGGATTATGATTCTTGTATGCATATATAGGCAGGGCAATTTTGGCTTACTGCATAGATTGTTCACCAGCGATTATTATATATAACTGGCAGACCTAACAGATCTTTATTAGCATGAATTTGCATTTCCTCACCACAAAGACACTTTTTCTGTTTCAACAGGATATTTTTATTTTTGCAAATACGCCACAGCGCTGGCTTCAGTTGATGGCAATTCCCACAGCTTCAAATACTCCAGAGTTAGAGGCGGCTGTGGCCATCTTACTTGTTATTGAATGAATTTTCGTGAGAACATTATTTGTCGTGTGATTGTCAAAAAAATGCTGGCATGTACCCTTTCAAATAACTTTTTGAGGATTACACATTCTTCATGGAAGCTTCACGTCATTATTAATAAACTTACAACACTAAAGTAAGTTACAGCACATTAAAAAAAAAAAAATGTCTAATCAAATTTTAAAAAACTACGACTGGCTCAAATACACACACTCTCACACAAAACTACAGAGATAATAGATATTTGAATATTACGATAAAATGAATAACAAAATCAAGCTACAACAGCCAATAAATACATTTCTCTTTGCTTTTAGCATAAAAAAAAATAAGCCATAATCGGCAGCTGTCGTCAGGAACTCTTTCTGTGGTTTATTATAGAAAGAAGTCTCTTCGTGTTGGCTGCTATCGCCACCCAACATAACGTGAGGACTCTTTTTCTGCGTTTATAGTGTAGAAAATTTCCTCTTTTGTTGGGTGAATGCCGGTGAAATGGCATATTTCTAGGAATTGACCTAGAAATAGCGACATCTCGAGGCGAACACCAGGGATGAGAAAACAATCTAAATAATCAGCAAAACTTAGTAGAAAACATGAAAGAGTGAATGCAGAATCGGATGTCAAAATTCAAGTGAATCTACAGCTTCACTTAGAATGTAAAGAAGCTGAACCAGAAATCAAGATAGAATTCAGGGAAAGGCAAAAATGGCCCAGACCCCACATACAAAATGTAAGTCAAAAAAATTACAGGATTATGTTTAAACCATTTAATTTACTTTTTTGGAATAAGGGGAGGATTAGTGAAATGTATGTATATTAAAATTATGTGAGGAGATAAAAAGAATATTAAAAAGAAATAAAGTAATAGAGAAAATCGAATATTAATCAAATAAAATATTTAAGTATAATATTGTAACAAGAACTTATTACGGAAAGGAAAAAGGAAAATCAGATCATAGAGAAAAGTATTAATGAAAAAGAATTGATTGATCTAAACAATCAATCGCAAGAAAAAAATTGTAAGCAAAACAGTAAACAGAATTTAGCAGTTTTTCCATAATCTCAGCAAAACCATGCTATATTGGATTTTCCTGAATTAAATCCCAATCAAAGCTTTTACAATAGTCGAAATACAACAAAGGAACAGGTCAAGTACTCTGAAATTTTAAAATTACAGATAAACTCCAGAAAAAACAACAATAATACAGAAAATAAACAACGTGTTTTTTTAGCAAATTCAAATAAAAAAATAAATCAACATGCTCAAAGCAAAAATAATTCAACAGAGATTAACTATATTCTTGATTATGAAGAAAATAAACACAATAAAAATACAAGAAATCTAAATAACTTCAATTTAGAGGAACCCAACTTAACTCTTAACACAGACATCTACCAAGAAATAAGTGAGCAATTCAACTCCAGAATACCACCAACATTATTTAACTCTTTCTTCAGATATCACAGTAATAACTCTTTAATTCTTACTATCACTAATGAACAGTGCCAACTTTTCCCATTTCCCACGGATAATTTTTTTCAAAATATTAAAGAAAATAATCTCACTGATGCCATTAAAAAGATTTACCACCACCCCAATGGTAGATATTTTGTGGTAGAATTTTACAACCTTATGCAAAGGGAACTTTATAAGAAAAATCAATTAACACTTGATGGGAAATTTTTAATAAAAATAGACGTGAACAAAAATAAAATTGTTTTTGGTTTAGCCCGGAATTGCTATTATAATTTCACAGGAACCGACTTGCAAAAACTTCTCAACAGAGTTGGCACTGTCACTCACTTTATTTATCTGACTGAAAAAAGGACTGGAATATAACTGCCTTCCAACATTGCAGCCTTCACCCTCAAATTATACCATGACTCCTCATTATTAGATACTCCATCTATTTTTGAAGAGCAAGGCTATCATATCTTTATTTCAATTAGGGGAGTTAAACCTCAATGTTTTTTATGTGGAGACAGGTTCCATCTTGTCAAAACATGTCCCAAAAAATTTTGTGAATCATGCAGTCTGAAGAAAATTATAAATCACAGATGTCCAACAATAGAAAAGCCATCTAATCTTACTCCATCCTCCACCATAAAACTAGCCACAACATTCAAATGAAGATATGCAAATAGTAACAGCTGACAATAATCTTCAACTAACATAAACAAAGTCCTTAAAAATTTGTTTCAAGTCCACCAAAAGTTGACACGCAATCTTTAAAGAGTTCACATAAAGAAGCGATAACTGAAGCCTTATCCAACAAAACTAGATCTCTTCTGATATGAATTGAAAACACAAGACCATGAAGAACAACAAACTCTTTTGTTACCTCTAACCCATGATCTCCCGGGCAGTAAATACATGAAAAGGAAAACAAAGGATTTCTCCAACTCGATGGCTGAAGAGACCAGTGTATTAGCTGCCAACTCAGATATTGAAAATCTTGAAAGTAATGGAAAAACAACTAAAACTTCAAATTCAAGAAGGAAAAAAGATAAGAAAAGATACAAATCAATGGATCATGAACTAATTCACGACTTACTCATAACTGAAGCCACAATGTCATCTGATGATCATAGCGATCGTACACTTAACACCAAGCAAAACAAAAAGTTAAGATTATCCAAACCAACCCAATCAACCCCTCAGGTGGAAAATAGGGTTTAAAATTCAAATGAGGTTCATCAAAACAATGAGGACAATGAACAAATCTATGAAGTTGAGAAAATTCGCAATGCAGAGAAAACAACCAAGTAATAATTCCTTTAATTTACTTCTTAAATATGCAGCTTAAGATTGGAGGGATTAATGTTAGGAGGCTTAACTCCCTGAACAGAGCCTATGACCATCAAAAGGTGGTTAGAGAAAGCTAAATTGGATATAGTTTGTTTCTCTGAAACAAAACTCCATTCCCAATCAAATTATAAAATAACTCAAATACCAAGCCAATACGGACCGTTTCAATACACCCCAGAAAGCTCTGCTTCTTCCGGAGTGGCCTTGCTGATTAGTAAGAATCTTCCTTTTAATAACTTTAAAATATTGCATAACAGTAAAGAAATCATTATCTTCACCATCACAGTGGCAAACAATTCCATCAATCTAGTTTACATATACGCAAGTTATGATTCTGAAAAAATGTACTCAATAGTGAACACAATCAATCTAATATTCCTGGGCAATAGCTCTCCCATTATTCCTTCTTTGGAGATTTCAATATGGAATATGATGAATACAACTTTAAATTTTTTCACTTCCATAACAATCTGTTACTTTGTGGGAGAGGCTTCTTCCCTCCAGATGCCTTTTCCTTTTACAGCCAACAAAGAAAGTCTTTAATTGATCTCCTGTTTTATTCTCCACAACTTACATCATGACTTGCAAGCTGTGTTACAAATGGTATCTTTTTCTGACCACCTTGGTATCATTCTAAGGCTACAGATCAATCCATTCATGCCAATCCAGACTGACCATGCCACTACTATCCGCATGCATGACAAAGAAACCATCTCGGAGTGTTTTTTTTTTTTTTTTCACAAACATACATCATGTTTAACAAAATAAAAATACTAACACTGCCCCCTCTCCAAGCATGGTCAGCCTTTATAAGAATACTAAGCTCTCTTATAGATCATTGCCCAAGAAAAAAAAAAAAGTCCTAAACTCCTCTTAAAGGAGTTAGATCAGATTGCTGACAAACTTAACAATACTTCCGACAATCAAATTTCTATTCAACAAATCCTCGAACTAAAAAAGCAATATCTACAAAACTAGAAAATCTTTGCTCAATTTATTGCTAACAAGAGGACCAGGATCTTTCTAGACCAACATCACAATTGGACCTGAAGCTACATAAGATGGGCCATTGGATCCTCCATCAGACCCACACCCACGATGATTAATGTAGACTCCCAAAATTTTGGAGGATCAGAAATGTTACAGAAAATCCAAAGCCATTTTAAAGACAAACTTCAGAACAAGTTTTCAAATAGAAAAGCCATTGACTGACACCTTAGACCCATTGTACCATAACATTACCCAAAATGATGTTATACTTAAACTAAAGGAGCGACCTGAGAGCTCACATCCTGGCCTACATGTCATTCCAAGGTTTGTCTATTTACATCTCAGTAATTTTACTGCTCCAATTGTATGTGGAATGATTGACGTGCTCGCTGGTTAATTCCAAAACATCCCTATACAGTAGTACCTTTTCTAAAAAAAAAAACCAATCCTTCCTCTCTAGATAACATTAGACTGATTTCCATGTCTCCCCTCTTAATTAAAGTGAGGCAATAATTAAAGATCGTATCCAGGAACAACTCTACTCCTTCATTACTCCGTATCAGTTTGCCAGAAAGGGATGTTCCACTAGTGATGCCATTCAACATTTCTTACTTCTGTCTGATCATGCCAAGTTATTACAGGAAATCATCTCAAATTGTCATACAACTCGACTTTAGATCTGCCCTCAACTCCATGGTTCCATCAGTATTGCTCCAAACTCTCCGTGATTATGGAGTTCAAAAGGTCTACATCAGAATTATTGCCAATCTATTGCTAAACCGTTCTATTTTTACCTCGCTGAATGGAAGGATTACCACAGCGTTTAGGCCTCATCTTTCGATCCCACAGGGTTCCTTCTTAAGCACACACTGTTTTATTTCCTACATAAATCCCCTTCTTCTTTAAATTGCAAAGTCTTTGCCGGGTATCTTTGTACCTTCACTCAAAAAAGTGATCCACCAAATTTCATATATCAATAAAAGCTTCATGTATTTTCTCTTGTAGCATTTATCATAAAAAATAAAATAATTAAGCTTGTTTAGAGCTAGTAGCAGGCTCTTTATATATTACATATTGGTAATACAAGCTATATAGGCCATGTGATATATGATTGATTTTTACTATTATAATTTTGCTAATAGGGCTTTGGCTATATTAAATTGCTAAGCCTACTAATATATGGGATCTCTGAATTTAGTTTCTTTGGTTAAAGAGCTGAGTTTGGAGACATGTAGGTGTCTCAAGATTTGGATCTTTTTTTTAATATTTAAGAATTAGATAAATGCTTGGCTTGAGTTAATATTTTGAATCTTATGTCCTAGCTCTTCACTGATGAGAGCCATAGCTCGAAACCAGTCTGGCGATGGGGACCATCATAGATAAAAGCTTCATGTATTTTCTTTTGTAGCATTTATCATAAAAAATAAAATAATTAAGCTTGTTTAGAGCTAGTAGCAGGCTCTTTATATATTACATATTGGTAATACAAGCTGTATAGGTCATGTGATATATGACTGATTTTTACTATTATATGTCAATGACATAACAATATTTCTACCTAACAAGAAGTTTTTTCCAGCCCTTATTCAAATAATAGACAAATATCAAATACAATTAAATCTCCAAGTCAACCTTATGAAGTCATCGGCGTGGAAAATATATGACAGCTTCACCATACAATCTCCTTTTACAACAACACCATAGGATTTTCTGGGCTTTCCTTTATACAAATCTTTCACTCAAGTGAGGAGAGACATATAGTAGAGATTGATTGATAAAATCACCAAAACTGTCAACTCTCTTTTGCTGATTAAGCTCGCTCTTCCCTCCAAAACCACATTGTTAAACATGCTCTTCCTGCCTAGAATCAATTACTACCTCCCGATTATCAAGCCTGCCCTAGCCTTCAACAATAAAATCAATTCCATATGTTCCAGACTTCTATGGAGAGGTAAAGTAGTGGCAATCAGCGTTGTAAAAATGAAAATGCCTAAGGAAAACAATGGAATGTGTCTCGACTCAGTTGCCACTTCCTTTGCACAAAGAGCCCTCAATACCTTGAGAACCATGTTTATTGATCAAGAAGATAGAAATTTCCCTCTTCCAATCGAGCCTACAGACACCCCCCTCCAATTCCTAGCAAATGGATCTCTAAGATTTGGAACTATGCCAAAGATCTAATAAATCTATCCCAACCCTGCAGCTACAATAAAAGAAATTACTGCGAGGTCTACCGTTTGATTCACAAAGACCTAACAGTGTTTTCCAGTGAAGCTGGCCTTAACAACAGGCAGTTATTCAAAAAACTCAAATTGCTTTATTTACACGGAGCCAAAATTCATTGATTTTGTCATTAAGATGAACCTTATGGCCCTGCCCACCAAACACTTCTTGGTCTGGAGGAGGGTTTCCAGAGCATTGATGCCCAGTGTGGACTTTGTACATCAGCTGAAGAAACTCTGCGACATCTGTTCTACACATGCCCTCATTTTAGCACTATTAAAAGTTTAATAAACTCAAAAGTCACTGTTGATATTAAAACAATACTCATATTGAAAACTGCTTTTGACACCAGAGAACTTGCCATCACAAGACTAAGTATTTTTCTCTTGTTTGCATTATGGTTGACCAGGTGCAAGGCTATTTTCAAGAATAGCTCACTCAATTCCCAGCAGGCATATATAGCACAAGTTAAAAAATTCAAAGACTGTGACAAAATCTTGGCCACCTCGCAGTTATTTGATGGAACATGGAATAAAGTTCTCTTCTGCTGAAATCCTACAAAGGCTTACTACACCACAAGCATTTGTGCAATTTCAACCAATTATAGATGTCTATGGTCTCATAAAAATCAATAAACAATTCAATTTGTCCAAATGATGCATAATAATCAATGTAACAAGTTTTATCTAGTTTATTAAATATTAATTGATAATAAAAAAATATTTAGTTTTAGCTAATTACTGATTGAAGTTACAGTAAAAGCTGAACTGATTAAACTCTCCATCTGGATCCTCATGAACTATATTATTACTCAAGAAAACGAAAGAGGAAAAAAAAGTATAAAGAGACTGGAACAGAAAAAGGAGTGCCTTTTTCTTCCATCTTTGTTGTTCAGATCAACTGGAATTCCCACCAGGGAGAAGCGGTGCGGTCTTGGCCCCTGAAGATATCCAAGCTGACTAGGGTTAAAACAGATCATCCCAATCTTAGTATGCTTTTAAAATGCCTTAAGGGCTTGCAGGATTAAAAGACTTTAATCATGCAATGGTAATGTATTGCCTTCTACTTATTATTTAATTATTGAGTATATATTAAGTGAAAGGGACTTGTATTCTAAAGCAATGTAGTGGGAACTTATGTAATTGAGAAGAATGGAAAATTGTATCTTGATATATTTATATATCCTATTATTCTTATATATTTTAACTTGTATTAAAGTGCGTAAAGAAATTAAGCCGCTGTGGGTTTTATTTCCTTTGTTTTCTAAAGAAAGGTACTTCCTAAAATAATTTGTTATTCTTATTCAGGGATTATAGAGCCAAGACATAGCATGAATCTTCCTAGTCTATTGTAAGCAGTAACACTGAATGTATTTTCAGATTTGCTTTAATATTTTGAATTGAAGGTTCAGGTGCAGCGATGAAAATGTCTTCTACATACCATGTATATATGAGATCCAGAGTGTGCGATATGTGAAAGAACAGAAGTATTTTCAAAGTGACATTAAATATAGACTGGAATTGATGCTGCAGCGGTCAAGATCCATCGTGTAGTATGATTTGTTGTTGAATGTAACTATGATGTTATCTAACCATCAATTTAAAAATGCTATGATGAATTTTATATGTGGGTGAGACTAGTTTTGCTTAATTAATTCGGCTTTGATTATGTTGATAGATAGTTTACTATTTACTGAGCTATATAATTCAGTTATATCTAGTGAGGCAATTTTAAAATTGAATTGAATTTGGCATGCTTAAAATGCAAGCTATGAAGTCAAATGAGGATTTGATGGTGTAATTCCCGTACCCTAGATTATCAAGACAACCATTGGTTGTTCATTTTAGCTATATTAAATTAATGAGCACTCCCAAAGTCCAGCATGAGACTGATGGGTGTATTAGATTTATGCAGCTTAACATTGGCAAACATTCAAGGGATAGCTGCTGAAGGGTAGATTTTATAATAGTCACTCTTGGCGAATGCTTTATTACAATGTTTGCATAAGATATTTGAGACAAACTAATCTTTACTCCGTTTTATATTGTAAGCAGGTATTGGGATGAATCTTTAACTTTTTTTATTTGAAATTGGATTTTATTGATAAATTCAGCCTTGCTCATGAGGACAAATCTATTGCCTTGGTCTTCCTTCAGGAAAATTAATGCGTTGTTCGATAGGAACTGTTTGGTGATCTATGTCTTTTCACTCGAATTAGAGTTTAAGGCACCTAGAGGTTTGTACCAAATATGTCTAAGTTTGTAATTAAATTATCTTTTGATAGGTTGTTTTTAAGGCCCGCTTCTACATCGTCAATTATCTCCATGACTGGGCACTTCCAATGGATACCAACATATCTCAGCCCCAGTACTAGCATGGTTCTGGAAGCTGGGGGGGGGGATATTGTAGTGAGATTAACAAAGACATTTTTATTCTCGTTGAAAGGAAAATTAATTGTCTGTTAAATGCCTCCAAACTGGAAGTCAATCAATCCATTATGGGGAATCCCGAGCATCCCTATCTATATGCCTTTCCCAGCACCAATACTTATTACAAAAGGGTCTCATACAAGCTAGAACATAACTATATTCCTTGAGCACCAATAGGCAACAGGGTATCAATTTGTCCCCTCCTATGCAACCATCCAATATGTCAAACAAAATGATTCAAAGAGAGGCTTGCTATATAGCCAATAATACGAATGCTATCAATTGTACAGACCCATTTTTCCCTCTCTCCAAAAAATGGATGCTCTAATTTAACTATTTACATCAATTTTAAAGTAAATTTTAATTTCTTCAAATATATACAATTACACTCACCTCTCTTTTATGATTGAGTAATATTAAAATATATTTTGTTGTTAATCTGATATTAAAATTGTATTGTTTATATAAGCAAGTTGATTTGGTTCAATTTTTTATTTTATTAGTATAAATAGTATAAAAAAAGTAAAGATGGCTGATGAATGGATGTATGCAATCCAAATATCACTAGAAAATTGTCTGGGGTTCTAATTGGAACAGCCATCTGTACCATTATTATGCTTTCTTACATAGATGGTTTTAAGGTAATAGAGGCTGGATTATCGCTGTAGATCTAAGTGTTATAAGATTTTTTTTTTTAATTCTAAAATTA
Organism: Epiperipatus broadwayi; assembly: GCA_028023455.1. NCBI lineage: Eukaryota > Metazoa > Onychophora > Udeonychophora > Euonychophora > Peripatidae > Epiperipatus > Epiperipatus broadwayi. Next base: position 2,317,815 of record JAQFVV010000060.1, read on the forward strand.
TATCAGTCATTTGTTTTCTAGCTGTTATTTTTAATTATAGTAATGCTATCCTCTATTTTTACATTTATAAAATGAATTTTAAAATATTCAAGTTTCAAAAAGTGTGTTTTTATAATTATTTTTGAATTTTACAAAATATTGATTTTATTTTTGTTTAATTATGGAATTAAATTGTAATTACTTAAGTCACATTGAAAGTCTCTTACTGGAAAATAATTAACTTTCATATGAATTAAATTCATGTAGTATTTAAATCAATAATATTCTAAAATTATTATAAATAAACTTAAGATAAAAATGTAAAAATAACAATTAATTTGCTAAGTAAATTCTAATTTATTTAATTATTATAAATAAACTTAAAGATAAAAATGTAAAAATAACAATTAATTTGCTAAGTAAATTCTAATTCACTTCTTTTATCATCATTATTATTATCTATTTTTTTTATAAGGTTTTCTAATAAACTTATAAAAATCATTAAGGCTAAAGGTAAATATGACTTTATTTAAATTTACAAATTCTTTAATATATTCTAATTGTTTTATTTTTATTTTTATGAATATTAAATCTTTTGTTAAGACTAGATGAGTATATTTTTAAAAATATCTTACAGATAGCTTTATCTGCATAGTGCTCTAAAATATTTCAACAATTTATGAAGAAAAAAAAGAATTATGAATCCTCATTTGTGATTAGTATTGATGTGATATCTAACTCTTTATTCCAATAAAAATTCACATTTTTATTGGAATGATTATGTTCCTCAAGTTGAGACTTTTTCTGTAAATATAGTTATATAGAATGTTCCAAACTTTACTTCATACACACTCTTCAAGACCTGATCATATGATAGATCTTGTGGCCAAAGAGCTATAAAGAATTAAGTTTTATATAGTTGCTGTTGGTGAAACTAGTCTTCCAGAAAAAGGAAGTTTAGTAGAATAGATAGATGACTAAAAAAAATTTTTTTAAGGGGCAGATCAATCAGTGAAAGGATAATGAATGGTTTTGGCTTCACTATAAAGTCTAATTTAATATAGTCCTTGATGTATCAAGGAAAAAATTATGATATTAAAACTTAATTAGCATAGTGGTACCTGAGTTCATTGTATTAGTGCAAATACTGTAACATTAGATTCAAAGAAATCGGAGAAAGAAAGCTTTTATTCCTTGTTCAATAGCATTATTACAGTAATATCATTAAAACATTGAATTTTTCTTCTTGGGGTCTTTAATGCACATGTTGATACAAATAATAGACTTTGGACAAAAGTTTCTGGAAATAACAGTGATGCTGTAAACTGAAGTGGTCCACTGATATTGAATTTTTGTACAACACATAGATTGATTTATCAAAACCCTTTTCCACTCAAATCAATGGCATTTAATAGATTACAGAAAATGTCTTATTTAAATAATATTCTCAAAAATATTATGTCCATTTGTACTAATTTTCAATATTAAACTCTAAAATTGCTAATTGGGATTTTAAGGATTATCATATTTTTGTGGCATGGAATTCTCTTAGGTATATGTTATGAATAAAAGTAAATCTATTCTTGAGTTCACAAAAAAGAAGAATCATAGTTGTTTTTTGGTAAGATCTTATTAGTGACTTGATTAAAAGAAAATGTAATATTTTCTACTTGGCAGAATAATAAATGAAATGTGGAAATAAATATAGAGATTTAAAAGCCAAAGTTCAGTGATTGACAAGAAGGATTAAAAATAGGTGGTGGATTGATACTGCAAAGAAGATAACAGACATTAGCTGATCATGGTCAATTTAGACCTTTTTTCGATGCGTTGAAAGCAAAATTTGGACTGGAAAAATAATGTACAATTTTATTACATTGCTGTGTTCACATGAGGATCTACAATCTCAGCCATATCCATGACAAAAAATAACTCATGCAAAAACAACTTTTAGAAATCTCAGCAAGTTTTTTTCTCTATGCTGAAAAATGATAAAATGAATAATAATGTAATAACAATTATTTCTTAATTTTGGGACAAATATTAAAACAAGACTTGTGTATGGTAGTATTTCCATCCTTGCACTTTGTAAATGTATATTCATTGTCAACCATTATCAATCCATTGCATGATGAAGGTCTCACCAAGTTCAATCCATCTTCTCTGGTCTCTAGCTTCTTGTTCACATCCATCTCACATGTGGTATCTTTCTGAGTCTTTTACAATCCCTTGGAATCCAGTTTAAGATTTCAAATATCCATTTATTATCATCTCTTATATTAATATGTTCAGCCCAATTTCAGTCTTACAATTCTTTCAACAATGTCAGTAACATCTGTTTGTTCTCTTACACTAGCAATATCTCCATCCCAACATGTCAATAACACCTGTCCTTTTAACAATTTATTTATTGTTGTTTCAATCTTGTCTTGTTACTCCTAACATGCATCTCTTCATACTACTTTGAGCTGTCTGGAGTCTCCGTATTGCTTTTTTATTAAGTATCCAAGTCTCAGATCTTTAAATAAAAACAGGTAAAATACATTTATTAAAAAACCTTCCTTTTTAAACACAGACATATTTCCTTTTAATATTATTTCTATCAAAAGCAGTCCAACCAAATTTAATTCTACGATTAATTTCATCCCTTATGTTTCCATCTGTAGTAATAATCTGACCAAGGTATTTATAGTTGTTATCTTCTTCAAACTCATCATAACCAATCTTCATTTTTATCTTTTCCAGAAAGCCCACTGAACATTACTTTAGTTTTTTTTAACATTTACTTTTAGTCCTATTTTTTGACTTTCATATGATAACTCTTGCAACATTTATAACTCTTGCAACATTTTCTGAAACTATAAAGTATTATTAATCCCCATTTACTTTTACTCTCTTAGCTTCCCATTTTAATCCACAAAATACTTCCTGCAGTGCAGCTGTAAAAAGTTTTGGAGATATAGTCACCCTGCCTTACACCCTTCTCAATGTTAACCTTCTTAGTATCATTATGTAATCTAATTATTGCTGTTGCATTTTTATAAATATTTTTCAGAGTATGGCAATATCAGTCTATATCTTGATTATCCAATGCTTTAATCACTGAAGAAATGCTTATATAATAAAATGTCTTTTCATAATCTGCAACTCCAAAGCATAATGGTAAATTATATTCATTAATCCTTTCTATAACTTCTCTCAATATTTGTATATTACAGTCCATTAATTCAGAGTTGCATTAATTTATATTTTAATGTCCATACTTGAGTATCCTTTAATTGTAATTTCAGTCATTAACACTATTTGGCAATTGACTTCTCCTTCACTTTAATCTGTCATTTTAACTGACAACTTAATTTTAAAGTCTTTAAATTATAAATGCTACTTTAATCCAACACTGCTATTTCTCTTTTCAAGAAAGACATTATTATTAAAACTTGATAATTACTTTTAATCTACCTGCTATCTTGTCATGCCGATGCTTTCTTGTTCCTCTAATTCTCTTAGTTCATCTTTTAATTAATTGCACTAATTAATATAATTATTATTCAGTTTCTCTTGCCGATAATTGTTCTAAAGTGCTCAACTTTTCGGCTAAACAATATCAAAGCAATATCTGCACTTTTTTTACAAACCTAAAAATATCTTTATTCACATTTATATGGGTACAGACAGTCCACACCTCTTTACTTGAGAAAATAGTTTTGTAATTTTTAGATTTTCTGAAATTTTTCTCATGCCTCCGAACAGATACAGGTCTTCTTTCATCATCTTTGTTTAATTCTGTTAGATTTTCTAATCTTGATGCTAAATTGTCATCACTTAGACCTGCAATATTCTCGGTTAATCTGATATCAGATTCAACATTCTTAGCAATGGTGCTTTTCTCATTTAGCACAATTAAGGAGGTTTCTTCATGTTCTTCATTAATCATAGTTTCCAATTTAGTTAGGATTGGTTAGTATAGGTTTAGGATCCATCATTTTTGACATCATAGACATACTCAAGTAGGGGATGTAAATGTTTCTTGACATGCAATTCGTTTTTGAGTTTAATCACTTATAACCTCAGATGCAACTTTCATGATGGTACCTGGGATTTCTATTTTTTTTATCAGATCTTTAGCCCATACAATCTTGCTGATTTGAATTCTCCCAAAGTTTACATTAGTGTTGTCTTTGTTTAAAGTACTTTTTCTGTTCCTTTTAGAAAAAGTAATAGTTTAGAGAAAGGCATTTGACATTTTTGCCGTAATAATAACTCTGCGTGAGTTTTATTGTTGATGCACTTATAGTAAAATGTTGATAAAACACAACTTCTACTAATGTATCCTTCATATTCATAACTTGTCATTTTTTAAAATATTATACTGTCTTTTCAGCAATTCCATTTGATGTTAGATGATTGAGTTGAGTGAGAATATAACATATCAGGGATATTTGCTAAGTATTTTTTAATCAGCAGAAGTAAATCCTGTTCCATTATCAAATTCCAGGATCTCAGGGTAATTGAATAGCGAAAACTTCTTGGAAGGCTTTAATGATACACTCAATATTTGCTGTTTTTACAAGCTTATATTTGGCCCAACAGGAATGTGAATCCGTTACTATTAAAAATAGGTACCCATTTATAGGTTCAGCAAAATCTATATGAATGCATTGCTATGGTTTTTTAGCCACTATCCACAATTTATAGGGTTTTTTTTTGGTACATTCTGCTATAGATTGACACTCACTACAACCTTTTAGTATCTATTTTCAAAGTTTCTGTTTTCTGATATTATTTACATGTTTGTTGGCCCAGACTTCTCCCCTGATTTGCAGTACGCTCCTGTAAATCTTTTTCTCTTTATGAATTCTGAGAAGTCTGAACCAGTATCGAAAAAGAATGGGCTTATATTCTTTGTCACTATAAATAGAGGTAATAGTTTATCTATTGTTGACTTTTACTGGAATTAATATTTTTCCACTGGGTGAATTCTGTTACCATTTATATCTATGGGCAATATGTCTGTCTTTTCCAGCTTCCCTTTATTTATTGTATTTAGCATTGATTTTATTCCATTCCCTAAGGTATAGAATAGATATTCTAGCACCACTGGCAACTTCCATGTTAACTTGATTATGGCAAATGTTCACGTTTGGTGTAATTCTGCCATTATCTGAATCCTTTTATTATTTCTATATTTTTACATGGTACACACACATACACACTGGGTTTAAGATTTACCCATGGTTTGGGTTTTATATTATTTTTTTCTTTCTATGAACATGAGCTAGATATCTTTTAATATGGCAAATGTGATATTTTTTCATTTTAAATTTGCACAACTTCATTGTGTGTTCTTTAACTCCACAACAGTAACTTATCAGGTCATTCATTTCAAGTTTTGTTGGCGTCTTAACTGTTTGAGTTTTATTCACATTTGTCGATTTTTTTTATTTCATTTGTCACCATTTGGAACTCCAGCACATTTTCTATTGCTATTTCATGTACTACGCATTTTGCAATTGCAGTCTTATATGTTAAATCCACTTTATTTAACAATTTTTTTCTAAGTTTATTGTTTGTTATCTCGTAAAGCAATTCATCTACCAATATATCATCTAGGTCAGCCATGAATTTGCATTGGTTGACTCATTAGTCAATGCTATGTTATAATCTTAATAACTTTTATGAGTTAATTGCTTCCTCATCCTGAAATGTAAACAAGCCATTCTTTTTGATACTGCTCGTTGAAAATATACACTTAAGATTTTTTATTAATTTTTCACACGGTATATCCTCTACGATCTGTGGGTCACTCATTTGTTTTGCTATCTGCAATACAACACTGCTGGCAAATAACAAAAAGAGTGGAAGCTTTAACTTTGTCCTCTTCAATGTGTTTGAGGTATATATTTTATGATGTTGATTTTTTTTTACATCATACTCAAAGGTTATGAGTCTGTACTGTCATCATTATACTTCACTCACAGATTAATTTTGTGGCTCTATCTTTACTGTCCCTGCAAAACAGGTTAAAATTGTCAACTACATCAACTCTGCTATTGTTTGCACAGGTTCTTCGTAAGCTGTTGACTGTGTCAGTTGTTGTGTGTTGGAATACTTTAACTCACACTCTGCAAATGCATATTAAAACAGGCAAAACTCTCCATGCAGTAGTGCCACTCAGTGCCAAACAGGGTAATCAATGGATGCCAGAAGGCTTGTGCATAAAATCCCCATCTAGTGTCTACTCGTTTCTGGCTTGTGGCCTTCATCAGTGAGGAGCTTTGGACCTGATTACACTGGTTGGCACTGAATGACACTACTGTATGGAGAGTTTTGCCTATTTTAATAAGTTATGTGCTAGAATAAGAAATAGTGATCATGTGATATTTAGTGGTTTAACATTAATCCTGCCTAATAGGATAGTGGTGACTATGGTTGTTAAAGAGCCAAAGACACCAAAATGTATGGGTACTGAACTGAGTTCAGACCCATATGACTGTATAAGCTATTGAGCTTAGATTGAAAATATTATTATGTTTTTCAATTTTATTCTCATAGTTTTGTAGTTAAGTAGAGATAAAAAGGTGGCTGCTGGAGGATTGCATTAGATCCTAAGATCTAGGTGCAGTGCTCTCAGATCCAAAGCTCCTCACTAACGAAGGCCACAAGCCAGACACTAGTCTGGGGATATTGGATGAGTAGGCACTAGATGGGGATTTTATGCACAAGCCTTCTGGCATCTATTGCTTACTCTGGTTGGCACTGAGTGGCACTATTGTATGGAGAGTTTTGCCTGTTTTAATAACAGTTATGTGCTAGCATAAGAAATAGTGATCAAATGCATATTACTGTCCATTAATTCATTGTTGTATTAACTCATGTATTTTAAAATGTATACTTGAGTATCCTTACTTCTAGTTTCAGCCATTAACCCTATTACAGCTGACATCTCTTTCACTTCAATCTGCCATTTTTAAATAACTGACAATTTCATTTTAGATTTTTTTTTTTTTTTTTTTTTAAAGTCTTTAAATTATAAATACAGTACTACTTTAACTTAACACTGCCATACTTTCAAGAAAAACACTATTATTAACAACTTGACAGTTCTCTTTGATTTACCTAGTATCTCACTATTCTGATGCTTTCCTGCCGCTCTGACATTCTCAATTTGTCTTTTTATTAATTACCCTAATTAGCATAATTACAAAGAAATTTTTTACTGTTCTTAACTTTTCAGATAAACAATAACAATGCACTCTTTGCCAGCATTTTTACAAAACTAAAAATAACTTTATTTATATTATATATCATACATATGTATACAGGCGATTCATGCATCTAGTAAATAGCACTCTTTTCTATAATAACAATGCTATCTCAAACAGGTGGAAGGAATATTTTGATCATATTTTGAATAAGAATGTAAGAATTGACATGATCACTTTTAATGATACACCCATTTTTGTCTTCATTTAGATTTGAACAAAAATATCTAGTTAATAAAATTAAAATAACTCTTTATAATTTTAAAAACAGAAAGGCTGCATATTTTAATAAGATACCAGATCAAATTTGAAATATATTACCTTCAAAAATATCTAGTTAATAAAATTAAAATAACTCATTATAATTTTAAAAACAGAAAGGCTGCATATTTTAATAAGATACCAGAACAAATTTGAAATATATTACCTTCAAAAATATTGAAATTGTCTTGCATTGGTGGTCGAGAGGTCAGCGCGACTGCCTTGCACTTGCAGGTAGTTGCCCGGGTTGCAGGTTCGCGTCCCGGCCGATGCTATGACACTTAAAAAAATATTGAAATTTTTTAGGAATATATGGGCTTATTTGTGCTTTTTGATATTAAGGATGTGTCTGTGCTTACAATTTTTCAAGAATTATGTACTATAACAAAGCTTTTGCAAGGATTTAATTTAATAGGTTACTTCCAGTCATAGATGAATTGTTGCTAGAGATTAAATGTCGCTTTGGAGAATCAAGGAATAGATTATAGACATAGTTTTTTGTTGCCAGGCTAATGTTAAGAAAAATGTCCAAAACAATGGAGTAGTTTATATTTGCCTTTTATTGATTTGCTCAAAGGTGTTTGACTCAATTGAATGAGTCTATGGAATTGTTTTAAATTAATTGGTTATCCATCAAAGTTTATAAAGGGAAGTACTAATACTGCAGCTGGAAAGTCTGAGACATTTAAAATGAAAATTGATGTTAAACCAGAATGTATTCTTGCTCCAATGTTATTTTCGATTGTTATGAATTTAGTCTTTTGAATTACAGTGGAGCTGCAAACTATGCTACAATTGGTTCCAAGCTTTCCTAGCGTTCAAAGGAAATAGCATGTAATAGCTCACCTTTTGTTGATAAATAATGATTAGAATAAAATATATATTGTTTATTGAACTGAAAGTATATAGTACTTTTCAAAACACACACACATATAATGCAAATATAAAAGGAGATTGTCTTGACAACAGATTTGAGATTGTTGATTGTTACTGATATTGGTATTGTTTAATTGTTCGACACTTTCATGTACTTATATTTGTAAACCTATTTATTCTTGAGCATTATTAGCTTTATTATTTAAGTATTACACAGTTTTAGTGGAATTTAAAAGTTATACTTGGCTATTTATTAATCTGCTTTCAAAACAGATTATATTTGCCTGATTAATGTAGTTTATTTAAACTTTATTGAATTAATAATCTTGCTTTCTTTAATCACATTGCAATATTTAGTGTCTATTTAAACATATTGGACCATAGATAAAGATGGATATCCAGTTTTATTATAAAAGGAGGTTACTTTGTCAACAAGTTGAGATTGGTGGTTGTTATTGGTAATGTTTAAGAGTTGACATCTTTCTTGTATTTATATTTGTAAACCTATCTATCCTTGAGCATTGTTAGCTTTATTATCTACAGTGTTTTCCTGAAAATAAGACCTAACCAAAAAATAAGTGCTAATATGATTTTTCAAGTTACCCATAAATATAAGTCCTAATTAAGATAGTCAGCCAAATAAATGGTCAATGGACATATCGAATTATAAAGTAATGAAAGCATAAATTACTATTGGCATTAATGCATTAAATAAATGGTCATATAAATTATATGGTTCTTTTGTAATTTCTCATTGACAATTTTTGACAAACATAATTCTACCTGTGTACAGTAACAATTTATTTAATACTTTCAGAACAATTTAGTTTACCTGTTTAATAAGGTTTATTTAAACTTCTTGGAATTAATAATATCTCTTTCTTTAATCAAGTTGTAAACTTAGGTGAATATCCACCTTTATTGTAAAAGGAGGTTTCTTGACAACAGCTTTTATAAACTGAAAATAAACTTTCTAATGATAATATATAATCTTTTTGTTTTGATTTCGATCTCATTTTTTTAATATAGAAACAGAAAACCATTAACACAGCATAAGACTGAAAGTGGCGCTAATTGTACATCACATCACGAATAAAAATAAAGTGGCTAACAGGTTTCTCTGGGCATAATTGCTTAGAGATTCTTGATTTTGTTTAAGGAGAAGCTACAGTACATCACATCGAATCTGATTTCTTTCCAGTTTACAAACGAACACTAGCGGTAATGATTAAAGTATGTATGAAAAATTAAATATTGTAGTTAATAAAAAAAGTTTGTCTTGTATTAATTTTTTTCAAATATTTGAAATTTTTTATTAGTCATACTTTATTTGCTTATTTTTTTAATGTGAATTTTAAAGTAATTTTTTCTTGTTGCTTTGCTTTTATGCGAATTCTGAAAAATACAGCACCTATCCCTCATGTTTCAAGGTAAATTACGTCTATTTTTGTGCAATTTTTTTTAATGTGGGTTTTCTGTGGAACCTATGTATCGCATAAAACGAGACCCCAGGTGTATTTGGATCCGAGAATGAAAAATGGCTGCCGAAGCGAATATTAATGTTTTTTTGTTGTTGTTGTTGATTTATTTACATTTTTTTTTTTTCATTTTACTTTGAATAGTGTATGATTGAAATTGCCTAGTTTAGTCGGCAGCTCAACTGTACTTATAAAGGGCTTTATAAAACAAAAGTCAAGATGCAATAAATTGTTTGATGATGGAATTTTTAATTTGAATCCATTTAAAACAAAACAAGAATTTCATTTTTTTGGATTCTGGATTTATAGTATGCTGATAAGTGTTCTATTTTTCGCAGTTTAAAATATGATCTACAGTATGTATTTAATGTTTTGAATGCAGTGTATATGATTTAGGTTTTGTAATTAATGTTCACAAAATCTCGAGTTCTTTAATAATCAATAGGTGATGGAAAAGTTTTCAGCAACTGTTTGCTTGGATGGTTATTATTTTGAGAATGTAATTCAATTTAAATAACTTGGTCACTTTTTAAGTAAAAAGATGGAATTCAGATGCTGAGATGTTGCATAAATTGTGATGTAGTACTGCTACTTTTAATAAGTTAAATAAAGTGTTTCATCACAGTGAAATAACTATTGCAACTAAATTATCTATACACTCAATTTGTTATATGAAAGTGAAACTTGGACACCCTATTAGATTCATTTAGGAATAGATAGTCCATACAATTTTAAAAATACATTAACAAGATCAGATGAACAATCAATGTGTTCTTCACCCTGGTGAATGTGAAATTATAGAATTCACTTTTGTAAAATCACATCCTCATTCGATTGGACATGTGAAATGAACAATCATCACAAAACTTCCTTAAAAGTATTTTCCGATAAACTTGAACATGGTTTTCATGGAAGAAATAGATTCTTTTTACATAATTATTTCAAAGATATTCTAATGAAGTGCAGTGGGGATTCTTTTCATTGTGAAATTAAAGCAGAGAATAGAATAAATTGGAGATCTACATTTAGATATGATAATAAAGTTTTTTAGAAGAAAAATGTTTTACTGAAGAAATTAAAAATAGTATTGCAAAATATAATATATCATAAACTGGAGCTACATGTTTTATATGTGGACGTATTTATAGTTCACAGATTGGTTTGCCTAGTCTTTGCAAAAATCATCTCTAAAGTAGTACTATTTTTGTTTTGTTTGTGGGCAGCTGCTACTGATGCTGTTATATCATTGATTTGAGTAATATTATTTCTGAATACTGTATATCGTATGTTGCTGATGTTCAGGTTAATAAATATATCAAAACTTGTAATAATTAAAATTATTTTTAAAATGATATCAAAAAATTTGAATTATGGTGTAGAAATATGTATATGAAGACTAAAATAAAAAAAAAAAAGATTTCATTTTTAAGAAAAATTAATTTTGTTTTATTTATATTAAATAGAAATATTGTTGATCAAAAAAATGCAAAGATCATGTTAAATTAATCTTTTATGTAATGTGCAATTTGTATTTTCCAAAAGATTTCAGATAACTGTCATATCTTTAAGGGAGCAAAATTTTTTAATAAATAAACATTTGAACTTTCTATGACTTTAATTTTACCCATTATAAACTATGACAGTATTTTTGGAATTCTGAGAATCAGTCTCACTTTAAAGTACATTAGATTTAGTACAAATAAAATATACAAATTATTAAAATGTTAAGCTTAAGCAAGCATATGTCATATATTTTTAAAAATATTGCATAATGTTTATGATATTGTTGCAAAAGTAGTTCAGAGAAAAATAATATAAACTGCAGTAATAAGTTTCTTTCATAATATTCCTAACATGTATAAGGAAACATTTTATTTGCTAAATATTATTGTTTAGATTATTTTACATTAAACCACTAGACTTCCAACATTTTGTAATATCTTTTATCAACATATATTCATTTAATTATGGATAGAATAAAAAGATGGAATATAATGTATAGAGATATATTTTTCTATGTTTATTAATAAAATGATCATGTTTTTATGCAATATCTCTGAGTATATAAGCATACATTCATATTTTTGCATGAATGTTTTATATATACTTATATATTATACACACACATATATATGTGTCATACAGAGAAGAAAAATTTGATTACAATAATATTTAGCCGAGTGTGTTTTTGGTACTATATGCAGATTCATGCCGAGCAAACTAAACTCACAGGTTAAGATTCCAGTGTATGCTTAGTGGGACACTAATATTTCTTTGATTGACAATGTTATTAGATTTATCAATAAACCAGGTCGCTTTTATTTTCCTCTTTTTATCATTAGGCATCTTTAATTATTTGAGTATAAAATTTATGTCCAGCATTTTTCTCATGATTAAATAAAACAAAATTTATTTGTGAATTCATATAGTCTTTTTATTTTGATATATGTGTTGTCATAAATGCATTGATACATTCGCTTTCATCTTTTCATAATAACATACGATTTCATACTTATCCTGTTCCACTCTATCCTTTGAATTGTTGATCAGTCTGTTTAGACATAAGAGTGATCTGAAGCTGAGAATTTTTTTTTTAAATTTCTTGTCCAAATTTGAAACATAAGCAAAGGAAATCCATTCTTCATTTGTTTTATTTCTATTTGTACTGTGTTTAAATTTAGCTTTGTCATAAAACAACCATAACTGTCTATATAATAAATTCTTGTTCTACCCCACACTCACTAAGTCATTAACATATCTCTCAATATTCTTTTTCCTATCTGCCTCAAATTTACACAGATATAAATTATGCAGAAAACATTTAAATCCTGACAATTTATTCTTTAAAGCAAAACATGATGAAAAATGTCTGAAGCCTCTCACATTTAATGACTTGATAATCATTTTGTATGTGAAATCAATATGGTTTATATTTATTCCGATCTAAATATTTTAAATTTTGATTATCAAATTTCATATCAGATCTGAACTATTATTTAAATTCTTAAACATATTGTCAATTACTCTTCTCAGTCTATTTACAAACATATCATCTATGTAAAATATTTATATCTATTAATGGCTGTATCGTGGGATCCTCAATCTCTGACATGTACAAGCTGCAGACACCATTTACTGCCAATCCCATTGGCCAGTTCTTATCCATTTGGTAACAGTCCTTTACATAATTTGTAGTAATATATCCATTGATCCATTCTAAAACTTCAGTAATAAATTTGGCTTTGTATGCATTTACACCATATATTGTAATGGTATGGATGATAAAGATGAATATGGGGAAGTAGAAAACATCATTCCCATAAAATACAAATATAATGATGAGTCAATATGAAATCAATTAGCAGCATGAGAGTCAGTATGGACTAAGAATATATAATTATACTAAATGTTATAATCTACAATACTTGTAATTGCATCACTCAGCATTAGACAATCTTTAAATCAGCAGCCAGCAACCATTATCTTTGTGTCTGGATTTAAAAGAGATCCTTTCTATAAAACAAGCTACTTATCTATACATTGCCAAACTTTCAACAGAATATACAAAATTATTATGGTTGAACATACCTAAGTACTAATTTATAAAAATGCTGGAACTAATAATGCTCTAACCAAATGATACCATTAGGTTACAGATCAACCATAATTTAATTTTTAATAAAAAAGACAAAATGCACTGAAGGGACTTTAAAGATGATATCTTTGTACCATCCAGAGAACCATCTGGATTTCCAAACACCAACATAAAAGTCCATATAACTTAACCATTATTGTGTTTTAGATCTAGCTCAACATCATAAGACTAGGAACTATAACTGTGAACAAAAGAGAGATAAATATCACAGCTTTATTTTAAATAATTTTACTGGGATAATTTAAAAATCCCTAAAATACTAAACTATAATGAAATCAAGTCACACACTGCCAATTCATAAAATAAATAGCTGGAGGAATAAAAACATTGACACTAAAATATTTTTAAACAATTATTTGATAAACTATCTGATTAATAATTTAAAAAATGATATAATTTAAATATAAATTTTATCAAAAAAATATAATTTCATATAAAAAAATATTACGTGGTAGATTTTTATTCATTGAATTAATTAGCTTTTGCTATTATTAAGTTACTTTTTAAATAACAAAAGTTAGTAAACACCTTTTTTGCAATCAGAGATAAGGAAGTTTCGAATTTGTCATCAATTCTTCATATAATTTTGGAGGAAAAATATCAAATAAATTAAAAATTTGAAAGGGAAATGATTAATTAAAATTAAATTATCTAAAAACCTTTTTTAGAAATTTGAAGGGAAAATCAAATTAATAAAAAACATGATGTTTCACAAGAAAATGTTAAATTAATAAAATTATTCATTTTTAAGAATTATTATTTCTATACAATTTTTATTTATAAATAAAGAGCTAATGTATACATTATTCTGGGTTCTTTTGCAGTTGTAATTTATCATTTTTCTATGTAGGTTTTCTTTTTGAAGGTTTCTCCATTCCAGGTTAAAGTAGATAGTCAATTTTTTTTTCATTTTGTACTATATTTTCAGGTTAACAGACAGAATTTATCCATATTTCTTTCTAATAAATTTTCCAAATCAGGTAACACAAAGGTAAAAGAGTCATGCTTTTGAATGGAAACATGTCTTGTTGCAAATTTCTGCATGGTATGCTTTTACATTTTTTTAGTGAGCTAGTTACATCAAGGTGGATGATGTTTAGCTTTCAGCTAAACTTAGCACATATTTGTCTGCATTTTAGAAAACATTTTTAAACAGCTGAAATTCTGCATCTCTTTAATAGCTGAGTTAAAATTACTGCTACTGCTCTCCTCAATAGCTTAACCAAGAATCTGCTCTCAATAGCTAGAACAAGACTTCTGTCTTCTTCAGCAGCTGTATCAAGATTGTCTACTTCTTACAAGACACGAGTCTACTGATTTACTCATTTTCCTATTTTTGGACCAGTCCTGTGTCCAACCAATCACAATCATGTTTTCCACATGACCAAATTAAGCACTTACCAAATAGGTCTATTTTCAAAAAAAAAAAATGGTTTAGTTATTCCCATCCTTTTTTTAAAGTGGAAAACAAGTAAAAGAATTCCCCTGTACTTGTTTTTTTTTCTTATGCCAAAAATAAGTTAATCTATTAATTACGTTGATTTGATAACTATTGCTTAATTTTTTGGAAAGAGATATAGAGAAAAGTAAAAAAAAAAAACAATTTTAACTAATTGGAATAAAATTAAACAGAAAATGTTGAGACTTTTATATATATATAAGATGTAATATGTTGGACTATTTCCATCATTTATGAGTGAATATTGAATGTATAGAAAATTTTAAACTTTATTTAAACTTTTCAAATACAAACAACTTGTTAGTAATACACAAATAGACAATACAGGTTAGTAATTACACAACGTTTCGAGTAGTATTATTCTCCACTCTTCTTCAGGTGTTGCTGGCCTATATGCACAGTGACAATATTCGCTTAGAAGTTGAACTCTCATCTTTAGATTCTTGTATATTGAATTTAAGGCAAACGCTCTACCAACTGAGCTATTCTGTCAAAGGCAACATATAGTAGAAATTTGATATATTTATACGTGAGGGTTGGTTCAAATCCTCCTGAGTCCTTCAATTTTTTTTTTTTTTATAACAAGTCTAATTATTTTTATTTTTTCCTAAGAGCAAGATTAATTAGAGGCTTCCATACATTGTGTATTGCCACACTGGGTTGACTTATAGAATTATTTACCATTGTCATATGAGCAGCTTCCTTGAATTTTCTTCTATGCATTTTTTCCTCTTTATCCAATATCTTTGTATTTTCCCACTTAAGCATGTGGTCATTAGTACATACATGATCTGCTATGGTAGACACATCTGTTTTTTCTCTTTTAACCATTAGTTTGTGTTCCTTCAATCGTTGTTCAACAGGCCGACAGGTCTCACCAATGTATTTTCTTCCACATTCACATGGTATCTCATAGATGCAGTTTTTGTTCTTCAGCATTTCCAGTTTAGGCTTAGTAGAAGTAAGCATTCCTCGAAGTGTGGTATGGCTTTGGAAAGCAGTTCTAATGTTATATTGACTGCAGATTTTCTTTAGTTTGTCCGCCATTCCTGGTATGTATGGATACACTACTGTACCAATAACTGTTTTCTCTTTTGGTGTCTCTTTGTGTTGTCTATTGAAGGTTTTTCTGATGACTGCTGATGGATAACCATTCTTCATAAGCATTTGTTCTATGTGAATCTTTTCTTTTTCCAAATCACTGGTTTCTGAACAAACCTCCTTTGCTCTGTTCCATAGTGATAGTACAATTCCTTGTTTAGTGCTTCTTGTATGATTGGATGTATATGCCAAGTATTTTCCAGTGTGTGTTGGTTTCCTATACACTGTTGTTTTTACTTTGCCCTGAGGGAGTCTTGTCACAAGAACATCCAAGAATGCCAATTTTTGTTCTTGTTCTGATTCCATCGTGAATTTAATTGTAGGAGATATGTTGTTAATGTGCATCCAGAATGACTGTAATTTTACCTTGCCATGTGGCCATACCACAAATGTATCATCAACATATCGAAGCCACACTTTAGGTGGACATGGAGTAGTATTTATGGCTGTGGTTTCAAGTTCTTCCATGTAAATGTTGCTGAGCAAGGGTGACAGTGATGATCCCATGGCCATCCCTTGATTTTGTTGGAAGAATTTCTGAGTTATATTGAAAGTATGTTGTTGTTACACAGAATGTTAATAATTCCATTATACTATCAATAGGTAGAACTGTTCTAGTTTGTAGACTATTATCATCATATAACCTTTTCCTTACAATAGACAATGCTTCATCACATGGTACATTTGTAAACAGACTTTCCACATCAAAGCTTACTAATATGTCAGTTCTTTCCATTTTCATGTTCCTGACTAATTCTACAAAGTGCTTAGAATCCCTGATGAAAGATGGTGTTCTATATGCCAATGGACTAAGAACTTCGAGAAGAAATCTTGACAAATTTTGACAGGGTGAATTTCTAGAACTAACAATAGGTCTTAATGGAACATTCTCTTTATGGATTTTAGGCAGTCCATACAGGTGAGGAATCTTGCTGAAATACGAAGTTAATTTTCTTTTTTCTGAATCACTGAAATACCTGCGATGCTTCCGGAGTAATGCTTGTAGTTTTACCTCTGTACTTGGAATTGGCAAGGTAAAATTACAGTCTTTCTGGATGCACATTAACAACATATCTCCTACAATTAATTTCACGATGGAAGCAGAACAAGAACAAAAATTGGCATTCTTGGATGTTCTTGTGACAAGACTCCCTCAGGGCAAAGTAAAAACATCAGTATATAGGAAACCAACACACACTGGAAATACTTGGCATATACATCCAATCATACAAGAAGCACTAAACAAGGAATTGTACTGTCACTATGGAACAGAGCGAAGGAGGTTTGTTCAGAAACCAGTGATTTGGAAAAAGAAAAGATTCACATAGAACAAATGCTTATGAAGAATGGTTATCCATCAGCAGTCATCAGAAAAACCTTCAATAGACAACAGAAAAAGACACCAAAAGAGGAAACAGTTATTGGTACGGTGGTGTATCCATACATACCAGGAATGGCGGACAAACTAAAAAGAATCTGAGATCGGAAGAGCGTTAGAACTGCTTTCCAAAGCCATACCACACTTCGAGGAATGCTTACTTCCACTAAGCCTAAACTGGAAATGCTGAAGAACAAAAACTGCATCTATGAAATACCATGTGAATGTGGAAGGAAATACATTGGTGAGACCTGTCGCCCTGTTGAACAATGATTGAAGGAACACAAACTAATGGTTAAAAGAGAAAAAACAGATGTGTCTACCATAGCAGATCATGTATGTACTAATGACCATATGCTTAAGTGGGAAAATACAAAGATATTGGATAAAGAGGAAAAAATGCATAGAAGAAAATTCAAGGAAGCTGCTCATATGACAATGGTAAATAATCCTATAAGTCAACCCAGTGTGGCAATACACAATGTATGGAAGCCTCTAATTAATCTTGCTCTTAGGAAAAAATAAAAAATAATAATAAAAATAATTAGACTTGTATAAAAAAAAAAAAAAAATTGAAGGACTCAGGAGGATTTGAACCAACCCTCAAGTATAAATATATCAAATTTCTACTATATGTTGCCTTTGACAGAATAGCTCAGTTGGTAGAGCGTTTGCCTTAAATTCAATATACAAGAATCTAAAGGTGCGAGTTCAACTTCTAAGCGAATATTGTCACTGTGCATATAGGCCAGCAACACCTGAAGAAGAGTGGAGAATAATACTACTCGAAACGTTGTGTAATTACTAACCTGTATTGTCTATTTGTGTGTTATTACTAACAAGTTGTTTGTATTTGAAAAGTTTAAATAAAGTTTAAAATTTTCTATACATTCAATATTCACTCATAAATGATGGAAATAGTCCAACATATTACATCTTATAATATACCATCATTACAAACCTTCAGACAAATATTTTATATATATATATTTTTTTTACAAAAATTACTACTATACAAAGGTTTAACTACTTTATCACTCTTAAAAGTTAGAATTAAAATTATACTTGTTTACCTTAGTATTTGTTTTTAAAGAAAAACCAAAAAAATAAAACTGGTAAATAATTGAAGTTACTGAAGACAGAGAATAAAATAGTTTTCTTTGATTTTATGGTTTTCTTTCTTTTTTACAACTGTTAACATCTTATAATAATATTCACATTATGTTTAAAATGTGTTTGAACATTCTCATATTATCATTTGATGAAGAAAATATTTAAGTAAATTAAATACCCATTATTATTATTATTATTATTATTAAAAAAACATGAAAAATTTAAGTATTATTTAATATATCATAAACTTAAGGAGCTTGTATTGTTGGCATGGCCAGAGTTGATCATTGCCTACAATATTACAACATATTATTGGTTTATTTATTTTTAGTTGAAAATGTATTTTGAAATGTGATAACTTTATTATTATCTTTTGTTATTGTTTTTTTTTTTTTTACAGGAAAAATCAGTGTAAATTGGATTATGAATGTGCAAGTTTAATTGCAAGGTATCTGGCTTCAAAAAGGCCATTCTCCCAAAGTTTTGATATTTATCTAACTCAGGTGTGTAAAAATTATATCATCATTAAGAGTAAAAAAATATTTATCTTTAAATTGTCAATATCTCTGAAAGTTAAAACTTATATTTAATATAATTATTATTACATATGGATCAATATTTATTATTATTAATCTTATTAATTACTATGAAATGTTTTCTATGTTTATTTTAGATTCTGAGGGTTTTAAATGAAACTGCTGTAGCAGTACGAACAAAGGCAATGAAATGCCTTACAAGTGTAGTAGAAGCAGATCCAGGCATTCTTGCGAGGGTTTGTTTAAAAAAAAAAGATTTTATTTACAAAGCATTTACTTTTATATATATTGAACTATACTAACTTATTATTTTAAGTAAAAGATCTCTTATATTAAAAATTGAGAAGTTACAATGTGACTTTTAATATTACCATTATACTTACATTATTTAATTCTCTTTTGTTTTTGTACTTTTTAATATCCAAAATTTACTTGATAATGTCTTTACAAAAATATAATAGTCATAAGTAAGGAATAGAACAAATGATTTAAATTAATTAATTAAAATATTTAATAATAATACTAAAGTAAGCAAAATATATCACTAAAAACGTAATAATAATAGAATGTCATCAATAATAATACATTTTTATGTTGAAATACTGTATTTGAAAAAAATTAAATAATATTTAGAAAAATATAATGATAATATTATTTGATAGAATAGAAATTGTAAAAAATTTTTATTCACCAGTTTTAGAATTTAAAATGTTTTGATAATATTAAGCAGCTTGTCTAGTTCAATAATATTTATTGTCCCTTGTTATTTATTATATACTGATATCCTACATCCATATTTGCCAAATTCTGGAAATAAGAAAAAAAAGGCAGATTAATACAACATTTAAAAATAAATTGCAAACATACCAAATATAATTTAATAATCAGTAGGTAATTTTCTAAAATAATTTTGTTTATTATTGAAATAATATTGCAATTATTGAATTTCAAAATTTTAGATTTTTAAAAATATATAATATCAGAAATCTGCTTAAAACAATTTTTTTTTTTAGTATCTTGTAGGTAACAAAATTTTTGAGATTTTCTCATAAAGCAAAGATCTGAAGTATTTAATTTATAATCCTGAATAAATTTATATATACATTCAAGGTTTCTAAAAGGAATACTTCTCTTGTAAAAATTGATCACATTTTATTAAATACTTGTCTTTTGATTTAATTTTTTTCATCTAGACCCCAGAAAATGTCAGTTGTTTATTTGTAATGATTTTGCTTAAATTTTTTTATATGAAATGAATAAAATGGTGAGAGTAAGACATCAAAATCTTTTGCAATTTAGAAATGCTAAAAAATTGAATAAAAAATCTGGCATTTGAAAATGAGGCTTCACTGATTATTGATAGACTGGTAACTTATCATTATTTACATCACATTTAACCAAAAATGTTTCATATCTTTTCATTTTTCTTGCATTGCTTATATTAATAAGTTTCCATAAACTGCTTTATTCAGTTTAATTTATCTTAGTTTTTTTTATTAATTGCACTATATTATTTTTTAACAATAATAATACATTGAACTGTTATACTAGAATATCATCATCACAAACATTAGATAAATGCAATAATCATAAAGATTGTATGTTTTTGTACAAAAAAAGGTTAGTGTATATTTGTGTTAAAAATAATGAAATGCAATTGGATTTTATAACTCCGAAGAAGACTGCTAAATAATGGAAACTGTAAAATAATTAAATGGAATAAAATGTGAAGAGACAAATAAGTGAATTTTGGTAAAGATTTATTTACATATTTGTATGAGGATTTTGATGATTTTGTTACAAATCGCCATCACGTTTATGATTAGAAATAGTATAATAATTAATCTAAAATATTTTGTTTGCTGCTTTAATTAATTAATTTTAATTTCTTGAATTTGATCGATATTCTATATAAAATTAAAAAAGTATTTCAGCAAATAGTACCAATGACAGAAGTAAGGTGTTTCCTTTTTTTTTTGTAATATAAAAAAGAATTTGTATAAGAATAAAGTAATATATATATATTTATTATGATATTTAAGCTAACAGATATCCATGATCATCTAAGATAATGATGATAATCAAATTTTCAGCTTAATTGATGTAAAGAAAAAAAAATTACTTTAGACATTTGAATGGAACTATTGAACTTAGTATTCCATTTTATTGTCTAAATGTCATTTGCGTTGCACTATTTATTGCAATGGTAGTGAAGTAAACTAAAGTAATAATTCTTAGATCAATTTGCAGATAAGGAAATTTAAAAAGAACTATGGTTAATTGAATTGAACCTTCTGTATTGATGCTCACGCATCACATGACGTTTTGAGCAACTGACTATACAATTATATTATTATTCAAATAATTATTGATATAATGTATTGATTAGACATTTTTTCAGACGTGTTTAGTTTTAAAAAAATAAAAACCACTGTTTTAAAATAAAACAAATTAAAAATTATTACCATAACTTATGGGAAATATGAGATTTGTTTGTTTAATTAGAATAATCATTGAAATTTTTGATAATGAATAAGCAATTTTAAGATTAAATCTTTTTAACATTTTTTTTTTTAATGCATGAAGATAAGTTTTATTTCTAAAGGATATTTGTTTCATTAGATTGAATAGTTTTGACTTGAATTAATATAGTTGTTTTTTAATTTTTAAATACTTTTGCTTAAGTTTTAAACTTTGTTTGTTTTTTTTTAAAATGAATTTTGTAATTGAGATTTAATAGACTTTTATCAAAGAGATTTTTTACAATTTTTCTATATATGTTAGAAATCAGTGACAATGAAATATTTCTTATTGATCTGGTTTATTTATTACATAAGAAAGAGTTGGTGGACTGAGTTTCAAATATGTTGATGCTGTTCAATAACTTATCAGTGATGCGTACAAGAGTATAGTATAATTTTCAAACGCTTTTATTTTTAAAAAATGATTACACTAAAAAAGTATTAACAATCACTTAAAATAGAAATAAATATTACTTTAATTGATTGTAAAAGTTGCTTCTTTTAAAGTGGATGAAATTTATTTTCTCTTGATTGTAAAATTGCTTTTTTTTAAATATTTTTTTTTTTTTATAAACAAAATATCTTTGGAGTCAATAATTTTCAATGCACTGCAAAATTCTTTTAAAATGGACGACCCATGAAACTTTTTATTATTTATTTTAAATAGAAATAATTACAAAAAAATATTTGAATACTAAAAAATTAAAAATGATATGTAAAAAATATTTCATAATAAACATTTTTATTTACTGTCCACTAAAAAGCTAAAAATAATTGTTTTTTTTCAACATGAATGGGATTTTTTTATTTAATTTGAAATTAAAGCATGGGTTATCCAGAAATAATTAATTCAATCACTATTTTTTATGATAAGTGATTGAATTAATTTTAATTTCTGGATAGCCCATACTTTTATTTCAAGTTAAATATAAAAACCCCAATTGGGATTGAAGAAAACAAATATTTTTGTGAGTTTTAATGTCCAGTAAATAAAAGTGTGTACTAAACCACTCACATGATCACCCTTCTTATGCTTGTTCATAACTGTTATTAAAACAGGCAAAACTCTCCATACAGTAGTGTCACTCAGTGCAAGCCAGAGTAATCAATGTATGCCAGAAGGCTTGTTCATAAAATCCCTATCTAGTGCCTGCTCATCCAATATCCTCAGACTAGTTTCTAGCTTGTGGTTTTCGTCAGTGAAGATTCTTGGATTTGAGAGCACTGCACCTAGATCTTAGGATCTAATGCAACCCTCTAGCAGCCACCTTTTATCTCAACTTAACTACAAAACTATGAGTTTAAAATTGAAAAACACAATAATATTTTCAATCCAAGCTCAGTATCTTATATAGTCATATAGGTCTGAACTCAGTTCAGTACCCATACATTATATATATTGGATGAGTAGGTACTAAATAAGGATTTTATGCACATGCCTTCTAGCTTGCACTGAGTGGCACTACTGTATGGAGAGTTTTGTCTGTTTTAATAAGTGTGTATTATTAAAAGTTTTTTATATTTATTGTGTTTATATTGGAATACATTGCTACCTCAGTACGTAGGAAATAGCTGATAATTATGAGATTTTTATATAGTGTATGCAGTAAATGTTTTTGTGTTAAAAAATAAAAATAGATTTTATTTTAAAATTGATTTTGTTTTAAAAGTCATTTTATTTCAGCTAAATAAATGTATGTAAAAAAAGTTATTTGTTAGACAGGAAATGACATAATTGTCTTTAATGAAGAAAAAAATTATTTTAAAATAAGTTTAATTTATTTTATTACAGTATTAAATTTCTTAAAAACTGATCTTTTATATTGAGACATGATTAAGCTTTGTTCGTTGTTTTTGGCTCAAATATTATCAAATTTTAATTAATTTTTTTTTTTAAAGAGATTAAGATAACCCATCTGAAATAGAATTCAATATGTTCATAATCTAAGATATTTTATATAAAAATGTTAATTTAATTAAAAACAGTTACTGGCTTGTCTTGATTACATTAT
The DNA here is from genome assembly GCA_028023455.1 of Epiperipatus broadwayi. Classification (NCBI taxonomy): domain Eukaryota; kingdom Metazoa; phylum Onychophora; class Udeonychophora; order Euonychophora; family Peripatidae; genus Epiperipatus; species Epiperipatus broadwayi. Next base: position 2,341,447 of record JAQFVV010000060.1, read on the forward strand.
AAAAAAAAAATATTTTGACAAGAGGATTTGTATAAATAGCCAGCCTCAAAAATCATTTTGCCTTTTCTGTTTCTGCTTGTTCTTCATCGGGATCTTTCTGCCTACTAAACCAGTGAAATTTTAAGAAATCTTTTTTAGAAGTTGAAGCAACCATCATGCATTATTAAGACATTAAAAAAATTTTTTCTGAATATGGATCCTGCTACCAGGATATTTATCTCCATAAGCTAAACTACATTCAACTTCGTGCCAATCACATATATAAAACATGGCAAGTGTAATAAATGTTTTTCTAAACCATGAAATTTAATGTAGACTCTTCCACGAGACTTGAAAAATCAATTGTGATCGCCTATTTCGATAAATCATCAACGATAATTCACTATAAATTTCAAAGAGCTCATCTCTATATTTCAGAAAGTTAAAATATACAAACCGAAATTTATCTTAACTGTATCCCAATACATTTTTTTTCCATTTAACTATGCTAAAGGATTTCAGATAAGTTTTTTTTTTTTTTTTTGTAAGTTTACGGGCATTAATAAATTGAATTAACTTAAATAAACTTTGTTAGCAAGAAGCCAGCAATACTATTATTTATACTAGTTAACTTAGAATTTACAATTTCCTTTATTCAATTTTGTGTATTTTATTTTATTATTTTAATGTAAAGTATTTGCAATATACTATGTTTTATAACACCATTTTGTTTTAAGAATTAAAGAAAATAACAATTATTGTGGTGTCTTTGAATATTTATGAGTAAAAAAGAAAAAAAAAGAAACTGTTTGAATTATTGTTTAGGATTAGAAGATAAATAAAAAACTCAGTCTTATTTTCATGAATCTTTCTCTTAAGATTTTTTTTTTTTTTAAATGATTAAGTCTTAATTTTAAAATAACCAAAATATTTAGTTAATGCAAAACCTATATCTGAAGCTATCTAAAATTTTCGATCATGTAAATAATGAATTTATCAATTAAGTGAAATAAATATATATATAGGCTAATCCGATGTACACTATCATGTGTATGTAATGTCATTAGGCTAAGTTTATTTTATTCGATACTTTAAATAGATTATTTTATATGTATCACATATGTTTGTTAAAATTTAGTGTATATATGCATTTGCAGTAAAATTTTGTAGATTTTTGTTTACCACATTTAGAATTATATATATTATTTCACACTTCCCCAAGAATCATGATTTTATATCATAACCACTCAAGCATTGAATTTGATTTGTACTTCTGCTTTTTAGAAATCATTTATAATGATAGTTGACCTAGGATTGAATGCATATTTATAGAATGTTAAGGTTATAAATGCTTCTGTGTTGTTAATATTGAATTTTATTTATAGTGTACCTTATTATTGCATATATTTAAAGAGCAAAATATATTAATGCCCTTATCTTAACTTGGTAATACATACCTAATGATTTAGGTATCATATGAACACTCATTATTAGACAATTGCTGTCAGAAATTTATAATAAAGTAAGTAATGATAAAAAGTTTTGTTGTAATTATTATTCAAAGGCTATCCAACATCAAATAAAAGAGATTTAAAATAAAAGGGCACTTTAAAAAATATATAAATGACTATTATAAATGAACCTATAATAAACTGTTCTGTTTATTTAATAAATCCATCTTTATTATTTGTTTATTGTTGTCTAATCTTACCAATTGATGCTTCTTCAGAATCTGGATTTTCCATGATAGTGATGATACATGTCTTTGTAGGTGTGTATGATTTAAGATTCTCACCAGTAAACTTTTATATGTCTGGTGAAGATATTCTTCACCATATGTCTGGTAGTGCACTTTGCAGAATGGTGTTTCTCTATTAGAATATATATTTTGCTGCTGAAAAATAATGCTTTGCTGCCGATAAATAAATAAGATACAAATAAAGTCACATCAAAATATTTATCGCATCTATATGCAGTAGTAATATATTTATAGTAGTTCAAAATATTCATTTTTATTACAGTTTGATAGAATTATAAATGCAGAGTTGTTGGCAATAATCGGTGGATTGCAGCAATGCCATGACTCCTAATAAAACAACACTTTCAATCATGTTGGCTTGTCTCATAAAATGTGTGATACTATTTGCCATTAACAGTTTTCCTCTTAGATTAAGCATCCTGATTCTAGCACCTAGTGGACTTGGTTTCTAGACTGTAAATTATTATGAATATGGCACAATAACCTTGGCTTAAGACCTTGATTTTATAGCCAGTATCTCTCTCACTTCACTGTCAATAATCAGATTTATTGATCTAGTTATGGGATTGGTCTGTATATTCTGTTAACTACATGTTACGTTATTGTTGATTTATTGTTCAGCTGTATTACATACTGAATCTAATTTAAAGTTATTTATAGTTTGGACAAGTCTATTATTGAAAGTAGGTTTAAGATGAGTTCACAATATTCTCTTTCCTTGACTAAAGTTAGTTTTACAGTACTTAAATTTTTGAAATAGACTGGTAGATATCTGGATTATTTTCTTGTTTCATTTTCCTATCTGACTTTATCAATCTGATTTCTACAGATTTTACAATTGGTGTTGTGTTTTCTTCATCAGTATCTGATTTGGTAGAGTCTTCATTGTTACATGATATGTTATAACCATGCCTCAACTGATCTCTCTGTTTATAATGTTGCCCATTTAGATCTTGGGCAACTCCTGTATGCAGGCTCTTTATATAACTGTTATCAGAACCCATTTTGCAGTTGTTGCATTCAACAGAAGGCGTAATACACTGGAATCTACTTGCATTTTATCCCCATCCCCCACCACTCTCGACCATAACCGAGAGGTTTATTCTAAAAGTACTGTTAAGTAGCTGTTCTCTTGCATTTTGCCACAACTGTGGTAGGCCTAATATGCTGTGCCATGCTCAGTCTAGCTAGGTTAATGGTTCAACTGCTTGATGTAGCTTTCATTTGAATCAATTTCATAGCTGACATCAATTTTACATCTGATCATTGCTCTCATAATGAAATGATAGGCTCAACACCTTGGTCTCTATTTTTGTTGGCACAAAAAATTGTTTGATAGAACCTTATTCATTTTTAACTATAGTTTTAAATAAACATCATTAGTAGCAGAAGTACAATAATAGATTCTACAGAGTGAAGTGATATTCTTTAACCACCTCTAGTTACTTGGAATAACAATAACAACTATCAATAATGTCTTGCCCCAAAATTGGCCAACATAATCATCAGAAACAGGTTACTGACTAGTATTACTTGTTGCTAACAGGTATGATTTAGTTTATTTTACACCTTTAATATTTGTGGACATAGATTCAAGATTAGTATTGAAGATGGACCAGCCTTTTCATTCTCAAAATTTCAGGGTAATTATTAAAAAATTTGTAAGTATTTGAGAATAGCCATTTACAAAATTCACACTGATTCCTAGCTGTGCAAACATTTTCAATTGAGAGTTTCACCCAATGTATTCAGTAGACTGGATGCAGCATTTTTGTTTTTTATTTGGCCATTTCAGACAAATTCATTAAATTAATTTTTGGAATCAAGATTACTAATTGTCCTTTTTGTCTGTTTATCAATGTATTTATTTCTAAATCCATATTTTTATAGATTGATTATTTGATTCGATTCTTCTGAGATTTTCAGATAATTAACCCAAAGCATCTTCATGAGGAATTTTTTTTGCCATTAATATGTGGTTTATAATTGAGACTCTAAGCTTGCATGGGAAGTATACTGGGGAATATCTTTATCTGGTGCATAGATTCCTATCAGTCATATTTAGTTACTTTGCAATATAAATGAACTATATAAATACTGATTGAATTTTTTTATAATAGTGATCAGGGCTAGGGCTTTTTTTTATCTAGCTATGTTTAATTTTTTCCAGTTTTAATTAAACATTTGAAAAAAATACAATTGGAGATTAGGTTTCACCTTTATTTTTACAATATTGCACTGATTTATACAGGTGACAAATGTCATCAACTTCTCCAAGTCCTATTGTGCCAACACTATTGAATCTGATGTCATGTTTTTGAATTGTGTAAAAGCTCTGTCATATTTAACTTTCTGCTACTAGTCTGTTTTTTGTCCAACAGTTTGTACATGTTCAGTAGTCTTTGTTTAATAAAACAAACTTTTATTGTGGTTAAAGGATCTAAAAATTATCGAAGCTCCTTTTTGTTCTTAGGGATTTTTACCTTTTTAATTTCTCTAATTTTTTGTTTTGTTAAATGTCTTTTGCATCTATTTAATATTTGACAAATTCAACAATTTGAAATAGAAGTTCTTCAGTATCATTAGTACATTTTTCTAGGTTGTTTTTTTTTATCCCTTGGTATTGAATTTATTCAATAGTTTATTAGTAGATGTCTATAGTTGTTCTGGTGTCTTACCACAACAGAATGTCATCAAAATACAGTAATACCGAGGTATTTCTGCAACAAGTTGATCAATTACAAATTGAAATATTTCCGGAACAACTGACAGTATTTCATTGATTTACACAGGCGAATAGTGTTATCAACTTTTTCAGGTCATATTGTGGTAATACTATTGAATCTGATAACAGGTTTTTGAATTTTTTAAAATCTCTTTGTTTGACTTCCTGCTGCCAGTCTACTATATTATTCAAGCTTGTACATGTTCAGAGGTCTTTGTTTAATAAAACAAACTTTCATAATTAAAGGGTTGTTCTTAGGGATTTTTGCCTCTTAATGTCTTTCTTTTGTTAATGTCTTTTGCATCTATTTTATATTTAAGAAATTCAAAAACTTGAAATAGAAGTTCTTCAGCATCATTTATTTATTTTTCTAGGTTTATTTAATGTCTCTGCTTTGAATTTATTCAATAGTTTTTTAAATTTATTTTTATAGTTATTCTGATGTCTTAGCTACTACAGAATATCATAATACTAGGATATTTCTACAACAAGTTGATCGATTACAAATTAAAATATTTCTGGTATAAACTGAGATTTACAAAAGGTGGACAGCTTATTTTAAATAAATTTCATGGGTAATAAATACCCCTGCGGACTGGTTATTAACTGGTAGCTGCAAGTCAACATGCATAAGGTGGTAATTGTTATTTACTGATAGTGATTTGTTGCTCTAGCACTGATAATTTTCAAAAATTCTTACATCATTATTGCTATTTATGATGGGTAGAATTGGGTAAACCATTCTGATAAGATTAGTAGTTTAATTACTGTTTTATTTAGTCACTTATTCAGCTGAGCTATCACCTTTCATTTAAAGGTAAATGGCAAAAGTTTACAAACACCATTTGTTTAGTTTTATATTTTTATGTAAATGTATGTTAACTGGCTATCCTAAGTATAGATGCAGTTCATCATTAAACCAGATTAAATAAGTCTTTTTTATTTTATTTCTTTTTATTTGTGACCTGATTTTTAAGTTTTTTAAAAAAAAAAATTATTATGTTTGTGACCTGATTTGTTTTAATCACTGGATAACCTAAATGATTGGGCCAATCACAACCTAACACATGGCTGTGCTCTCCTGCAAATTCGACAAGAGGCAAATATATATATTGTAACCATATATTTTAGCATAAAATATAATAATTGTTGTAACTAGTATGAAAAATTTCTCTGTCTTCTTTGGTGATTTGATTGGCTTGATTTTCGCTTTGAACAGATTACTCTCTTATATTATTTTAATAAATTTAAATTTGCTTCGTTCCATATGCTAATTCATATCATAATGTTTAACTTTTTAAAAATTTTGACAACACATTTAATTTGGTATAATAGTATTAAAATATAATATTTTATTTTTATTTGTTTAAAGTAATCTTAAAAATTATTTCTATTGAATTAACAAAAAACCATTTGTTCAATTAAAATAAATTATTAAAAATAAATACAGTAATTACGTATGCGTCTCAATGTAAAAAAAGAAAAGAGCGCGAATTTAAGAGAAGATCGTCTGTTAGTTTGCTTTTGGAGGGAGAGAAAGAAAAAAAAATGGTAAGAAGGCAAATGGTGTAAATTTGATAAGCTTATTTTAAAATAATTAACAAGTAAACGGATTACCACAAATTTTCTATAAACGTAAAAATAATATCGTGGTATTTAATTATAAGATGAATTGCTAAATTTAAAAGTCTGTTCAAGTCGGCTGGCCAAGTGGATCAAATCACCGGTAATAATTTCCCAATATTACATTTAAAATGTCGGAGCTTCCCAGTTTAAAAGAATTAATTGCAAGAATTTGGTATGTTTTAAAATGTTTATTGTTCTACAATTTGGAAAATTTAAATAAGTATTTTAATTACAGAAGTTTTATAAATATGAAAATTTGCTTTTTAAAAAAGAAGAAGTTTAAATTAAAGTAAAATGTTAAAGTTATCAATATAGTTTAATATTTCCGTTTCTAATTCTAATAAAAATATAGCATTGATTGATATTTAACTTTATAATGCCAGGAATATATTTGCTAGTTAATTTTGTTTGCCATTTGGATAATAAACAGTTTTCAAATAATTGATCAAAGCTATTTTCAAATTTTATCGTCAGTTTGTAATGATTAAATTAATTGCTGTAATTGTTATTCCTAGATTTAAGCGTGGATAAATAAATATTTAGCATGGATGTAATAAACTTGGAACATTTTTAATAGAGAAATGTAGAAATTAATAACTTTTGAAAAACATTTTCATTTAAGTTCTGCTTGTCATGTCTTGAAATTGTTTCATGTTTATGGAGCCACGTAAAATCGTTAATCTAATAGTGATTATAATAACTAACACAAATGGATAAAATTGCATGTATGGAATTCAACCATAATTATATTTATTACTTCGTACATTTATTGTTCGACACATCGTACATGGAATTCACGGATCATATTTGTCGTTATAAAATGCTCTACAATCTAATTTGTGACACACACACCTGCTAAAATTCATATATTGAACTTTAAAATGCTATACATTTAATTTATATCACACACACACCTCTTAGATTTTATGTATTTGATGAATAATTCATTACTTAAATTTTATCGTTATATGAACTTGCATGTGAAGTTCATAAGTTATATTTTATTAAGTTTAAATTAATAGGGGTTGAATAAAATATTTATTCAAGAGAATAGCGCTTGCGAAAAGGGCTTGAAAAGTACTAAATGAATTCATGAGATGTATCAATCTTTGTGCGGTATTTTGTGAGTCTTTCCAGATTTATATTCCTATGCTAATATTACTTATACTGCATTACACATGTTTTATTTTAAGTAAGATAAGTTAGTACATTAGTTGTCCTGATTAGAGTAACATTTTATTATGCAAGAACCCACATTTGCTAAAGTGTTAGTGTATTCTGAATGATCAGAGTAGCTGAGGAGGATGATTTTGCACTTTAATGTGAAGTAAATAATAATGTTGTTTTTTAATGTTGAAAGGCATTAATCTGTGCTGGTGGTTAATCCGCAGATTATTTAATTGCCATTTTTTGTATTTTACATTCATTCCAGCGCTGGTGGTTAATCCGCGGAATTGTGTAATTATACGTATTACTTTATGATGGTGTATCAATCCACAAAGCGTTTAGTATTATTTAATTCCTATGTGTAGATGAACGCATCCACAGGAATATGTTTTACTTCATAGATATAAGTTGGGCAAAGTATTTTAGTTAATCTGCTAAATCATCTTCTTCCATTTGTAAGCATAATTCATAAGTTAGATCGTCAAATTGTAGCAGGACATTCTATTCAAGTTACTTCATAATAATTAACTGTTGGTTGATTATTATTTACCGGAGTGTAAGTTTACATTTTCATTTTATTTAATGATTACATTATAGCTAAATCCTACAGATATAATATTAGTTATTATATTATTATAATTTTACGGTATGGATTTATTGAATCTGAAAATGACGTTAAATACTTCATGAGTTGATGTTGAATTTAGTATAATTTGTTCAAGATTCATTATATCAAATTGAAATAAGGTATGATTAGGTTTTTAAAACCGTACCTATGATATGTTAGTGAAGAAAGTCGATGGAATTATAATTTATTTATTTTATTTATTTATTTATGTTTTTTAATTATAACATTGGAATTAATTATTTATTATTCATAAATTTGTGAATAAAAGTTGATTTATAATTAAACTTACTGTGCCGTTGCTATGTGTCATTCTTAAAATCAGAAATCATAAACCTTGGATAGGGCATACATGAAGTACATACTATTGTCAACATGATATAAAAGTTTAGTAATATTTTGAGAAAACATTTGGATGCTTTTCGTCTTTGGTAGTTTATGATGAGTAGGGTACAATAAAATCCCATTTATCTTTTCCATCATTTTGGCTTTGCGTAGTTGATCTAGTATGCAATACAAATTGATTATTAAACCTGTAAACAGATTTACCAAATAATGATATGATTGAATATATTTACTTAACATTTTAAATTGTCATTTGTCAGTATAAAAAGAGTCTCAGTGATATAGTAAACTATAAAAAGAACCCAAGTATTTATGTTTATTTATTGCAAAGCTTTACCTGGACTAGCATTTGTATTAGAAATCATATAGATGGTTTAAATTTCATAATCGTATGTAGTTTCACAAATTACGCCATCTTGTACATGGTCGGCCATCGGGTCTCATACAATAAAAATCGCAAATTAAGGTTTGTAACATAATAACATTGCACTTATAATTTGTTTACTGTATTTTATCATACTACTATGATAGGTCATCGCGGTACACCCTGGCTGCGATCAAATTGAATCATAAAAGTTTATGTTAGATCATGAGTTTGGTCTGTGATAAGTTGTTCCAGATGTTGGTTGTGGTCCTTGGTGCATAAAATAGATAGCATAATATGCTTTTGGATACAGCTCTTAATAGCTGACAATATGTAGTGGGAAGTGATCAGTGATCGAGGTATTATTCCCAGTGCACTGATGTTTTGGTGATATTATGTAGTTGACCACACTTTAAAAGGTTACAATATATATTATAGCCTTAACTCTTAATTTACATAGAATATAAATTTGGTTATCTTGGTAATCCTTAATCATTTTACTGCAGGTCAATCAATGATTATCTTTTTATTAATGAAAATCCAAGTATTTTTTGATATAATGAACACTGCAGATCAAATATCCAACTCAATTCATGCTTTCTAAGTCTTCCTACATTGTTTATATTGATTATAAAAGATTTATGCTTCAGGTGTTTTAGAATGAATGTCTCATTTTTTTTTTGTTCTATGTAATGCTGTTTATTGCATCTATAGCAAGCTTTTCCAGCATTAATTGCAGATGCTTTATTTTCGCGAAAAAAATTTTAATGTTATTTTAACATTTTTACTGCATTTTTAAAGGATATGTTCAAATAGATTTATATTTAATAAACTCATAATTGACATTCTTATCACTTATTTGCCAAAAATCAAATTTACTTCTAAAGCACATCATTTTCTCCATGATTTTTTTATAATTGCTTAATAATTGTTTATTATTATTTTTAAGATTTATCTCAACTTTTTTCTTCAAATTCTAATCATTCTGCACAGTCCAATCCAACTTAAATCTTTTCTAATTTTTTTTTTACTTCCAAATAAATAATCTTTTTCTTTTTTTAAAAATATACTGGAAGTTCTCTAATCATTATTGAATCTATAAAAAAAAACTTGCATGATAAACAAATTTGTGTGGGTGATATTCAATTTTCTTTAGAAATAATATTAATAATTTTCAATTGATACCATGGCATAATTAAATCATTTCTTTTAAGCTTTCATGTATAATACATTTAAGCAATATATGAGTTATTATTCTATTATTACAAATATTAATTTAAAAACATATAGATATAGATTAAGTAAGCATAATTTTTTTTGTGTGGAAAAATAATAATAAAAGAAATTTTGTTTACTTTCCTTCAATTTTTAACTAAAAAAAGAAGATAAAAACGTACATATTTTGCTTGTTTTTTTCATAATTTTGCTAATAGTAATTTTACTTTCAAATTTGAAAGCACAGAAAGTAGATCATATTTTTAATATAACTATGTTGTTGGGATTTTTTTTTTTATTAGAATTTTAAAAAACTGTTTATTGAAGATTTGGCAATATTAATGTTTTTCACGATTTTAACTTTTACATATTAAAAATGATTTCTATTTTTTATTATTGTATGCATTCTCAAAGAAAGTTATAAGATTTTTTAATATCTTATTTAAAACAGGAAAATTTAAAAAAAAATAAATAAAAAAATCATTCTCTTTGCTTTCAGTTGATTACCATATCTTTCTAAGTGTATTTCAAATAGTATAGTCCTGATTAGTATATTTCAAATGGCTGACAATAATTGCATTTCATTTATTTTTGATAACTTTTTTTTTTTTAAATTATAAATATTGAATTTTTTAAGTGTTGAAATTATTGATGATTTACTGTAACTAGTAAATTTGTTACAATAACTGATAATGCTTAAAATATTAATTATATTTTTCAATTACATTTTTTATTATTATTAACTTGTGCATTGTGAAAGAACTGCATTTTGAAAGTTTCTAATCCTTGAAGCTTTCATTTTTAAAACAATGAAAACTATTATTAATTTCCATAATTATGCAAATGTGAAGTATATGATTGTGCAAAATTGTATTTTTTAATGAAATATAATCAAAGAAGTTCTCATCAGTCAAGTTTCTGTGAGTTTTTTTTTTTTTTAAATTTAGATTATTATTAATTACTTAATTAAAATATTGTGTGGTTAGTTACTGTGATACAATTGCCCAGTTGTTGGGCAATAAATTATTTGATTATTTTTTTATTAAATTATCCAATTTAGTAATTTATTTGCTTAACAAATTTTATCCGATAGTTAGCTACCATAGATTTCTTTGTGTCTCACTGTTAATGAATTTTATATACATATTAGATCCTTCATCTATATTTGTATCAATATTTACACACACAAATATAGTTCAATTAACTAAAAATTGTTTTATTTGCTATAGTATTTCATATTATATATTTTTTAAATTAGGCTGATATGCAACGAGGTGTGCATGGTCGATTTCTTGATCAGTCAACTAGTGTACGAGAGGCAGCTGTAGAATTAGTGGGAAAATTTGTGCTGATCCGTCCAGAACTTACTCAGCAATATTATGATATGTTAATAGAAAGGATATTAGTAAGTTGATATTTATACATTATAAAAAGTATATTGTAACAGGGACCAGGTTTGAACCCTGTTCCAAAGTAAAGCATTCTTTAGCCATGCATATATATAGGGTCACTACATATATGGTTGATGTATATATTTGATTTTTTTTTTTCTAAAAAATTTAAGAGTTAAAACGGGCATGGGGGGGGGTGTACTCATTTGTATTAATGAAATATGTGTATGTATATGTTATTTTATAGTCAAACGTACAGAAAGAATCTTCTGGAAAAGCATGTAATATATGTTTTGTTTCTGTATCTAATTTTATTTTAGTTAGAATAAAAAGAAATAAATATGTAAATGAAAAAAGAAAGAGGAACTAAACAGATTTTTATCTATGGAATGCTTTTACTGTAGGTATTGTTTAAAGTTATTTTCCAAGGTGTCTAACGAAACTTTTTAAGATTAAAAAAAAAATGTGCTAAATGGTTTTCTTGATAAAAAGAAGAAAATAGGACAAAGGAATCTGGACCTCAGATTCCACAGGATTAGATAGAAAATACCTAATATTTTTGAGGAGAATAGAACTTTCTAGATAAAAAAAAGATATAAATAGCAAAATCAGAAGACTATTCTCCTTTTTATACTGTTATTTGTTTGTTGCCATATTTAAATAACTTTGAAGATTTTTAAATACTGATTTTTAAAGAAAAAAATATATATTTGCTGGCTAATCTGAACAAGCTGGTGTAAAGCTCTAAACGTGCTGAACTTTTTATCCTCCTGTTCCACGAAGAAACAGAAACTGCTACATGATTGTATAACCATCTCAAGTTAAAAGAATTCGTGTCTTTCCACCTGTATCTCTACCAGTATCCTGAATCATTATCATGCTATCGTAAATTTTAAAAAAAGATGAGATATTCTTGCTGAACAATTTCTATGGCCACAGTGTTTTCCGAATAAACTCACTTTCTTTATGAATCCAAACAAGCTTCCTTCCCCAGGCATCCAAAGTTAATATGTACGTTATTCTAACTTATATTAATGCGCATTCTCAATATTCTATCTAGAGACTGGAATTTCATTATCTTAAATCAAACTACCTATCTTAAAGATAAATTATTTAATATTTGTGATGTTTAGCCATTTTGTCTGTAGAAAAATATATATATACAATTACGTTCATTAAATATGTGAGCACTGTTATTATTCAATGTTTTGTATTTCATATATTATTTATTTAATTTAAAAATATGCACATGCTTTTAATTACAGTAGTTAATAATTTAATTAAGTTGATTCTTACTATCTTACTATCTTACCTATACACATTTCCATCGGTCTAAATACCACCTGCCCTGAGTGAGCTAGCCATTAGCCAGGCATTTATTAACAAGCAACGATTATTCTCCTCATCCCTTCCAGTATAATTCTTATCCAAGCATAAGATTGGCGCTTGTGATGAGAATAGATTGACGTTCATAAATATACTGGACTGGAAATAAATAATTATGTGACATTAAGGCCATCTGGTTTGATTAAGTGGTTTCGTTCATTGATAAGTCTTGTTAGTAATAAATATATGAATACCAAGAAAGGAATTTGTGGAAATGGCATTAGTCTAATCAAGCAAACAGTAATGAAAAAGGGGGAACACGTTACAATATACATATATATATATATCTGCATTTATGTATGTATAATGTATTCACGTATAGACATTTAGATACACATACATATATATATATCTTTAAAATTATAAATGAGTATTGATGTTGAATAGAAAATCTTATTGTAATATGATGAAGTATTTACCACTTGTGGGTAAAGTATAGTACTGCTATAACAACCAAGCCTGTGGTTTACTTTTACTTAATATTCTGTTAAATATTAAGTTATTATGCGAAATTTTGCAATATGGAGTTAATGTTATAAATAAAATGTCTTTTAGTATTTTAAATACAAATCACAACTTCCGTTTATAAAAAAAAAAAAAAAAAATGCTTATTTTGATTTAAAATGTAAAAAGTCTACAAATTATTATTTTTTTAACTATTAACTAAACTAATTATTATAAAAAGTATTTTACAAAAATTAGTTACTCGTTCCATATTGACTAACAACATTTTTTTTTCCCCTTTTCCAATTTGTGACTGGCATTCCAATCACTAATCAGTTAACAACATAGATCTTGCTACATGTTTTAAATTATGCCTGCATCTAGTTGTAAAATATTTTAATTCCTTCTTTTAGTTGTAAGACTATAGACTTATGGTAATATTGAATGGTTATCCACACAATCAAACAGTTGTTAATCTATCATTCAGGGATTATATCCAATGATAGTCCTTACAATATCTTTTCTGGCAATAATAACTTTTTTCTGTTATCTTTGATTTGAAGATTAGACTGCATATTCTAATATATGTATTAAAAAAAAAAAAATTAGTACAAATTATAGTATAAATGTTTGTAATTGAAGAGGAGTTTTATAGGTTTTTTTGTAGCTCAAATTTTGCATTTCTGAGGGTTAATATCTCCAAAGAGTTAAAAATGTTGTTGATGAATAATCAATTAATTTATTCTGTATTGATCCAAATTATAATATATAAATATGTTACAATCACATTTTTTCTTTATATACTTGATTTGTATTAATAATTTTATAGATAATCTTTCAATATTATCCTCAATTCAAGAAAAATTATATTTTCTATTTTATATAAACCAGAATCATGTACAACAAAATAAGTTCTACATATAACTATATGTACATTATTGATTTTATTTTTATCGCTTAGTGTTATTTTTTATCCAAATCCTTATTAACAATCTAATATTATCTTCCAGACGTTGACTTCTTATTCACAAATATTTCATTCATCTGTGAGACATCTATTAATCTTATAATGAAAAAGGTGCTGATTTAATAAAATAAAAAGAATGTGGACATTGATAATTTTGTGCCAGAGAACTTGATAATTTTGTGCCAGAGAACTTAGTATAGCAATTATTAAAATGGCATGGTCTTTTCTTAAGATTGGCAAAAATATTAGACTGTATACTACTGTATGGAAAAAAAAGAGATAGTCAACAAGGATGTATAAATATAAACCAAATAGATATAATTTTAGAAGAGTAGGGAGAATCTTAAAACAAAAAATAGATTAGAAAATGAAAGAAGCTGTAAACAAAACTGTTATTATGTATAGTATTGAAATGTTTTTTCTCCTATCATACTTACTCTTCAAATATGTTCTAAATATTAATGTCAAACAAAAAATTGAATATAAGAGAATAATAATATCAAACTTTTTTAACAGATAAGTATCTATAGTTGATAGCAAACAAGATTTAGTATAATGATAAGACAAGTGGACTCAAAAGTTAAAACAGACTGGATCAATTTTATAATTTCTTAGTTTGATTCTTTGAATGAAATTTTTGAGTTTCAATTTTTTACTTATCTATTTGATTTATCACTATACTTTACAAGCATACTTTTTTTAAATATATATATATGTTATATTACAACTTTTATTATTTCAACATTTTTATTATTTCATCAGTCAGATTTGATATATTGATTGAAAATAGATGCAAAAATAAAGTAGTTTTTATATATTTGTTAATTTTTTTTTTTTTTTTACTTTTTTTTTCAGTATATATGTTGCTTTACAATTTCTTTATTGTTTTTTGTAACAATTTGCATTGCAACTTTTACAAATTAAATAATCACTTTTAGTATCTATTTTAATTATTATTATTATTTTTTTTTTTTAGGATACTGGCATAAGTGTAAGAAAAAGAGTTATTAAAATCTTGAGAGATATATGTTTAGAACAGACAGAATTTGAAAAAATTACAGAAATATGTGTTAAAATGATACGGAGAGTAAATGACGAAGAAGGTATTAAGGTACATTTGATTATTTTTAAAAAAATTTTATTGCTTGTATATAAAACCACATTGAATTATGAGTGTCATTAATTAAAAAAGACAGAATCTGTTTTTAAAATGACAATCTTTATAATATGTAATTATTACATTAAATGTAATTTTGAGTTTTTTCACATGTGAAAGGAAGTAAGAGATTGATATTATATAAAATTCCAGTTATCTTTTTCAAAACAGTACTATCTAGTTCAGTGGACGCTGAAACCTTCTAGTGGGGCCATAATAGGTTAAGAAGCATTTGGGGGCATTCAGGTGGAATATCTTGTTCTCCATACGCCCTGACAATTACATGTCATCGGCTTTAATTTGCTCTCAAACCGCTAATTTTTATGTTATTTTGCAGATTTGACAATTATTTTATAAAAGAAAAATGTACAGTACGATGCTGACATCTTTAGAATTATTTTACAACTAAAAAATCAATAATATTTATAGTTATAACAATGGGATAAGACTTGCCTTTAAAAAGGCATTGATTGGTTGTTTCTCATTTCAACAAAATCGACAGTTCTTTGTTTCAATTTTCAAAATGAAAATATTTTTTTTAATGTATTTTTTTACATATTTATTATTATTTTCATAAAATATGTGCAAAAATATAATTATTTGAGAAGAATAGTTCAGATTTTAGTAAAAATTATTTACTTTTGCGCAGAAGTAAATTGAGAAAGAAATTGATGATGTAGACCGCATTTTGTAATAGGTTAAGAAAAATATGTTTTATGTTGTCCGCTATAGATTATTTTTTATTAATTATAAATGGAAATTTATTTTTGAAAAAACTTTTGTTTGCTTTAATAATCTGACAAATTATTAATTTGCTTTTTAGAAACTAAAATAAAATGAGTATAATTATAAAAAAGGCTAATATATTTTTACTGCTGATTCTGTAATTGACCAATCAAAAGTTTAGAACTTTAATTCATTTGGCCAATAGGTGGCTTCTTATAGTTATAGAAGAAATTAATTGCAAACAAGTCCAATGCATGAAAGTCGATTCAGGCTGGATTTCACATCTATAAATTCCAGTGGTTTAGGAATAAGTTTCAATAATTTTTGTGTGCTTTGCCAACAATCATCAGTTGCAAGTGTGATAGCTAAGTGGAGTCATACAAAGTGTCAAATCTTTTTTTTTATGAATATTATTGCAAACTTTAGTACTTCATTATGACTGAATCTAACAAGAAATGTTGACAGTATACTATTGAGTTATTACTTACATGCTTGATTTGCCAATTTTTTTTCCAATGAAGCAGTGAAGCCTTCCAGGCTACAAGAGCATTTGACTAAAATGCATGCTGACAAAAAGGATAAAGATTTGTCATATTTTCAAGTACTAGAAGAAAAATATTTTAAATATTTAACGATAACAAAACTTTTTACGGTGTCCACTAAACAAGATAATGATAGATTACAAGCTTCTTATAATATTTCATTATTAATTACAAAAGTGGAAAAACCATACTCAGTTGGTGAGGAATCAATCTTGCCAGCAGTAAAAGAATTAATAAACACTATCAGTATCAGATATCATCAGGCAAATTCCTTTGAGTAATAATTCAATGCAAAGAACAATCTACGAAATGGCTGAAAATATTGAAAAATCATTGTGTGATTATTTGAAGACATGCCAATTTTCCATTTAACTCAATGAATCAACTCTCCCAAATAATGAAGCACTACTCTTACCATTACGATTCACAAAAGAAGAAAAAGTTTGTCAAGAATTACTTTTGCTAAAAATTTGGAAGCAGATACGTAATCTATATTTAATACTAATAAGTTTTTTCAAGAGAAAGATTTTATTTTGTCTGCTGCTACTGATCATACTCTAGCAATTACAGGGGGCCACAAGGATTTCATAGCACACTTGAAACATGCACTACCAAATGTAGTCACTATACATTGTGTTCTTCATCGCCGATATTTGGTTGTGAAGAATTTAAATGAATGCCTGCATATGTCGCTCTATTATATTATTATAGCAGTCAACAAAATTAGAAGCAATTCATTGAGTGACAGATTGTTTATCCAACTTTAGTGAAAATTGATGATTTCAATCATATGCTGTTTCACACACAAGTTCACTGGCTTTCAAAAAGTACTTGACAGAATTGATTTGACTATTTTTTGATTCAATACTAGAGTTCCTAGAAAACACTGATAACAGTTTGCGGGCCAACCTGATTGCATCCAAAAATGACATCGCTTATTTGACAGACCTCTAGAAAATATTTAATGAGGTCAATCTACAATTACAAGGTGATGAATTGAATTTAATTAAAACAAAAAACATTATTGCTGCTTTCATGGGAAAACTTATTGTGTTTATGCGGAATTTATCAGCAGTGTCTCTTAAAAACGAAGGTTTACTTACATACTGCCAACATTTATGAGCGATTCAAAGATGTTCTAAACATGAATATTCCAAATTGAATTCTACATCCTTTCACACATGTAAACACAGCAAGATCATCAAATTTAGAAGTGGAATTCGTAGAACTCACAACAAATGAAGAACTAAAAATAAAATCCAAAAATGGATACCAAGGGTTCTGGCTTCAGAAATCAATACTGACACTGTATCCTGGATTATGGGAAACAGTGCAGAAATTTCTAACTGCATTTCCATTTTCTTATTTGGCTGAGCGTGGGTTTAGTGCTGTAGTGAATTTACTATCTAAGAAAAGGAACCAATTGCATATAACAGAGCTTGGTGATTTATGACTGTTTTTAACTAAAGCTGAACTCTATATTAACAAACTTTTAAAAATGCATCAGACTCATCCGTCACATTAATTTTTTTTTTTGTATTTTTACTTTGTAAGTTTGAAATAAACAATTTTCTAAAACATTTAATGGTGTTTTAATTATTACAATAAGATCCTTCCTAATGGAATACAATCTCCTAATATGTATTCTGAATTTTCATATTTACACCATTGAATGAAGCTGTGCTTAATATTATTCGAGCATACACTTTACAATCTTGATAAATGGGCTATGTTTCATCAAAATTGGCCACTAGTTTTTCAATAATTTAATGGTATAAGCAGTAATATGTCATTAGGTGCTATTTACATCGAAAATATCAAACAGATGGAGGGGGTTACAAAATTTATGTCTTGCAAAGTGGGAGGTGGCCCGAAAAAATTTGGGAACTATGATCTAGCTTATAAAAAGATATGTTTTTGTGTCACTTTATTATTGTTTTAAAATAAAAAAAGTTCAAAATATTTTTTTATCAATTGAAAACATAGCCTTCATCAAATTTTTTTTTTTTTAAAAAAAAGTAAGGTTTCAGCTATTAAAAAAAAAAAACTGAAGATAAGTTTATTGTGATTAACTTTTACAGATTAGAACAATATAGCAGTTATAATAACAAGATAAACTTTCAGATAATAACTTTTATATGAAAATAAATTCGGACATTATCATATATTTAAAGAAAATATTAAGTTTTTCATTAATGCATTTTCAGTTGCAAGAAATATTAAAAAGAAATCATTTTTAGAGAAAAATCTTATTAGGATCTTAAGTTTTACAGATGTTCTAAAGAGCACAATTCTGATATTCTTTTAAATCTATTTGTTAGTACATATGATCTTTCATGCAAGTTTTGGCATTCTTTTTAAAGCTCTCATCAGTGAATAAAATTTATATTAAAAATTCACCTGATTTTATTTTTATTAATAAAAGTCTTAAAAAATTAAATAAAACAACTTTTTAATTAACTTTGAAATTGTTTTTCTTTGCAGTAGTATATTAATTTATTTAATTTCTCTGACTTTTTTCTTTAGCTAGAAAACCATTGTACATATAATACTTAATCTGCTTTGCTGTCCTGACATGTATTGTTGAGTGACTGGCAAATAGTAATAACTAACCCAAATTAAAACGCACACACAACCAAATTGAACAATTTAGTTTAAGACAATTTAATATTGTATGGCACAGTAATTAATATACATGCAAAAAAAGACAAATATAAACTATACATTAATATACATACATATGCCCTTTGTATTGCAGCTCTATAAAGTTCAACAATTAGGAAAGGTATACTTTACCTCTTCTAAAGTCTTGCTCTTAAACCCTGGACAAGCCCTTGCGGCATTGAGAAAATAATAAGATTGGAGTGATCTGCTTAGTATCTACAGGTGTCGAGATCCTGAAATTGATGGCTACCGATGATGATCTTCTGCTTCAGGAGTGCAATGAGAAATGAAGTCCAAAAAGAAAAAGAGAGCAAACTGTTTATTTCTCTCTAGTTATTATACCTCTTCTTTTTTTTTTCCTTTCTTTTTCTGGATTAACTATTTTTACTGTGAAATCTGGGTTGGAGGTATTTTTTTACTTTGTGATTTTAATTAGTTTTTGCCTAAACCAATTAAACTTTGTTATCAGTTTTCCTTTACTTCACTTAATATAATAGATTTGTTATAGTTTTATCTACTGGAAAATCACTTAAATTTATACAGCGAAATTTATTTCCCAATAAATTTAATTTTTTTTCCCATTTCATCTCAAGGAATTTTTTTCTTATGTAAGCTAATTTATTTCTAAAATTTGATTAATTAAAAATATTTCTATCTATAGGAATTTATTTTCTATACAAGCCATAGGAATTTATTTTCTATACAAGCTAAATTTATTTCTAAATCAGTTTAATTATAGGGGATTTGAACCCAGACTTCCAAGCTCTCTTCTGCTATTCAATCTATTTCATTGACCACACGTGGGTGAAAAAGATAAATGGTCTCCAATATATGTATTTCATTCTGAACCAGCATTCATCAGTTGATCCAGATTGTCATCTTCCACATACATATATATATATGATCAATGCTCAATTTATATTAAGATAGCAAATCTTCAAACTTTAATGGACAGGCTTCAATCTACTCCAACTCTTCAGCCATCCATACCATTGAATTAGTTTAATTGAAGACATTTTTATGTATAGGAATTTATTTGGTCGTGTACAATTTTAATAAATTTAACTGTAACTGACTATTTTACACTTCTCCTTTTACTCCAGGAAAATTACTTGCTATATGCGCATTCTTGGAATATAATTGACCTCCGGATTTGTCGTCATAGCCTGGATAATGTATTTTTTTTCTTCAGATTGTACTATAAATAGTTTTGGAGTTATTTTCTTTAGTATCCCAGATTCCAGTTCAATTTCAATAATTTCCGATTGCAGATTTGTTTGTCTTTAACCAATGCTTCGTAAGGTGGACAGCTATTTTTTGTTTTTTCCTGAGTTTTATATTTTGATATTGGAACTGAAAACTATATTTTATCAGCTTGAGAGCGGACATAATTCACGGCTCCTGTATTTAGTCCGAAATTAGTATTTGTTTGGAGAGTCACAGTGATTATCCCCTCTAACTATTTTTTCCTCATCAAGTTTCATATCCAAACTCTATTGCCTTTTTTATATACGTTTTCATCTCTGTCACTTTGCCTTTGTTCTACAGTATTTGGCTGTAACAGTGATGCCTTAATACATAATTTTCTGTGCCAATCATTGACTCTGTCAGTGATTTGCCTGTAGTTGTCAATGGAGTAGAGTGTTGATGAAACATGGCATCATATAATGCTTATGGCATGTTTACATTATTTGTTTTCTAAGGACCTTTTTAATCTGTTGAACAGCCGTTTCTGCCAGGCCATTCGACTTTAGGTGATAAGGGGGGTGTGCATGTGTGTTTTATGCCACTACCGGAGAAATTTTCTATTTCTCGCACATGAATCCGGCACCGTTGTCGGACACAATTGTTTTGGATAATCCATGACCTGAATAAACAGCGTTTAAGTTTTTAATAGTTTCCATAGCACTTGTAACATTCATTGTGTGAGACTCCACCCATTTTAACTATGTTTCTACTAGTATAAGCAGTAGTATCCTATTAATTAGTTCCACGTGGTCTATGTAAAATCTTTTCCAGGCTTTAGTTGTTATAGGCTCTGGATTATATTAGTTGTTTTTCATGTTATCTGAGGTTATTTTTGGCCACCAGATAAAGTGATAGAAAACATGAAAGCATATAGTAATGGGAATATTAGGTTTTCAGAAAATGAACTGAATGAGGTAGAGAAGAAATTGAAAAGTGGAACGGCAAGAGGTTTAGATGGATGGACAGCAGAGATGGTAATGAATTTAGGATATAGGGCGAAAGTAAAGTTATTATCTTGTTTTAATAAGATGGCACAGAATAGAGTTTTCCCAAGTAGTTGGAGTAATACAAGAGTACGATTATTATTTAAAGCAGTGTTTCCCAACCTGTGGTACGCGAGTTGCTGGTTGGTGGTACACGAAAAGTAATCAATAATGGCGGGCGTAAAAAATAAAAAAAATTAATTATCATAGAAATATCTTAGAAATGTTTTTTCCTATAATTCATAAAAATTATTTTAATTAATAATATTATACAGTAAAGTTGTTAATATGCACAGTCGATAACTATCTTTAATGTTAATGATAAAATTGAAAGTATTATTAAGAAATTAGATTTTTGGTAACAGTGTATCGAAAACTATCAACCGGAAGTATTTGAAACTCTACATATTTTTTTGTTTGAAAATAAGGTTAGTCTGTCTCAAGATACACGAGAAAATATAATAGCGCATTTAACAGGATTAAAATTGTCTTTCATGGAATATTTTCCAAAACCCGAAAACACAAATGATAATTGGATTTCAAACCTCTTCTGTGGAGAAAATTTAGAAAAAGCTACATCATTATCAATAAAGGATAAAGAAAATTTAATAGAATTATAATGTGACAGAACTTTACAAGTAGAATTCAAACGACCCAATCTAATTAATTTTTGGTTAAACATTAAAGAATATGAACAACTTTCTGAGAAAGCTCTTAAATTTTATTACCGTTTACTAGTACGAAATTGGTAGAAAGAGCTTTTTAAAAAATAAGTATCGAAACAGATTGAACGCATCTTTTGAATCAAATTTCAAAAAAATATGTTCTTCGAAACAAGCACAAGGATCTCATTAAATTTATTTTATAAAAATATTTGATTATGATAAGAAAATATATTAATTGGTTTTTTATAATTTTGTGTTTTTATTAAAACCATTTATTAGTAAATGAAATATGACAAAATAGTAGATAAATATGAAACTTTGAACAAATACATCATCATCATCAACCATTATCAATCCACTGCAGGATGAAGGTCTCTCCAAGTTTAATCCATCTTCTCCGATCTTTAGCTTCTCTTCTCCACAACACCCCTGCACATTTTCTTATTTCATCCATCCATCTCACATGTGGTCTCTTTCTGGGTCTTTTACAATCTCTTGGAATCCAGTTTAAAATTTCAATTGTCCATCTATTATCATCTCTTCTAGCAATATGTCCAGCCCAACTCCATTTCAATCTTTTAATATTTTCAATAAGGTCAGTAACACCTGTTTGTTGTCTTACCCATACATTGCGTTTTCGATCTCTTCTTGTTACTCCCAACATACATCTCTCCATACTCCTTTGAGTGGTCTGAAGTCTCTGTATTGCTCTTCTATTAAGTGTCCAAGTCTCAGATCCATAAGTAAGAACTGGTAAAACACATTTGTTAAAAACCATCCTTTTCAAACACATAGGCATATTTCCTTTTAGTATCAAGTTATTTCTATCAAAAGCACTCCAACCAAGTTTAATTCTATGATTAATTTCCTTCATTATGTTTCCATCTGTATTAATAATCTGACCAAGGTATTTGTAACTGTTAACTTCTTCTAATTCTTCATAATCAATCTTTATTTTCATATTTTGAGCAAATCGATTAAACATTACTTTAGTCTTTTTAACATTTATCTTTAGTCCTACTTTTCTACTTTCATCTGCTAACTCCTGCAGCATTTCCTGCAGCTCTGAAGCATTATTTGCAAAAACAACTACATCATCTGCGAAATCTAAATGACTTAAATACTCTCCATTTACTTTCACTCCTTTAGTTTCCCATTTTAATCCACAAAATACTTCTTGCAGCACTACTGTAAAGAGTTTTGGAGATATGGAGTCACCTTGTTTTACACCTTTCTCAATGTTGATTTTTCCAGTATCATTATGTAATTTAATTGTTGCTGTTGCATTTTTATAAATATTCTTTAAAATATGACAATATCCTGGATCTATACCTTGATGATCCAATGCTTTAATCACTGAAGAAATGTGTATAGAATCGAATGCCTTTTCATAATCTACAAATCCAAAACATAATGACAACTCATATTCGTTTGTCCTTTCTATGACTTCTCTCAATACCTGGATATGATCTATTGTACTAAAACCACTTTTAAATCCAGCTTGTTCTCTTGGTTGGTGGAAATCCAAAGTTCTCTGTAGACGAGTTATAATTATCTTGGTAAAATTTTTATATAAAACTGATAAAAGGCTGATAGGTCTGTAATTTCTAATATCTTCTTTATCACCTTTTTTAAATATTAATATTATTACTGCAATCCGGTACATCTTTAAACAAATATATACATATATATATATGTTACAGTGAGTTTATAATCCGGCATGACGTTTAGGTGTGTTTCAATGTAATTTGTCTCATTATGTGATGTGATATAACTTTTTCAATCCCCCCGTTCACCAACTCAATACCCACTCGTCTGTGAAGTTAAACCTGTTTAATAAGTCAAATTAAGATTTTAAGCAAAAATTGCAATCACAAACAGTTATATACACACGAAAGAACTAAGGAAAGTATTGAGAGTTTGCGTAATTTTTCGGAATATTTTTAAACAGAATATGGGCAATTTATTAATTTATTACTTAAATTCGTATGTGGGAATATAATCCACCTATATTGAATATAATATATAGATAGTGGTGATTAAAATATTTATTAAATTTTAAGTTTCATTTTATTATAAACAATTTAATGTAAAAAAATTGAAAGGGTGATTGATTGCAAATGGTGACAAGTTTCTTTTTAAAAAGAAAAAAGATTTTTTCTAAAAATAAAAGTATTTTCGGAGAATTAAAAGTTTAGAAAGTTTTTGTGTAAACAATTGTATCAGTATATACACCTGTTAGTTTCTAAAAAGAAAAGAATTTTAAAATAATCTAGCTAATTGATTCTAAATTATTTTGGAGACCTCTAATTAAAAATATGTTTACAGAGGGATTTTAAATAAATTATAAAATCAGAACAAAATTCTGACTAATTAAAAATAAAATCTAATATCGGATTAAATGATTAAAATTCGATTTAATTAAAAGTTGATAATCAGAGAAAAGTTATAACACCTAAAAGGAATGTCAGATGTTTGAAGTCAACATTAATTTCATAAGCAAATTAAAAATTTTGTAATCTTGATGGAGATGAAATTCCAAGGTGTGTGGGCTGATAAGGATCATTTAAAAGGCCATTAAAGTGGAGGAGCCATCTAGATCTTTACTTTTGAAACCTTGACAGTTGAATGCTACATCTGTGAAGTTTTGCTCTTTGATCATCGTTAGCTTTGGAATCAGCGTGTATCCTGAACCAAAAGAAGTGAAATTTTGACATCCAGTTAAGACAATAATTTTTATATCTGTGAGAGAAAATGTCGGAAAACAGAGTGAGTAGAGTAAGGATTTAAAAACCTCACAGTATGATAACATTCTAACGTGGGAAGAAGATGATGAAGGAAAAATTAATTCCAGCTCAAGTAAAAAAGGTTGATAAAGGAATTAAATGAATATATATTTAATTCAAATGTTATATTTTAATATTCAGGGAGGGGGAGATTTAGGGTTAATTAAAGTATTTTCTAATTGTTAAATATTTGTTGATTAAAGCGTTTGATTTAATTTAATGATCAGGTCATCACTAGAGATTGTTATATAAAATGGGTTTTTATTAATTAAAGATGATTAAAGTCATCATTTTTCGGAATGTGAATTTGTTCACAGGTTGTTCGTGATATTACTGTTCGTTAAATTATAGGAAGAAATTCTCACTTGTCGTTTATTTGGAACAAAAGGTTTGAGGTAACCCAACCTGGTTTTCGTGTTCTATGGATCTTCGATAGGGATCAAAGATTGTAATAAAGTCTGTATTTTCTCAAATCACAACAACATTATTTTCATATTTATTTATAATATAATGTCAGTATTTTCTCAGTTCAGGTAAATTATGTCGAAATCATGATGATGATTTTATTAAAGTCAACAAATTCATATTTATTTATAATTAAATAAGTTTTCTATTAAATATTAAAGTTATCTAAACGATTTTCTTTGTGAATTGATTTGGAATGTGAAAATAAATCTAATTTTTAGAATCAGAATAATAATTTCAGTCATAGAAATACTTTATCTACTTTATTTTTTGTGGGGATAGATATATTTATCATATAATATTGGTAATAGTATTGGATATAATAAGGATGATCTTGTTGTAAATATAAATTCGTTAAAGACTAGAGTAATCTATATAATCACAATCTAAAAGTTGAAAAAATTATAATTATTATTAAACATTTTATTAAAATTTGGTTTTTTTAATTCTTTCTTATTCAAATTATTTTAATATTAATTATGTCTGTATTGAACAACTATATATATATATATGAGTTGATTATAAAGATTGTTATTATTTATTATATATTAGAGGTAGATCAGGGTATTATCATCATCATCGTTGAGCTAGTTTTGATATCATGTATATATATTCATCCATTGATTGGATCTGAGCTCGTGAGTTGGGTTTGAATCAGTTTGAATGAGTTTGAATCCGAGTTTGAGTTTGGGTTTGTTGATGTGTTGGTTTTGATAATGGTTATGGTTTGGACTTGGGAGATGAAGTCCTAGTCTGGTCAGCTTGTTTTTTGTGGATTTGAATTGTTGGAAAAAACAATACATACATGGTCACCCTATAATATTCATAAAGCAAATAAAATAACACACTCACAATAACAAATTTCACGAAATACAATCATTTTTACGAAGTAGTACAATTTAGCGTGATGTACTACCAAGTGGTACGCGAGCCAAAAAAGGTTGGGAAACGCTGATTTAAAGGAAAGGGTAAGGATCATAGAAAGTTAAATAATTATAGACCGATAGTGGTAACATCAGTTTTATATAAAGTTTTCTCATATATGGTGGATAGAAGAGTTGTAAAATGGATGGAAGGGAATAATGTAGTGGGGGAAATGCAATGAGGTTTTAGATTAGATAGGCGTATAGGAGATAGTTTATTTGTAGTTACACAACTTATGGATATATAGAGAAGGCATATGATAGAGTAATAGATTATAGATAATATGAAAATAATTATTATATATATCAATTAGGGAATATAGAATCAATTAAAGTTAAAAATGGGGTGGGACTAAGGCAAGGATGCCCTATGTCACCTATTTTGTTTGTGTTGTTTTTGAGGGAAATAGAAAGAGCAATAGAAAGATTAGAAAGAGGGATAGAGATATCGTTAATAGGTAGTAAGGGAGTATATATTTTGTCAGGTCTTTTTTTTTTTGCTGATGATATATTTTTGTGTGCAGAAAGAAGAAAAGATATGGAAGTTATGCTGAGGACATGTGCAAGGGTGGGTAAAGAGATGGGGATAAAATTTAGTGAAGAAAAATCAAATATAATGATGGTTAATACTGGGGAAAGAGAAGATGTAGAATTTTTATTGGGAGATGTTAAGTGTGGTGAATAGATATAGTTATTTGGGAATTATAATCAGAAAAATTATTTGGATGAATGGGAGAAAAAATTGATAAATGAAGCAAAGAAAAGAAAGGGATTCATAAAGAAATTAACAGTGTTTTCATATAATAAATATGATAGCTAGAATTATATGGAAAGGAGTTGTAGTAGCAGGGTTAACATATGGTAATGATGCATTATATGTTAGTAATGAGGTATTAAATTACTTAAAAAAAGTTCAAAGGGAAGTAGGAAGACATGCATTGGATGCAGATGTATGGACAGCAAGGGAGGCAATTCAAGGAGAAATGGGATGGTCACGTTTTCATATGAGAGATGCAAAAAGTAAAATAAAAATGTTTGGTAGATTGCAATTTATGGATAATAAAAGAATAGCCAAAATAGTATTTAATTGGGTTATGAGTAAAGGGCAGGCATCAAGATGGGTGAGAAAGGTAATATGGTATGCAAAAGATTTGGATAAAGAATTTATATCTGTATATTTGTACAAAAGATGGGATGATTGTGTTAGGAGGATTGTTGAGTGTTATAGTGGTAAGGAATGGGATAAAAGAATAGATTTATTAATAAAGAATAGGGAGTTAGAGAGATGGAGAACTAGTATGGAGAGTAAAAAGAGTTTAAATATATATAGAAATAAACAGAATATTAGGTGTGAGTTAATATATGATAATAATAAGAAAGTAGTTTATTGTTTAAGACTCGAACAGGATCTTTAGCAACAAGAGAATATATATGTAAATGGAAAAATATGAGTGATTTTGTTTATAAATTATGTAAGGAAGGAATAGAAAATATTAGGCATTTGTTAATTGAATGTAAATGCTTGAAAACAGAAAGGGCACATATAATGAAGTTATCGAAAAATAAATATGAAAAAAGTGATTATACAGAAAGTAGATTATTGGTTTTTATACTGGGATTGGAAAAAGATAAGGGTGATTTAGATATAAAGGCTATAGAGTTGATTATGTTGTGGAAATGGAATGGAGCAGAATAAGGGAAAACTTCGACTAGGGAATGTAAAATTAAATAGCTAACAAGTTTCTCTTGGTATAATTGTTGAGAGATTCTTGACTTTGTTTAAGAAGCTATAGTACACTCCAGGATGACCTTCATGTAATAACTTTAAAACTTTCCGTTTAACTTCTGTTGGTATAACTATCTGATTGCCCATTAGAAGTGATAATTTGTTGCGGTTTTTCCAGAAACTTGGCACAACATACTGATATTTCAAAACAGACCAGCCCATATTTAATCCATTCCATAAGCAGCTGATAGTTTTCATTGGCTCTTGTCCATCTTGGTACTCTTTTAATATTTAGTTTTTCTGATTGCAGAATGTTTATATTGTAGTTAATTTCTGTCTCTTTACTGCTTGATTCGTCTTTATCTGGGATCCAAGACAATGCATTGACATGCGCGAGGCTTTGCCCTTCTTATAAGACAATTGCAATGCATCACGTGTGGACTTAAATACTTAAGAGACAACTTATCATGACCGAGAATTATGAGTAGTGGCTTGTGATCTATTATTTGAAAAGATCTGTGAAAAGTGTATTGATGAAACTTTTTAAATTCAAATGTGATAGCCAAAGCTTCTTTATCGATCTGATTATAAATTCTCTCAACCTTTGAGAGAATCTGCGTCACGTAGACTTTGGTGTATTCACAATTATAACATGGATGAGAAAGAACCGTTCCCAAACCATTCTGAAGCATTTGTAGTTAATCATACTTTTAGATTAGTATTAAAATGAACTAGAATTTTGTCAGATGATAATAAAATTTTGGTTTGGATAAATGCTTCGTCATAGCAATGATTTGGCTACTTTTGCTTTATTCCCTAAGAAAGGCTCAAAAAAGTTTATCCAACCTAAAAATGCCTATAATTTTTTTATATTTGCAGGTTTGGATGCAAATTATATGACCCAGAAATACTAATTCTTTTATATACCTTACACTTTTTTTGGGCATTTAATTTATTTCTAATCTATTTAATTTTTCACGTACTCTGAACAATCTTTGACAAAGCATTTCTACTGAACATACTGTAATGAATTTGTCATCAAAATAGGGTATAACTTCTTCTAGACCTCATAGCAATGCATTAATCTTTGCTTAGAATATATTTTGCACTGTTGAGATGCCAAACAGTAGGCAATTGCATTTATATAATGTCCATCAGGGTTGTTAAAGTTAAAATTTCCACTGATTTATCTATCACTGTATCTGATGAAATGTGGAACTCAAATCAAACTTTGTAAAATGTGAGGCATTTTACAGACTGGCTAATACTTTCCTTACATTTGGTACAGAATATGTCCCCTTCTTTAAATATTTATTCATAGTTATTCTGTAATCACTGCAAATCCTAATTTGACCATTGGGATTCCTTATAACTGCCAATGGTGTGGCCCAATTTTAAGTTTCAACTGGAGCTAATATGCTCTTATTGACTAATGATTTGAGTTTTTCTTCCGCTGTTACTTTAGGAATGAAAGGGTTTTTATGGGGCTTGCACATGACTGGATATATGTTTTAAAGTAACTCTATATCCACCAGGCTCAATGCTATTAACCCCAATTTGTCATCAAACAGGTCTGGGTATTTGTTCACAATTTCTTGTTTGAAAGGAATTTTTTTACTATGAAGATTTGAATTCCTATTTCCTGGATCCAATCCCTTCCAATAATGGGACTAATCTTTCCTTTTACTAAATTAAGTAGTAAGTTTATTGTTTTATCGTGGTAAATAATTGGTGCTTTTACATGACCCAATAGTCTTAGTGCATTTCCATTTACATCTTGTGTTTTGATGTTCATTTTTCTGACTGAATTCGTGGATGACAGAACTGCCCAATCTTTTTGTTACAGTATGGATATTCCTGAGCTATTGTCAATTTCCATGTAACTTCTTTTCTGCAAATTTGTAAATTAATCATAAACTGCTTCAGACCTTGGATTTCCATGTTTTTAAATGTGAATAGATACATGTTTGTCTCAGCTACTTTCTTGCAACTGCAATTTATTTTGACATTTCCCCGTACCCTTCTTTTTTACATTGACATGTTAAATGCACCTTTTCTTGGCATTTATAACGTTTCTTTCTTCCACTTGCACTCTTTTGTTATGTGGCCAATTTATCGTAGCAGAAGCATGTGATCATACTATTTTCATGATCAAATTTTTGCAGAATTGTACTTTTTTTTTACTGTCTTGAACACTCCCATATTTTCATCAATTTTAGTTCTAAAAATGTGAACCTGTTCAAGCATTAATTTGTAAGCTATGCCTTTTTTAATGGCCGTTGCATATAAATAAAAATTGGTCTCTGTTAGCAATTGCTACTTGATCCTATCAACAGACATATCTCAGAGTAACTGATCAATGAGTATTTCCTCAACAAATTTCCCATATCTGCAATCTTTTGTTAACTCCCTCAGGGATGAATTATAATTACTTCTTTTCTTTCCTTTAAACTGCTTTCTGTTTCTTAATTTTAAGTGAACTATATGATGGGATGGGCAAGGTCTAAAATAATTGCTTAATTATGGATATTATAAAATTATTTATGACCTCGATTATTTTTTTGCCAATGAAATATAATAGTGCAGCTATTTTTCATTTATTATCTTCAATTTCATTTAATATGAAATATTCTCAATTTGCATTATATATAACGACCACTCTGCTGAGTCACTGACATTGAATTCAGCTATATTAGTTTGATCGAATGAACAAATTTTACTATCTTTAGGCTGAACTGTAACATGTGCTATTTTACATTTGAAGCTAGGCTTGAGCTCTATGATTGTGCCAATGTTTTGCTATGTTCCGACTCATATAATTTAATATTGTACTGCACAGTAATTAATATACACACAAAAAGAAACAAAGATATAAACTATACCTTAATATACATACATATGCCTTATACATGGATGATATTGGTTTAATATATTGTAACACAAACCCTTTTACCACCTTCTGGTTGGTCAGTCTTATTTCCCAATGAGCATATTGCAGGAAGCAAACAAAGATTGATTTTACTCAATGTTTAATTTTACCGATCCTACAATAATTTTTCCTGCTCATCGGAGGATGTAGCACCATAGAGACTGGAACCATCTAGAAATTTCTAGATTTGAGGTTCCCCAAACAGCACCACTAGAGTTTCAGCTCACTACAACCTTACTTACGAGTTCTTGGTTACACCAAGCATAGCTCAGGAGGCATGAAATTCCTGTAGACTAGTGCACTAATACAATTAATGTGAAAGGACACGGATAAGAGGTATTAAAATTTCTTGTTGTTTATTATAATTTATTTAACAAAACAGGTTTGAATAAACGTCCATCAAACAAAATATTTCATTGACAGTCCCTTGCATCTCTTTGGCCTACTTCCAATAATATTTCAATATAAATTAAAGAATGTAATTTGTTGAGAGTATAATAAAGTCCTTCTTTCAATAGTTCTTTAACAATTTACATCTTTACTTATTTAATTAATTCACAAAGAGGAGTACAATATATGAAGACAACTGATAGCATTTAATACAGAGTTCCACTTAATTCAAACAAATATTTCATTTACGGACCATTGTGTCTCTTGGTATACATCCAATAATAGTACAATATGAATTAACGAATGTAAGTTCTTTAACAATTTACATCTTTATTTAGTTAATTCACAGAGAGGAGTACAAAACATGAAGACAACAGAGATAATAATGAAGATAACTGATAGCATTCTATTTAATTCAGAGTTTCACTTAATTCTGATACGTAGTCTTTTAGGTAGTTGTCACATGTAACTTGGCTTAAATTAACTCATGAAGATATTCTTTACAGACGAGCATTTCTATTCCAGTTAATTTTAGATGAGTCAAAGCATAATAAATATATTTCTATTCATTGTTATCCAAATCCAGGTTTGAATCCATAATGTAAGCGCATTTATCCTAGGTTCATTGGTTATCCATTTCAGGGTTTGAATCGGTCGATATAAGCACATTTATATCCATTGGTTATTCAGGTAAAATATAATAAATTGTTTTTCTCTTCACGAGTGAAAATTGTAATTATAAATATGTGACTTTTTTTCACATGCATTAGTGAAGCTATAATTATACTTAAAATAATGTGTAATAGGTCTGCTTAGCGCTTTTGAGATTTAATGTTCAAATCTCATACTCATAGCTTTGTGAATGAATACTTTGTTATTTATAGTACACATATGCAAATGAGTTTGAATATTTAATTAGTCCATTGTTTAGAGAGAGCAAAGCATGCCTCTCTTCTATTAATGGCACTGGGATCATTTGCAATGCAAAAAGCCTCTTTAACTTTTCTTTTGGCATCACTCTTCTCTGTATAGCTTCACTAACGCATGCGAAAAAAGTCGCATATTTATAAGTAAAATATAAGTGTATGTATTTCCATCTGTTTGGCATTCACATATTCTTATCCAGATTTGTTATTAATTCACGTGTGTAGACTTTTCATTACTTCATTCGGTAACTGGTATTTTCAGTTTTATAAGACTCGTATATATATATAACCTATTCAAGCTAGTAAATACTTTTTATCTGGATACACATCAATAACTCCGGGTATATCATTATACATTAAACCATGACTAATTGTTTTGGTATTCTTACTTCTCAACACGTATATGTATAACTTGTTTTAATTCCATGTTTATATTATTTTTCTAAGAGTTTTCAAGTAATAAATAAAATAAAATAAAAAAGATTTTTTTAATCTTTCAACTTATTCAAGTATGTGGTTCATTATACGCATATAACCATTAACTTTTATTTACGTACTAAATTATATTTAAATGTTTGAATTTATCCATAATATAGTATAAATTTACTAAATACATTTATTTTGTATAAATATATTCATTTTGTATATTTTCTAATTTTATCTGGGTTATAAACACATTATTATAATTTCATTGAAGATCTCATTTCAAAAACAAAATCAATAGTTAACAGAATTGTTTTAAATATGCCATTTTAATTAATTATATATTCATTTTAATATTTTCTGAGAAATATCAAAGCTTTCTTACCGTAACTTATTCTTTATTGTTTCCAGAATTGCTTGCTACTGGCTTTGTTGAATGGCATTTAAATGACAGGCATATTGCTTTAATTACCCTTTTTCATATAGGTGTTTTACAAGTAGATGTTGGATAAGTTGATCATGGAGCAGACTAAGAAGGAAAAGGCTGTAATTCCTTACACCACATCTTGGGAGTTTTAATCTTCAGATATCGTTTATAGTTGTGCTTGATAGATTGCTTCTTGTAGAATGCTTACTGATAGAAACTTCTGTCATACTCTCAGACTCTACTGTTCTTATCATAAAATTACTCTCCTTTTCTATCTTTCAACTGGATTCAGTGGTCAAACAATAATTTGCTGAGAATAACTTTCTTGGTGGTATGTTTTCTCTTTTCCCGCCTTGATTTCCCTTGGATCTACGTTCATGTGTTATTTAGCCAAAGGCAATTAATAAAACAACAACAATGTGTTTTTAGATTTCTAATCTAGTTCACAAATGACATATTAAATCCCAATTTATTAAACTTTTATTTATTAATGTTTCAATTTCATTAATAAGAAATTTGGTTCTTTATTAAAAAGAAAAATTTTTGTTTTTTAAAGTTTTTATCATTTTTCTTTCTTTAAAAAAAAGATTTTAGTTGCTATAGTTTGTTTACCTTTCTTGATGAACTGCATTCGTGAAGACTATGCATTTTTTTTATTTCTCCAATTTTTAAATTATTTTGAATGTGAGAATGTAACTAAATATAAATGTACATGAAACTAATGTATCTGTTTCAATATATATTATATATGCCAACTACCCAAGGCAAAATTCCTTTGCTTATGTAACTCTGTAAAGTTCAACAATTAGGAAAGATGTATTTTACCTCTACTATGTCTTGTTCTTAAACCCTGGACAAGCTCTTGAGATGTTGACAAAAATAGGGATTGATCTGCTTAATCCCTAGTCAGCTTGTTTGCCTACAGGAGCCGAGATCCTAGGAATGATGTCCACCGATGGTCTTCCACTGCTTCAGGAAGATGACAAGAAGTGAAGTCCGGGGGAAAAAAAGAGAAAAAACTATTCATTTCTCTCTAATTTTTAAACCTCTTTTTTTTTTTTTTTTCTGGAGTAATTATTTTTAATAAAAATACCAAACTCTCCATGTGATGTTTTGATGGTAGTAACTATTTTTACTGCGGGGGGGGGGGGGTATTTTTGTTTACTTTGTTGGTTTTAATTAGTTTCTGCCTGAATCAATTAGACTCTGCTATCAGTTTAATTAAAGATATTCTTATCTATAGGAATTTATTTGATCGCATACATGCTAAATTTATTTTTAATCGATTTCACCAAAACTGAATATTTTATAGTTTTCTTTAACATACTTACCATACTCAATTAAATTTTTTATAATTTTAATTTATTTTATAAAAAAAAAATATTTATTTATTTTTTTGCATAGTAAGTGAGTAAACATTAAAGATTTAATTTGAAGAGGTTATTAGAAATGTTTGTTTTTATTTCATGGCTGGAAAGTTTCTTTTCTGCTAAGTGCAGTGATATTGAATTGTGTATTATGACATTTAATTCATCAACTGATAAGGTATTTTATTAATGTTTTTAAGTTTCTAATGCTCTTTATGCCCCAATATAAATTTAGAGTTCATATAATTTGTCTACATCACCAGTCCTTTTTTTTGCATGAATTTCAATACCTTTAATAAACATTAAAAATATATATAATTCTTTTTTTTTTCTGCATTGTTCTGATTAAAAATGAAATTTTTTCAATTAAGTTGTGTGTAAAAGAAAAAAAAAGCCACTGCATTGTATCTGATTCTTACTACATAGATAAGATTATGTCAAATTCCACACTTAGTATTACCATCTCATCAGTCAGAAATTTATTATGATGGTGAGATATCAAAGGCTAACATAAGTCTGTAAATATTGTTCTATGCTGGAAGTTAAAATAATAGCTGAAAATGAAAATCGACTGGCCAAAAATGGAATGATTTTGTTTGTAAAAACTGAAGTAAAGAAAAGAATCAGGATTTTGCTCAATTTTTCTGCTCTGCGAATTACTTACTTAAATAAATATAGACTCAATGGCAGTCAACATCTTAATGGCTCTTTTAGTAAATTTAACAGTATTTTGATAGTAAATAAACATCCAAGATAGTGCTCACAGAATCTTTTTTTTAACCAACAAGTAAGAGAATTAATCGTCAAGACAAGATGTTTTCTGTTTCATTGTAAATTTTTTATCCAGAATATTTTTCACATTTTGTCATAAGAGTGATTAGCAACATACTATTATGATTGATTATCATAAAAGAAGCACTACTCATTGAGATTTTTCATTAATATATCCAATTAGCAAGCAAGTTTTAAATTTATGACGAATTGTAAAACATATTTTGAACTTGTTTTGGAATATAACTGTTACTAGCTGAACATGGGTTAGCTTTTCGAGAAACAGATAAAGATTTGATTTTATGATAAAATGGAAATTTTTTTAGGGTTGCTTGTATTTGTAAACCATTTTGTTCTATTTTAGTAAAATATATTGAAAAATATGAAAATTCTAAAAAATATTGCTTCAAATAATCTAAGAATGTATTATTGACAAAGTAAATTTTGTTAATATTAATTTGTCATTTTACTCAATATCAGATCTATCACATATAAATGAATTATGATTTGTATTTGGTGCTTAAAAAATGGCAACCTATTAAAATTCTTTAATATTTGTGAAATTAAAAAACCATATTACGAAGAAATGAAAAACCATATTCTCATTACTTATTTGAAATTTGTAAACTAAATATTTCAAAACGCAGAGGATAGTTTTATGACAATTCTGCTAACAAGTGCGACAAACAGGAGGAAATATACTAAAAAAGAATTTAGCAGAAATAAGTTTGCTGTATATGTACTCTGTGTAGATTATTTAACAAATCTGGTAAACTCAAGTTTGTTGTCTGTTATAAAATGGAAATTAATTTTTTTTTACAGTGCATTTAGTCTTCACCCTCTCCCCCATACCAACTATTCGATGGAATATTTTTAATGTTTGTGTATAAATGAAATTATATCAAAAAAAATTTCTGATGTCAGCTGGAAGGTCATTGGTATAATTCTAATTGAAAATCAGTCACAAAAGGAAGACTATAAGAGAAGCAGATAACCGTTAAAAGAAAAATGCAAAATGTGAAATTTAATTTTATATTGATAATATAGAATGAAGTTTTTCAAAAAATTTATAGTAAACCAAATTCTGAAAAATGAGAACTAAAAACACATCCAAGTTATTGGCTGATTACTTGTGCATTTTAAGAGATGAACATGAAAGGTTTAAAGCACTTATATAAAAAAAAATGCTATCAGCTGTTAATTATAGTATAGTTCAAGCTTACATATATCAGAAAAAAAGTTAAAATAATGATAGCGATTCATCGGAATATATTTGAATATTAGACATAAATTCTATATCATCACAAAAAACTAATTCGAGTATGTGTTTTAAAAGTAGACATTATCTTGTGTATGATGTTAATATTAATAATTAGAAATTGTATATTTGTGTATTTGTTTTTTCAATTCAGGTATTAAAAATCCTTAATTAATAACCATGTGCTAAAGCATTTTCTGATAAATATGGAATTCATATAAGTTTTGATGACTTGACCAATGATTTTGAAATTAAGAAAAATAGAAGTTTTTTAAATAGAAAAAGAATTTTCAAAATTGAAATGTTTGAATTATGATTTCAATAAAAATAATATATATTTTGTGATATAGTGTAAAGTAAGATAATTAAAAATTATTTTCAATAAAGTTTTGTGCTTTAATTTTTCCATAAAATAATTTTATTTTAAAAATGCATTATAAAATAATGAAACTTTTTATTTCTTCTGTTGCCTTATTATAATTTGTAATTGTCTTATATTTCTGCTGCTATTTAATACTAAGTTTAAAAAATGCATTTATGCATTCTGATTTAGAGGATAACCTTAAAGAAAACTGAAATTTTATTGTCTTATTTCACTTTTGGCATCCATTGAGTGTTAATATATTGCCTGCCTAACAATAGAAAGGCTATGGAACACAGTTACTGGATCATGCTTACTGAGATATCAGCTATTCATAATCCAATCCTGATAGGAAAATTTAATGGGTACATTTTTGTGCATCTTTCACAGTTTTTTTGTTTACAGAAGATTTTGAATACAAGACCTTGAATTCTATTGCATTCAGATTGACTGTTTGGTTTAAATATATAAGTATCATTGTCATTTAGTCTCATCGTAAAAAAAAAAAACCTGCCCCCCCCCCATCATTACATTCTAGTATTAATTATATTTTACATATCAAAACAGATGGTAAAATTATTTTTTAGATGTTATAGTAGGAAGAAATTCTCATAGCACTTGTTTAGCTATGTATATAGAAAACTTATACATGCAGATATTTACATTGTAAATCTATTGTATTCATTATTTTTTAATTGTTTGTACATTAATTTATAGGTTTTTAATTATATAAGACCAAGATAATGACTCATCTGATTTGAATAAATTAAGGCAATTTTTAAATATAATGAATACAATAAACTGTTCTCTAATAAAAATAAACTCAGAAGTAGTAATGGAAATATCAACCATATAGAAAATAAATATAAAACCGTCTTTTGTAAAATGCACTTTGGTTCATATGGTGAAGTACTCAATGAATATAATAATAAAATTATTTATACTTTTAATTAAAAAAGGACACACACACCCCCTTCCACCAACACTATAGGATAAGATATTGCTTGAAAATTAAAGAGTATGTGAAATTCCCTATAGGATTTAACCCACTTCTTTCATTAATTACAACATTAGAAGAGTATTATAAGAGGTGAAGACATAATATATATAGAAACCATTTTTTCCTTTTTTATTATTCATATAATTAATACTAGTCACAAATTTCAATGAAATTCAAATTGTTTTTAAATATAATAAATTAGAAAATAATTTTATCAGAGAAGACATAAAAGATACAATTGTTTAAATATAAAAGATGAGATTTTATAGTTATATATTTGTAAGCCGCTTCATATTTAAAACTATAGAATTATTGTCATGAATGAATTAAAATCATCTTCTTTATTAGTTATTTTGATTTGTTTTTTAAAAAAACAAACAAACCATTGTATAAAGTTACACTTGTCATATTTGACCTTACTTTTAGAAGTGGACTAGACCAGATTCCTTCCTTATCTGATCGGATTGTGCATGCATTGCCACTAACCAATGTGTAAACATGTGTATAACCAATGTATAAACATGGCCAAAGGGTGAAATATAAGTATGGCCAACATGTGTATAAAATCCTACCATTGGTTAGGCTCACTGAATCCAATTGTTTTCAGCATGGGAGGAGATCTGGCACTAAATAGTCGGCTTTTTGAAGGCAAGCCAGAGAACGTCATATCTAACCTATATGACCATATGCACTCTTAAGAGAGAGAATGTTTGTCTTCCTGAATGACTGAACATGCTCTCCATTGAAACCACTTCCAACAGCGAAGGTGTTTCTACTATATTCACTACCGATATGTCTACGCAGTGAGGCAAGTCCACCGTAGGACTGGAAGCTGCTATGACTACAGCAGACTTGAGGCAAGCTGTCTAGTGCAGCCAGAAGTCATTTAATAAACTTGGCAAGCTCTCCAGTACAGCCTGAGAGTTAAGACTAGAAGACAAGCTAATATATGCAGCTGGAAGTGAGTCCAGTCATTCAGCATGACCAGCTCATTATTGACTAAGTTATATGTCAAATTGTATTTATTGATGCATAATATGTATGTATATTTGTTCTAATAAATTATACATATTAAATTGTGAGTGTTCATATTTTTTGATATTACTGTTGGTTTGAGTCTGAACCCTGCAATTCAGCCAAACACAACAACACTGAAATGTTATTGAATCATCAGTTTTTGTCTGTCTTTACATATAGGAAAACTGTAAGAATTGTAATATATATATTGTGCCGGGTCGAACCGCTGAACCCACCTACTCACACGTATATAAGTTTTGGCCGGTTTCAATCTCCTTCATAATACATTTATAATCTTATAAAGGTTACATGAACGAACCAGTACGTTCGAGCAAAATGGGAGATCTTATTGATAGCTTTAACTATCAACAATGGCCCATCTCGGCTGCTAGATTCAAACCCCTACTATCCAAACACTTTATTTGTTTCGGAGTAAACTCCGGGCGCCAGCTATCTATTCAGAAGAATAAACAACGTATTTGGTCAGTAGGCTCATAATCCAGCGCTCGAAACAATTCCCTTAACTAGCCCAGTCTAATTTTAATCAGTAATAAAATATAGAAAAAGAATTGATAAAAAGAATTGACCGACAAATAAAGTTTAATTTTAAAGACAATTTATTTTAATCAACATTAATTAAGTTTTAAAGATAATTGATTAACCAACATTATATTACTAAATTTAAATATCTTGACAATCTAATTTAATACACGCATATTTTTAAATAAACACATTATAACATATTTTATGAAAAAAAAAAAGCATAAATAATCTATGACATTTAAATTATCTCACATTCACAAACATAATAATAAAGCATTAATAGCATTTGAAACTTAAACACACTTATCAATAGTTCATTTTATGTATGATAGAGTTCATATAATTTGAATCTTGAATGTTTACGAATTACAGCGGTGGCTACTACTTATAAATGATAATAAATAAATGTTTACCTAGCATTTTTGCTTGTCGTTGGCTGCTCCTCATGGAGTATATCTAACCGGTTAGATTTTGATGTTTATTGAAGAGATCCTATGTTAATCCGTTGGTTTTATTCTTGAAAACAGTTGAACGTTTGACGGAGGATTTCTGAGTTGTTATGCAGACATTACTTCACAGGTAGGTTTTGATGATCTTGTTGGACAAAGGGCTGAAAGAAGAGCGTATATTTCCATAAGATTTTCAGCACTGCATTTCTGTAAACAAGACTGACACTGCAAAACTAGACTGAAACTGCAAACTCAAACTAGACTGAATGTCCGATAAAAATCTAGCTATTTATATCTGTGAATGGTTTTTGTTTTAATATCCACTGGCAAATGGTGCAATAGGTGTTGTCGAAATTCCTTTAGATTAATCCTATGATAACGTGTTTTTTGATTGATTGTTTAATTAATAGTAGCTATTTCAAAACGTGTTGTTTTCATATCTTTAATTAGTAGCGCACCGCTGTGTTTTTTTTTTTTTTAAATACATTTTTCATTTATTTATAATATTTAATACTGATACATTTTTTTTTACATTCGCACGCACATATATAATTTTACTCTACACATCAAAACTAGTTTTAAGATTATTTTTCTTCTTTAATTTAAATGAAGAGATTTATATATTTTTTTAAAGCCTTTAAATTGTATTTCACTAATAATAATAAACTCTTTAC
This sequence comes from Epiperipatus broadwayi, assembly GCA_028023455.1. Lineage (NCBI taxonomy): Eukaryota > Metazoa > Onychophora > Udeonychophora > Euonychophora > Peripatidae > Epiperipatus > Epiperipatus broadwayi. The sequence continues at coordinate 2,381,859 of JAQFVV010000060.1, forward strand.
TTCCTTTTTATAAAACCTTCAAGTTAACTTTAAGAAAAACCCCTTCCCACTTTAAATCAATGATTTTTCAACTTTTATTTCAAACTCTTTTGCGAAAGATTTTTTTGTTTTAATAATTTTTTTTTACGACAAAATTATTTTATATACATGTGCCATTTTGGCCTTGGCACAATATATAAGCATAAATATGTTCCATTATAGTATGTATTATAAATTTATACTAGAAGTGGTATTGTATAAATATATTTTATAAAATATATTTATTGCAACATGCTTTTGACTAATTCAAACCTAGTTATTTTAAACTATATTATTTATAGTAGCAATTTAATGCAAGGTTTATATTTTCTGAGATATAAATAGTCAAGTGATTATATTTTTTTCATGTGTTTTACTTTAATATTTTGAAAATTTTTTAAATTATTTTTCCTATTATTAAAAATAATTTTTTAAAATCTTTATTTGTAATTTTTTTTTTTCATGTAAAATTAGATAAAAACATGGTATTGTGATTAATTTGTCAAAATTTATATACTATTATTAACTTAAATTTATTAACTGCACACAGCTATGAGTATGAAGCCATGGAGCTTTGAAAGCGCTAAGCTTTAAATAAATTATTAATAAATATAACTTCTTTAACGAGCATTAAAAGTGCATAACTACTGATATTATATATATATTATAATTCAAAATAAGTTTGAATTAGTTAAAAGCATATTTTTATAAGTGATTTTTCAATATTTATTTATAATAAACTAAAGATTAGCCTTTTAAGCTAACGTACATGCACTTTTTACGAATGTTAATAATAATAAATGAATACTTTCATTTCCAACACAAGATAAAGTCTTTGCGAACGAATCCACTTATTCATTCAACCCAAATGCTTATATATGGGCAAATCTTAAGTACTGGATATGAAAGCGTGAGGATAAATCAATCACTTTAAATTACTGTTAACTATGTCTGAATGAATGACGTCAACGAACGTTAGCGTGAAAGGCTAATCTTTTGTTTATTACAATTTATAAACATAGCGCTATATAAATAAATGCCTCATTTACATATGTTTAGTTTCATTTAAGAGTGACGTTTCATAAATTCTAGATAATTTCGTTGACGTCATTCATTCAGACATAGTAAACAGTAATTTAAAGTGATTGATTTATCCTCATGCTTTCATATCTAGTATTTAAGATTTGCCCATATATAAGTATTTGGGTTGAATTAATAAGTGGATTCATTTATTCGTTCGCAAAGACTTTATCTTGTGTTGGAAATGAAAGTATTCATTTATTATTATTAACATTCGTAAAAAGCGCATGTACGCTAGCTTGAAAGGCTAATCTTTAGTTTATTACAATTTATAAACATAGCGCTATGTAAATAAATGCCTCATTTACAATATTTATTTATAATTATAAATTTTATTAAACTCTCACTATTATTTCAGTAATAGTTTTAACAAGGCTGTAAACCTTAGCAATGAGCTCTGAAAAAATCGTCACTAGGGACCTCTGTAGGTCTTTAAAACACATGCTTACGCTATGAAGAAAAGAGAGAATCCTTCTTTACTTCACCTATTTATATATAAAAGTAGGTCGAAGTAAAGAAGGATTCTCTCTTTTCTTCATAGCGTAAGCATGTGTTTTAAAGACCTACAGAGGTCCCTAGTGACGATTTTTTCAGACGCTCATTGCTAAGGTTTACAGCCTTGTTAAAACTAATATTTATTTATATAATTTTATTGTATAAATTATCTTCTTTACACCCATTTTCTTTACAAGTCTTGTTTTATTTTACTAATTTTTTTTCCATATCCTCATAATTTATATCAACATATACAACATTTGTAAAGAAAATGAGCATGTGGAAGGTAATTTATATTCTGCAATTAATGAATCAGTTTAAAAATAAAGAAAAGGAAATACTTGATTTATTTAATTATAATGCTATTATTAACTCAAATTTATTATATATATATTGTTGTTTGTTTTTTATGTATTATAAGGAGCTTTTCAAAATTTATTCATTTAATAATTTCCTTAACTTAAATTTATTATATATATTGTTTATTTATTTGTAGAAACTAATAAATGAAGTTTTTCAAAATATGTGGTTTACACCTGTTAAAGAAAAAAATTCCAAAGCTCTCTTTAGGAAAGTTGTAAATATTACTGATGTGGTAAGTTTTATTTTGAATACAATATAGTTTAGGAAAAGAGAACTGACTTTTGTCTTGAATAGTATATTAAATATTGCTATAATAATAAATTTGTTACTTCACAACTTGTTATTAGGTATAATTTTCAATCCCAAACAACATGCCTGATCGTTTTTATTAAGAGTGTTTATTGTTTTGCAGTCATTACTTAATAACATTTAAAATTTTCAGGCTAAAGTAACTTTATGAATAGTCATTTTAAAATTATATTATGCTTTCTTTTACATTCTTTTGTTTAACCAAGGCAAATAATATGTGTATAAAATTATGTAATTTTCACAATACTTAATGTAAGTAACTTGAAATAAAAAATATTTATAATTAAAATAAATTAATATATTAACTTAGGAAAAGAAAATCAAATAATATATCATAGAGATTAATAGTATTGATAGAGAAATAAAATATCTTTTAATATTATTTTGGTTTATGGATATTTGATTGCAATGATATTCCTCACTTGTAGTTAGAAGAAGATGACTTTATTTTAGTTTGTCTTTCCCCAGTTTTTGGAAGAACTCAGTGGTGCCCAAAATGATGATGTTGAGGATATAAGCCTCAACATATCATCAACATATATTTATTTTCGTGTATGTTCTTTTTTAATATATTATTTATTCTGATACTACATCCAAATCCAGCATGGAGAACACTATCATATTGCACAATCTTACATATCTATATGTTATCCTATGCACCTCATAAAAATGTCAATTTAGTGAGTATTTTGTATTTGGAATGTTTCTTCTTGTTCATCAATTTTACAGAATAATCTATTACAATACACATCATCATTATTTTCAATCATTCTTGATCCACTACAGAATGAAAATCTCTCCAAGGTGAATCCATCTTCTCTGATTTCTAGCCTCTCTTTTTCAACATCACCCCAACACACTTCCGTATTTAATCCATCTATTTCACATATGATCTTGTTTTCGGTGTTTTACAATCTCTTGGAATTCAGCTTAAGGTTTCAACTGTCCATCCATTATCTCTTTTAGCAATGTGTCCAGCCCATCTCCACTTCATTTTTTTAATTCTTTCAATGATTTCAGTAACTCCTGTTTGTTCTTTCACCATTTATTTTGTTTTCAATCTCTTCTTGTTATTTCTAATACATATTTTTCATACTTCATTGAGTGGATCTGAAATATGTATTGCTCTTCTGTTAAGTGTCCAAGTCTCAGATCCGTCCATCTATTATCATTTAGTAATATGTCTAGCCCAACTCCGCTTCAGTCTCTTAACTCTTTCAATGATATCAGTAACTCCTGTTTGTTCTCTTACCTATGTATTTCATTTTTGATCTCTTCTTGTTATTTCTAATATGCATCTCTCCATATTTCATTGAGTGGATCTGAAATTTTTTTATTGTTCATCTGGTAAGTGTCCAAGTCTCAGATTGATAAGTAAGAACTGGTAACATACTTTTATTAAAAATCTTCCTTTTCTAGCACATAGTCATATTTTATTTTAATATTGAGTTATTTCTACCAAAAGCACTCTAACCAAGTTTAATTCTATGATTAATTTCATCCATTATGCTTCCATCTGTAATAATTATCTGACTAAGACATTTGTAGTTATTAACTTCTTCTAACTCATCATTATCAGTCTTTATTTTCTTATTTTGAGAACATTTATTGAACATTATTTTAGTCTTTTAACATCTGGTAACTCTTGCAACATTTCCTGAAGAATTATTTGCAAAAACAACTACATCTTCTGAAAAATCTAGATGACTTCAATACTCTCCATTTACTTTTATTTCCTTAGCTTCCCATTTTAATCCATAAAATACTTTTTTGCAAAATTGCTATAAAAAGTTTTGGAGATATGAGTCACTTTCGTACACCCTTCTAAACGTTAATTCTTTCATTATCATTACGTAATCTAATTGTTGCTGTTGCATTTTTATAAATATTCTTCAGAATATGACAATATCTTGGCTCTATTAATTACTGAAGAAATGCTTATAGAATCAAATGCCTTTTCATAATCTACAAATCTAAAGCATAATGGTAACTCATATTCATTGGTGTTTTCTATAATTTCTCTCAATACTTAGATATTGAAATGTCCGCGCATATAAAACTGTATATGTAAATGAAAGATTATATATTTTTGTAAATACACATGGATTTCTTCATTTTAGTAACATTTTCTTTATTGGACAAATTTACTTTAGAAATTTGATGGAGAGATTGTCCCAAAATTATAGATTAAATTAGAATAAAATTTGTATGCAAATAAAACTAGTGCATACAAATTAGATTGTATATCTATTTATTCTCTGATAAATGAAGAAGAGGGAGGAAGCAGCAAAAATGGTTAGACTGGAGTAAAGTTAGTGTTGCTTTGAAGTGATAACAGTAAAGAATGATCAATGATAGACTAGTAGTTTGACTAGCAGTGATTAAGTCTAAAATGTAATAGTTGCAAGCAAGAAACAGCTACTTGTTTGTGTATTGAAAAGGTTATTACCAGCAAATAGCAATTAACTGAAGCTTAACCGAACTGCAAGGAACAAGTTGGAAATGGAGATGTTAAATATATAATGTACAAATTGTGTGTGCTGATTGATGTAAGTGCTGATATTATGAACTTTAATAGATTTATTCTATACATGAAATTAGATATGCTTATTTGTGTTTCAAGAGACATTTGATTTGAAAACACAAATAATTAATAGCTGGATTATTCCTGGTCTGGAACAAGACTATTTTCACCCAAGGATAATAAATAGTGTGTGAATATAAATGGACTATTAACTTTTTGTTGTTTTAGCATATTATTATTGTTATTAAATAAATTGCATTATATACATTTCAAAGTATATTGTTTATTTATTTAGTTCTTTGACTGATCTTTAGAGACTTTCAGGATGCTGCAGTTGATGCAATATTGACAGAATTACTACAGGATAACTACTGCTAATAATAAAATATAGCAGCACTAAGTTCTGTAATCTGTGAATTTGATATAACGAACATTGACTCTTAGAAAAGTTATGTAGAACAACACATGGAGTATTATATGTTTATAAATAAAATGGAATATAGGCATCTCAATGTGTCGACCTTTTCTATTATGCAGGTCAAGACATACAGCTTACAAATAGACTTACTGATCCCAAACGTCCAGATGAACTTTAATATAATATTGTAGAAATTTTAAATGGATATTTTGTTTTGAGAGTATTGAAATGGTTAGCTCAGCTGAGATTGAAAAACCAAAAACAACTACCACATGAAAAATATATGGACTATGTTTTAGCTCTAAGGAAGCTGGCTAATCACTGTGATTTTAGTCCAGAAATAAATGTCATACTATTAGAACAACTCCTAATGTGGCATAAAGGATGATAATTTCTGAAAAGTATTGTTCAGCTACTCTGACCTAAGTTATAAAATAACTGTTGAGAAATGTGTCGCACAAGAAGATTTACAAAATAATGCATTGGAGTTTATAGAGAGTCACAGCAGTTGAGGAAAATTTCGCTAATAAATCAAAAAGTATTGAAACTTATTACAGAGGCTTGTAATGATAGAAAAGAGCAAAAGTGCTATTATTTTGGTAAACCCTGATGTTTTAAATATAAGTGTAAACACAGTAATAAAAATTGTAGAAATTATAATAAAAAAGGTCATTTAGCAGCATTCTATCATTTTAGGAAAGCCAGAACTACTAATTTTGTAAAAGCGGACTATAAATATGAAAGATGAGAAAATTATGAGAATATTACTGTTAGATTGCGAACTTTAATAGATTTATTCTGCACGTGAAATTTGATATGCTTATTTGTGTTTCAAGTGTAACGAGCATAGACGTTCGTTACATTGTTTTTTTTTTTTTAATTTATTAAACATGAAAGTAAATTAAAAAGTTCGCATTTAAAAATTTTCTTTAAGAATTAAAAATTGAAATTAAATATCATCTTAAACTCTTATATATTAAATCGCACAGATAATGAAAAATTATTAAAATAAAACTTTATTAAAGAAAAAGTATTTTAAAACTAAATTTTAAAAAGATTTGGAGATGAAATTATATCTTTAAATTTATCTTTAAATATATTTTTGATTTGGAAAACAGGTTAATTAATCAGAAATGGAAATGATTGTTAATTAGTTAAATGTAAACCAGCCTTCGGCATTTAAATGTAAAAACACCAGTCAGATAGGAAAACAATAGAAACTGTTAGCAAATAAGAAGAAATCCCTATGGAATCGGACCGCAGCGAAAGGACCATCGCATCGGTGACGTAATGTAAATTCAATCCTTCACATTAATATAAAAGGAAAATTTTGGAAATTATTAATCAGTGACTGGAAATTGATTATTACGATGTGACTATATGTAGTAGTCCGGAGTTGGAGGAATTGACAGACGCACGGTCAATTCTTTCAGCTGTTAAAGAAGGGAGAAATGAACTATCGTTTCCTACATTGAGGACCAACTAAATTAAAAAACCTCCGAATGAATAAATAAAACAATGGCTAAATGGATACCAATTTTAGGACGGCGTGGGAATTTACGTTCATGGCAAGCAACGGATAAAGTTGGACGTTTTAAAAATCGTAAGAACTTATATATTCACTTGAAACAATAAGAACTCTAAATTTTAAAACTTTTTAGTAAATAATGCAATAGAATCCTATCTGACCAAACTAAATTCTTCATTAATAATGTTATTTGATGTATTTTTTTTCTTATTTATTTTGTAAAATCATTTCCATTTATTTATTTTTTGTTCTTTAAGTTTTATTATGATTGTTGTTTTCCGTTAAATTAATTATATAAATGTTAAACTTAAGTCGGGCGTGAATGGCTGTATAGATTTGTAAAGTTATATTAGGGGAGGGTAATCTTGGGTTATTTGTTTCGTGGTTAAATTGGGTCAATGGATTGGATATATTGGTGTGATTAGTAGATGTAATATTGATTCGCTACGGGCAGAATCGCTTCATACGCCGCACACTTCCGTTTGCCTATGGAAGGAATTATAAGTCGGATACCGCAGTTCCTTTCTATGGAGTTTTTTGTTTTATTGCTCTTCTTTGCAGATAGATGTAATATTCCTATCTCATGAGAAGCAATTTCTTCTCTTAACTTTTTGTGCTGCCGTATTTTATTACATTGAATACATCGATATATCAGATGAATTGATGCCAGTTTGACTACGAATTTTAGCCTAAGATTAAATAGGGATAGAATGTTTATTTTCAAAAGCAAATTTATGTGGTCTATTCATACTCGATCCTAAATAAAAATGCAGTAAATTTAAGTTGTTTATAGACGCTTGCATGGATTGGTTATCGGTTAAGTATGTTTTGGGTTTTCATATTTGATCAAAATATATAGACATTCGATAAATAATGATACCTTACGGTGAGTATCTAAAATGTATTTATTCGGATGTCTTTTAAGTTATTGGTGACAATGCAAGTATCTTACGGTGAATACTATGGGTTACGTATAAATTTCCCTCCGCAATTGTCAGTAATCAATAATTTTGTATTTTGATCGTTTATGTTTACTTTGAAATGTTTTTGACCGTGAAATCTATGTAACCGGTCTATATTCAACGTGATAAACAAGCTTTCATAAATTTATCTGTGCGAACTTAATAAAAATGTAAAATTAGAATCTAATAGTAATGAAATGTAAATTAAAGTCAAAAATCAAAGTTAAAAATAATGTTAAATGTAAAAGTGTAAACTAATACTAAAATAATTTCAAATCTTATATATATGTGCATAAATAAATGTTTGTATGCTAATTACTGGCAGTGGCTTATTTTATTTATTTTTTTTAATATTGAAATATAATTAGATAAGATATTATATTATTTAATCTCTGCTATTCCACTGAGCTAGTGACATGGGCTAACGACCGGAACCAAAATATTTAAAAAAAAAAAAAAAATTTTTTTTTTTTTTTGACTTACGTATCTGCCTACTTATAAATTTTTCTAGGTTCAAATGCCTAGATGGCGCCCTGTAGTGCAGTTTACGTTAAGTCACCTTTTCCCGATCGTTACACAAGAGACATTTGATTTGAAAGCTCAAATAATTAACTGGATTACTCCTGGTGTGGAACAAGGCTATTTTCACTTGAGGAAAATAAATGGCATGTGAATATAAATATGTTGTTTTATCACATTATTATTGTTATTAAATAAATCTTATTATATATACATTTTGAAGTATATTGTTTATTTGTTTAGCTCCCTGATTGGTTTTTAGAGACCCTCAGGACATAGCAGATATGATCCACTGTACTAAAACCACTTTTAAATCCAGCTTGTTCTTTTGGTTAATTAAAATCCAAAGTTTGCTGTAAATGATTTGTAATTATTTTGATAAAAATTTTGTGTGGAACTGATAAAAAAACTAATATGTCTAATTTCTAATATCTTCTTTATCACTTTTTTTTTTTTTTTTAAATGTTAATATTAATACTGTATTTTTCCAATCATCCATTTGGTATATAATTGCCAAAAAATTTTCTATTTCTTAATCTTTTTTTTTTAAGATGTCAATTATAATTCTATCATTACCTGGAACTTTTTTCTTCTTTATAAATTTAATTGCACATCTTACTTCTTTATTTAAAATCCTAGGCAATTCAGAAGAAATAGTAGTAGTAGGAGATACTTTTCCTTGTTCTTTATTAATATATAATTCTTTATAGAACTCTTCTGTTCCATCCTTTTCTCTTATTGCAGAAATAAGTTTTATACCAATATCAACATATTTTACACTCTAGAGACTTTTATTCTCTTCTATAGCTTTCCTTGCTAGTTCGCAATTATACTTTCTTATAAACTTTTTTTCGCACCATTTTATAAAATTTGAGATATTCAATCCTTCTTAATGCATCATTTATATATATATGATCAATTTTTTTCTTTTTTTCATAAATTGTCTTGCCTCAGTAGAAATTTTACCAGTTAATTGCTGCTTTTTTGTACCAGCTATTTTTGTTGCAGTTTTTAAAAGTGGATCAGTTATCTTTCTATTGATTTCGTTTAAATCTGAATCATGTTCAAAATCTACTAATATTTGAAAATGATTTGCAAGTTCATTTAAATTTATTAGGGTATTTCTTAAGATTAGGAATATCAATTGTGAATATTGTTTTTCTTAATAATTTTTGTTTCTCTAGTTTTGCATTAACTTGTATCTTACATTTCACTAAACTATAATCACTTCCTGTGTTGAATTTATTAAGACCATTATGATCTTGAAATACATATTTTCTGTTAGTTAAAATATAATCCAATTCCGCTGTACCTTTATTTGAATACTTCCATGTCCACTTGCGTTCAACATTTGTTTAAAAAAAAAAAAAATTCATAATATATAGTTTTTCTTTTTCTGCAAATTCCACAAGTCTATGACCTTTCTCATTTCTATCATTATAATCAAATTTACCTACAGCACTTTCATCTTTTAATTGTTTACCAGTTGTAGCATTAAAGTCTCTCATGACAATTTTAAAATGTTATTTTAGCTGCTCAAAAGCTTTTTGTATATCTATATAAAAATCCTCTGCTTTATCAACGCAATGAGAACTTGTTGGGGCATAAACCTGAATTATCTGCTTTGATATCTGCTATTAAATTGAATAACTAATTTTACCAATCTATCTGATACACTATCAATTTCCACAATGTTCTTCCACTGTTTATTTATAATGAATTCTACTCCACTTGTACTTCCAATGTTTGTGCCTTTGTAGTATAATACCTTTCCATTTTTTAAATCGTCTCTTTACCCTTTTTTATCTCCCATTTAATATCAAACAGTTCTTCTTTCAATCTTGCTTCACTTGAAAGTGATCTGCAGTTGTATGTTTCTAAATAAAATGTTGTCATCATATAGCAGTCTGAGTTTACAACCAGGATATTCTTAATACCCTCAGCCTTCAGCTGCCTTGGCTGACGACTTTACAGTCTCTTGGCAGTAAAGGTTATGATTTATTTTTGTCTGTTATAATTATAAATATTTATTAAAAAAAAAAATTACATTCGCACACACATTCATTTTGCCTTCAAGAAAACTTAACTGATTTTATTTAAGAGCTATCAGGCAACTGAGAAGAAAGGCTATGGTGTTTTTTGATCCTAAACTCCGAGTTAAAAAGTCAATAAACTGACCTTGCTGGCTAATTCATGTTGTGAGCAGCACATTCATGTTTGTATACTATGTGAATAATGACATAGTAATAACAGCTGCAACAACAAAAACGTATTGAGTGGACATTAGGAATTTGGCCTGCTTGGTTTCTTTAAAGCTTCCAAGAGAAATGAAAGTCTTTTTTCAGTTAACAGTAACTTCCTTTCTGCAGCCACAATATATATATATATAACATTAAAAATAATCAATATAATGGGAATTAATCTTTCAATCTGCAGAAGTACTTTCAGTTAGGAATTAACCGAAAGTACTTCTGCGGATTGGAAGACTATATAATAGTTAATTACCATTATATTTATTATTTTTATTGTTATTACAATAGTTTTTTAATTATCAGCACTTTTTTTTTAATATAATGGATTTAAGTGACATTAAGAAACGATGGATCCTTAAGGAATAGTGGAAGCAATGTAAAAAAAATTTTCATGCATTCTTGAATTGTTGTAATGTAAATTTGAACAGCTGTATATATTTAGTACTAAGATGTATGGATAAATTGAAATCAATAATTTTAAATGATATAGTTAAGAAATGTAAAAAGGAACTTTTTGATATTCAAAGATATTTGAAAGCAATTGAACATTTAATAATTTTAAATGAATGATGCTTGGGATGTATATAAAGTTTGTGAAAATGGAGTTAAATTATTTGAACTTAAATTACATAATAAATTTGAGAAGAAAATTGATTTTTTATTTAATAAATGATATCCACAAGCTTATAATGATATGAATTTTGTTAATTTGACAAATAAAAAGATACATTTGATTCAGCAATATGTTTTAAGTCACGGAGCTAAATATGTTGGTGTTAATGGGATGATTATACACGCTGAAGAATGATACTAAGATTTGTTTGAAAAAAGAAAAAAGGCTGTGAATGTGTTTAATGATGAAATGTCAGTATATTGAGAAAGTTAAAGTGCAAATCGAGAAACTTGTTTTCTTTTTGATTGAAAAATATAATATGGATGGTCAGAGAATAAAATTTATTAACAATATTTTAAAGAAAGCTACAAGTAAAGCCTTAAGTAATAATATATACTATAAGATATATCCTTCCTGTGCTATATATCTGCGTAAATTTGCAAATATAAAGATACATAAAGAAGATAATCCTTTGCAAATTATGATTGATTTTGGTGGTTCATTTATTTATCAAACTTCTAAATACATTGGTAAGCTGTTGCAAGAGTTTTTATGATTTGGGTAAAACACTATTGCTTCATCTTTTGACTTTTTCGATAGAATTAAAAATATAGTGATTAATGAGAATGATGTTATTGATTCGTTAGATGTGACAGAACTGTATGGTTCTATTGATAGAGTGGATCTCATAAAAATAATTGAACGTGCATTAAAAAGTAAAGGTATTTATAAATATGTGATACAATTTATTATTGATTCTTTAAAATTTTTTGATGATAACATTGTTGCTTCTTTTGAAGGTGGATTTTATAAAATGTCTAAAGATTGGTCTATGAGTCTGCCTATTGTTGCACAAATTTGCAATTTTGTTTTGTCTACATATGAGAGTAATAGTTTAAATATGTGTTCTTTTAAAAATATTAAAATTTATAAAAGATATGTGTATAATGTTTTTATTTGCAGAAATACCAGTAGTATAAATTTGTTTGTAGAGGAGTTAAATAATTTGAATGGCTTTAAAATGACTGTTGTAAAGGAATAAAACAAAAGTATTTGGATTTAATTATTAAAAGAGATAATAGTTTGTTAAATTATAAATTAATAATCAAACCATTGCAAAAAGAGGGATATATAAATTGTAAATCAAAATTACCAGTTATGCATAAGATGACAAGTTTTAGATCTTTTTGTTTCATAATGTAAAATTATTCATTACCAGTGTGATAAATTAAAAAAATATTGAGATATTCACCAAGGAATTGCTTGAAATTGGTTATAAGATGGAACAAATTAACAATTATTTTATGTCAATTTAAAAAGAGTTATATTGTTACTTCTTTTTTTTTTTAGAGTTGAGGCAAGTAACAAAGTAACTGAAAGTACTTATGTGGATTTGAAAAACTATATAATAGTTAATTAGCATTATATCTATTATTTTTATTGTTATTACAATAGTTTTTTAATTAACAGACATTTTATTTGTGTATGTATATATATATACACACACAATGATATCTTACACATAATGTTTCAATTAATATGTGTTTTTTTATAATGTAATAGCTGATTGATAAAAAGAATTTAAAGTGAGGTTAAATGACATTTCATAGTATTTACTTGAAACTCAAGCTAAAAAATGATATACTAGTAATTTACAAGAGAAAATTTTAAGAGATAAAAGTTAAACTACTATCATAAAAATGAAGAAATAAATGTTTGATTGATTTCTTTTTATTTGTTAATGAAATATATCATGGAATTTTTAAAATAGTTTTTTTTTTTTCTTTTTTTTTTAGGTTGCTGCATGTAAAGAATCAGGATTTGAATGGTTTGAACAATTATTAGAAAATGTAATTTATTTCATATTAATTTTTTTTTCTTCGATTATAAATTCATATTTTCAAATTATCAATGTATGTCATTTAAGATGAAGAAAAAATAAATGGTTTAAGGTCTTTCATAATATGTGAATATTCAAATTTTCTAAATTTTAATAATTTTTTAATACCAGTAGAATTATTATTTTTATTATCTGGTCTGTATTAAAAGAACTCAACATTATAATATTTTAATTAATAATCCTTAGGAATCACTCCATTACACATGCACTGTAAACTAATAAATACTTTTAAGGAATACTTTTCTGTCCCAACACAAGATAAAGTCTTTTGAAAAGATAGTATGAATCCACTCTACCATTTCCACTTAAATGTATATGTATAGGCAAATCTTAAGCATTTGGAAATGAGAGTGTGAAGATATTAATTAATCACTTTTAATTCCATTTGCTATGTTTTAATTATTAACATCTGCCCAATTTTTACAATTTACCGCACATTACTATTAGTGCTATATAAATAAATAAATCATTATATATATGTTTAATATTACATCTAATACTGATGTGCAGTAAATTGTAAAAATTTTGCAGATGTCAATAATTAAAACAAAGCAAATGGAATGAAAAGTGATTAATTAATATCTTCGTGCTCTCTTTCCAAATGCCAGATTTGTCTATAACATATACATTTAGGATAAAAAGTTAGAGTGGATTCATTCTATCTTTTCAAAAGAATTTATGTTGTGCTTGGAAAGAAGAGTATTTCTTTAAAATGATTGTTGCAGATTAAAATATAGCACTATATAAATACATCTAATACTGATGTGCAGTAAATTGTAAAAATTTTGCAGACCTCAATAATTAAAACATAGCAAATGGAATGAAAAGTGATTAATTAATATCTTCGTGCTCTCTTTCCAAATGCTTAAGATTTGTCTATATATATACATTTAGGTTAAAAAGGTAGAGTGGATTCATTCTATCTTTACAAAAGACTTTATCTTGTGTTTGGAAAGGAGAATATTTCTTAAAAGTGTTTAAAAGCTTACAGCACATGTGTAGAGGAGTGATCCCTAATGATTGTTGCAAATTAGAACATAGCACTATATAAATAAATAACTTTTTTTTTTTTATATACAAATATTTTAAATAGGAAAATAGATCATTTAAAAGTAATGAGTTTATATGGTTAATATATATGTCCATTAAGAAATTTGAAAATTGTTAATAAAAAGTAATTAAATCTAATACAACATAGATTACTTGCCATTTATATATATAATAATTAAATAGAATGACAACTATATTATTCGTTAAGTCTAGAAAAGTACCGATATCACTGTTTACATTTTTTTTTTTACAAATAATTGATTTAATATAAGTTTATACCTACCCTATGGAAAGACTTGTTTTTTTTAATTCATTGATTTAACAGTTTTTTTTTTTAAAGATTTAATGTAAATTAAACAATAGATTTTAATATATAAATAAATGTTAGAAATTTCCAATTGAAAAAAAAAAAAGTTTGGAACAACCTGACCTGTTTGATATACTTCAGAAATATACCCGGCAAGATACATTTCTGACGTTACTGACGTTGTCACAATAAATTCAAGTATTAATAAGGCTAAATTTAAAATTTTAAATATACCTGTCATATTTGATAAAATAAGTTATATATAGTTAGGTATAGTTTTTTCTATAAATTGATAAGTAAGTTATTATATAGTTTTCTCTATAAATAAAATCAATACTTCGTTGTGAATTTCACAGTGTTACAAATAATAGACAAAGCATAAGAAGATTGTTTACTAGAGCACCCTCCGCACCTTCTGAATAAAAAAAATCAAAGGGTGCTCCAGTAAAGCATTATGGACAAACATATATTCAGACAACAGACAAAATAGGGATTTTATATATAAGGATATACATTACAATTTAACACTAATTGAATAAATTTTAATTTAAGAGCTGTTTTAATTACTAAAACACATTCTAGTTTTTAGAAGTTAGTGAAGATTTTTTTTGGTTTAGGTTTCATTCATATATCATGTCTAAGTAACTGATTTTCATTTAACATCTTTTTGTTATTCTAAAAAAGTCAATCTTATATTTTATTAATTTTGATGCCTTTTTTGTTTGTCTTCATTATTTCAGTTGGGTTTATGGGTATTACAAAACCAGTTTTTTTAATGATAAAAATTAATATACTGTCATTATAACCTAAAGATTTCTAGCCAGTCAAAATATGGAGATAAAAATTTTAAAAAGGCTCAGTTCTATATATAATTGAATCAATACATTTGTAAGTAAATTACTTTTAAAATAATTTTTATTTAGTAAAACTATTTACAGATTTGTATTTTAATTTTATGTGAGGAGATTATAAAAATAACTGAATCCAAGTGCTTTTTGCATATATTGTAAAAAAGAGTAAATATTAGAAAAGATCACTTGCAATATAAATATGATGTACCAAACATTGATTATATTTTTAAGAATAATTAATATTTATGAATAAAGAAATATAAAAAAAATGGAAATTTAAAAAAAGTTATTTCATTGCGGTACTGTGGGTGTGATCAGATTCCAGGTAGTTGCAAAAATATATGTCGGTGCATGGATTTGGTCTTTCATTCTAATAAAAAAATTTTTTTTTTTTATGAAGAAAAGTTGTGAAATGTGGGTTAAAGATTAGGTTGGGGGAAAAGGCTTCTTCGGATGTTTGTAATGAGACTAATTATTGTTTGTATATATGAGTGAGTAATATCAATGATAAAAGAGCAATATTATTGGAGAGAGGGGTATTCCATTAAGAAGTGTTTCGTGGTTTTTTCATCTCTATAATAGTTGGAACATAATGGATCTGCTTTTTGTAAAGTTCTGTTTACAGAAAGGAAAAAAATGATAAGGACTTAAATTAAGAAGACCAGGCATTTGGATTCTATATACCAATATCTGAACTTCCTTATAATGTTTTTGTCATTGAATAACAGAAAAGGTTGGATGTTATTTGATTTATTATTTTTATTCTCAGTTTCATACCTTTGATATTCTTGTTAAGAAAATGAGAGAGAGGTAGGTGCTTGGTTATGAGGTTAATTAATGCTTTGATAAAAATATTCTTAATGGATGGGGGAGTATCTATGGGATTGATGGGAATGAGATTATCTATATTTGGAAAGTGACTAATAAGTCTATTTGTTTCATTTAATATCCCTTTCAAGATCAAAAAAAATAGAACTGTTATGTAATAGGAGCCCATGCTGTTGCATTTTTTTTGATGGCGAGTACTTCTACTTTTTTGTTTAGAATAGTTTAGTAATAAAGAATGTATTTTCTTTTTTTTTTTTTTTTAAATGATAATGATGGGTAGGAAATGGCTAATTTTATGAAAAATTAATTTATTGTCTAGCAAAAGCTTTGTATGTATTGATAGATATTCTCTGTAGAAGCAGAAAATTGATTTTGAATAATAATTTTCATGTCATTGTAAGAGAAGTGCATTGGAAAACCTAAGAATTTGTGTGGTGTTAAGCTGAAAGGGGAAATAATAACAGAGCTGGGTTCAAACCCTGTTCTAAAGTATGGGAGGATATTGGCACGCATATATATTTAATCAAAATTTATAATAAATTTGATTTTTTCTTTTGTGTGTGTTTAAATGGGGAAATAGAAAGAAATTAAAACAAAGGGGAGGGGGGTTATAGGGTTTGTGCTCTTGTATTTTGTTTAAAACGCATGTAGTTATATTGCTGTATGGATGAATAAGTGGAGCGAATTCACTAAAAAAAAGAAAAATAATAAGGCAAAGTTTTATTTCCAAGATGGAAGTCAGTATACAGGATTGTCAAAAAGATATGTTAAATGTAAGAAAAAGAATCAAAAATGTATAGATTGCTATCTTGATAGATAAAATTTATTTTAATTAAAAGAAAAATGTTAAGAAAGAAAACTGAACAGTCGAATATGGATTTTTGAGGTGTTGATTGAAATTCCTTGACATTAAGAAAAAAGTTACTAAAAGGTTTTTGCAAACCTAAGAATACCACGTGGTGTAAAGAAAAGAAAAAAAAGAAAGAAAGAATAAAAAGAAAAAGGAACAATAGAGAATTAATGAGATTAGGGAGTCGGATATTGGTGACCATTCTAGAAAGATTTATTCTACTAGCAGGATCGCAAAAATATTATTTAAAAACGAATTATATATAACCGTCAGTCATGAATAGACTGGGGTAAGGACCGAAACGGGCCGGGCTCTGCCAGCTATCCTGCGAAGATACTGCAGATGCTGTCTACATAGGAACGAAGCCCCTCTTAGATCTGACAAGCAGAATGATTTTCACTGAACGTCCTTGATATTGCACTAAGGAATCGATTGAGAGACACATCAAAAAGCACCTATTCACCACACCGCAGTGTCGACCGAATCCATATTGTTATTCATCTACATCCCCATGGGAGAAATCAAGGTAATATGAACACTTTCTTAAGCGCTATTCACTTCGTAAATACTAATTTATTTCCAATAATAATATTGTGTAAAGACTAAAAGAGAAAAATAAATCTTTCCTATATCGTCAAACGTAGTTATACGGATGAATAGACTAAATACTGAATTATTTCATTTGTCTTGTATTATCTGATTTTTATTATATTTATTTGTTTATGCAGTATATGTATTTGCATGCGTTATATTCAAATATTTGAGCACAAGCCAGTAAATAATTATGGGATTTTGTTTTTACATTAATGACTATTAAATCTTTGTTTTAAGTGCAAGTGTATGTATTTCTGTTTGACTTCTTTAAATTTAGATTGTATCATAGAGATGGAGATTTATAGTAGAAATAAAATATTAAGAGAGTCATTTAAGCATCTATGTGCGCATTTCTTCCCCCCATATCTTTCTCACGGTTAATAACCACTCGCCCTGAGTGAGCTAGCCAGAAGTAGGAGTTCTATCCAAAATTAATATTCGATCTCTCCCAGCATAATTCTTATTTACTTGTAGATAAGATTGGCACTAGGAGTCAGAAATTGACGTCCATAAATATGCTGGGCGAGAAATAAGAGTACCGTGTAGAATTACTGACTGGATACAGAATTATTTATATATATTTTTGTTATAATTTTAAAAAGGGAACTATTATGTTATAATTACGCAAACACGCGTATGTCATATATATATGTGATTCACACATTTAGGCACCCCGTTACAATAAGTATGTTTTTTGTAGATGAAAAGTTTTGTTAAGTAGAATGAAAATTTTGTTAATATATTGTATTGAGTAAGGGAAATAATTTTTTTTTTGAGATAAATATTTTGTCACTCATTTAAATATGATTAATAGTCTATTCATTTATAGTAATATATGATATTACTATGAGAAAAATGTTGATATAGGAATTGAAAAGTATTAAGAGGAAAACCTGAAGTTTAAAATTATAGATAAAACCTTGATAACATTTTCTCATTAAGAATGATGGGCATTTGTCTCTTTAAAAGTTAATTTTCTAGTGAACTAGAGAATCAGAGAGTAGTTGACTGCTGCTATTAGTTTCATTGCACTGCAATGATCACAGTTGTCCTGTGTTAACTAGTATGGTTTCTATTATTTTAAACAAAATAGTAGCTATCGAAATAGCTGAACTTTTTGTTGCAAATTGGAATTTGGATAATGAAAGGAGAAGGAATGTTTGAATTTTGTCTTTACTATGAGATTCTAATATTTTAATAAGGAGCTGAGTCATGGATATGGTTCTTAGATTGTCCAGAGGAAAGGGAAGAATTTTTTTTTTTTTTAGCTAGAAAAACACAAAGATAGGACAGAGTTAGTGAATGTTTTAAATTTGAGTGGACAGGTGATTAATTCATTTGTGCAGTATGGTATTGTGAAGAGGTTAATTAAATAGAAATTTGAGTATTGCATGACACCCCAAGTAGTTATTGTCAAGAATGTTATTTAGTTTAAGGGCAATTTCTGATTTGGTAATTCCATGATCTCCATCACAGTGTCCCAAAATAAAAAAGACAAAGTGAGGTTCCGGATAGGAATGAATTTGAAATCTGAATTTAAAGTGATTGTATATGTTTGCCATCATATTTTCTCCAATTATTAAATTTGATTGTTTCAAGTAAATGAAGGTATGTAAATTTCTTTGTTCTATAACTGAGGGCCCTCATATGTATCCTTTTGATCAATTGTGATGTTTTTGGATCTTTTCCTTGACCAAATTAGGCAGGATATTTGTTGCATGGGTTTGTATTTGTTTTCAGAGTTATAATTAATGGAATGGATAGTATTGTAGGGATGATATATAAGTGGAGGATATCTGATTTCTTTATCAATCTAGTTGAGAGCTTATTTTTCTTAGCATTAAAGTTCATAGTAGATATGATAATGTCTACAAATGGGAATCACGTTTTTACTTAAGTTTAATTTTATGATATTTATTATTTTAAAGTATGTATGAGTTTCTTATGAGACTTTTGGAAATAGTGATCTTTAGATATTGTTTAATTGTATTATTAAATATAAATACAGGTTGGCTTTATAAATTTATTTTGATTTTAATAGTTAATGCTTGCTAATATTAAGGTGGAAGTAATGATAAAATAGTTGTTGTGGGAATAGTAAAAAAATGCTTATTAATGCAGTGTTTTTGGTGTAAAAGAATGGAGAACAACAGTTCTGCACACACTAGCCTTATGTTAAAGATACTTCTTCACAAAGATTGACTACAGTATGTTAAAATTGCCACGTGAAATGACCAGATTGGGTTAATAAAAACAATAAAATTTATCTGCCTAATTAATCATAAGATTAATTCAGTTTAGTTATAAAGATATAATGTAATTGTTTTAATTATAAGGGGATTGTGATAATGTATTGTTATGCTTTTATTGGGATCCAGATTTAGAATTTTACAGTATTTGAATAAAAAATTGTGATGTATAATCATTCTTACTTCAGCTATAATAGTAGTTGATTGAGACAACTTGAGGAATCAAATTTATTGTGATATCTGTGGGTTAATTTTTTAGGGTGATGAATATTTAGTTTCAGTGAAGAGAAATATATCAAACTATGTAATCCAGTTGCTCATTGCAAATAATCATTTGAATTTTTTTTTATATATATTAACCTGTATTTACCCATTGCAAATATTCATTTGAGTGAATTAATTTTTCTTATATTAACCTGTATTTATTTAGATTCATTGAAAGGATGGTGGATAAAAATCATGAATGCTATCTATATGTATTCCATGTCTTTTAAGTTAGCATGTTCATATGCATATTTGTCTTTTTACTTTTTAATCTAACAACTATTGAATAAAAAGTAAATCACAGCAACTTAACTATTTTTACTTATATTAATAGAAAAAGATATGTTGGAGGTTTACTGACTAATTTGCTCCATATGTATTACAACCATAATCTTGAAGCGATATTATAGTGTACGGATAGAATGTTTGTTGTTTTTTGAAACTTAATATGGAAGGTAAAAGTGGATTGGTTGTTTTTTGTTTTGTGGTGCATTGTAATCAATTATTGCATTTTTTAATATTTTATGTGTGTCTCTCCACTTCTCCCTTTAAAATAATTTATTCTTAAGTAGGGCTGCTTTTGTTGGTATCCAATTTTGTTTAATGTACTATTTCTGTTTTAAGAAGTATAATATCCTATTGATGAGTGGATGAGCTTTGTTTTTTTGGTAATGTGGAATAAGAATTTTGAATCTTGGTTATCATTTTTTCTCTGAATTCCATTATGTGCGTTGTTGTTTTTTAATTATTTTTTTTTCAAGTTTTTTTTCTTTTTCTTCCTTTTTTTTTTTACCCCCCCCCTTTAAAAAGATGTTTTTATTCATCTAAAGTAGGGACTTTGTTACTTTTACATATTATCCATGGTATAATCTATTTCTAATTCCATTATGGAGTTATTATTTTGAACAACAGAAATGTTGAGTGATTTTGTATATATATGTTTGTTAGTTTTGTATGGTTAAAATGAATTGCTTGTTATTCTCCACCTGTTCTTCCCCCTTATTATATAGTGTGGTATATTTAGAGTATTAATGAATTTTGGTATTTTTGGAATCATATTGCTGAGGAATCTAGATCTAAAAGTTGCTCACTAGATTTTCAAAAAAGCACTGAGAATTATTGCCTCTGAATGTGATGGTAAAGAGAGAACTGTCTATAGAATGGAGAATAGCAGTATTAGTTAGGGAACTTTTTTTTTTTCTAAAAAGAAATTTATTTAACAAATTTAATATGATTTACAAGTTACAATCAAGTGTAATAGTTTGTATTGAAACTAAAGTTTATATTGGAACTTTGATCTGTGAGACGTTTAGGTTGTTCATGTGCCACAGTTGGGACCATCTCAATGTTTATAAAGTTCTCTTTTTGTGGGTGATGTTTGCCTAATATAGCACAGGTTGTGCATATGCTATGATTTATATCTTGTAGTCATTTAGGGCTAGTGTGTTGTTACATGTGGTTGAGTTGTCACTTATACTATTGCTGCAGCATTGGAATCTCAAAGAGTTTCCAAGTGTCATCAAAGGTGCTGTTGGAGGCAAGCATTTGATCTCTTTTCTTTATTTTGGTAATGGTGTCAATGAAGGTGAGAGCTGGGTTTCGACTTGAATCCTCAATGGCTAGTTGACAGCGTACCAGCCATAATGAGAATGTGAGGAAAATGGCCAGTCGGATCCAAGCATATGTTTTTGTGCCTAGGCATCTTTGAATAGAGGTGATCATGTTGTAATTTATTTTAGAGTTAGAGTGAATTAACTGTCTGATGCAATTGTACTTAGGGCATATGTTAATGATATGGTCAATTGTTTCCTCCTCTCGCTGACAAAGCTGACATTGGGGATTTAGGTTGCCATGGCTTTTTCTGTATACTAGAAACGATCTAGTGGGAAGTGCGTTAAGGTTTAACTTTATCACAAAGTCAAGATATTTGGCTTCCAGGCTCCAGAGCCTAAATTGGGAGATGATTTTTTTATTTGTTATTTTAAGCCTGCAATCCTGTACTTGGCTGTGTGGGTGTTGTAGGCTATAGGCTTCCCAATAAGTTATTTTTGAATTGTATGAGGGTGGATTTCTTTTAGTTAGGTTGGAGTAGTAGGCTGAGAGGGATAGGATCCAGTCCTGTTTATGTGGTGGCGGTCGATCTGTGGGGGAGATTGTTGGAGCAAATTCTAGATTGTCAAAAGTTAATGAGAGTTTGTGGATGAGATTATGAATTTTTTGCAGGGTGAAAGTTGAGACTGCATGGAGGGACAATCCGTTGAGCCTAGATGGATTGCACATCCCTCCAATGCTTGGAGAGAGAGATGTTGTTATTTTATTAGCTGAATTTAATATGTCATTTTGAATTAGTGAGGTGATGGTGGCTGGGGGTTTATAAAATGGTATTCCAAGGAAGTTTTGTGGCTCACCCAGAACTTTGACTCTCTTTTGTAAAAGATATTTAAAATTGTTATTTTTTTTTATTTATTATGTAATAAAATTTGCAGGGTTGTGGCTTGTTTTTAATTTGTCATCCTAGTTTTGTTTATTTATATCTATAGATTGTAAAAGTATTAAATAAAACTTGTGTATAATTCTATTATGTATAAAATTACAAAGTAAAATATATAATTTTTCAATTAGGCTTTTCATGAACAATTAGCACTATTGACTACTGTGTTCATTCCAAGCAAGAATAGGATTTTTCTTTTAGTTACTCATCTTATAGCCAACTTAACTAGTTATTCAATTGTTGATCATTAAATGATTATTGGACTATTTTTAGCTATAGAATAAAACTAGACTGGAAAATTGTAAGCTCTCACATTTAACATTTGACTAGCTTGTTTTCACTTTTTACTAATAAATGCCCGTTTGTTTGTTTGTTTCTTTGTTTTTAATAATATATATAAATTAATTTGTTTTATATAATAAAAATATTTTAATATAACTTATTTGTTTTAATAAACACATATATGATTTTCACTACTTCCATTTAATGTCTGTTGTTAAGAATTATTTATTTTTACTCTAGTCCAGAGCTTTCTATTATAAGCTTAAGTAATAAATGATACTAGATTTATCTAGTGCCATTATATTAACATTCCTAGATTTGTTTTGGCTTATGGTCTTTTGTTAATGAAAAGCTTAGACCTAATATATGTACAATCTTTTATTATTGTCATAGTGATGGCCTAAAATTAATAAACCTAAATGAAATTAGCCACCTGTTTTACTTATTCTCTCTTAGTTCAATAGCTTTATATTGCTTGTGATCTCTGAAGAATAAAGAATTAGGAAAATTATATTGTTTGTTAAAACTAGAGAACTCAAGGGATATAAACTAGTCATGCTAACTATGAACATTTTAAAAATGTGTTATTGTTTTTTTATTTGTGAAGTTTTGATATTGCAGTGCTGTGCCGGTCAAAACATGTTTATCCATCTAACATGAGCTGGAACTCACAAAATGTACTTCAAACCCAGTCAAGCCTGAGATTTAGGTCAGGGATCAGCCTGGATTTGAACTCACTCTAAGCCCCAGGTCAAACACTTAATGGATAACATAACAATGATGGCACACGAGAATTTATTTTAATTCCAGCCCACTAGCAGAGCGGAGAAGACAATGAAACATCTATTAATTAAATTAAAATATGCATATACGTAGTTGTACATGTGGAAGTGGGGAAAAAGGAATTCGAACTACTCAAACAAGTTAGATAATAAAAAATATATAGTTTAATGTAATGACAAATTATTTACTTACATTTATAAATTAACTGTCTACATTAGTATGTGGGTGAATGAGCAAGCAGTCTACCAAATGGTATATAATTACATAATGTCATTCATGCTATTATTTCTCATATGCTCTTTTATTGCTAAATATATTATAAATAAACACACATCTTTGGTAGGTCCAATATTAAGATGCCAATCGATTATTAGAAAGAATTTACATATTTCGGGGAGCATTTCGAGATTCATTACAGATATAATATAAACCATTTTCACACCATTATGGTCATGAAAATAAATAAAGTACATTTGAAAACATATTTGATTATATGATAAAATACTTAATGAAAATTCCTTTAATTAGCGCTGGTAAGAAGAACACTTTATTTTCCCCAAGGCAAATATTCTTAAATAGATAAATAATAAATTACGATGATGGGATTGTATAATAAAACTAAAATAATATTAGTAATTAATCTAGCTAGTAATATTTGACATTTATATATATTTTGAGCAGAATGCAATTTTAATATTATTTCAGCACTAAAATTAGGTCATAAGCAAAAGAAATAATAATACGAAGTTTGGGTGGTACTGACAATGGCAAAGAAATAACAGGAAAAGTTGTGCTTCTGAAAGAAAGACGAAGTCTAAGACCCCCTTCTTGGGCAGTGTTTAGAGAAAAGTGGATAAGGCATGCCATGGACATCACCGACGTGCAGGCCTTGTATACGAAGGAAGTGGATAGGCATAATGTGTGCCAGACTTACAGGAATCACCGCCAGAGGCCTTTTTATACTAAATAAATTGTCTTGGGAAGATCAACTATCCTCAGGTCAAGGCTTGAGAAGAAATCTATGGGTTCGAACTTGTCGTAATTCCCAGATTAAGAAGCACATATATATAATCACAAAGATAAGGCCAAATGTCAGTAACGCAGTACGGATAAATGTCACTAACGACATTGACTAAGATTTACTGCTTTAAAAATAAATTACCCTAGTTTGAATACCATAATTATTACAAGTAATACGCGATGCCGCTATAATATATATATATACAATATTTTATTTAATAACTGAAATAGTAAAATATACATTAAGATTTGACCCCCTCCTTTTCTGCTATTTAATATAAATCAATTTCACCTTCATGGATTTTGATAACTAGGGTGTTTAAACATTTGATATTTTAAGAGTATGAAGAAATAAAGTAACATTGCAGTTAGAGAGAAAACAAGTAATTGGTCACCCTTTCAGAATTTAATAAATAACATTTTAAAATTGCAAAGTGTTAATTAACCTAAGTTCTGGATTCCCCGGGTAGAATCCAGATTTAAACAATAAATTTTTACACTAAAATATAAACAAAATGTTGACTCATAAAAACAGTCTGGTGAGCATATTAATTAATAATGCATTATATTTTAAGGGACTCATGAAGGTTTAGTTAAAAAAAAGACAGAAAAGATTTTCAGAAATTAAGCTCACCAGGTTGCTTGAGATTGGCATATTAATAATAAAAGCATACATATAAAATCAAATAATAAATAACTATAAATAAGTGACCACAAGTGAGAGCATATGAGAGAGAATTAAATTTATAGAAATTAATTGAGAACAATTTACATTATTAGAAAAGTTACAAAGTTAAATCATACATTAGAAGAAATTGATAATAGGGTTCGAGATTAGTCAGCTAGATTTACTTTTAGGCAGTATGCAAATCATTACCTTGCACAATTTAAGAGTCCATTTTCAAAGTACGGCATTTACTGGGTCCATGTGACTTCTTATGTGGCAAGAAAGTTTCTATTCAGCATTCCAGAGTTTTTCTTTAGGCTTTCCTTTATTTCAGGGCAGCAGTTAGATGGTACATTAGTGGGAAAAAGACACAAAAGGGTCTGAAAGATGATTGGTGTCTACTCTATCATTATCTTAGATTTCAAAGTTGCATGGAGTATTGATGACAACACAGTTCTTTTAGTAGTAGCTAATCTGTTTTGATTTAAAATCCGGCCATTTTATACTCCTTCCCAGGTATTTGAAGAATGCTTTCCATTTCTTATCTCTAGCTCAAATGAAATCTTTAACAGAAATTTTACATTTCTTTGTCCATTGTTTTTGAAAGATGCAACTATTAGATAACATTCCAAATCGTTAATCTTAATCCCCATTTTATTTTAAGTAAAAACTTTAAAAATTCCTTCCCCAGATTAAAACAATAGTGTTTCCAACCCTTTAATTATTTTTGAACAATTAATGGTTGCATCTTCCATCTTGGATTTTATAAAATATACAATTTAAAAGGAAAAACAAACAATTTAAAAAGAAAAAGTTTAAAAAATGACGTACAATAAAATATTTAAAACATCAATATTATGTTAGTAAGTTTTTTCTCCTATATATATATTTGAGCCGCATCTATGTACTTTAATAAAAAAGAATTAATAATAATAATGTTATAGAAAGTTAAAATTCATAACTTTTAGGCACGCATCTCAAATATATAAATAAAATGTATATATGCGACTAAAGGAGCGGGATAGGATATAGGGTTTGAATACAGGTTAGTAGATGGAACCATGAATCTCAATCTTAAACTAAGATTGACTGCTTCAGTGCCCAGTAGTTTCACTGTGAGCACAAAATTTAGAAGGTTTTTTTTTTTTTTGATATAACTAAAAATCTTGGATTGGGAGGAAGTGCACTCCTTGCCTAATTGATTTATTTTAATTAATTTACTGTTTTATATGTCATTTTGTAGCTTTATAAAGTTTTCAATTTTAAAATACTTATTTAAAAAGTATTTGGATTTTTTAAACTGAGTATGAATGTTGCGCATTTATCTTTATATATATGAATATATTTATTTATTATTTGTAAATTTTTACTGATTTACACTTTTTTTTTTTTTTATTTGCCTTAGTTATTAAAAAAAAATGATGATAATACACATAAACAAGTGCTGAAATCTTGTAAACAGATTGTTGATTGTTCAGTCGAAAATATTTTAAGGCTGGAAGAAAATAGTGGTAAGTTGTTGGGATTTTTTTTTTGAAAGAATACTATTTAAAATCAAAACCTTATTTTTTTTCATAATAGAATCATTCAAAAATAAATATTGTAAATAAGTGTTATAAAAGATGATTTCATTTTCAACTTTTACTTAACAGATTTCATTTGTTATCTTTGTAAAGAATCATAGTAGAGATTTTACAGTTATAAAATAGAATATTTCACTCTACAAAATTTATTTGCAAATTCAAATATTTGAATTGCAAGTAATAATTCATCATTCCATTTTAAAATTACCTACTTATATAAATAGATGGTAATGCCAACTAGATCTTCAGATTTAAATATATTTTATATGATAAATATTCCTCTTTTCTCTCTGAATACTTTCTAAATCAATTAACTTGTCTCTAATTTCATTTCAAGTGTTATTTCCTTCCTCCCTCTGTCTCCCATTCTCTCTCTCTCTATATATATATATATATCAAAATTACTTTTTACTATCCTACTAGCACATCTTGTCTTGTGATTTTGTCATCCATAATTGAACACTGGAAACTAAAAATTTTCAGCACAGTTCATCTCTGATCTTGCTCATAACATTTTAAAAACATTTTTGCTATTTATTTTTAGAACCTCTTAATAAATATACCCAAAAAATATATTACTTTTTTTTTTTTTTTTGTAGTCCTTGATATTATTTTCCTGCTTTTTTTATTCATTATTCTTTCAGTTTTATTTAATTTCAGCATTCTTATCATTCACATCTCTAACACATTTATTTTTCAAAAATATATATTTTTCTTTAAGTCTTTATTGGTTTGCCTCCACAGATTAAAATGCTTCATGTGTATTACCATTCTAATTTTATTTCGAAATGTCATTTTTTATTTCAGAAATATTGCAGACAAGTGATGTCCAGCCTTAGGCCCGAGGGCCACATGTGGTCCAGAATAGCTATGAATGTGGCTCAATGCAAAATTGTAAACTATTTAAAACTTTACGAGTTTTTTTTTTTTTATGATTACATGGGCCAATGTAATTAAAATAAACTTACATATGCACTCAATACAATGTCAGATATCGAGCTAGTTTTTTTTTCCATTTAAAGTACATTTTCTATATATAAAATAGTGATCGTAAACTTGGAACCTGTTTATTGATTTTAAGATTCTCTGAATGGGGTGCTATGCAATTAGAATTATTATTTAAATACTTTTTTTTTTTGTTTGTTTATCTGTTGTGGTGGATATAACATAAATTATGCATAGAACTTTTTTTCTTTTTTTTACATATCAGCTTTCAATAAAGTTTGTCTATTTAATGTATGGCCCAAAACTACTTCTTTTGCCAATGTAGCCCAGAATGCCAGGATGTTAGATAACTCTTCTTTAGAGTTTCCTCTCTTTGAACATTATATTGATAAAACTTTTGCTATGGTATATAACTTGCCGTGTAGCAGAAGTATTATATTTATTATTATTTGTTCTCATATAGCTATATAAATTTTAATGTCTTAATTATCAATTTAAACTTTTATTGTCTAATATTTTTGTCTTGGATATTTTTAAAAATTATTATGACAGTCTATGATTCATACTTTAGCATTTCTGTTTGGCTATTCAACAAATTCAAAATGCATGTTTGTAAGATTATTATGGCTTATATAAGTTTTCTCATGTAACTCACCATTTTAAGTTGTGTAAATAACTTAAGATGTATCCAAAGCAAAAACTGCATATGTATTGTATAGTTAATAGAATTCATAAACTAAATTTGTTCTTTGTATAATTTACATTTGCCAGAATGCCAACAAAATTATAGACTATAATTTTAAAAAACAACATCAAATAAAAAATGAAAATATATTTATTTACATTAATATACATAACACATTATGTACAATTGTGCCTTCCGTAATTCCAATGACTACTAACAACTGGCCACCCGACAGTTATTCCTGTACATATATCTACCTAATGTTCTGCATTTATTAATGTGATCAAATCAGTCCTGGAATTAGAGGACTATTTCCCACTAAATGCTAATACTCCCACAGTTAAACACTCACCACTGTCTTCATAATTCTCAGACCAGAGTAAATAATTAAAAATTGTTTATATTCACAGTCCAACTTTGCACAGTTCTCATGAGCCTTATCAGGCATATGCAAATAAAAATAGAACTGGTGTGGTCTGTTTAAGTTCCCTATCTGGCTGTTGCACCTATAGAGACTCAGTCTCTGGGCTGATGTCCCTCATAGCAAAAAAGTCACTACATCTTTTCCAACAGCTTTTCTTTGGGTCCTTTCTTCCTGAGTTCCCACGACGCAACAGCACCATGGACTCTTAAGGGTAAGAAAAAACTATACTTTTTCACAGTTTAATATCCAGTATTAATTATTATAAAAAGTAATAGCTATTTACATTAAGCTATCCCTCCCCCTGCTCAGTCATGCATCTTTTCACAAATTATTAAGCTTTTAATTGCATCTGTGTACATTCCTTTCACCTGCAATTAGTCTTTCAATTGATTAAATTGACCCTTCCTCTATATTTTTTTGTTTAATTAGTTTAAAATAACTTAATGCTCTAATTAAACAATACTAATCTTTTCTATACTTAAATCCATTAAGCTTTTCCGTCATTATTATTCACATTTCTTTTATCTATCAGCAATCTTTTTTCATTGCTTTTAATGACAATATCTTTTTATATTTAAGTTTCTATTTTTTCCGGAGTCACAAATCCTAGCTTTATAACTTATACAAATTACAGTTACTAAAGCAATATTTTTTCCAAAATATAACAGCCAGATTTAGAAATTGTATCTATACCAAAAGCTTTATTTTTAATGGAACAAGACTTTATAATAAA
Source organism: Epiperipatus broadwayi (assembly GCA_028023455.1). Taxonomy (NCBI): domain Eukaryota; kingdom Metazoa; phylum Onychophora; class Udeonychophora; order Euonychophora; family Peripatidae; genus Epiperipatus; species Epiperipatus broadwayi. The sequence goes on from JAQFVV010000060.1 coordinate 2,411,446, forward strand.
TTTGCATTCCATTATAGACTTAAAGATAGTTTAATTTTTTTTAAAAAAAAAAGTTAATCTGCTGGTGAAGAGTTTGCTTTAAATGGAAAAAAATATAAATTATAATAATATATTAGAATTTTTCGATATATTACAACTGTGTGATTTTTATTTTAAATAATTTTATATATTTTTTAAATACATATATATTGTTCATCATTTGTTTTTATATTTTATATATAGTACATTTGTATTTTGGGTTTAATGTTTGATAATCTATTTGCTCAATTCTATACATATTTATTTGGCAATAAAGTTATATCTCTATTAATGGCACTGCTCTATCATAATGTAACTAAGCTCATTATTTCAGTATTATAATAAGGATAAGGTTGTCAGTATATTCTTAGTTTAATAATTTATCAGTTTCATCTTAGGCCATGTGACATATGACTTGATTTCTTTGTAGTTTAATAATTTATCAATTTCAATAATACCTTTCTTTGGATCTTCTGAAATATTTTTTATATCTATTTTTGTATATAAATTGTCCACAATGGGACTTTACTTTGCATTTTTGTGTCTTTTTTTCATCAGAATTGTTCAAATAATGAAATGCTTTTATAATTTATAAACCAATTATAAATATTCTACTGATGTTCTGAAACACTTTTAATTAGTATATTAAAAGTAAAAATAGTTTTTCTGGCTTAAATAACCCAATTGTTTTTTCACAGTTAAATTCTATATATTTTTTTCAATTCTTATTATTTTGATTTTAAATATAATTTTCATTACATGACTAATAATACCATTACATGTTTCAGTAGCATACTTTTTTTTCTTTCACAATAGCTGTGCCATCTAATGTAAGCTTTATTAACCAACAGATGCCAGATGATAGCTTTTATTAAATCCTTATCTAGTGCTATCCTATCCAATATTCTTTGACTAGTTTTTATCTTTAGACTTTCATCAATAAGGAGCACTACATCTGGCATCTATTGATCACTAAAACTTATTAGATAAAAGAATTTTCTGCCGAACAGCATTATATAAGGTATCATGTAAAGGCTTGTTGGTTTTATACCAATTCTGGTCAAAGGTTAAAAGGGACTAGTTATTAAAAAACTAAGATCATCATAATATATTAATACTGATTGATCTGTGCTTGTACATTGTTATTCATTAGTAAATTTATTTATTCTCCCCTTTTCGTATGCCATCTAGTATAAGCTTTAGTAATCAATAGATTTTGTTTTACTTTCAAACTACTAATCTAAATTGAAAAGATGCAAATGCTGTGCTCTCAGATCCAAAACTTCTTCAGTAATGAAAACCATAAGCTAAAAACCAACATCACTGGATACAGATTTTATAAACATTAATATCTATCTTCTATTGATTATTAAAGCTTCATTAGGTAAAAGAATTTGCTGTTGAACCTCATAATATAAGCAGGGATCATGTAATGTCTTATTGGTTTTATATCAATTCTGGCCAAAAGATAGATGACCATAATTACTAAAAAACTAAAATCACCATACTGATTGCAGTTTGTACATTGTTGCTATTCATTAGTAAATTCATTTATTCTCCCTTTTCTTATGCCATATGGTATAAACTTTAGTAATCAATAGATTTTACTTTTTTGTCATATCAAAGTACTAATCAAATTGAACAGATCCAAATACAATACTTCCAGATTCAAGAACTCCTTACTGATGAAAGCCTAAGTTAGAAACTAGTCTGGGGATATTGGATAAAGCAGTATTGGCTAGGAATTTAATAAGCAATACCATCTGGCATCTATTGATTACTAAAGCCTACATCTAGGTACCATAACTGTGGAGAGAGAAAAAGAGAATTGCTAATTAATATTTATTCTTCACATTTAATTGCTTTTACTTTTTAGATATAATTATTGTTCTTAAAATATTTGGTATTTTTTTAAAATCCAAATTGTCCTTCATATGAAAACATTCCATTTTTTTTTTTTTTTTTCCTAATGGAATTTTAATTGTTGAAAGAAAATCCATTTATCATTCTGTCTAGTTATGAATTACTTTGAAGTATCACACAAATCAGTCAACGGATGCAATTGGAATTTCGTAAATTTTCCATAATTTCCCATTCTTCATTTTGGTTATAACTTTGATAACTTGTCTCTTTCTCATTGTCATATACTTTCTTTTTCTGTTATCCCTGAGGACTTATTTTTTTCTAAATATTTTTAATTCCTTTAATTGTTTTTATTAATAGCTTAACAATTTATGGTTCAATTAGTCCTTTATTTCTGTGGCCTAGATATTCTCATCCACAATTTTATTTAAGTATCTATATTAAGTATTTTTTTTTGTAATTTGTCTTATTAGATTGTTAATGTTTTTTTACTCACGTAGGTTTATCTTCAATCACTGCTCAGTTTCCTATATGTATTTCTATTTCTTCAGTATTTTTTTTTATTTTTTCATCTATTACTTTACTGATATTTCATTTAATAATTCAATGTAATTTTTTTTTTTTTTTGTAATCTACTAGTTTTTATTAATACTTTTATAAAAAATAATAATTTTTATCTTTTATTTTGGATTTGTCATGTGATTCACTATTTATTTATTTTTTTAAAGATTTGAATTTTTTTTTTTTTTTTGATATTCTTTTTCACTTCATCAATGCCTCAATTTTTTAAGGCTCATTTGCTTTATGTTTTTTTTTACTTCTACAGCTGCAATGTTCCTTTCATGTTGGGAATATACATTCTTAAAATTATTTCTCAATTTTAATTAGTAATTTGGCATTTTATATAGTTAATTAATCTGTAATTGTTCAATGAATTTAGAGTCTTGAATAAAGAATAAATGTTGAATTATTATTATTATTATTATTATTTTTGTACTCTTATTGTAATTCTAAATGACAGAATCGTTTGAGATTTTTAAAATTATATATAGGTTAGATTCTTATTCATTAACAATTTGATCAAGGGAATGAATGAGAAAAAATGTCTAGAAATTTATATTTCAACACTAAATTCATTGTGCAAGTAAAATACCACATCCTGATTTTTCCTTAAAATAAATTTTGCAGAATAATTCATCATTTTTAAATATATAAATGGAAACAAGTTTCAATGATCAATGAAATTTTGAAATGAGTCATAAAATTTCACTTTTGTATAGCAGTGAATTGTAATTGGTTTGTGGTAAGGTACTTGATATTATAATGAGTAAACTCATGATAAATTTAATTTATTGAGAAAATTTACATAATTTCGATTTTGAAATAAGCATGCAGTATGCAATTTAATTTTGGCATGGAACAGGCCTTAGTTTTTTTAAACTGAAAATACTTACTTGAAGATAAATTCTCAATAAACTGATTTAATAGTATCTATCAATAAAATTAAGAAATAGTAATGAAAATTTAAATATTATAAATTAATTTTAACCAAAGTCCCCATGTAGGTTTTAAAATAGCTAAGATTCTTTACTCAACTTTAAAAAAATTAATAAAATAATTCAGAGTATATGACATTGTCTGTGACAGTTTCTTCATTATTAAATTTTCTCTATGTGGTAGTAGTATTTTTCACTTCAGTTCTTAAAAAATTTTAAATAATAGCTCTCCAACATTCAATGTAAAGCTGCTCATATGAAAAGCAGAGTTCTACTAGATAAAGGCTTGACTATAAAGTAGTCTCTGTTCCAGTCTATATAACAACAATTAATGGGTTTTTTAAATTAATTAAATCAACTTTTTGAATTGACACACAAAACAAAAATGTATATTTTTCAAATTACGAAGAAGTAACAACCAATAAAAGTCAAAGCCAGCTATTTCTTGAATTTCTTCAGTTTTAAACATCTTATTTATTGCAGATTGATGGAAAAACATATAAAATAAAATATAGATATTTAATATTAATTTATTAAGGTAAATTAATTTAGTTTATAAATGAATAGTATAGATTGTTGTTCTCAAAATAAATTATAAACAAAGGCTAGATAAAACAGATAAGAAAATACTATGAAGAAAGCAATGATATTTATTCCATTTTAATAATAATGACAATTATTATCAATAATAATTAATACTATCTTATTAGCTAACAAAAAAAAATGTATGATTTTCTCATCTTATTTTCAATATCTGCATTAGGGGCAGTAGTTTAATTTATTTGGGTTTTTTTTAAAAATCCAGGAAGTGTAAACTTGAGTAATCAATGACATTAGATAATAAGCTAATGTTATTGTTGATCATTATTAAGGGATATTGTATTACATCCATGCATTCAGGAGCCATCTCTACTTCTTCTGTCCAAGGTAAAATCTTACAGGTTTTGAACCCAAATCAACTTATTTATATTACTATAATCTTAGATTGGCAATTGCATATTTTATTATCCATCTTTAGTCCATTGATTGATTATTCAGAATTAAAATAGGTGGCTCTGGAATAGAGTGAATTGCTACACTTAATATTCTTATTTTTTTGTTCATACGGCCCACTTTCTAATGTCCACATGTTTAATGGGTTTTCTTTTCAGTTTAACAATCAAAATAATGTAAAATATCTATTTTTCTATTTTGTTTTGCTATATTTAACTTTGGTTAATGTTTAAATAATCATGTTAATGCTAGTATTACAATTCAATTATCTTTAATAATAGTTTAAAATTGCTTGCTATTTTTTTTTAAATAAGTTAATTTAGATATTTTTACTAATTAGCAAGCCTATATTTTAAACAAAGTTTAAAATTTATGCATTGACCATATCTGACAGATTAGTAAATTAACTTAAAATCAGTTAGAAAAAATGATTATCTTTGAGATAGTTAATAATGATAATCATGGTGAACTATGGTAAAAAAGATATTAAATGTAATATTCCAATAAAAAATATTACATGTCATTTTAATGACATTCGGATAAAAGAAATACAACAGATTTTTTTATATTTTATGATGGAATTTAGTTAATTATAATAGATTTTAATAATGTGTTTTTAAGCACTTCCAGAAGTTAATAAAAAAAAAGTTAATGTGACTTTTTAAAAAGTAATAAGACTTTTTTCAGTTATATTTTTATTTTTTTAGATTTGAATTATATTATTGTCATTAAGAAAGTAATTATTAGACACAATAAGACAACCTAGAAAATATATGTTGTATAATATAAGATTTTTGTTTTTATATAGTGGAAGCCCAGGAAAGTCAAGGGACCAGCAATCAAAGATTAGTGGCTTGCTTTTCCACACTTTTTTTATTCAGTAAAATTAAACCTAGCCTTTTGGTGAAACATGCAACGACTTTACAACCTTATTTAAACATCAAATGCAGTGTAAGTATTTTTTTAAAAAAATTGTAATTAATATTTTTATATTATTACTAGTGTATTATTTTTTTTCTATAGCAACTGAGTATTATATATTTTTATATATGTATATAATTTATAGACCCAAGGAGATTATCTAGTCTTGCACAATGTAACAAGGATTTTAGAATTAGTTGTACCACTCATGGACCATCCAAGTGAAACATTCCTGGCACAGCTTGAAGAAGATATGATGAAGCTCATAATTAAACATGGGATGTTGGCAAGTCATTTTATTCATTTTACTAAACATTTGTTGGCATATATATAAACATTCATACTATTTCATATAAAACCATAATGAATAGACATTTGCATTGCATAAACCTGTCCTTAATTAAGAATAAAATGATCGTTTTGTAAATAGATTTTGATTTATGGTTAGATTATGATATATAATACTTATAAAAAAAAGTATTAGTAAAATACTTACAAATCTCAGCATTGTATTACAATGCTCTTCGTGGCCATCCCTTTAAATTAATTTGTGTTTAATCATTTACTTGCTTAATTATATCATATGATTATACATTAAAGCAATTGTACAGAAAGATAGCTGATGATAAATATATAAGTATTCTGTGATTATACTTAATACTAATTGTTTACACTATACTATTTGAAATATAATGAGAAAAAGAAAATTCTGTTGGCACTTAAACCAAGATTAATGTATCTTACTTATTTTTAATTCATTATAAATCTAGTCATTCATTTTTGATTATTTGTTATTCAATCTGTGCATATTTATAAAATCACTCGTATCAATTTTATATCATGGGTAGGTTATCTAATTAGTAACTATAATGTAGTGCCCAATTTAAATATCAACTATATATCTATATGTAGTTGCAAATGTATATATTTGTAATTAGAAAATTTCGATGTACATCTTTAATTATAATCCTAGAGTTTTTATGGTATAATAGTTATTTACCAAATCCACATTACAGAGTTCTTTTTTAGACAACTGGTCTATAGCCAACCAACCATTATACAGTTATTGGAAGCTTGGTGAAACTTGTTTTTTTCCTTAATTATTTTTTTATTGAAAAATCTGTATAATAAATAATTCTGTAGTTAGTAATTTAAAATCCTCTTAAACTAGTTAAAATTCTATTGGGATGTATTCAAATTCATAATTTTTTCTTAATAACAATATTTTAACTCAGTTTCTTATTATCTTGTTATTAAGAAATTAAATTCGCTTATCAATAATTTATCAAATGTCATATATATTCATAGCATATTCAATGAATTATACACAATCCACTAATGGAATTCCTATTGTTAGGTTGATAGATATTTAGATATTCCTAGACGATGTCTATAGAAAATTTTAACAGTAAGCTAGCATTTTATTTATAATTGTTGATCCGAGCTTATTTTATCTGGATTGCCAAACAAAAATAATAATAGTATTATAGAATGATAAATCTTTAGTCATACAGTTATTTTTCTTTTTATTTGTATCAGGCTATAATATTTAATAATAGTATGATCCATTTCTGGTTTGAATATACTATTATTTTTTATCAAGTTGCATTTATAAATACACTACATCTCATTTTATTTATAATTGGTTCTAGAAAACAATTATAAATACTGAATTCATGAGTAATGAAAGCCAAATTTTTATACAAACAGTATTAATGAGATTAATTAAAAACATAACTCAAGCGTTGGTGGCCAAGTGCGTAACACAGCTGCCTTACAAGCAGTTGTCCCAGGGTTCGCTTCCCGGCTGACACTTTGACATATATTTTAAAAAAATGTACCATTAATGATTTATAGTAAAACAGCTTTCAAATAATCTATCTGCAAAACAAAAGCTTCCTCAAAGATGTTGTTGTTATGTTGTAAATATGTACTGCATGTGCATATGTAAATATTTTCATGGATTAATTATGATGTAAACAAAGGAATGAGTAGTGATACTCCGTATAATAATTAGAGAAATATGTTAGCAGTGGTTTTGCTAGATAACTACAATTTTTGTTGACTCTAGTAACCATTAGTAGCTTCTTTTTCTTGAGTTATATTTAAATTCAGATATTTTTATAAGAGTTATTATAAATTGCTTTTTTTGCAAATTTTTTTTTTTTTTCAGAATATATGTTTGTATATACTTACTTATACATCAAACATGTGGATGAAGCCTGCTTGGGAATTATATGATTTTTTTATTTAACTCATAATTTTCTTCTGAATATTATTTTCTTTTCATAAAAATTTATTTATATTTTATAGATTCTTCAGAGCTGTGTAAGTTGTCTTGGTGTTGTTGTAAATAATGTAACACAGAATTATAAATTAGTTCGAGATTGTTTTCAAAAATTTTTTGGTAAGTTTGTTAACCATTTTTTTTATACTTATTTTTTATCTTTAAAATAAGTTATTAAATAGTATATACATAATAAATTTAAGTTGTATTAAAACTTTACTGCATTCTTTACTATTTTATTCTATTTATTGCAACGTAATGTGAAAATATTGTGTATTTATTTACTTATGCAAGATTTCTTACGACATAAAAATACACTGTGTTGGTCTGTTTTATATATTAATAAATCATTGTAAATTGAATTTATTAAATAGTATTGCTTATATATATATTCAAACTTTAATATCAAATAGATAGTGCTCAAGATCTTGAATGATGTGGATAATATATAGAATAAAATCAGCTTCAATTTAATTTATATTTACAATGCCATTTAATTATTAAGTTCCTTACAAACTTATATAAGTTGAAAAAATATATAAATCATTATTCTTAAAGCACATCGTATTTAAATAGTTATATATAGAGTGTTATTATATTGAAAACACTATATTGTTTTTTTAAAATATATATATTGTAACCCTACTGCACGAATAATTAAGGATATATATACGCATAAAAGAAATGTTAAAATAAAGAAACTAACTAAGCTAGCATGAAACAATAAATCTAAGTAAGGTTACAAAGTGTCTATGAAGATAATAACTTCTAGTATCGACATCGGTTAAACTAGCTCTATAATCCCATAGCAAAATACTATTAGATAAATTTAAATTGTATTACGGCTTTTTTTTATCAATTTTCTATCGGATATTTTTTTACTTGTTTTACGGCTTTTTTTAATATCAATTTTCTATCGGATATTTTTTTACTTGTGTTACGACTTTTTTTGTTGTTGTTTAACTAAAAAATAATAATCGTAATAAAAGTAAAAGTTGTTATGGTTAGATTTAGGGTTAGTGTTCTGTTGTTTGTAATGCTAAAATAAAAAAAATTCAAAATCGTAACTGTACTCGGACAAAAGAAAGAAAATCAAACTTTTTTAGACAACAACAAACACATACAAATGTCTTCTTTACTTACTAAACATGTTTACAATATTTGCTTTTTATGAAATTTACAAAAAAACCTGTATATTTGGACTTTTCTTTCTGGATATTTTTTTCGTACCGCTCTTTTTTACTTCAAAAATATACAGACGGTAGAATCTTCTTTGTCTCATGGAATGTTACTAACAGTACGTTACTTGACACATTACCTAATTGCAACTCAATAAAAACATAGATATTTAACATTTTCCCAAATAAAAGTACAGTACGTTGTAAAAAGTCTTATAATTATTGTTTTAAAAAAGCTTAACATTTTAATAATTTAAAATAAAAAAAAAACCAATCAAAACAACATTTCAATACAAACTCTCTCATCAAGCCGTAATTATTTTATAAATTGTGCGAATTTGGAAAATGTATTTGCTGCTATGCGACATACATGCTGTACTGCGACGCCACATAGCGGCCTGCATTCTGTAGCACAACAAAAAAGTTGTATTATAGAAAACGCGGGTTCGCAAGTGTCGACCACGGAAACAGCATTTTTATGAGCGGCATCTTTAGCTAAAAGATGAGTACCATAAAAAAATTTGTAATGAGTCTAAAAACAGACCAAGGTAAAATTATATACATTTATTTATTTATTTTTCTTTACTGGTTGGTGTAAAATTTAACTTTACATTAAGTATGTTTAGATAGAGAGATATACCAATCTGTTACATTTATAAGAATAATTTATTGATATTCTATTTATGGGTAGACAGACAAAATAACTTGCCAGAAGAATAATAGTATTTACTCATAATAACACAATTATCTTATTATATGGAATATTCCATATAAGGAGGGATACACTAATTTTATATCTTTAGTATATTTCGCCTATAATTTAATATGTCGACTTTACTTTATAGAATTTGTGCTATTTTTCATTGTCTGTGTGTTTCTTATTAATGCAATTTTTTTTTATGCTTTTAGAAATGTTTTCTAGTCAGTGCCTTACAATACTTTTGCTGGTTCAATATACTATTTAGTATATATATTGTGAAGTAGGATATTTATGTTTTACTGTGAGAATTATTTTATCTTGTCATTGTTTCTATGAGGTTTTATGCTAGTTTCCATTTTATATGTGTGAGAAACCTATAATTTCATCAAATATTGTATCATTGACATTGTGCATGGGTAAATGGAGCATACTCTCCCATTCTTATTCCATGAGAGGATTATATTGTCAAGGCTGATAATTAGTTAATGCTTAACTAGCATAATTTAATCCCTGAAGAGGATTATTTTCATGTCATGCATTCTGTTTCCCTGTGTTGAGATGACATTCACACACTTTATACCTAGGAAAAAGGTATTGGAATCTGCCATATTATTATACAACTATATAATGTTGTTTTGAAGAGCCTTTCTTTATTATTTGATTCCTCATGATGATGTCTAGTTATTTTACACCGTGTATGGTGAAGTTTTTGATGTTCTAAAAATTATATGGCAACGATAAGGTAGCGTTAGTTTCAGGGACACTTGTTTATCTATAGTGTTTAGCTAAATAAAAATAGTGTATGTATTGTACTGTTGTACCTTATCCACAGTTTACAAGCAAACCAACAAAAGTTACTAGTAATTTTAAAACTTATGTATAGCATAATAAAATATCCACATGTGCAATGTCATTTTATTTCTATCAAGCAGTAGTTCACCAATGGATCGGTAAGACATTTCAATAGTTAGAATGATTATTTTATGGACACAGGCAATGTTAGTATCTTGTATACATTTGACTTCTGATGTCTGTCCCCATAAATATTAACAAATTTCTTCATGCTAAACAGTAATAACTATCATTTGTGCTTAATAATAATTGCCATTATCATATTATTAATTAATAAAGTTTAGCTGTCCTTTAATGCTTCCAATAGCATATTATAAATAGATATTATGTTGCTAAACATATCAGGCACCAAAACTGATATACCGGTACTCAAATGAAATATACTTTGCTTTATATTGTTTCTAAAATAGATGTGTTTTTCAATTGTTTATTATTTTTTTAAAAATTGTAAATAGTGTAAATAAATCTTGTTATTTTAAAAATATATTTAGTTGTCTGTGGTCTTATTGCTAATCATCATCCATATTATTATTGTTATTGTTATCAATCCATTTTATTGTCTTAAAGTCATCGTCAATTAATACAGTATATTTTATTATGCATTAATATTGCATTAATATATCATAATAATTTTGGTAAACTTTTACATTCTAAAGTACATTTAAAATTTATTGACTTATTGATTAGAATATCGTGGATCTTAAACCCATGTAAATAATATTTTAATCATCTATTGGTTTTGGAATAACCTGTTTATTTGGGTCATTAGATACATCATTTACTGATCTTGATCATATTTCCCACAATTATTAAGCAGCAGAATAATAGAATTTTGTTACCATATATTGCAACTACCCATCGAAAATTTTACTCGGTGTTTAATAAAGAATTTCAACTAAGCTTTCATACACCCCCTAATACAAATAGAATTATTAATAACACCAAAGACATTATAACACCCAACAACACCTCTCAGGCCGTATATAATATTTCATGTCCAGAAAATAACTGCATGGCATCATACTATGGGGAAACGAAAGCAACTCTTTCTACAAGACTATCCCAGCACAGATATTCTTACAATAAGGCCCAAGTAGACCCAAATTGCAACTCAATATTTGCTATACATCAGAAATCAGCTGGTCATGCATGTGAACCTAAAAATGCAAGAATAGTTTGCAGGGAGAGAAATGACATTAAGAGGAAAGTTAAAGAAGCATGTTTTATTGCTATTGATGATAAGGCTATGAATAGGAAAGATGCGTGTTACAAAATCTCTAAGAAGTGGATCATTTAGAGCTGACGCATTTATTTTCAACTAATTTACATATATCAGCATATTTTAGCATATACCAACACGCTATGCTTATTCTTTGTTGCCCATGATTATGAGAGCTAAGTTTTCTTGAAAGCGCTTGGGCATTATTCTTTAGATATTATAATTATTTTGAGTTTATAATATATTTTTATTTAATCCTGATGAAGCTCGGTTGTTGTGCGCGTATTTGCGCATTAAAATTATATACACAATTATTTAATAAAAGAGAGTTTGTAAGTTATTGTAGTTACTTTAGTAAGAACTTATTTGTACTTCATAAAGCTTAAAGTTCATGTTACTATTGGTATTGGAATTGCCAAATATTGTGTATTAAGTCTATTTTGTTTTATGAGCTGTTTTATTTGTTATATTTGGGTAGTGGCAAAATCCCTCTCACTGACCCAAGTATATCTTGTAAAATAAAAATATTTAAGTTATTGGAACTCTGAGAAAAGTAAATTGTTAATTTTTAATTGTAATTTTGAATTTCTGGTAATTTTTATGTCTTAAGTTATTTGTTGAGCTTTGGTTGGAGTTATGTTTATCTTCACAATTTTATTAATTTAGTATAAATTTAAGATGTAAATTTCTTCTTTAGTTTTTAAAACTTATAGTTTATTTTAACTTCATAGTTAAATATTCTGGTTTAGTCAAGCTTAGAATCCATACTTTGTTTCATTTTCCTTTAATTTTATTTAATACAATATTAGTTTATAAACAGTGAGGATTGCCAATTCCTCTACAAGCTTTATGATAAATCCTTAGCCAGAGCCAGCACTTAAAATATCTCTGTCAGGAATCCCTCCCCAAACCCCTGACCATGGTTTCATGATTTGGCACTCCTCAGAGGTGTCAGGGTAGGTTCAGACACCTCTCTGAGGAGTACCAAAGCACGAAACCATGATCAGGGGTTTGGGGAGGGGTTCCTGACAGAGATATTTTAAGTGCTGGCTCTGGCTAAGCATTTATCATAAAGCGTGTAGAGGAATTGGCAATCCTCACTGTTTATAACTTACAACCTTAAGAGATAGGGTCATGTGATCTATGACTCTTATTTTGACTATTTATAGTCTCTGCCAAAAGTCTTATGCAATTTTATATTGCTATGACTAATAATATATGGTATAGCTGAAGATCTATCAGCCTCATATAGCTATTTGAGTTGGATAGCTGGGTTTGAAGACATGTAGATGTCTGAAAATTTCAGATTTTCCACTCAATAGATAACTTTTAGATAAGTGCTTGGCTGAACCTACCCTGACACCTCTCTGAGGAGTGCCAAAGCACGAAACCATGGTCAGGGATTTGGGGAGGGTTCCTGACAGAGATATTTTAAGTGCTGGCTCTGGCTAAGCATTTATCATAAAGCTGTAGAGGAATTGGCAATCCTCACTGTTTATAACTTACAAGCTTAAGAGATAGGGTCATGTGATCTATGAATTGGATCTATGACTCTTATTTTGAATATTAGTTTATAATTGGAGGATCTCATTATCCATTGTTCTCATATTTCATCTTGATTTTTATTTCTTTTACTTCTTCATCTTAATTCATCATCATAACTGATTCATCCTTCATTGGCTCCTATTCTATTATCACCTCTTAATCATTCATTATCCTAAGACACTTTCTTTCTATTAAGCTCATTCATTTTCATTATTTAATTATTATTTATTTCTCATTTAATTTATAATTCGAATTCCACATTCATTTCATAGACCTGGTTAGTGATTATTTATTGGTTTACAGATATTAAAAAGTATACGATATAAAAAACACGAATCAAATTGTAATTTGTTGATTCTATTTTACATTTATTATTATCATTTAAATTGTATACGTTAATAAAAAATAATATTTAAAAAAGACGATTTGTTTTGTTTTTATTTTCGCATTACAAAAAAGCACAGCAAAATTATTCTAATCAACGGCCCGAGAATGGTCATATTTTATAGTTTTAGCGTGAAAATGGCGCCATCCAATGGAATCTTTATCTATAAGACAAGCACCAAATATATATATACCTTAACATCCTATCCAAAACTAGTATAATATAATAATAAACATGAACAAAAAAAAAATTATATTTTACTTTATTTTCCTAGTTCATAATGGTATTTATAACCTAATCAGGCTTGGCCATTTGCTGGCGTTCTGTCTCGCCAAAACACCTAACAAATGCCGTTTACAAGGCCGGACTTATGGCTATAGAAAACATCTATCTTTGTCTTAGCCATTAGAAGGCCGTATATGATGACGTAATGCAGAAGTAATACGGCTTATTTCTGCTTCGCAACAGTTATTGTGAATCCAGACACTTATCTTTCGTGTACAGTTTGATATATATGTATGTTTACTTGGATTAGTCAAATTTTTACAATCTACGTTACACAATATTTGTATTTATAGTTAATTTAATAAACATGAATTTATGGTAATTTTCTAAACGGCCTCACCCTTGTTTAGAGAATGTATTGTTTTTGACTGCCAACAATCCCATCAAGTGGTTTCAAGCCCGATTACGTTATAATTACCTAATTATTTTTCTGGTATAGACTTAATATATTATAATAGATACTACAACCCACTGTAGAATGGAAACAGCCCGATTACGTTATAATTACCTAATTATTTTTCTGGTATAGACTTAATATATTATAATAGATACTACAACCCACTGTAGAATGGAAACATCATATTTTTAGGATTACATTTTTTTTTCTCATTGTTTTTTAAGAATATATTTTCTTTCTTTAGTATGTTTTTTTTTAAATATTATAATAATGTACCAATTTTTTTTTCAATTTCATTAAATTAGTGAAAGTAATTTTTCAATAACTAATTAGATTAACAATTATAATAGTATTATAGTAATTTATTTTAGATGAAAATTTTATTTAAAGTTATTATTCAAAAATTGATTGTTTAGTATGACTTAAAATAATGATTTTTTTTTTAATAATATTTTTAAGGTGTGTTAATAAAGTTGATGCTGGAGCATAGGCAAGATCCCCAAAATCCCACTATTGTTTCTAATCGATCCACTTTACTTCGCTCACTTTTTACTGTGGGCTTGCTGTGTAAGAACTTTGACTTTGACAAAATGGAGCTTACTCAACCAAAGGTAAATATATATTTATATACCCATATGTTTGATATCTGAAAATATCTTTTTATTAAAAAGGAACTATTTTTATTTAAGCTTATATAAGTTTTATCTTTAAATTGATATTGCTCAATTATAAATTAAGCAAAGATAATGCCAAATATCAATTGTAATTGTATCTATTTTTCTTTTTGTATAATAGATTTTAATTTTTTCTGTAATAATTTCTTAATAGATTTTTTTATTATTAAATTGCTTTTTTTAAAAAAAAAAAGTAGAAATCATTTGTATTTTTTTTATTTATTATTCTTGAAATCTCAGTATCACAATTAAAGAATATAAATATTTTTCTATATTTTTAGCCTTTAAAATTTAAATGCTATTGTTTTTAAGAAAATAAACTAGAGATTTATCTGTTGCTATTATTAAGTATTTTTGATTTGATAACTTTTTGCCAAGAGACTTGTAATCATAATAACTGCTTTTCAGCAGATTACTTGGCATCATTATTAGTAGACAAGCGGTATTGTTTTTATAGTCAGATCACTTACATTTATTTGAGAAACCTAGATAGTAGTTACATATCCATTTACCAACAAATTAGCAAGATTGGCTAGGAGTTGATTGCTCAAAAAAAATATCAAGGGTTTTTTTTTTTTTTTGCAATCTGAAAGAATTTCCAAAGTTGTCAGCAAGGCCTTTAATTTCTCTAACAACTTGTTTAATCTGATATCTCTTTTGTATACGATTTTTAAAATTAATAATCTCATCTTCTCAACATGTCTTTATTTTAAATATCTTTTTGACAACAGTAATCTTTTTGTCATTATTTTTGAGTTATCTTTTTTTTGAGAATATAGTAGTGCTAAAATATCTATATAGTAGTTTATGATTTATTGATTTTTAATGTTGAAGTAGTTTTTTTTAATATACTCATTCACTAGTTATCTTTAATAATATCCTATTCAAGCTAATGGCTTGAAATTTTCAAATATGATATAGGTTCACTATTGTAATAACCACATATTCAACACTAGACAAGATATTTACAAGTAATTTGGGTTTTTAATTTTTGGATATTTGGAAATGTTATATTTTTAACATGAATGGTTGAATAAAAGATGACTGTAATGTGAGCATTGTGCAAAAATAATGCTTCTGACCGAAATTCAATATTCAGAAATTAATCTGGAAAAAGACGTAAAGTGAAGGGAGAGATTGTTTCAGACAAATGCAGATTGCATCTAAATTAGAGGAGGCTTGTGATACTTTGTTAAAGTATAAATTTATTCTTTCAACTTATTTTCTCTTGTTTGTTTATTTATTTACCCTTCTCATTTTCCGTCATTTTTATTTGATTTAAAGCTATATTCCAAAAAAACATATTTAATAAGTATATTTCTGAAATTCATCATGATTGGGCTACAAACATTGTAGGCTTTGTTTTTTAATAAATAATTGAATGACAATCAATTATTTATTTATATAATCATTATAGTTCTCATGCTTATTTTTTATCACTTTTATTATTAATTAACAAGCAGATTTTATTTGATTTTTTTTTGTTTAACAATGAAATAAGTCGTAGAAACATTTGACTTTTGTATTTTGTAAAAAATATATAGATTTGCTAATATTTTATTTATTGATTTATGAATAATACTGGCTATAATTGACAACACAGAGGCTAAACTCTCCATACAGTAGGGTCACTCAATGCAAGCCAGAATAATCAATGGATGCAAGAAAGTTGTTGCATAAAAAATCCCTATATAGTGCCTATTCATCCAATATCCCCAGACTAGTTTTTAACTTGTGGCTTTCATCAGTGAGGAGCCTTGGATCTGAGAGCACTACACCTAAATCTTGGGATCTAATGCAACCCTCCATTAGCCATCTTTTACCTTATTAGCTAACTATAAAGCTTTGAGTCCAAAATAAAAACACGTTTTTAATTCAAATTCATTAGCTTATATAGTTGTATAGATCTGAACTCAGTTCAGCATCCATACTTTGGTGTTTTTGGTTCTTTAATAACCACAGTCATCATAATCCTATTGGGCAGGATTGGTTTTAAACCACTAAACATTATATGATCACCATTCCATGTGATATTTAGTAGTTTAATATAATTGCCAAGTGAAAAAATTACACTATTTCTCATTAATGTACAAATAAAAAATAAACAAATATAGTCTTTGATTGTAAACTCAGCAGGGAATTCACTCATGATTAGAAATGTTTATTTAGTTTTTCAATTGTGAATTTTTGTTTGTAATCATTAAAAATTTATTGTATATTTGTTTTTATTTGCACACATAACGTGAAGCAATGAAAATTATACCAGATTAAAAAATTGTTTTACTTTGTATATAAAAACACATATTCTATATAATAATATTTAGATATTTAGAAATAAATAAAACACATATTCTATATAATAATATTTAGATATTTAGAAATAAATACTTTTTAAAATATAGCATTTGATATTGATTATATTTCAAAGAAATTTTATTACATAATAATAAGAATATTTAAGCTTATAAAAGAGTTATATTATTTATTAAATATTTATAAAAATAGATAATAATGATTTTAAAAAAATCTAAAATATACAATTTTTCATTATTGCTATTGTTAAATATAATTACAAAATCAAAAGATAATTAAGGGAAAAGTATTTAAGATTTTCAACTTGTTATTTTAAATATTTGATCATTAACTTTTAATTGGTGTAATTGTTTAATCATATTCATTTTTTCATCTAAAGTATATGCTCATTTGCTGAGAAAAAGGTTCATAATATTATATATATATTGATGATAATTATAAAATTATATGTGTATTTGTGAATCATTTACAAAAAGTAATGACAACATTGTTGTTTTGATTGAGAAAAATATTTACAGATCATTCGATCCTAAAAAAAGGTTTGATAGGTATAATAGCATGGATTTTTTTTTTTTTCATTTAAAAATTGAGATTTTTTTTTTTAATGTTTAATATTATTTTATTGTTTTTTTATTAAGCAATGATGTGCAGTTGTTGTTTTTTTTTTTGTATTATCTTGGTTATTATTGTAGTTATATTATAATTTGATTTACAAGTGTCAAATATTCATAAATGCATAATGAATTGCTGTAATTTTTGTTATTTTATATTTTCTAAATAGTTTGGATTTTAATTAGAAATGCAAATCCAACTATAACATTTTAAAATTATTGCATCAGTTCATAATAAAATATCATTACTATTAAGTTTATATTAATATATTTCTAGAATTTTTATACTAATCTATATTTTTCATGTGTTTTATACATACAAATTTAGATACTAGAAAAACTATGCTTATGATTGGACCCTAGAATACACCTTACACAGTCTTCCAAATATCAACTTTTGTTTTGTATTTATTATTATATATTATGTAAATTTATTTTATTAGTGAATTTTTTTAACAAATGCCTATTCACAACGTTTACTTTTCATTAATTACGTAAATTATCAATAATCACTTTTTAAATTGTTAAATTAAATAAAATATAAAGATACCAATAATATTTTTATACAGATGCTGGTGTATTTCATCATTTAAATTTTCAAATTCATTTAGTCACACACCATAGATCTTGCATTTCTATAATTTTATAACCAATCTATTCACTCATTTCAGTATATACAAATATTATTGATATTTTTTACTTTTGTAATTTTAATAATATTAAGAATTACAGAATTTATATTGTAAAAAATAATGACTATATATCATGTAGGAATTAATTAAATGTCATTCTTGTGAATTAGTATATAAAGTAAATTTATAATATACAGTTAGATAGAAGCATGTTATATGTAAGTTAATTGAAAATTAATATGATCTATGTTTTAATATATTTATAAAATTTTAAGCGTAAGTGTAAATTATTATTATATGTACAATTTATTTAATTCATCTACTTATTTACATTAATATACTCCATATTTTAAAAAAAAGCTAAAATTATAACAATTTTATGCTATTTTTGAATGAATTTTTAGCTGAAAGTTTTTTAACCTATACAACACTATAATAACAATAATTTTGTGTTTAAAAAAAAAAAAAAGAAACAAGGAAATTAATTGTTCTATATTTTTAGTCTCAAAAAACCAAAGGGAGTTATTGCTGATGGTAGTAAGACTATTACTGGAAGTTATGAATTACCAGTTTGTTAATTATATTTATTATTTACAATGAACAATTTTTTTGTACAAAAGAATAAAATAATAATAAATGATATTAAAAAATAATGGTATTTATTTGTGCTACAATTTAATAATGAATTTCCCTAAAAATTTACTCATGGTAAACATTTCTTATTTTTGTCAAAAATTCAATGAATACAACCTGATTTTTTATTTTTTTGAAAAAAAATTTTAACTCAAATAATGGCAGTATCTTTTTTTTTTTTGTTGTTGTTGTATAATTTTATGTTTGGCAATCATTTAAGAATGTTCAGTGACTTGTATGTGAGTTCTTGTCATTGGATCATCATAGCGTTATTGATAATTTATCATGGAATGATTAAATCTTCTTGCATTTAACCTCCTTAAATCTGTTATTTATCTGAGTACATTATTGAACCAGGTACACATTTTTTATTAGTGGAAAGTAAAATGTTTTATCTCCACATTCTAAATAAAAGTAATTGTAGTTTGATCTTTGCCTTAAACTCAGATATTTTAGTTTCTCTTGTTTTTTTATTTGTGCATTGATATTTTTTACGAAGGACATATCATCATTGAAAATCTTTCCATGATTCTGTTTTCACTGACCAACAATCTTAGCTTCATCCATTTGAATCATAAGTTCATTGCTTGCAACAGCTAATCTATTTCATTGACTGAGGTTGTAACCATACAAATTTCTTTTTATATGTTGAAATAATTTAAACCACTTTTATAAGATTTTCCTGTGAACTCAGTAACCACCTTCACTGGCATCTTCGGAATGAAAAAAATATATTCTAAAATGTCACATGTACTCAGTTGCAAATGATTGTAATGGGGGGAAAAAGCATTCTTTTTCACAAAACAAATTATTTGGCATCTTTTGTTTGGACAACTTAAAGCGGGAACAATTTTCTCTATATGTTTGGATCTGCTTTCCTGCATGGGGAAATTATGTTATTACAAAAATATCAATGCACTTTTCATTAAATATCACATTGCAATAAAAATTCTTGGTCAACATTTTCATATAATAACAAGTAATAATTTAAATGAAGTAAATAATAAAATGAAATTCCAACTAATAAAACAAATAAATTAGCTATGAAAAGACTATTGGAACTAATAAAGTGAATAAAATAAGTAAATGTAATTCACAATTTGTCAATTCATGTCTCAGTGGTAAAGCATGATATTTAGTATAAACTACATTAGATCAACACAAGACAGTCTGAATAGTTTTATCCCTTCTCAAATGTTTAATAAACACATCATATTCTGTTTTAATGTGATGATCTTAAAATATATTTTCTAATTAACTTGTAAAAAATGTTATGCCATAAGATGTTAATGAATCAATCCAATAATATTCTGTCACAAAGAGTCCAAAGTGAAGCTTCTTAGTATTGTATATACAGGCAAAATGGTATCATTTCATCATAAAATTTCCAACAAATAACATAAATGACTTTTAATTGTAAGACTATTTCATTTCTATCCATGTTCCTAAAATAATACATTACTATTACAGAAAATCCATTAATTATTGAGTGAAACCTGAGAATCCAGCATTTTATTATCTTCCTATACTAAACAAATCTATACTATTTCGATTAATTTTTAATTGGTAAAGTATAATAAAATATTAAACCACTAAACATCACTTGCACTGAGTGGCATTACTGTATGGAGATTTTTGCCTATTATAATAAAATATATATATACCTTTGAATGAGCTACTATAAATATGCCCATTAAAGTTACGACATTCATAAACACTTATTTAGTACTGTTTAAGTTTATCTCTTTTCTATTACTAGAGGAATTTTTAAATTTAGATTGTATTTCCTGGTACTTTTTATTATTTAAATTAATTAATTGAGTTCATGAGTTTTTCAAATATCTGGAAGTATAAAATCAGCTTTATTTAAAAAGGATGTGTAATGTATACAAAGTTGATATTATAAATAATAATGGCTTCACAGCATATTGTATTGCTCATCAACATCTAGCTCAAATACAGGCTGGATAAACAAGGAAATTGTTTCATGATGGAAGTTAGGTTTAAAATTTTTATTTCAATAACCATCCCATAGTCTATCAGCTAGTATAAATGGTTATCTAGATATTCTCAACTGAAAAAGATAATTTTAAATCTTGGCAGTTGTCTAACCTGATGATTAATTTATTTTGCATACCTAATTCATTTTATGAGATGTTTGAGAGGATTTTACCTGGCAGTCAGATATATAAAGTTTGCTTTATCAATTCTATTTTCGTACAATTCGCTATTTCATACACATTTCGTACTTTCGATTTTTATCAATATATGTGGCAAAATGCACATACTTTAATGTAATGATTTACCCCTTCTCATGGACTATTACTCACTAGTTCTTCCCCACTTTTCCGACATTAATCGCATCCATTTTCGGTGTCATGGATTCAGTCTTGAGTTAGTGCATGTGTTGATAAGTTGTTAGGACATGTGCTATTACTTTATATACATTTCTGTTTTCATTTATAAATATCTGCACTTAAAAAGAAAAGCTATTACTAAATGTGTATGCAGACATACTTCACCCTCGAAAATGTTAAGCTCCAATAAGTACACATTTGTTAATAGCTTTTCTTAAGATAGCATTTAATCACAGATTTTTATATATTACAGCTGTTTAAGAAAAGTTTGTTACATTTTTAAATTTCTGTTTTGGTAAAAAAAAAAAAAATGCCCTTATTTATTTATAAACATGAGTGAAAAATGAAAAATCAGCTGTGGTGATGTGAACAAAAATAAATCAAGGTCTCATAACCTCCATACAATCAAGACAAAGGTGGATATAATTAGATGTTCTGAAAGTGGTGAATCTTTTGCTTCATTCGGTCGTCCGTCTAATTTAAGCCGATTGACAATCATGGAAGAATGTGATCCCAGTGGAAAGCGTATATCTTATGTATGGAGGACAATAGAAAAATACACAGCATGTTACAGAATTGTTTATCAAGAAAAGAAAAAGAGGAGTACAATTCAATTATCTCATGACAAATTTCTAAAGAAAGCACCAGATACTAATCAATAAAAAATAAATATTTTGAAAACCTTTTTTGGTGTTTTTTTTTTACATTCTCTACTTTCATACATTTCAACTTTCATATACATTTCAAGAATCAATTCAGTACAAAGGCAGAGGATTGCCTATATATATATTTGTTAGGGATAAGATTGAGTAATTTCTATTGCTGGTTTATTTAAATATTTGAAACAAATTTGCCATATTGAATAATTTCTATTATTTATTTAATTATTGGGAGCATTTTGATTCCATAAGAAAATTTGAGATTATATAAATTACTTGTTCAAAATTGAAAATGGAAATAATTTTCATGTTTAATATCTAAATAAGCATTACAGAGGAGTTATGGCAAATATGCAATGTCTTATCTTGAAGTTGTTTGATAGATTTAGTCAGAAAATATATACAAATATATGTTAAAGGCATTTAACTAACAATGAAATTAATAATTTAAGGTCAAAAAAATTATTTTGTTAAGGCATGATATAAGAAAAAAATATTTTTAATTTGTAAAAAATATTTAATGTATATTAAAAGTAATTAAACGTTTTCTAAAATAACATGAAAAGATCAGAGATGGTTTTGAATAACACACTCTGTGTAGATGGACAGTTTGTGAAATATATTTTTTGGTAATCAGAAGAGATTTTAGTTTAGTTTTTTTGTTTTTTTAAGGACAGTTTTACAGTTTGCAAACTTCAAAGGGCAGACTTTCAAGAGAATTCAGTCATATAGTAATGCAAATAGCGAAATTAGCTAATTGAAAGGATATTAGCAACATTCATTGGTGGAACATTATTGAAAAAATTAAAAGACAGAAATGAAGCTGAGCTGAATATATTGCTATACCAAATGATAGTAAATGGACAGTTGAACTTTTAAATTAAATTTCAAGTAATTATAAAAGATCTAGAAAGAGATTTCATATGCAATGGATGGATGAAATATAGAAGTGTATTAAGTATGTTGTGAAAGGAGAAGTTATAGATCAGAGAAACTGCATTAAACTTTGATAGAGCTTCATCCTCCAGTTGTAATCCTGCATATTTTAACCCACCTTTTATATTTTGTAGTCATTCTGAACGATATTACTTCAATCCATG
Organism: Epiperipatus broadwayi; assembly: GCA_028023455.1. Taxonomy (NCBI): domain Eukaryota; kingdom Metazoa; phylum Onychophora; class Udeonychophora; order Euonychophora; family Peripatidae; genus Epiperipatus; species Epiperipatus broadwayi. The sequence goes on from JAQFVV010000060.1 coordinate 2,434,564, forward strand.
GTCCTTGCATATATCAACTTATTTAAATGTAGGATCAAACTTTAGCTAGAAACTCCAAATTTTTATTCTAGAAAATCTTTAATTATTTTATTTGTAGCAAGCTGAAGATTAGAATATTTTTGCTGCTATATGCCAGGGAATTATTTCTAATTGCAAAAATGGGAAAATGCCCCATTTGAAAATGATCTGATAATCTTTTTTTTCTTCTAAAATCAGTTTTGCATATCTAAATAATAATCGCCAGCATGCAGCATTCATTGCAACATTCTGAAATAGATACAGATTTAGAAGTAATCACAGTGATAGCAAGAAAGAAGTTTAAATTATGACTTATAATTATATAAATTAATACATTGTACAGGCTTAAACCTGCATTTATATATGTAATATATGCGGGATTCGAACTCAGACTTTCACATTCCCACTACTCTCAGTGCCATCTCATATTTCTGACCCACCTGATCACACACATGTTGAAAAGATAAATAATCACCAATATACACATGTTGAAAAGATAAATAATCACCAATATACGTATTTCATGCTAAACCAGCAATCATCAGTTGGTCCAGATTACTATCCTCACACATATATACAATCAGTGCTCAGCTTTATATTAAGATAGCCAATCTTCATACTTTAATGGACAGGCTTCAAATTATTCCACTCACAACTCTTCAGCCTTCCATTTGATTGAAAATCTGATGATGGAATGCTCAAAGCCTTTGTTACTGCCAAGGTTGTCATCCTACCATGTTGACATATTAGTCATTCTGACCCCTCATGTAGAGGAGAATAATTTATTTATACGAGGGATGGGTAGACCTTTTACATACTATTTTTATATTTTCAACATGCGTGTGATCAGGTGGATCAGCAATATGAGATGGCACTGAGAGTAGTGGGTCATGTGAAAGTCTGAGTTCGACTTATAATTATAATTCACTAAATAATTTTTGAACATTTCAAAATCTATTATTATTAATAAATATTAAAAAAAATTAATTTTGTGTTTCAATATTATGAGTCATCAAAGCTTTCAAATAATAAAAAGAAGTTGAATAACAAAAAGTAAATCATTAATGAAATTAATAGAGAGATGTCTCAAATGTGAAAAATTGTATTTGTTAAAAGATATTGAGACTCAAGATGTTAAGATGAGATTTAAAAAATTAAAAACATCTAAATATTGAATATAGAGGATTTTTTTCTTTCTGTCTTAAATTGAAGATCCTATAAATTACTTAAATTGATTTTTTTTATTTAATATAAACTTTGTTTCATAAAAAACAAATCCTAAAAATTTAGATTTTATTAAATACCAATTCATCTGTTTAAATGATAAGAAAATATTAAATTATATAAATCAATTTTTTTGTGACTGAATTTTATTTGTATGATAAGTAAAAGAATGTTTCGTATCAGTTTAACTTAATCAATCCCTTTCTAGACATTATTGTCAATGATTGTGATATTTTCTTTCCCCCTTTTTTTTTATAAATGAATATTTATGGTTAGAATAATTAATTATATTATTTATGAAAATCCTGAATTTTTGGCGTAGTTGGTAGAGCATCTGACTTGAAATTGGGAAATCCCAGTATCTATTCTGATATTCGAAGTTTTTTATAAACTCCTGAACAATGAAGCCATATACTTTATATATATATCTATGAAAGTTGAAAAAAAAAAAAACATTGCATGATTAAATTATGACTCAATTACAGTCTATTAAATCTTCTTTGAGATTCATATTCTTTTGCTAAGTGATCACATTCTTTTTTCATATTGATTGATTTTCTATTGATTTTTTTATTTCATTGGACATATTCACAAATTGATTACAATTTGCTCATTGGTTGCTTATATTTTAACTCCTTTTTTTTTTTTATTATAGTTTTTTTTTTAAAAAAATAAGGAAAATGTAAACTTCCTTATGTTTTATACTAATGAAATCTCAAGGCTATTGTTATACATTTTGTTTTTTATTAAAATGACAATGTTTATTTAATTCATTTTTTATCCTATTTTAATGCAGAATTCCAAATAACTAAGATATCTGCCAAGGTAACAGTAATTTATTAATAAGGAATGAATTAAAAAAATTGATTATGATTTTTCTTTTCCCCCTGGCTAAAATAAAAAAAAACTTTGAACTATATCTATAATAAAGGGGAAACTGTATGTGATCTAGTAATATAATGCTGACTAAAATGGATATCAGTAGAAAGCTGATAATTATTTTCAATGATTCTAAGAGTTTGTTATGATCATGCAAATTATGAAATTAAATTCAGTAAGCTTTTAATTTATATTAACATTTATATTAGAAAACAAATTTTTTTTCTATATCTATACCATAGTTCTTTAAGCTTGAATATCTAATTAAATTTTAATTTGATTTATTGGTGTGCTTCCTAATTTTCATTTATTTTGTGAATACTTTATAAACATTCCAATTTAATTTTGGTAACTACATCACTAAACAAAATTATTCAGAAAATTTATATTATTTGATTATTTTGTTATTCATAACATTATTGCACATATTCTCTATACTATTCTAAAAATACTTGAGACCTATTCGAAAGATGGATTTAAAGTTATTATTATTACAATATGTGAATTAATAGAAATAGATTAGTTTATATTAATGTGGCTTTGTTAAATAAACAGTAAATCCTTGGTCATCATTTAGAAATGTATATATTTTATGTATTTTTCATAGTATGTTAATTTTGTTGTGCTTGGTGATGTTTAATGATAAAAGTATTAAATTTTAAACAACTTATTTTAATTTATTTTTTTTAATGAAATTTATGAAATGATATTTTTAAATATTAAGATTTCCTTAAATTTTACAAATGATTTTTTTTGTATCCTTAATTTTAATTTAATAACAGTTTATAAATTGATTTTTTTTAAATAGTTTACTTAATCAATATACTCTTATAGCTAAATGTTTAACAAATGACATTTAATTAATTGTGTAACTAACAAAATAAATTAATTATGAATAATTAAAAAAATTCATTTGCATATAAATTGTGCCTAATGATTTTGTGCTGCAGCCGTTTTTTCAATATATAATTTATGCTTATGGTATTTGTATACAATATTTTAGCATGGCTTATGTATATTGATGCTATCGCACGCTCATGATAAAATGCTTTGCTTTTTTTTTTTAAACGACTTATTAATTCATATTTATATTTAAAAAAAAAAGGGACTAATGGAAATAATTTTTCGACACTTTAGACCACAGTTTCCGTGTCACAAGCTGATTCATCAAAATCAGCTGAACAGCCATGCAGGATCATGGTTTCAGTGATGAAAAGTAACAACAGTACTATTCTCAGTAATAATCACACCAATTTTCCTCCTGCTACAATACAACCACCACTACAACTACCACCAAAGGTTCTCCAAAAGGCAAGATTCATCAAAACATATGTAGCTTATTTATTTATCTTCTTATATTAGCAGTGCCTGCCTTTTTAATATATGTTTATGTGCACGTGCATACACATACATATATAAGTTACTCATAATACATTATTTATATAAAATTTTACTAAAATATTAATTTAATAGAGAAAGATTAAGTAGATTTATTGATTTAAATTTTAATGATGTAATTTAAACCATTTACATTACAAACATTATAATTAAATCAATTATCATTATTGTTTCATTTTCTTCAATCAATTGAGTTAGTTTAGGACTCAGTTGTAATGGTCTTCTCATTTTTATTAGTCATAATTATAACCATAGACCCCCCCCCCATATGATAATTACATATACAATAATTTTGACTCCAATCTTTTCTCTTTTTTTCTAATTTTTTATTTTTTATTGTGTTTTTTTTTTTTTTTTTTGGAATTGGAATAGCCATATTATGAATGATTGGTAATGATAATGATTACAATTTGTTAATGTTTAAATTTAATTTTAAAAAATAGTGTATATTTTAAAATTAATAATCATGTAAATTTAAACAGGTTTTGGTTTCTGGGAAGTAGAATGCTATGATTTAGCAACAACATTGCTTTCTAACTTTTTAATATTATTTTTCAAAATTTCAATATTTAGAACTGCATTTTAAATTTTAAAAATGATCTAAAATAATGAGCAAGTATATTTGATATATAAAAAAAATTTTTTTTATTTATTTAATTGCTTTAAGAAAGGATTTTTTTTTTTTGTCATGAGTTTTAAAATCACAAATTTTATAAATGTTAATGTAACCAAGTGAATTTCACCTAGAAGAATTTTTGATAGTTTTTCTATATACATATTGGTCTTTATATTAAGTAATATTATAGTTTTTAAAAAAAATTGTATTAAGTATAGAATTAATAATGATGTAAAGAATCTAATTTTATGTGATGTTCTAGCGCAGTGATAGAATGACCTTAAGATATCTCATTACTTTAATTCTAAAGAATGCTTTCTCCCCACTATTATCTATTCAGTTTTTTTATCCAATGTACAAATTTTATAAAATAGTTAATTTTAAAATTTATGAATAGAATACTGTATATATAATCAATTCTTGTTATAACAGAATTTATATAAAATGAGCAGCATTGTATTATAACTTTAAATACATTAAAAATTATTTTTATATGTAAAAAATAGTTATCGTATATAACTTTCAAGATGTATTTTTTTCTTTTAAAAATGTCAAGTGATATGTGACAATAATATTTAATGCAGATAAAAAAATTTATTTATTTGAGTAATTTTTTTTTCTTATTTTTGTCATTCAAAATTTAAAATAGCAACTTTTTGAGATTTGAAAGTACAAATAATTTTTTTTATTTTATACTATTTTTAATGTGTGGAGAGCTTCTATTCAGAAGATTGCTTTCAGATCTGGAATGTCTTTGATAAAGCAAGTAGAATTTTATTTTTAAAAAAATTAGTTTTATTATTAAAATAAGTATAGTGTGCTAATTAAGTAACCTATAAGAAATTTTAGAGCAATTAAACAAAAAGTGCCTATATTTCAAAAATAATTTTATTTTAGCAATACAATTAAAAATTATATAAATAAAGATAGTAATTATTTTTTATTATTAGATAAAATATATTTTATTATTTATATAAGTTTATAGGATATTGTTTAACTGAATTAATTGTAAGCAAAAATGGGTTGGAGAATGAAATAGTTTTTATAATCATAAAATGTATAGCAGCATCCAATTTATACTTAACAAAGAGTGATATGAAATATTGTAAAAAAATATAAAGGAACAATTGATTATAGGAAATGGTTTATAAATAATAACCAAAATTTTTTGAGCAACAATTTACACTCATTCTTCATTAAAGGTTAATTGCATTCCAAAAATGAAATCTGTTTAACAATGAATAAAATTTGATAGATGAAAATACAGTTATGGTAAAACTAAACCAATTAGTGAGCAGTTTATTGATAAGTTTAAGAATTTTTATAAATATAAAAAAAAAATTACACTTTTGAAAAATTACAAATAATAATAATAATTTTGATGATGATGATAATAATAATAATTATTATTGTTATTATTATTATTTGATATATTTAAATAATAATTTTATAAAATTATTGTATTAAATGAGAAAATGGCCTTTTTTTATTTTATTGTGTTTCATTTGCCATTTGAACAAATATGAAAAATTAAAGGAACAAAAAATAATTTTCAGTAGTTTTATTAATAAAAACTTCAGTTTTTTTAAAAGTATAGTATGGCAATTTCAAGTATTATGCATTTATAAAAAATATTTCATATATACTATTGATATACAAGGAAATTTCATTTAATTTTATTATGATAATATTTTTTTTCTTTTTTATTTTTTGAAAACAAACAAAAAAATAGATAAAGGAGACTAGAAAGCGATTTAAAAAAAAAAAAACAGAATTGTAAAAAAAAAAAAGTTTGATTTATTTTTTAATAAAATGAAAGTTTGGAAGGGAAAAGCAGGAGAAAGGGTAGTGAAGTAAGGATGAAAATATTATTGCTAAATTATTAGTAAAGAAAATATATATACATAGAAAAGTTAGAAAAAATATGCTGTGTAAGCATAATAAATCTAATAAACAATTAGAAATTTATTCTCCATTTATCATGTTTTTAAATGAATTATAAATTCATTATTTTTCCTAATGCTGTTTCAACATTTTCACTTCATAATCATGGTGTACTGATCATATTGCTAAATTGGTGTTGAAGATCTTGGATAGGAAAATTTCAGATAGATTAGATATGTTACTATTTGAAGAGGGTTTTTAGAAAAAGTAAAAAGGGTGAGATATAATTGGAAAGGTTGAGATTATTATTGATATATATGTATAAAAAACATAGATGAAAATATAGATTATATGATACAAATAATGTCTTTATTATATAGAAATGGATTTTAATAAGTTGTGTAATAGTGATGAAAAAACTATTGATTTGAATGGTGGCTATTAAACATTTAGAATCAATGTTAAAAATTTTAAAGAAGGAAATAGGGGAAATTTTATTGATCATTATTGCAACTCCTCCTGAAGCAGAGGAGGAGTAGGAGTAATGGAAGTAGCCTAGGCAATGAATAAGGTCAAAAGTGCGGGGGTCAGATCCAATGTGGAGCTTAGTCTCAGATAGGCAAAGAATATCAGGGGCTTGGTGATGAAACCAATGTGATAAGGCATGAGCCCTATCACGAGACTTCAGACCTCTAACATTAACTGATACAACACTAAACATAGTAGATGGTATTTTTAGTCTTGTGATTCAAAGATATGATGTGCTTAGATGATGAGTCAGAAGGATAAGGATCGATGACCGAAGGAAAAGCAGCTTCAAGTTCAGGAATGGGTTCAGGAATATTCTCGGTAAGCAAGGAGGAAGAGTCAATATCATTCGGCAGTGGAATGATTCAGAATTGTATGAGGGATAAACAGCAGGAAAGGGTTTGAGATTTGGGTCTGTTTGATGATGATTCTGAGAGGCTTCCGGTATCACAGGAGAAGTGTATCTAATTTTTTTATTATTAGGGTTGGGGTAGGCAGCTGACTTTGTCAGGAAGATCAAACCCCCCAAGGGAGGCAAGACTGTTAGTACTGGAATGAGATTCAGTTGAATTAGATCGAGATTTAAGATTACGGTTTTTTTTCATACGTTGGGGAGGGGAAGAGGGACCACGGGAGTCGATCTCTGGGTCTGTGACAGAGGCCATAGACAGGCCATCCTCCTCAGTCAGAGAAGAGACCTCTGCGGATTGGTCATCAACAGTTATCTTGAAATGCCCAGTAGATAAGTCATCCGTAAATTGTTGAGCGCTGGGGCCAGGAATTGCAGCAGTGTAGGGAAAATGTGATTTGAACTAAGATCTTGGCGATTATCAATTCTATTATAATTGTAGTTGGAAGTGGGTCTGTTAGAATGAGATTGAGATGAGGGCAGTCTAGTTTTATATGCACATTTATGATATTTATGGCACATTTCTCCGCATTGGGTGCATATGCGGTCTTGGCATTCCTTCATGATATGCCCTCTTTGTCCGCAATGAATAAGACCAATAAATAAAAACAATTGTCCAACCAAATACATTCTCCTAATTTGAATTAACTCCATTCTAATAGGAAATGGTAGAATTAAAACAATCTCAATATCAAAAATTAAAAAAATAATAGCAATTAAAAAAAATCTAAAAAAAAAAGGTAATCGTCTTGATCTAAAAGGATGAAATCAAACATTGAGGAGGGACACCAAGGAGGATGATTATAAGGGAACATTCCTGATACTCAATCAATCCTGGAATAGACAAAGGAGAAATGCCCTTATTGAGGACAATTTTGAATATTGCCGCATTGGTGAGTACATGTGTTTAAGCATGAGGTATGAGTTTGTAGTCAAAGGAGATGATTTTTCCATAGGGACCCAAAATCTTTTGTAGGTCTGTTCTATCAAAATCAGCTAGGCAGTTCCACACTGTTCCATCCAAATATAGAGGACGATTAGCATCTATGGTGACTAGATAACGATTAGCGAGTGATTTGAAGTTGTTTCTGAAGGCTTCTTTTCCAACAACATTGTGGAATTGCACAATGAGATATCGTTTATTCGGATGGAATAAGATCTTATATATTGATCCCCATAGATTGTGATCTTTGAACAAAGCATATAGTGATTTGACAGGAAAATTATACAAATTAAGATCATTATCAGTAGTTGAGAGAATGATTGCATTTTCATTTTTGTACTTTTGAAAGGTTTTAGAGGAGAGCAGGGATAGAGTTATTGAATTGTTCATTGATAAAAGCATGAATGGTAGGATTACAGTGAAAATTGTGAATGGCTCCGAGTGGTGTTATTTCTGGAGTATCCTGTTCAATAAGTGTGTTTTCTTCATCAATAATTTGTATGGCCTTATTGAAAGGGTCTGGTTTTGGAGGGTGATGTAGATTCTAAGTGATAAATGATTTAGACTGCATGTTTGTGTTAGGAATCATAGCTGCCTTCTCAGCATAGGATAATGGTTTGGAAGCCGATTGATAGGTATTATGATTGGGAGCAACATTTAGTGAAGGGAAGTTGTTGTAATTATTTGTAGTAATTGGTTTAGGTCCTGTGAATTTATTTTTATTGAAATAGTTTGGTGGTTTTGATTTGAGTGTGGGGCTTAGAGAAGGAAAATCCGTGTGGGACTTAGAGAAGGAAAATCCGATCCTAAATCCGTTCTAGAATAGATTTGAGGATATGGTACATTTTTTTGTGAAATGTGGTCAGTGTTATTAGTTTGTAAGCTGGGTGAATAGTCAGAGTTTGTTGGAATGGAGGTCTGAAGGCTTACTTTTTTAGGCATATCGATTGAAGATGTCGTTGTGGATCTTGTTGGTGAGTTGTGCATCATTACAGATTTTTTAATGCCATCTGAAGCTTTAGTTTTGTGGTTGGGGACATTCGTAGCAAATTCTTGTATGTGTCGCGTATTTACGTTGAATTCAGGTTTTCTTTCACAGACAATGAAATTGAATTAACGGTATAATTTTCTTGCTGTTGCTTGTAATCAGACTTAGCAAATTTAGTCATGTTCTTGGAGGAATAATCTAGTGAATTATCAATTTTAGATGTGTTCAAAGCGCAATTTTTATGACTCTTGAGCATTTGAATATTATTTTCTGATACGGAGAAATCTCCGTTGGATTTTTTTTTTTTTTTTTGAAAATTTTGTTTGCTTAATGTCGCCACTGTTACATAGGTTTTTTCCTTATTACTTTCTATTGTAGCATCTAAACAATCTGATTTATCCACTGAGTTGTAGCTTGAATCCAAATCTATATTGTTTGTATTTAAATTTGAATTTTAATTATGTGTTAGATTAATTTTTGGTGGCTGAAAAGTTTTGCTGCTTTTCGGCACTTCCTGTTGAAGCTGATCGTAGTGTAAGTTTAGTGTTTGATTAGACTTTGCCATAGAACTTAATTATAGCAAGGGTAATTGATTTGTTTTTTCCATATTTTTTAGAATTTGGTCATTTTTAACTGTGTTTGAATTAAGATTGGCTTGGGAATTGGGTTTAACTTTGTTTCTGGGCGTCTTTAAGTCTACGTTACAAATTTTCTCTTTCACGAGTGTTTTTTTTTTTTTGAAGATTTAGTAGGAATCGATTTCATAAGCAGTTTTCCTTAGTATTATTCATGGAGGTAGGTTTTTTAATAGCTCTGCATTTTCTTGTTGTTCTATTGACCATGGTAAAGTCATCATTTAAATATTCATTAGGATTTAAACAATTTTGAGAGCTTCTTGCCATGTTTGAAGCTTCTTTGCTGTCAGCCATTAGACCTGTTTGTTAAAACGGATGTTTTATAAGCTATGTGGTGGAAAATTATTATATTTTTGAACAAAATTAGCTTATAATATTAAATATGGTACTTACCTGTAATTTTAGCTATAATTCTCTTAAAATATTTGATCTCCAACATGTAAAAAGGACTGTGATAGGCAGAACTTGTGAATAGAGAACTATTCACCATGGCTACCGTAACCAGCCAATAGTAGTAGTTACTATTGCCTTCAAAATACTCTCTTTATATATCTATATACTGACTTAAATGACATCCCAATTTTTGAAAACAGACTTGAAACTGATTTTCCAAAATATTGTTGACTATCTCTCTCATATATTATTGAGTATCAGTTACATCATAAAATTTTAGTCTCTTCAGTGCAGCTTTTAATTTTAGAAACATCCAGAATTCATAAAGAATTAAATCAAGTGAATAAGCACAATTATCTCATTGGGTAATCAGTTTTTAATCAAAAAGTCTCTTATTGTGAATCCATTATAAATGAGTGCATTGTCATAATGAGTGATCCACTTGTCATTCCACAATTGAATTTTTTTTTTTTTGGAATATTATTATAATCTTTCCTATACTGCTAAATAAAATTGTTGGTTGACTGTTTACCCCTCTTCAATAAATTTTTAGTGTGCTATTCACATGTGATCGAAAAATTTACCATATTAGTCTTAAATTGTGATGTGACATTAGTGATTTTTAGAATGTGATGAACCTGGAAATTTCCAGTTCATGATCTGACATTTTGTTGTTGGATCATACGAAAGCACCAAGTTTCATTACCCATAATTACTTTCAGAAACAGATGTATATTTGAAAAAAGATAACTTATAATTTCAAGCTGACACTGTTCTGCTCAACTATCAAAATCTGAGGCATAAACTTTTCAGAAATTTTTTTATGCCCTATTCTTCCTTAAAATTATCTTGTTTCTCGATTAATCTGCAGTTTTATAGCTATTAATCTTACACTTGATTATTTATTAAACTATCACATTTTGCATTCTGTTAATATTAATGTCAGTCATTATTGTTAGTCCTGTATGCATCTGAGGGTCATGTGTCAATTTTTTTACCTATATTTGAATCTGTTACACCACTCAAACACTCAATTTTTTATAGCATTTTCACTATAATTTACTTTCAACAATTGCAACATTTTAGAAACACTGCATGCAATTTTTATTATTTATTTTTACAACAAAAGTGCACATTTATCTTTATTATCTTTCAAATAGCTGACTAAGAACTGGCTCTTTCATCTTGAAATTTATGCACATATTAGTTCAAATAGAATTATGTAAGTTGAATACAAATACATCATAGAGTAATACTGTGAGACCATTTCTGGAGTTAAATTGTCATATCTTGTATGTTAACATTTGTTGTTATTGTTGGTTTGATCTTAATAAAGTTTTTAATAGAATGAATTTATTTAGTAATATTTATTGATAAATAAAAGTTATAGATTAAGAGAAAGTATATTTATTAAGAAATTATTATATGAATCTGAAGATTATGTAAGATTAAATGAGTTTTTTTATAGAAAGTGTGGATATATGTGAGATAAGATGTTGCTTTCCTTCATTTATATTTAATACTATTGAGATGCATTGTTAAATTATTGTTATTTTGATAAGAATTGAAGTTAGCATCAGTGATCAATGAGTTCATTGTATCAGTTTTCTGGTATTAGGGTAGATGCAGGAAATGAGGGTTAGTTTAATGAAATGTTTTGTAGCATTGTTAGAAGTTTTAGAAAATTTAGGATAATATAAATAAAATTACAGTAATGAAAATAAGTGGAGTTATGAAAATATTAAAAATAAGAATTGGATTAGAGATATAGAACAAGTTAATGTTTTCAAATATTTAAGAAGTTAGTTAACTAGTAATGAAAGTTATGATAAAAATTACAATTGCAATGGCTAAAAGATTATATTCTATAAACTGTTGAAATTATATGAAGTAAAAATGTTAAATAGTTTTAGAGATATGGATTTGGAGAATTGTAAAAAGATAAGTTGAAAAATAAGATTTTCAGTGTATAAGAATTGTAAATAATTAAGTAAAATAAGATTATTTTTTGAGAAAATTATTAAGAGGAATTTGATTAGGTATATATTTTACAGATAGCAGAATTATCAAAGATGTGTTAGAGGAAAAGAAATAAATTTATTGTTGAATTCAAGTAGGGAAATAGTTACAGTCTTTGTTAAATAAAGCAAGAACCAGAAAAAATTGGAGATGGTAGTGTGATTTACTAAGATACCTAATAATGATGAGTGCATATATTTGGAAATAAATAATCAGAAATAAATATAATACGTTACCTTAACTTTCAATAGATTGAAAATAAATGGTAATAGTTTTGAATAATTAGTTAACGTTCATATTATAGATATTTCATTGCATTTCTTATAATTGTTCTACTTATATATAATTAAATTCTAGCAATAAAAACATGCTTTTCTTTCAATATTCAGCTATAATAAGAATTGATTATACAGATTCATTGGCAGCTATTATAAAGAAATATGGCGATTTTCTAGTTCCAATAGAAAAAAAAAATTACACACCCATTTATGAGCCACAAGTACATCCATATTTTTTTTACTAGTCCTTTGATTTATTTATTTGTTATCTTGCAATGTTATGTTTTATTTTTTCAATAAATTGTTTTCTTATAAAAAAAAAAAATAAAAAATCAGCATATCGCCTAATTATAATTTTTTATTGCATTTTTCTTCATCATATCCTATCAGTGAAATTTACTTTTTATTGCATATATATTTTCAAAGAAATAATAAAAAACAAAAGCATTAAGTGATAGATTTCTTTGAACCTGCTTTTTCCTCTGAAAAACATGCTGAACTTTATTTTAAAATACTTTTAAAGGAAGTTTATTGCAAAGAAAAGAGCCTTTTGAATAATAAATTCAGTATTAACACATCCAGAAAGTCAAAGTACATACCTATTGGTCTTCTAATGTTATCTTATTTTCAGAATTTTACGAAGCATCTTTAAATGTCGATGAGGAATTCTTACTTCATTTCTGTCCAATATATTTAATAGAATAATAAATCTGGATAGACTTATTTTAATTGTAGATATAGGTATTAATAAATTAGATATTTTATGTAAGTGATGCAATTACCACTATTTTCAAATATCTATTTTATTAACATATTAAATGCTAAAGCACATCAATATATGTGCTACTTTTAAATCTTCTAAGTCCACCATTCTATCCAAAAAGTTTATATTATCAGTCTGATAATATTTAAAGTTAATAAGTTGAAGATTTTGATTTCAATGCTACTATTAAACATTTGAGTTTTTAAATATTAATTACTAAAACAAATTCTGTATATATTGTATGCAAGAATATTCTTTTGATCATTCTCTGAATTGCTAAAAATAACAAAATCATCTATATGCTAGGAAGATGAAATTATTGCTTTTATTTAATCAGTTCACATTATAAATTCTCACATCTTGATGCCTGCTTCGTAAAATTGCATATTAAGTATATCAAAGACTAGTATCATATATATAGAAAGCAAGGATGGGATTAATACCCATCCCTGTTTTTATTTCAAATGCTTTAGAGTTTTTGGTTGTCATCTGATTCTTCGTGTCAGCCGCTAGAGGCGGGATTTCTAGCTAAATTTCTAGAAATATGCCGTTTCCGCGGCCGCACCCAAGCCTTTAAACATTTTTTCTAAAATAAATCCTAGAAAGATTGTTAACTCGGAGTTAAGTCTTCTTTCTATGCTAAAAGGTAGACTGTTAACTCGGAGTTAAGTCTTCTTTCTACGATAAAATCTAGAAAGAATGTTAACTCGGCTTAGCGGCTAACGGTATGGCTTTTTCCGATGCTAAAAGCAGAGGAAAATACCGTAGTTGTTTGTGTCACGCACTATATTGTAATGCTGTGTTATGTATTTGATGTAACAATATCGTACGAGGGTGTATTAATTTGATCGTGTCAAAATTATTTAAATTTTCATCAGTACCTTTTTTTTTTTAAGACGAATTGATGTACTGTTACATTTTAACAATTTTAACAGTATCGTGATTGTTCCTCATAAATTTATATTCCTCCTAAATTTTCAATTACGGAGGGTTAGGGTAATATTTTAAAGATCACGCTTTGAGTCACGTTTCAGCGAGAAATTTTCCGAGAGAAAAAGTATGGCAAATTCGAAAACAGAAAATATGAAAAGATGGGAATTGCCAGACACGGAAGCCATCAGTGCTGTAACATTTCTATAGCAGAAAAACATCCTGCTGAAAGAAAAAAAAGATGTTTGTGCGGCGAATGTATGAGACTTGAGGTCCATAAAGATCTTTGGACTTTCATTTGTAAGTATCGTTCTTGCCGAAAGAAATGTGCACTTCAAAAAGGCAACTGGTTTGAGGGATTTCAAATGCCATTCATCAAGTCTTTACGTTTGCTGCATTACCGGAGCCGTGACGAGTTGACCATACAGCATGCCATTAATGATATTGAAATGTCTACCAGTAAATATTATTAACCAAATTGATAAATAAAGTAACGTAACATACACACACAATAATTGTTGTTAACCAAAAAATGTAAATTATTATTTAAAAATACACAAAAACACCCCTCCCACTAATTGTTGTCAATCAAATGTAAACCAATTAAAGTAACGAAAATTATTATTTAAAGATCCATAACCCCCCCCCCCCCCATTGTTTCTTTAATTTTGTCACTTAAATTTTTAAAAACAGTATTACTATTTAAACACAACCCAAATTACTATTTAAACGTACACCAAAAAAGATCCTTTCTTGTCAATAATAATCAAATTAAAAACTATTATTGTCCCATTGTCAAAAATATTCGGTTTTTGGGAAACCAAAACAATAATTTATAAACGAAAAAAAAGTCAATCGGTTGTCAATCAAATGTAATAAATAAAAGTAACTTCAATTTTGATTTAAACATACACACACAAAAAAAAAAACCCTTTCTCCAAATAATTGCTGTCGGCAATCAAATGTAAAATAAAAAAGAAGGTAAATTAGTATTTAATCATCATCCAAAAACATCCACCACTCTCATTAATTATTGTCAGCAATCAAATGTACACCACCACTAAAAGTAACGTAAACTACTATTCTTTAAACGGTTACACCCTTTCCCAAATAATTGTTGTCTACAATCGTACATCCAAAAAAACACCCCTTCCAATAATTAGTATCGGCAATCAAATGTAAACCAACCAATCAAAGTAAGACCGTAACTTAAAACTACTATTGTTTAAACGGTTAACCCACCCCTTCACCCAATAATTGTTGTCTACAACCGTACACACAAAAAAACACCCCTCCCAATAATTAGTGTCAAACAAATGTAAACCAATCAAAGTAAGACGGTAACTTATTATTTAAACGTAACCCAAATTACTATTTGAATCTACACCGAAAAACAACCTTTTGTCAATAAAAATTAAACAAACAACAACTATTATTGTCCCATTGTCAAAAATATTTATTCGTAGAAACAAAAATCATAATTTATAAACGAAAGGAAGTCATATCGGTCATTAATCAAATGTAAACCGATAAAAGTAACGGTTTTAATTTTTATTTAAACATACACACACACGCGCGCGAAAAAAAAAACACTTCTCCCGATAATTGTTGTCGGCAATCAAACGTAAACCTACAAAGTGACGTAAATTATTATTTAATCGTACACAAAAACACCCATCCCACTAATTGTTTTCGGCAATCAAATGGAAACCTATCAAAGTAACGTCAATTATTATTTAAAGATCCATCCAAAAAAAACCTGTTCTCTCTTAAATTTCGGAAATTCAATTTTACAAAAACAGTAATACTATTTAAAAAAAAACAACACAAATTACTATTTGAACACACACCAATAAAGACCCGTTCTCTCTTAAATTTCGGCAATCCAAAAAAAACAACTATTATTATACTATCGTCATAAATATTATTTGGGAAAATAATTCAGAAACGAAAGAAAGTAAACTTTGTAAACAAACAAACAAAAAAAAAATCAATATTAATAGAGAATCGCTGGCCTGGAAACGTTATATTAATGTGTTTTTGATTAGAAATCACGCCTCTAGCGACTGACACGAAGGATCAGATGACAACCGAGTTTTCCTTATCAGTAATAAATTTTTTTCTCATATCATAACTTGAAAACTTAGAATAAATTTTGGTTGGCTATCAATTAATTTTAAAACATTACTGCAGACTTTTTTACATAACAGTCAAATATCTTGATCAAATTAGTAATAGCACTATATCTTTGTGAATTTTTTTTTTTTTATATCTTTATCTGATAACAAAAACATTGTCAATAGTACTTCTTAATTTTCAAAAACCATATTCAGTTTCTGGTAACAACTCATCTATGATTAGAAATAGTCTCTTAAGTGAATTCTTGAAAATACTTTCACTTTAGAGTATACTTTTGGAATTCCATAGTACTTATTTATTTTTACTATTTTTTTTATAAATTGGAAACATTTGTAAGATTACGTGACAGAACTTTTTTTTTCATATATTCTTTTAAAAAATTACTATATTTTTAAAACTAGCATGTCATCATCTTTTAAAACTTTTTTAGGTATCTTATCAGAACCTGCAGTTATTTCATTTTTAAGATTATAAAAAAACTCAATTTCATCGCACTTAATATTTTTCTCTAAATCTGAGTGAGTCAGTTAGCAGAATATATTATTAAAAACATTTCATCTTAATTTTTATAACAATATTATTCAAAAGTTACTTAAAATCACCTTTTCAAATCATTCTTTGATTAAGTCGATTATATGAATTTGAGTATTATCATTTTGAAAATGATAGTAGTGTTATCTGAAAAGAATCTTTCTACAATGTGATGAACTTGATTCCTAGAAAAAAATTCATTCATATAGACTTCATCTATGATGCATCTCTGTAGAGTAATGATTAATTCACAGGAATATTATATTGTTAAGAAATTTTTATAATGTTTATTGTTGCCTCTAAAATATTATTTTCCAACTATTTTTAGGTTAAGCAAATTTATTTTGTTCATTTTTAATGAATAAGGCCATTACACTTGAGATTAATCATCATAGAACATTAAATATTTCACTAGTTTTGAATGGTATAGTTATGATATTATCGTAGGCTTATTAAATTGATAACATTTATTTACTTCATACGCATTCTATCTTCATAGAAATTTTATTGCAAACCAAATCTCTTTTAAATTTGAAAATATCAAAATTATCTTTAAATATTGATATTTTTTTATGAATAATTCTATTCATATATTTGTATTTTAATGAAAAATATTCTTGCTCATATTCTTATATATAAATAAATATATGTATGTGTATACACATATCGTCATTAATTTATTAAATTTTTGTATTATGTGCATTAAAAGAACAATCTTGCATGACTTTTTTTAAATGTAATTGGAATTATATTATTACTATGTATGTTTTATCATTTGTTTTTCTTCTTAAAGCCAACATCATTTGGAAATATTTTTCAAAATATGAAAGAGGTAAAGTTTCTGCATTTATTTTATTTTTTGTATTTATTTAAGAAACTTAATATTTAAATATATCCCTAACTGTTTATTAGAAACTAACAACCCCTAATATTTCTAATCAAATCATTATGGGTAGAATACCATTAATCTGGCCGGCTGTAATTCTAATCAAATCGTTACTGGTAGGATACCATTAATCAGACTGGCTGTAATTCATCAAATTCCATCATCTGGATAAAGTTAGTAAGAGATAGGCTTTAACTTTTTGCAATTGACAAATTTAATTTTAAGTGAACATTATTTATTTAACATTAAAAAAATGTAATTTTTTTTTTTTTAAAAAAAAAGCAGTACAATAAATAAATCAATATAGAAATGAATGCTATATCTGTAATTTAATAAGCCTGTTCTAATATTAGTGCTATATTTCTGTTTATCTTTGATCAATTTATTTTTTTACTAGAAAATCAAAAAGGCTGTCCATTGCTGCAATATGTAATAAGGCAAAAGCTCTTTTAAAGATAGAGTTGGGAATGGAGTAAAACATATTTCCAACAGCTGATATAGTATTTGTAATAGTTTTTTAAAATAAATTTCAGAAAAGGTAAAAAAAAAAATACACAGGGAACTAAATTGATATAGATTTTTTATATTTATTTTTGTTTATATAAAATAGGTGTGTATATACAATATATATATATTAAAATTAATATATATTATTACAATTTATATTCATTTACATTTTCAGCAGTATATAGAGATTTAAAGACTTGTAAACTTTATAATATCGGAAGGGGGTGCATTTAATTATTTTTACTTCAGCAAAATCACTAACTCAGAGATAATCATCAGTGCCAGGTTAATGATATTTGCACCTGCATATATTTGCATTGACTTGTTTAGAAATTTTATTTTTCTTCTTAGCATAGAATATTGTCCTAATTTTAAAAAATATCTTAATATATTTTGAAAAATTATATATAATGATATGAGAACTATTAGTTGTGTTTCTTTATTATTACTGTTTTGAGAATAAATTGCTTGTTGTTTTTTGACTTTATACTTTTGTTTTATTAATGGGATGAAAAATATTGTATGATGCTGGTTAAGGTGTGTGCTATATATTGCAAGCATTTAAAAGATATTTAGAATGTTGTTCTAAAAATTATTCCTGGTTAATTAATCAGGAACTAATAAGATTATCTAGTAAATTTAAACTATGATTCTACCTAATTGTTACTATAAATAAACTGCCTTAGTTAAAATTCTACATAAGTCTGAAAGCTGCAGATATTGAGCTTGCTATTAACTGACAGGAGACTCTTTTGATTCCTCTTGGAGGCATTAAAGGAACCGAGCAGGGCAAATTCCTAATGTCCACTCCATACGTTCTTGTCGTTGCAGTTATTACTATGTGATTATTTATATAGTATACAAACATAGATGGACTGTTTACTAACACGCATTAGCCAGCTTGGTGAGTTTGGCTTTTTACCTCTGAGTCTAAGATCAAGAAACACCATGGTTTTCTCAGTTGCCTAATAAGGCAGAATGAATGTTTCTATAAATGCTAAATATTTTTCCAATAAATATATACAATTATGACCAACAAAAATAAATCATGGCCCTTATTCCCAGGAGGCTGTAAAGTCACCAAGCAAGACAGCGTTTGGTGGCCGAAGGCAGAGAGTGCTAAAAATACCCTGATTGCGGACCCAAGCTGCCATTTGATGACAACCTTTTATTTAGGTACTTACAACTGCAGATCACATTCAAGTGAAGGAAGATTGCAAGAATTAGAAGAACTGTCTTATATTAAATGGGACATTATTGGACTTTGTAAAGTTAGAAGAAAAGGTGAAGAGCAATTGATTTAAAAAGTGGACATGTACTCTATTATAAAGGCACAAATATTGGAAATACAAGTGGAGTAGGAGTCATTATAAATAAAAAGTACAAGAACAATATTGTGGAGATTGATGGTGTATCAAAGAGAGTGGCAAGATTAGTTATACAACTTAATAGCAGATAATTCAGGTTTCTGCTGCAACAAGTTCTCATAGTGATGAAGTAGTAGAAGATTTTTATATGGATGTACAAAAAGCCTTTGATCAGAGTAAACAACATTTTAAAATTGTTATGGGAGACTTAAATGCTAGAATTGGTAAACAAATGAAAGATGAAAGTGCTGTAGCTAATTTTGGTTATGGTAATAGAAATGAGAGAGGTCATAGACTTGTGGAGTTTGCAGAAAAAGAAAAACTTTATATTATGAATTCTTTTTTTTGAGAAAAATGTTAAAAGGAAATGGACATGGAAGCATCCAAATGAAGGTACAGCAGAATTGGATTATATTTTGACTAACAGAAAATACATATTTCAAGATTGTAATGTTCTTAATAAATTTAACACAGGAAGTGATCATCGATTAGTAAGATGTAAGATATGTGTTAATGCAAAACTAGAGAGACAAAAATTATTAAGAAAAACAATATTTACAGTTGATATTCCTAATCTTCAGAAACATTCTAATGAATTTAAATTAGAACTTACAAATCGGTTTCAAGTATTAGTAGATTTTGAACATGATTCAGATTTGAATGAAATTAATATGAAAATAACTGACACACTTTTAAAAACTGCAACAAAGATAGCTGGTAGGAAAAAGCAGCAATTGACCAATAAAATTTCTACTGAGACTAGAGAATTTATGAAGAAAAGAAGGAATATGAAGGTATACAAAAATGATGCATTAAAAAGGATTGAATATCTCGAATTTTGTAAAATGGTGCGGAAAAGTGTTGAAAGTGATATAAGAAAGTCTAATTGTGAACTAGCAAGGAAAGCTGTAGAAGAGAATAAAAGTCTCAAGAGTGAATTTTGGTATTGGTAGGAAATTTATATCTGCAATAAGAAAAAAAGATGGAATTATTACTAAAAAGAGAGATGACATCATGAAATGGGTAGAAGACTTTTATCAAGAATTATATAGTAATAAAGAACAAGTACCTCCTATATCTATTACATCTTCCGAATTGCCCAGAATTTTAAATGAAGAAGTGAGACATGCAATTAAATGTATGAAGAAAGAAAAGGCTCCAGGTAATGATGGAATTATAATTGATATATTAAAAGAAGCAGGTGAAGAAATAGAATTTTTTTTAGCAAAGTTATATACCAAATGTCTAAATGATAAAGGTGTACCAGATGATTAGAAGAATGCAATATTAATATTTAAAAGAGGTGATAAAGAAGATATTAGAAATTACAGACCTATCAGCCTTTTATCAATCTTATACAAAATTTTTACCAAGATAATTACAAATTCATCTACAGAGAACATTGGATTCCCACCAACCAAGAGAACAAGCTGGATTTAAAAGTGGTTTGAGTACAGTAGATCATATCCAGGTATTGAGAGAAGTTATAGAAAGGACAAATGAATATGAGTTGCCATTATGTTTTGGATTTGTAGATTATGAAAAGGCATTTGATTCTATAAATATTTCTTCAGTGATTAAAGCATTGGATCATCAAGGTATAGATCCAGGATATTGTCATATTTTAAAGAATATTTATAAAAATGCAACAGCAACAATTAGATTACATAATGATACTGGGAAAGTCAACATTGAGAAGGGTGTAAGATAGGGTGACTCCATATCTTCAAAACTTTTTACAGTAGTGCTGCAAGAAGTATTTTGTGGATTAAAATGGGAAGCTAAAGGAGTGAAAGTAAATGGAGATTATTTAAGTCATTTAGATTTTGCAGATGATGTAGTTGTTTTTGCAAAATAATGCTTTAGAGCTGCAGGAAATGTTGCAGGAGTTATCAGATGAAAGTAGGACTAAAGATAAATGTTAAAAAGACTAAAGTAATGTTTAATGGATTTTCTCAAAATATGAAAATAAAGATTGATTATGATGAGTTAGAAGAAGTTAACAGTTACAAATACCTTGGTCAGATTATTAATACAGATGGAAACATAATGGATGAAATTAATCATAGAATTAAACTTGGGTGGAGTGCTTTTGGTAGAAATAACTTGATACTAAAAGGAAATATGCCTATGTGTTTGAAAAGGAAGGTTTTTAATAAATGTGTTTTACCACTTATTATGGATCTGAGACTTGGACACTTAATAGAAGAGCAATACAGAGACTTCAGATCACTCAAAGAAGTATGGAGAGATGCATGTTGAGAGTAACAAGAAGAGATTGAACACGCAATATATGGGTAATACAACAAACAGGTGTTACTGACCTCATTGAAAAAATTAAAAGACTGAAGTGGAGTTGGGCTGGACATATTTCTAGAAGAGATGATAACAGATGGATAATTGAAATCTTAAACTGGATTCCAAGATATTGTAAAAGACCCAGAAAGAAGTCACATGTGAGATGGATGGATGAAATAAGAAAGTGTGCAGGGATGATGTGGAGAAGAGAAGCTAAAGATCAGAGAAGATGGATTGAACTTGGAGAGACCTTCATCCTGCAGTGGATTGATAATAGTTGATGATGATATGTCTGTAATCCCCCTATATTATAAGTTTATTTATTGTAGCTGTTAAAATCTTGCTTAACCATTGCCTTTCTGACTGTATTTCTCTTTATCTTTATAATCACTATGTAATTTATTAACTATTAAATGTACCAATTTGTTCTACTACATATTACTTCTGATTATTTCTCTATTAATAATGTTAAAACTTTTCTACATTTATTTACATGTCACATCTAATACCATTTTTTAAATTTCATTCTTATCATCAGAAAACTCCAAATTGATGCAATGAATTTTTCTGAATCTTTCCAAAATTTGTCAAGTGAAATCATGTGATATGATATTTTTATTAATGTGGACTATTAAATTTAAAATTTTTATTTGGACACCAGAATGCCAATGAATATCAAACTGTTATTATTGAATTATATAACTTATACAAACAATCTGTCAATACCAAATGTAAATATACATTCACACTGATATTAAATAATTACGGATTTTTATTTAATCTAAGAAAACATTTTTTTATATATATTAAAATTGACATCATTCAAAATTTATACATTTTTTTTTAAATAAAATTGATAGATTTATGAATATTTTTATTAATATCTATTGTTGTATATAATGATTTGATTACATGATTTAAATATATTTTAAAATTTACTATCTGATTCAGAGGATAATAAAACAAAATTATATTTAAATAATATATAGTGTTCATCTCTGGATATCTTTTTCAGACAGTTTTTTTCACTCACTCTCTAGCACACTATAATTGTATTGTAAGGATGAAAAATTCTCTTTAATGTTAATTGTATTTCGTAATTTTATAATAATATTCATTAACCAGTTTTATCAATTATCCTGTTAGACTACTTTGACATTCTTGTTTCTTTTAGTACATTCTTTTTTTTTTTTTTTTGTCAGGTCTACCTGTTGAGAATGAATTTTCAAAATTGATTCAATTACTACCATTTTGTAGACTTAGGTGGAATCTCAATTCTTATTGTGACTGGGTAGTGAATTGGAGTAATCATTGGACTTGTTCTTGCTATTGGAGGTTCTCAGTTAGGCAGCCATTTTAATTTTATTATAATTGGATGTTTTTGGTTTATTTTTCAACGAATTAAGTTGAAGAAATTGGATAATGGAAGATTAAAATATAATAAAATTTACACTGTTCTGATGAATGAATTTTTTATCTATTGTCACAAATTTGAATAGCTAAAATCATCTTTATAAAAAAATGCATATTAACATGTTAAAACTCTTGGCATATAAGGCAGTTATATATTTATATTTGACAAGATATATTCCTGAGTTTTATTTAAACATTTTATATATAATTTGACACATTCTAACTTGACTTATGGAAACTTAACCATTAAAATTGGTTAGTGGTCTGATTTTACTGTGGATGTTAAGTTTTGTTCAGTTAATATCTCCAAAGCAGTTAGTTAAATTTTATGATAATGCTTTGATATTTTAAATTTATTATTATTTGTTTTAGGGATTTGTAATGTTATTCATAAATCTTTTCAAAGCTTAATATAATACTACTTGTTTTTTTAAACTTATTAATTTATAATAATGGTGAAAATGTTCATGATAATATAAAATAGATTTCAAATCAGAAACAATTTTCAAATGTAAATTACAAAAAAAAATTTTTTTTTTTTTCAATAAAAACACTTGATTTTTTTTTCCTAGAAAACATTTACTTCTTTAATCCACAACTATTGGTTTTGTTATTTTGAAATACTTTGATTTCTTTTTTTTGGCAGTAATCTTCTGTCAAATTTGAAAGTATAAATGGCTTATACTGTCTTTGCTTTTTAATTCATTGGTAGAGTGATTCATCATATTACTTCCAATGTTTAAATAGCACATATATGTATGAGTATCTAATTATTTGATATTTTCTATAATAGCATAAATTACTTTAGTTAAATGAAAAAATAATATGCAATATAAACCTTTAACATTTTGTAAAGTAATATATATCGCCATGCACTTAATAATAATTTTTAAAATATTTTTATTTTTATTGACATACTGTGTGCATATACCAGCTTTCACTCCATACCATCGCTGTTATTGAATTTTTAGTATTTTCATTATTGTAAGTAAATTTATGTTGAACATTAACGAGTCCACTCATAAATCTCGTTAGATCCACCATAGAGGAATAATGACAAAACAGTATATTTTGCAAACATTTTCTTAAAGAGGGAAAGAGAGAGAGAGAGACTGTGTATGTGTGTACTTAAATTTTTTGCTGTGCTAAATGTTAAATATTTTTATTCTGTAATAGGTTTCATCATATATATATATATACACCAAATTAAATTGATAGTGATGTGAGCCAGCATCTAGTTGCAGAAATTGTTTCAGTGGAAATTTCAATGCTAATAGACATTTAAAAAATATTTATTTACAGCATGTGACATCAAAAGTTATCTGGATATTTGTTTAATGCTTCATTATTTTGTTACTTACATTATTATTTATATTATATATAAATATATTTTATTTTAAAATTTAGTTCTAATTCAATACAGTGTGTAGTTCGCTACGAATGAAAGTTTAAAAATACTACAAATTAACTACAACTTAGCACTGCTTTCGACCAGGCAGGTCATATTCGTAGCACTAAATAAAGTCAAATTTATGAGGGAGAGGAAGCAGAGAATGAATATATAAAAGATGATTGATATTTAAATTGATAGATTTACATATTCCACTTGCATGATAAAGCAACACATGAATCTTTTTATTTATTGGCAATAAACTATGCCTCCTTAAATCTTTTTCGATTGTTGCACCTAGTGCAAACTACTTTGATATTAAATGGATTGAAGTTATGACCACAATCGATCTAATATTCGAGAAATACTGATTTTATATTGAGCTCTGGTTTTTGTTTGACTATATATATATATATATATGTCATGCTAATCTAGTGGTATTGTTGGTGCAGGATTCACCATAATAAATTGCATTGCAAATAGGTCCTTTGCAACTGATTTTGTAGATGATCTGGAGCCAACTTGCTTTGAATATTGTTTAATAATTGATTTAGATTTTATATATTCATTCTCTGCTTTCTCTCCTTCACTTACAATTTTGACTTTATTTAATGCTATGAATATGACCTACCCAGTCAAAAGCAGTTCTAAGCTGTAGTTAATTTACAGTATTTTTAATCTTTCCTTTGCATCAAACTACGCTCTTTATTAAATTACAAAATAAAAAGGAAAAAAGTAAAGGTTACAGAATTAAATTTAGTTTATATTTTAAGATATCTGTCTTGAAGTTATTTATATTATTTAATTCTTTAAAATTATTTTTTACTATATATTTATATGTAAGTCATTAAAAAAACAAAACAATATTAGTATTGTATATTCTATGAATCTCTATATACATATATGATGATGTTTATAATTTATGGAAAAATCCCACTATTTAATTTGAAAGCATGGGAATTTTATGAAGCATACTTTTATGTGCATATTATAATTATTAAATAATGTGCAGTCTTTTTAAATAAAATTGGTTGACTATTTATTTTATAATTCAGTTCAGTTTATTCATAATATTAATTCAGATGCACAAAGAATATTTAATAAATGATTGAGTAAAGCATTTTTTAAGTACACTGAGATAATTACTGTCTGCTATCAGCTAAAGGAAGAAGTGTGTTATTAATTGAAAAATGACTTGATTCTTCTTTGATGCCTTAAAATAATGTCTATTCTGAAATTTCTTGTTGTTGCAGCAGTTATTATTCATATGGCAAATGAACAAGAGAAGACTGCTTACCAATAAACATCAGGTAGCATAATGGATTTTCTGACATTTTATCTCTGAGTTTAAAAACAAGAAACACTGTGCTCTTTATTTGTATTTGCCTGATAATCTTAACTAAAATATTAATTGATTTTTTTTTTTTGAAAGCAGAATGAATGTGTGAGAATATTTTATTATTATTTATTATCCCAGGAGGCAGTAAAGTTTCTAGCCGAGTCAGCAATTGATGGCTGAAGAAAGAGGATGTTACAGATCCCCTAATTCTAGACCCAAGCTGCCATTTGATAATGACTTTTTATTTAGAAACCTATAACTTCAGATCAATTTCAAGTAAAGAAAGATTTTCTGAATTGGAAGAACTGTCTAATGTTAAATGAGGCATTATTGGACTTTGTCATGTTAGAGTGAGAAATAAAAAGATAAGTGATTTTAAAACTTGGCATGTACACAAAGGCACAATTGTTGTAAGAACAAATGGATTGGAATTCATTATAAATAAAAAGTGGAAGAAAAACATTTTGAATATTGAAAGTATATCAAACAGAATGATAAGATAACATTAGATATTCAAATTAATGGAAGATTTCAGCTGTAGATAATTGATATTTATACTCTAATAAGTTCTCATTACAATGAAGAAGTATATGCTTTTTATATGGCTGTACAACAATCTTTTAATGAGATCAAACAATATTTTAAAATTCTCTTGGGTCGTGATTAAAAAAATAAAAGTGCTGTAAATTTAGGTATGGTGAGAGAAATGGGAGAGGATACAGATTTATGGAATTTGCAGAAAAAGAAAAAATAAATTATGGAATTTTTTCATTGAGAAATAATGCTAAATGAAAATGGACATGGGAATATCCAAAAGGAAGTACACGAGAATTGTATTGATTTTTATTAATAAAATATTTATATTTCATGATAGTAATGCTTTTAATAGATTCAACATATCAAATGATCATCAATTAATGAGGTGAAAGATAGATATTAATGAAAATCTAGAGAGACAAAAACTATTAAGAAAACTATAAATAGTTGATATTCCAAATATTCAGAAACAAATTTAAATTAGAACTTGTTAAATTTTTTTAAAATATTAATTGGACTTTGAAGATGATTCAGACTTGATTCAAATGAATAAGAAGATAACTGATATTCTAGTAAATTTTCTACTGAGATGACAATATATGAAGATAAGAAGAAATTTAAGAATTTTTTTTAAATGATCTATTAAAAATAATTGAATATTTAGATTTTTGTAAAATGGTACAAAAAAGAGTTAATAATGATATGATAAAAGAAAACATTGTTTTGAATTATCAAGAATGCTGGAAAAGAGTTAGAAGTTTCAAAAGGATGAAACATTTGGCAAAACTGTATATCAAATCCCTAAGTGATGAAGATGGATCTGATGATTTAAAAAAAGTAGTAATATTGATAAATAAAAAAGTGATAAAGGAGATATTAGAAATTACAGATCTTTCAGTCTTCTATCAGTTCTATACAAAATCTTTAGCAAGATAACTGCAATTTGTCTATAATAAACTTTGGATTTTAACTAACAAAAAGAACAAGCTGGATTTAAAAGAGAACAGTGAATCACATTCAAGTATTGAGAGAAGTTATAGAAAAGACCAATGAGTACAAATTGTCATTATGCTTTGGATTTATAGATTATGAAAGGGCATTTGATTTTATAAATATTTTCATAGTGATTAAAGCTTTGAGTCATAGAGATATAGACTTAAAGTATGCTTTTTCACCATCTCTAATGTAATCACATTATCTACAGCACAGTTAGAAAGTTTAATAATACTTTCCATTCCATCTTTTTCCAGAAAATTTTTTAAATATACAGCAATCTTATCTAAACAATAAATAGTCAAATCTGTTTTTCCTATAAGTATCATTTGTTTAGATTTTAACAAAACATTCTAATAGCAAAAGTTAACCAATCATCTCCTAAAATATCTTGCTATATTGTAAGATGAACGATAAAATTCAAATATTCAAAATACTTTCCTGGAAAATCTGGATCCAAAGTTACAGTTGTAACAGAAGTGTTTCTGGGTAATCCACTAGGTGAAATAGTTTTTGTTTTAGAAATAGTTTGCCACTTTTCCATTTTCAATTCACTTGAAATTAAAAACATTAAAACCAATTTTTTTTTATTTCATCATCATCTTGATCATTGCATAAAAAAGATGGTTCTCTAAGATGTTTTCTCAACTAATATAAATTTACATCTACTTAATAATACATTAATTCAATCATTCCACAGTTTTTCTGATGTTTTTTAATAAACTCATGAATATTGCTGAACTTATAAATAATATAAAGAATTTTGTAGATTCATTGCATCAATTTGCTCTATTCATCAGTAAACATAAACAGGAATTAGCTCATACTGATTATAGAGAAAAATTATTTTTAGGGATGAAAAATCTTCATAATATAGTTTCCATGTAAATACTACCTTAAAAACTTTCATAAAATATCCTCAGAATGTTCAGGCCAAGGCAAATAAACAACAACTCATTAATAAAATACAAATAATTATTTGTGACATTACCAAGGTTATAGAATGTCAGCCAAGCCAGGATCCTGATATTTTCAGTGAAAAATTTGAGAAACTAGGATATTTTGTTATACAAATAGAACAGATTATTGTTTTTTTCTTGGACAAATGGCAACCAATATTGGATTATAGAATATGTTAAGTGATTCTATATTTTCAAAACTTTTTACAACAGTTTTAGAAGAAGAATTTAGTGGATTAATTCGTCTATATTTTGAAGATGATGTGATTGTTTTTACAAATAATACTTCAGAGCGTCAGGAAATGTTGGAAGAGTTATCAGTTGAAAATAAGAAAGTGGGGCTAAAAAAATTAATAATAATAGTCAATGAATTTTTTCAAAAGAATAAAGATTGATAATCATGAATTAAAAGAACTTAATTACTTTGATCATATTTTTAACATAGGAATAGAAAATTAAACTTAATGGAGTGCTTTTGGTAGAAATGTGTTAATATTAAACGAAAATATGTCTATGTTTAAAAAGGAAAATTTTTAATAGGCATTTACCAGTTTTTATTTATGGATTTGAAACTTTGACACTTAACAAAGAGCAATACAAAACCGTCTGATCATTCAACAAAATATGAAGAGGTCTATGCTAGGGAAGAGATTGAAAACCAAATTCATGGTTTATTGAGACAACCAGGTATTAGTTATACATCATTGAAAAGATTAAAAGGCTGAAATGGAGCTGGACAGGACATACTGCTAGAAGAGGTAATAATAGATTGATAATTGAAGTTTTAAATTGGATTCCAAGAGATTTCAAAAGATCTAGAAAGAGATCAAATATGTGATTAAATAAAATAATGAAGTTTGCTGATGTGAAGTTTTCAAGATATCAAATCATTACAATCTTTTATAATAACTTTGTTATTCTAGTTTTGCATTAACATGTATGTATTTTATATCTCCAGCTGATTATCATATTTGATGTTGAATCTTTTTAATATATCACAGTATTAAAGTATCTACTTTTTAAATTGAATTATGTTGTAACACTGATATATCATTTTTTTTAATGCTTCCACTTCCATATATGTATATTTGGTTTTTTGCTTTCACAAATTTCAAATGTCTCAATTATTTCTGTCATTGTATCCAAATTTTCGTATTGCACTTTGAAAAGTTTTTCAATTCTTATATCCTAGTATATAAATCAGACATAATCGCCAAGTTGTAGATTAAATATAGATATGCAAAAAAAAATTATTTTGCCTTAGATTACTGCAAAAAAAGTTTGCAATGACAAAAATAGCAGATAACAATATTTTTTTTAAAAAAAAATTGACTACATATTCTTTCTAGATTAATCTAATAAGAGGCCAAGTAAATAAGTAAATACATAATTGAGATATTGTTATCTTTAATTAATATAAAATTGATTGTGTAAAAAAACAAGAGGAAATAAAATTTTTATATCAATTATGTTAATAAAATGAAAAACCCATGGTATTTAAACAGACAAAGTAAAGTATCTGCTTGTAGAGTTTGTTTAAATATTTTTTGAATAAACTAATTGGCTAAATTGTTAGTTATTTAAAATCAGGTTTGATGTTGAAACTTAAAAAAAATATTAATTTCCATTATCATACATAATTTAATTATTATTATCATTATCTTTCAAAGGACTTGATTAAATTGTGCATGTACATTATTAATTTGTCCACATGTAAATTGGTATATATATATAGTCAGCAACAATAACAACTAAAAAAAAAAAAAAACAGTACAGAGTTTTTACATGTGGCTCACAAAATCTGTATATTTACATTCATTCAACACCTTCATTACAGCTATTATTCTAGTCTTTAAGATAAATTCTATTGCAATACTGTTCTTTAATAATCACATGAAATGCAGGACATAATATCTATGTTCACACTTGGTTACTAATGTGACAGTGCTCTAGTCTTTAACATAATGTGCTACAACTTTTTTATCTCTTTGTCTTATAATTTCAACTTAACTGAAAATGTATTTTGGTGCCTTCTTGGATTATTATTATAAGTAAAAATCATCTTGTACACCTAGAGCATAAAGAATAAAAGTACTGACTCTAATAATTGAGAAATGATGTCAATTTTGTTATCTTTAAATAATATGGAGATTATTTCACAAATGCAACCATAGACTGGACATGTAAAGTGAATGTGAAATTGTGTTTCTATGTCTTTATGGCAAAGCAAACATAGATCATCCGTATTTTTATATTGCCTTTTATATAAAAAGTTGCATAATGGGTAAAGACTCAAGTTCAATTTTAACAGAAAATCAAAATAAATTTTAGGTTCAAGTGACGAGAATATAAATTTACGACATAGTTGTTTGTTATTGATGTTGAGGATAAGATTATCACTATATTGAGAATTGGGATATAATAGTGTATAGATCTCCCAATACTTATATTTATTTTTTGAGAGTCAAAATTTAAGTTTCTAAATTGGCAAAAGTGGAATCATTAGTGATTTCCAATATTCTGTAAGGGGAGGGGGCTGTCTGTAGGAGTGATTTTAAACAAGTTCTAAGTTTGAAAAAACCTTGGCATATGCTAAAATTACATTGAGAGTCTTTTGAAATCTAAATATTTGTTTAGCATGAAGTGCTAGACCATTTTGTTGCAATGAATATTAAAGACATTTAATTGACATTGTAACTAATTTTTTTCTACACAGCAATTCTCTACATTGTGCACAGAAAGAGGTAATGAATGCTTTTGAAAACTACTAGAGGTGAAAAATAGTTAACTCTTGCAAACATAGGGATATTGAATAATGAGACATTTGCATATAATGATAGATAGGCTTTGATAGTGAATTAACAATCGTTACTATCTTGTTTTTAAGTTTCTCCTGTATTGTTGTCCTCTTCTCAGATCGACTTAGATGAAATTGAAAGCCCGGGAAGAGGTTTGGCACTTTCTTAAAATGGTCTTCCAGACAATTTACAGTAAATAATTATCAAGCACATGATTTTTCAATGTTGAAGATAAGTTTGTATTTATTAGTATAATCAGAAAGTAAATTTAGTAACTGTGGAATTTGTTTTTTATAAATTTGAAAAACAGAAATATGATCCATATATGCAATATATGAAATATAAGGTTTTAATTCCAATGTGTGTGTGTATATATATATATATACACACACCAAGTTTTTCATTGAATTTGTTTTTTATAAATTTGAAAAACAGAAATATGATCCATATATGCAATATATGAAATATAAGGTTTTAATTCCAATGTGTGTGTGTATATATATACACACACCAAGTAATTCATTTTCTATAGCTTAATTAAAAGATTTATGTATGAGGTGAATAATGGGGTTTGATATTTTTTATTTTAGAGTTATATTTCTCTAATTAATAAAAGATTAATTAGAACAAAAAGATAAGCTTTAGGGACAATCATGTCAACTAATGTGCTAATGCATATATCTAGAGGGACTGTATCAAATGATTATTTGATGTCAAGCTGAATTATTATTGGACTATATTTTTTATTGCATCTATAATAGTTTTAAATGAGAATGCTGTTTGACCAATTGATGAACCCTTTTTTGCAAACTGCATTTTTGATATGAGCAATAAATAAGACTGTAATTTATCTTTAATTATAACTTTTATGCCTAATGGGTTTGTTAATATGGGACAAAGATTCTGTAATGATGAGACCTTTGCTTGTTTCTTCATAAAGGGGACCAGAGAAATTGGATAAAATCCTTGAGTTTTATTAGCCTCTTTTGAGAGAAAATTGCTATGTTAGACAGGTATTGTGATGTGATGTGGATAGACAAAGCAAAGAATACCATGTATTCTGATGACAAGAGTTTGGCAAAAAAATCCAAGTTTTGAACAAAGTCATCTGGATTACCAAGAAACTGAGATGGGTTAAATCTTTCACATTATTGAAGTTTATCCTTAAAGAATAAATAGATAGACTTTATCATTGACTTTTCACATATAGTTTTTGCTTGAATAATAAGAGCACTTGGCACACAAATTGGCAAAGGTTACCCAGACCTTGTATGAAATTGATTTTTTTTAAAAAAAAAAACATCTTTTTTTAAGAGTATCAGTAACTGATTTATCTGCTGCTGTTAAGGTAAACAACCTTGGTCTCTCATTGTCCAATGGGGATATTAATGTTATATTTTTATATAAATTGTCTATAGACTCACTAGACATAAGAGTGAGGGGGGTGACTTGGTAATATGATCAATTGTATGATGTATAATATTTACAAATGCAATTCATTCTTGAATTGGATCCATTTCTATTGGTCTTAGTTTATATAAATAAATATAAATTTCAGAAAATAGTAGTATTTTTGTTCAGGTTGGAAATAGTACCTTGATAATTCTATTTATGTTAATTAATTTGATATTACAGTTAAGATCAAGAGTTACCAGAAACACTGCGTGATCTGAAAGTTGTGAGTTTTTTAATGATATGTTAATCAGATGATATAAGCCTGGGGAATAGAATACAAGGTCAATTAGAGATGAGTCTGCCATTGTCAAAAGAGATGGCATCTTGTGGTAGAAATCTCCACTCATTAAATGGAAATGCCAAAATATGGAACAATTTCCTGACAAATTTTTTATATGGCATTGAAATTTCCCTTCAGCAAAATTGGGTATGGTGAGGCTGCAAACTTGATATTTAAGAGTAAAATTAGTCTATTAGTAATAGTAAGACCAAGGGAAATATACACAAATACAATGTTTAAGACTGTTTCTTTGTGTTGCAAGATTATAATTAGAATATGTGCATCAATGTATCAAATTCTGAATTAAATGGGCTTGTCTTATCAATGATTAAACCTCTCATTGCAGATGGTTCATTGAAAGATGTAGAAAATGCTATGTTACAATGATAATTGGATGAATCAGTTGGCAAATCACAATATATCTTTGTGTCAAATAGATCTAGTATGTGTAGTAGAACAATGTAGCATTTGGTCAATTGAAAAATTCTTTTCAACAGAGATCAATCCCCTCAGATTAAATGCATCTATGCTACATTTCATTTTATTGCTATCTTAAATATAGTTAAAACATGAAACTGAATATAAAAATATGATTCAATAAAATTACCCCAAATATAAATGATTATTATCTGGTGTCTCTTTTATGCAATATTAGTAAATTTTGTCATGGTAATAAGATTAATACAACAATAGATTCAATTGGTGTTATATGCAACAACCCCTGGCCCATATTAGCAGGACTATGTAAACATGGCATACTTCAATGAGGCTAAGTTCCTTTTCTACAGAAGATTCAGGGTCCAATTCTTTAGCTTTATTTTTTAATTTTGTCCATTGACTCATATTGGTTGTCATCATCACTGTTGCAAATTCCGCTTCTTACAAAGGGGGTCTGCCAAGTTTTTGTTTGCATGAAGTTATAATTGTTCACAGCAGTTGTCACATTATCACTAAGCATGTTTATAATTTCTGGAGTAGTTTTATTCACCATACTTCTAGATAATCTGAATGACAAAGTGTTTCACTACACTTTTTTCTTATTAGATAGATTCAAAATATAGACCAAATGTATCAGTTAAAAGCAATTTATATATGTTATTATCCAAATTATTGGTCTAGTCAAGAGAATTTAAGTCCACTAAAGCAGACTGATTCTGATATTATTATTACAATGATGATGATGATGAATCTGGTTATGTCACTAAATTGAAAGTTTTCAAGAATATCTTTTTTGAATGTATTAAAAAAAGTTTTCGTTATATAATTTTTGATTTAAGGATTAACAGTCACACCAAAATTAGGCTATTAGTTAATTTATTATCATATAATTTATTGTGTTTAATGCTAGAAATGGTTTATTTCTTCATTCAGAACTATTGGTTTATAAATGGATATATGAATTAAATTTATTATAACAATTCAATTTTAGCATTCTGATTGAGCCCTGTATGAATTAGGATGAAGTAATAATGTTCTGTTTTTGCTTTTTAATTTCACTTGCATCATATTGTTTTTATTTTTATTTTTTTTATTTTGTTGAATGAAGGCAATATTTTAATCACATGTATATAATTAAATAGTGTTTTTCTAACATTTGACCAATCAACCAAACACTATTAATAAACTTTTTATCATCCCTGTACTTACTAGATTGCTACACCAAAGAAAAATGACCATTTGAGTTAACTCTTCCAGATATATAGGGTTTAATAAATCTAGAAAGCACCTAACATGACCTAATTTATATACATCTTAGATTAACTTTCATGGCAAGTTCCTTTCTTACACATTTTAATGTCCATGCATGTATATATAGATTTCAGTGCTAGGGGAGTATTTCAAAATAAAACAAAAGGGTATTGAAAGTAGAATATCTAAGTTACAAGTTGACAACACATTAGTGCACTAAGTGCAATATTATATAGCATCAATCACAAAAGTCAGGTTGTAGTGAATAAGTGTATTGTAAGGGTAGTTAATTCATTTTAGGTGACAAATGAAATGGTGACCAGGACCTTATCAAAACATCACTTTAGGTATCCAAATGTATAATAATATCTCTTTTATTTAATAATTCAAGTTATTTAAAATATAAAAGCTTAGCCATATTTGAATGCATAAAACGAATATACTTCACTTTCTTAAGTTCAACCATCTTTCTAGTAATCAGTCCAAAAGGTGATGATGATGAATATCTAGTTGATGATTAAATTATTGCATTACAACTAAAATGTCATAAATTCTCTGAATATTTAATGGTGAGTGTTGACTTTCATCAAATAATTCAACATCTCTTTGAATGCTGGGTTAACAACAGCATTATTCTATAACAGCAGAAATCACTATAGTTAAAGTTGATGAAAAGGAAAGCAGTAATGGAATGATCATTTTATGGGAAATAGCAAGCACATCAAGCTTGTAATGAAGGCAATGGCAAACCCCTTTGCCTTTTAATTCCCTTATTTTTTTCATTATGAGTATGAGTACAAAATTAATTCAGATTAATATTTAGTCCATAACTAAGAAAGTTTTGATATGTAGGCAAGGGACTACTTAGTTTGTGAAGCTGTGAAATCCATATAAAGATAGTGTGTTGAAAGAAGAGACAGTAAGATTTGCTATTTAGAATAGAAGATTATTGAGTAGTGTTGGCAAATTAGAAAATTTGAAAGGGAAATCAAAATAAATAATATTGATGTTATGGAATTAAATGAGTTGGGAAGAATGGGAGAAATAAATAATGAGAACATTGTTTTATTCTATAACAGTAAGTGGAGTTCGTATTGCCGTTGGAAAAAAATGTTGAAAATGTCCATAAGTAGATTATGTTGATATGTGCACAATATAATAATCCATGAGGAGTCCTTCATTCTAGTCAGATCTATATAACTTCAAACAGCTTGATCTGAGTTTGAAAACTTAGACTGATTTGAATGACAGGTTTTAGCTTGATTGGTAAAATGAAGTTAAAAGTATTTTCAGAATGATAACTACATTATTTCCAGCTTTGACTGTTATACCTCAATAACTAAAGCAAAAAATCAGGAAGCAGTTTAGGGATGAACATTTAAATGTATTTGTTATCAATGATACTCAAGCTCTTGCCAGATGGTACTAGAGTCACAAGCTACCCTTATTTTTAATTACTGGATTTATAGCGAATCCAAAATATATGCTATATCAATATATGCTACTTCAATCACACACAATAAACAAACAAAAAAATATTAAAATTCCTAAACTGAATAAATTTTATATGGCAGCAATCATTTTTTAACTCTGAGCTTCATCCACAATCACATTTATTAATAATGTTTTTTCAGGTTAAATTGAAAGCATATATATTTTATGGATCATCAAATATTTTTAAAATGTAAAATTAAAAGTTTTATGAAAATTAGTATAGTTTCTTTTTTAAGAGATGAAATCAAATTTTATAGAAGTACTGAAAATATTTTTACTATAATGAACACTTCTTTGTTTTAGCTTTTTATTAGACTAACTTTCTATAATAAATGTTTAATCACTTCCAAAGAAAAGATTAATTTATTCAAACTTTAAATAATAAATAACTGAGCAATGCTTTCAATCTAGAAGGTCATATTCATAGCTTTTGAACTCAGTGGCTGACACTATTGTTGAAAGAAATATAAAATCAATAAAAAGGTCCTTGCAAATAAAGCAGATTAATGTAATTTATTATTTTCTTGTTGATAATAGTGTTAGCCCTGAATTTAAAGACTATGAATATGACTTTTAGGTTGAAAGCATTGCTCAGCTATTTATTATTTAAAGTCTGAATAAATGAATCTTTTTTTTTAAAGCAAATAAATGCTTATTATAGATTTATATAGTAAAAGAAAAGAATTAAAAAAAGTGTTATAGAATTATAGACCAGCTTTATATATTCTTACCTCTTTTGCTACATTATTTAAATGGATTGATTTTTTCCTCATTACTACTGATAAAATTATGAAAATTTACATATAAGTATGTAAATTACAGTAAATATAAAAAAAATGCTATGCTTTTTGTAAAAAATCCAATGTAGTCTCTTTTTTTTTCCATTTATTTAATTCCAAATATTGTATTCTCCCACCTGCATACAATTTTTTATAACATTCTATTGACTGAGTTTTCATCTATGTTTGTAGTGAGTTATCATAAATATTATGAGAGAAATCCAATAAATAGCTTGCAAATCAAAATAGATTATCTGTAATGGAAATAACACAGTTATATATATATATATTGATAGTCTGGAAGCTCAGTCCAAGTAATGGGATGTATTCTTTAGTGATTTGAGATGTGTACTGCTGAAGAGTAATCTATTATGCATTTTTTTGTAAACCAAATATTTTCATAAAGAAATTACAAAAAAAAAAGTAAATGGCTGAGATAAAAACAAAAAAGTCTTCAATTCTGTTTATTTCAAAGAACTGAAACAAGTGGTGGTCCATATCATCTGAAATTGAGAAATATTGTCTTTTTTAAGATTAACATCTTACCGATTCAATTTTTTATATTTATTTGCAATGCATTTGTTGTCTGTTCTTAATATCTATGATGGGATTGCTACACATTGATTTATAGAAATAAATTAATTTCCTCTCTATGTTAAGTGAATCTCCATAATAAAGAAATGACCCTCTTATGATATTAATTTATATATAATAAGTAATAGATGGGAGGAAAGTGAAATAGAATTAGTAATATTTTTTATATATATTACTATAGTTATTAAAAAGTTATAGCTTATTATTATTATTAGAAAAATGATCATCTACAAATTTTGTATTACATCTTTATATGATATTGGTCATTGTAATTTTTTTTCTCCTATCCTCATCTGTATTTTCTATTTTACTTTTTGCATAACTAGTATTCCAGTTTGCTTATTTATTTTATTTTTGTCCTTCCCTGTCCCCCATTTTATTATTTGATATTATTTGGGTTTTAAATAGTGTTTTAATTAAATACAAAACTACTAAGTTCTCTCTTCTCATTTAAATTTTTTTTAGGACTTATTGCACTTTTTCTTTCCATTTGTTTTTTCTTCCTTATTATTACCATGTAAAGTTTACCTTTTGTATTATTTATTTATATATATATTTGCATATTAAAAAAAAAAAAATTAAAGCGATTCTGATTGCAGAAGCTATTATTATTGGCATTTGTGCCTAAAATCCTGCCTCTTCTTTGATTTTGTTGGATTATTATTATTATGCATAAAACCCATTTAATTCCTTTTTTTGCTTTTTCTAAATAATCATTATAAATTTAGTTTTAATATCTTATGTAACAAAATAAATGTTTTATTCCTAATTCTACATATTACTAACATTTTCAGGTTTATATATATAGCACCCTCCCAATTTTTTATGACCTCTATTCTATATTCATGATTTTGCTTATATCAACTATTTGAAAAATAGTAAATAAAAAAAAATTGAAAATATTTTTTTTAA
Organism: Epiperipatus broadwayi; assembly: GCA_028023455.1. Taxonomy (NCBI): domain Eukaryota; kingdom Metazoa; phylum Onychophora; class Udeonychophora; order Euonychophora; family Peripatidae; genus Epiperipatus; species Epiperipatus broadwayi. The sequence goes on from JAQFVV010000060.1 coordinate 2,472,829, forward strand.
TATTTAATTTTTTTAAGTCATTGTACAATCATTGTGAGAACATCACAAGCAAATATCTGATGTAATCTTTTTCATTAAATTACTAATTTTTTAATTTAATACAATAATTAATTTTTCAGTTTCATTACAAAAAAAAATCATGTTCTTGTTTTTTGAAAGTAAAGGGGAGTGAGTGATGACACTTAACAAGTATTATTTTTAATTGTTTTTTATTTAATTTTTTAAAAAATAGAAGTATCAGTCATCTTTAAAAAAATTCAGAAATTATTATATTATAAATTTATCATTAATAGTTTACAGTTTTGTTTAATAATTTTTGCTGGTGTCTTTTTTATTGCTGTTGTTGAAGTTTTTTAATATTATATTTAATGTATACATACATATTGTATATTCATAGTGGAAAAATATGGTAACCACAATTCATAAATATCTATGAGAAAGCTTGGAAACAAATATCATAGATACAGAGGAACTCTAAATAGAGTTTATACAAAATATTTTTGCGTTTTGTACAAACTTTTTTTTTTAAATAGACTTAAAATCTTAACACTTGTATTTGGATTTTATTTAAAGTTTGTTTTTTTATATATAATTTTTTAAATTGCTACACTTCTTCCCCAATAATTTATCTTTCAAAGTATTTACATTATTCTTATATTATTAGTCAATATTTTTTATTATTTTTCTGAAATTAGTTTATACATAAGTATCTCTTGGCCTTTTCTTCTTCTGTTTTATTTCTATTTGACTTTTTTTTTTTTTTTTTAAAGTGACTTTATTAAATATTTTATTACCTATTTAAATGTCTTTCATCTTGTATTGCATTGAAATCCCCCCCCCCCATTACCTGAAACTTTAGCATATTTAACTTTCAACAATTCACTTCTATTCAGTCTTTTCTCATTTTATATACATTTAATTATAAGAAAATAGTTGATTCAAAATAATTATGAATAGTTTTATAAAGCACTTCATTATAGTCAAGTCAGCAGAGAATTTACTAGTGATTCTTTTTTATTCATTGTTGTATTTCTGTCAATGATCAATATACATATTTTTCCTAGCAGATACTTAGTTGTTTTTTCATTTTTTTTTGTTTCAATCTATTATCTTTTTTTAGCTTTAATTTTATTTTATCTCTCTTATTTATTAATTTTTTTTAAACTTTGAAGTTTCTGCACTTTTTAAAAGTATATATCTTAAGATTTTGTCTATTCAATGTTAATTTTTAAACTCTAGATAAAATATTTCTATTTAAAATTATTATTGTTGTTTTTGTTTTTTTTTTACTGGAAATGTTATGTCCATTTTTTTTCCCCTGCCATATTGCATAATTGCATTAGATTTTAGTCATTTACATTAGATTTATGTAAATCTTTAAAAAATTTGAGATTGATTGTTTTTCAGCAAAATCGTTCGATTCTTCAGTACTATTAATAAAGATGTTTGTGATAAAAATACTAATTATTAATTTTTTAAAAATGTGTAATCATATTGTTAATTTTTTTCTCTTTTTCTTTCTTCCAGATAATAATTAAAGACAGAGTATTTGAAGTAATTTCCTATTTTCTTAATTATGATGATGAAGAAGTGCAGCATAAATCTTTAACAGGATTAGGTGATTATTTTCAAACTAATGATTTTGTGTGTTATATTATTAACTATTAAATAATCCTTATATAATCAAGACTAGAAGTTTATTGTGTGAATAAATTGGAATCATTGTAAAATTATTAGATATAGAAATTGCTTAATAATTAGATAGCTGGAATAAATGTATATTATTGTATATTTTTTAATAATAGGCAAGTAAAGTAGCATCTCGGATAAATAGTGAGTTAGTGATTGATTTTTTGGTTTATTAACAAATGCATATAATGACAGTGAGACATGATACTACTCTTGGATTTTATTTTAAATTTGCCTAAACTATAATACACTAATATGATAGTGAAATAAAATATTGCTTCTCCTTAAAATATGACAAATAAATATCAATTTAAAAATAATTTTGATTTAAACATTCATGCTCTTTCTTTATTAGTTAATAATTAAACTAAGATTCTTTTATATTTTTAAAGAAAAAAATATTTTAGATATTACCATAATTATTAATTATAACAATTTTTATTATTTATTTTTCAGCAATCGACAGTTACATTAGCAGCTAAAAGAATCTTAATTTAATTATTAATTAAATAAAAATCATATAAAACAGTTTATAATTTTAAAGGTTAGTTATAAGATACTTTCTTATACAGAATTTAAAAATAAATATATTGCCTGAATAATAAAGAATGTAGCACATTTTTATTATTTAAAGTAAAATATTTATGACTTTTTTTAAAAAAACGTAATAGACTAAAATGCCTTTTAATTAACAAATATTGCATATTGTTTATTAATTTTATAAAGTTGGAAAAACATGGATGCTGTAAACAAATGGAAAGATGTTTGGCATATTTCTTGAATCAGACATTTAGCATATATTGTTTAAAAAAAAGATCTTAAATAAAACAGGTATATAATTTTACAGATGCTATGATAGAACAGGATTAGCAAACTTTTTAAAATGAGCCATTTGTTTGAACTCTTCTCTTAAAAATAATAAATAAAAACAAAAAATTACTTTAATAGTTTGATTTATTCACAAATTTCTGATATTTAAATATTCATCATATACAATAATTACTATTTAATATATAGGGTATATGAAAGTCTGTGCTCATATACCCTATATATTACATATATAGACACAGGTATATAATAAGCCTGTGTTTCAGTTAATAATTACTATTCTATAATAAGGCTGAATTCAAGAAACATCTTGTTGTAATATGCATTATTTCCTTTTCTAGAGTCATCAAAATATTTATTTACAAATTACATGAGGAAATAAAAAATGTATTTATGATTATCATGATAAAAATAGCCATGAGATTGGTATATAAGAGCCATATTTGGCTTAAGAAATGCAGTTTGCCGACCCATTATAGAAAATTCCTGTTAAATAGGAGGTATTGTTACAAACAACTTTTTAAAAACAAATTGGAATATTTGATTCTATTTTTTAGGATTCCCCTCACCCAAATATTTTTATAAATTATATATATATATTTTACTATTACAGTTGACTACAGTATGTACTTTATAATTCTCTTATTTCCAATAGCACACATAATTCATTTCTGATACCTTTATCTCTTGTTTATCTTTATCTTATTTTTAAGTTTATTTATTTGATTTTTCAGTTTTTAAATTTATTATCATTTTACTTTTTCTCTTTCTAAAAAAGTCATATAAAATTACATTTTAAATAAAATAATCATTATCATTTTCAACTATTATGAGTCAACTGCATGATGAAGGCCTATACAAGTTCAATCCATTTTCTTCAATCTCCGATATCTCTTCTCCACACCATCCCAGCACACTTCCTTATTTCATCCATCCATCTCATATGTGGTATCTTTCTAGGTTTGAAATAAAATATTCAACTTTTTTTTAAAAAAAAAACTCCTAAAATTCATGCAATTTATCAATGAATCATTGCTGGGATTTGAAAACGAACTGCCTCAGTACTAAGCGATCGAGGGAGAGTTCAGTTAATTCTTGAACATTCATCTGTGTAAATGAATATATATTCGAGCAGAATGTTTCCTTTGCCCCAGTGACTTCAAGTGCAGAGAACTGACCTCCGAACATGATCTTTATTATTTATTATACCTTCCACCTCATTGATGTAATGATTGGGTATATATATATGTAAATAGTTAAACATTTAAGGGATAGTATATTAAAATATATCTTAAAATTAACCGTTAGTTATTATTAACACACTCGTGGAAGCATGTTATATGTAAAGTTGCACTCATGGAAGTGCATTCTCTAACAGCTAGACATCGCAATTTGACGTAATCGCAATCTTAATTCAGATCATTAAGTAAAGAAACAGTTAAATTTGGTAAAAGTCAGCAGTACAAGTAGCAATCAGGGAATTTGACATCAGTGAGGCAAGTAGTTGGCCCCTGTACATTTAACAAGTAGAGAAATACTTATTTATCAATAAAGTCAAAGGTGATGAGTATAAAGTTGCTTCGTTATTGTGCTTTACAGTTAAAGCAGTTATTGAGATAGCACAGAACTCTTAACTCCTGAAGAATGTTCATATGCTCGCATCAAGGAATGTTTGGCAAGCCATTTTAACTCCCAACCTTTGAGGCATGTGGCCAGAATGCAATTTCGCACCAGAAACCAAAGTTGGGAAGAGAGTATTAAATATTATGACATTGCATAATTTGGCAAAGAATTGCATCTACGGATTTTTCTTAGATGAAGCCCTGATGGAACAATTGCTTATGGGTATGTGCAATGATAAACTACAGCAACAACTGTTGGCCGCAACTGATTTGGATTACATTGAAGATATAAAATGGGGTATAGCCCATGAACTCTTGCTCGAACAATCTCATAAATTTGCCAAGTTCAAAAGCAACAGTAAATTGCAAACTGGTGTTTATAAAACAGCAAAGTACGGTCGGATGATAATGAAAATAGGGCTAACAGCAAAACTGGGTTTACATGTTATTGCTGTGGAAAAATGGATCACAAATCCAGTAATTGCTGTTATAAAAGAGAATCCTGTAAAAAGTATAGGAAAAAAGGGCATTTGGAAAAAATGTGTAAAGACTCAACTGACAGTTACAAAAGTGCCCATCAGGGCCAGGAAGTCAGCTTACAAATGTGAAAAAATTGTCCATCATTGATGACAAAATTATGTTACTTAAGCTGTGTGATCAACCTATCTCCATGGAGGTGGATAGTAGTAGCAGTGTATCTTTGATATCAGTCCACAATTGGTACACTTACATCCAAGTGTAATAAAAAAAAACCAAATTAGACAAAACAGCAATGCAATCAAGATTAAAGGTGTTGTTCAGGCCACCGTATGTAGAATGGGTAGAAAAACAATAGAGCTGTCGCTATACATACTTTATGGCCCTGTATACTCTCTAATCGGGCATCAATAATTTAAAAAATTGGGGATTAAACTCACGGTTGTGAAAAAGGTCGAATTGGAAAATGAAATGCGAATCCAATTTCCTAGTTTATTCATTGGGGAATCTGTGTTTTTAAAACTACACCTGTATCGATGGAGTTAAGCACTGACATCCTACCTATAATATGTAGACTTCGGAAACTTTCATTCGCAAAAAAAAGTCTAAAAATGAAATCACTGACTTAGTTAAGAAAGGGGTATTACAACCTACTGAGAATTCTAATTGAACCACAACACTATTAATTATTACCAAAGCCAATGGTCAGATTCGTTTGTGCGGTGATTATAGACTTTCGGTTAACAAGGCAATCAGTAAAAGTGTGTACCCAGTTTCTTATGCCAGTGAGATATTAGCATCACTACAGAAATCCAATTTTTATGCTAAATTGAATCTTGACACCGCTTTCCACCAAATACCAGTTAATGATTAGACAGCTGAAATATTAAATACCACTCACGTAAGTTTATTTAAGTGCATGAGGCTTCCATTTGGAATAATGTCGGCCCCAAGTATTTTTTAATCTAAAATTGAAACCCTTTTTAATAGACTACAGGGCATTATCCCATATTTTGACAATATTCTTATCACATGTATGATGAAAAATGAACTTGGAATGCATATTCATAAAGTCTGCATAAAACTGGATGAATTTGAGGCTAAACTTAACACCCAAAAATGCATATGGAAATCGAGCGAAATTTTTTTTAGTTCACATATTCAAAAATGGCTCATTTCCGGCCCCTGAGTAAGCTAAAGTAGTTGCAGAAGCACAGCAACCTATCAATGTAAAAAACTTCAAACTTTCCTCAGCCTTGTTAACTACTTCAAAAATTTCTTAGATAGAGAAGCCCACGTAGCCAGACCTTTATATGATCTGCTAAAAAAGAACTAGAAATGAAGGTGGGAAGATGAGCAATAAAAGGCTTTTCTACATGCAAAATCATTGCTTGCTTCTAATAAATTACACATTAGAACAGCGACTTAGAAGTAACGCTTACTACGGATGCATCAGAATTTGACATCGGGACTATTATGTCACCCAGCTCAAGAAGGCGAATGACCTATCACTTATGCATCATGTACCTTGTTTAAGGCAGAAAAAAGTAGTCAGTTGGATAAGAAGGCTCTTGCAATTTTCTTTGGCATCAAAAAAATTCAATCGATATGTATATGACCACACTTTTACAATAGTAACACATCACAAGCCCCTATTGGGAATATTAGGAGCTAAGCAGACTCCCGATCATTTGAATCCACATATGTTACATTGGCTAAACATATTGGCAGAGTATGACTATACTTTAGCATATAAAAAAGGGAAACAAATAGGGCACACAGATGCTTTATCTCGCATGCGTGATTAATCTGAATGACATAAGAAATTCAAATTAATTATATCAATGCCTGGACATCTGAAGACTGACTATCAGTGGGTGATAAAACAGATCAATGAAGGATGACTGAAAAATGACTGAGTTTTCTGCATTGAAATTATGGAATGCCATTGAAGAGTTATCAGTATGCAAAGGATGTATTCTCAGGGGTAACCGGGTTCTTATCCCACTAAAAGGAAGAAATCAGATCATGAAGCTGTTGCATGAGGGTGATCCAGGCATGAGATCAAAGGCATTAGCTCTTAGTTACATCTGGTGGCCCAGTAATAATACTGATATTGAGAAAAACATTTTTAAAATGCATAAATTGTCAAACATGCACTAAAGTGCCTCCAGCTAAGTTTGAACTGTGGCCTAAAGCAGAAAGGCCATGGCAATGTGTACACATTGAACACTGCACTCCATTTGAAGGTCATCTGTTTTTAATAATGGTCAATGCATTTTCCAGATGGATTGAATACAAAATAGTAAATAGCACTAGTACAGATTTGTCACTACACAAACTTTATGAAATTTTTGTACACCCAGTTTTCCAGAAACATTCGTATCTGACAATGGAACATGTTTTACTGTGCAAAAATTTGAAGATGCAATGCAAGAATGGGGGATAAAACACCCTCATACCCCCTACCATCTTCAATCTAATGGGTTAGCCAAGTAAGCAGTTCAAATCCTTAAGTCCACCATCAACAAATTGGGGAAAATTAAAATTCATGCAGCAGTGTTGACTGCACTCCATCATTATGTGACCCCTAATGCCAAATCTGGGAAGTCACCAGCTGAAATATATCTCAGTAATAAGTTGCACACAAAATTAACAAACATTGTGTCAATCATGGATAAAAATGATTATCAAGCCAGTACCGATAAATATTTCAACTATATACCACAAGAAAAAGTGTGGATAAGAAATAATACTAATAAGTTTTGGTCACAGGTGGAAGTTATTTGACATATTTTGAAACAAGTGATTGCAGTTTGAATGAAGAGCAGAGAAATACTTTGCAAAGGCAATAACCAGCTGTGCAAAGATGAAAGCAAGGATATAGCACCCAACCTACTCAGATCAAGGGATACTGATGATCGGGTACAAAGAGACAACACATCAACAGATACGGAAAATGAACAACTGTGGGCCAAAATGACAATAAAGACATCCATGTGTCTCTGAACTTGGGGGAAGTAATGTTATGTATGTGTTTGTTTATATTTTCTTACATACACATTCCTGTAGAAACTTTTAGAGAGAAGAATTAAATAAAATATTAGAGACATTCTTTTAAAGTAGAAAAATAAAATTTATAGTTAAATTAGATAAAAAAGATTAAATGCTAAAATAAACAATGATCTAATTAGTCCAGTCGAAAAGTTAGAATGCGAATAGATTTTTTTAGATAAACGACAATCTATAAAAATAACTAATTAATTAAAAAGGCAACAATAACAATTGTCTGTATGAAGCATAAGGAAATAATCACCTGAGTGGACATGCAATGTACCAGCCAATTGCTGGGATTTGAAAACAATGAACTGCCTCAATAGTAAGTAATCGAGAGAGAGTTCAGTTGATTTTTGGATAGATGGTGAAGCGGAATCTGAGATTCAGATTGCGCTTCACAGCCCACTTCCAATCTTCCGCTACCAACCTAAATTCAAACCCTATTCTTACATATATATTCCACTCACTAACACATTTGTTTGTATCCTTTTGTTTGAGTTATATTAACTAACATATTTATTAACGAAGATATTGGCATAAATATCTGAATTTAAACATGCAAAATAAAATTAATAAATGTAGCGTCTGAAAATTCGTATACGCAATAGGGAATGGGGGATTAATTATAACGGACTTGTGATATCAAAATATATTATAATTTCTGTATTAATTTGTTTTATAAAAGTTATAATAATTGTTTGTTAATTGCAGCTCAGATATCTACTGATATTGTAGAGACAAAGGTACTGAGTAGATATTTAGTGGAAAAGTTCGTTATATGTAAGTTTATAAAATTGTGTTTTTAAATTATTTTTTGTCATTAAACTATACTTTTCTTTTAAATCCAATATGGAAGATGCGATTGTAATTAGTCAAAATTAGTTAAAGGTGAGAAGCGTAATCTTGTATAATATTCTAACATAACTTTAATTAAAAGTTTCTCTAGAATCAAAAGTAGAAACTAAACTTAATTGATTTATTTTTGTTACAAACATTTTCTTTTATCAAAATTAATTAAAGTTTGAATGCTTATCTAACAATGGCATCTTCCATCACAATGGGTAAAAGCTTGTATACGAATTCTTTAGGAAATTAGATTGCAATGACCAATCAGAAAGGGATTCCAAAAATACCAAGGCATGGGATAATTACAAATTATTTTTAGGAGAGTAAAGAGGACAGTCAAGGAGAGCAGTCACCAAGAAAAGTTGCGTTCGTTAATCTCAATGTGTACTGAGTAAATCTAAGTCGCCTTTCTCACCATTCGAGATGGCCGCCCCTGCAATCTGTGCCCTGGATCCCGATACTCATAGACTATACTGATATGCCTGTTCATTAAATCATAAAATTACTACCTGCCTGAATAACTGCTTAACAAACTAGATCTAGTTCTCCGAGGGAATCCGAAATCATCAAAAGAACAGCCAAGTTTGTACAGAGGTAACAATTTCAAATGCTGCTAGACTCTTAAAGTTAGCGTGAATAATTTTAACTCTCACCTATCTATTTCTTTAAACATTTTGTAAAGCTTTCATTTGTAAAATTTAATATTAGTTATGAATCAATTTATGAATTCTTACCTTTTGTCAATTGTACTTTCTTCTCTCTATATAACTTAGCTGTAATCTCTCCTACATTAAACCTCTCCTGAATAATTATTAGTACTTAATGTCACGTCTATGCGGCAATATTTTATTCTTATTATTATGTTTTATACTTTCAGAGACTAAATTATATGTCGATAATTTTCCCCCAGAATCGCAATGCTTACGCTATATCTTTTAATAAAAGAAAACCCTCCTTACTTTTCAGAGGGTAATTAATCTAGTATTATTTTAAAACCACTTTGTTATTCTCAGTATAGCGGGTGCCTGCCAGTCTGGGGAAATAAAATCAGAATTTGATAATTATTGTCCAGTGTTATTTTAGAAAAAATAAGTAAAATATTTTCGTAGAAATGTTTTTTTTTGGTTAATTAAATAATAGCGCTAACTTCTAAAATCTACAAATAGATTTATATGAATTAAATTAATATTAATTTCTTGAAATCAATAGCCACCACTGACTTTATATATATTTAATAATACGAAAAGTATTTATTTATTAAAAGCATTCAAAACCAAAGATTTATATTATTTATCCGTTGTGAAAAGTTTATGTGTAGTTTAAAGTAATACAGAAGGGGGGGGGAATCCTTTAGTTCTATGAGCTCTATTATATTAGCATAAAATGTAATTCTTCCATATCCACGTAGTAATCAAATCATACCAGTACGCTGGATTTTTATTAATAAAGATAGGCGATAATTCTTTATTCCTTAGTTAAATATATATATTTATATTAATGCAAGCGTTACGTGTATACCGGCCTTTCGTTATATATATATACCTTTGTGCTTCATTCATTTTTACTTCCAATACCAAGGACAAGGTTTGGCAAACCTCTTTGGATTTCTTCAGCGCGAGATATTATTGCATAGGGTTCGCTCTGGCAAAAGTCCAGCCTATGGCACTTCAATAAAGCGCATTCTTAGCTGTTTATGACCCGACCCTGCCGACGTTTGCAGAGAGTCGCCTTCTTTAACGGTGAATTGAAGCATCTTCTTAGATCTTAGAATAGATCTCTCCATTTGCCATCATACATGTACCGCTCTCCCAGATTTTATTCTCGTTAAAAGCCTATTAATTCTCCTAAACCGTACTGTTATGATTATACTAAATGGATTGCCATTTTTTAATATAGATTTCCTTCACACTTGCAGATACGATAGTTCTGCCATTATTGTTCTTTCCCGAATTAGCTTCCCACACACGTTCTTATATAGCAAATGCAAATATTAATTAAATAAAATTACCCTTATCATCCAACTTAATAAACTTACGTATTGGTTCGAGTGCTATTGTTTTACTAATGGTGGATTCAAATAATGTTCAGATACCGTAGTCTAGCGCTATTATTAAAAATCTTATGTATCACAGTCCATCGATAAATTATTGACATATAAATAGCCGCAATAGAATAAAGCCATGAATTATTTGTTATTGATGATTAAATATGTTCATTGTATAGGATTGTAAGGGAGGTTAATGTTGTCCAAGGGAGATAAACACCCATTTTATTTACATTGTAACACCACTAACGTTTGCAATCATATATATTCCAAGTTGATTTAATAAATTTTATATCTTTCTAAATATCTAAGTCATTGTTTCATTTAATGAATAGAAATAATTTTGATGGAATATAAAAAGGTTTCACTTACTAGATGATCGAAAATCGCTAATTATAACGTTCTAGACATGAACCAAGTTCGAATAAGAGTCTTTTTGTGTCACGACTTTGTGATGCCGGCGGGGTAGGAATAAATTAGATCAGTATCATTGGAATTGTTGCTCATAAGTTGGTAGATCTGGAAAATAGGCAAATAGGGCAGAGTTCATGAATGTTCCTGACTTATGTATCTTGCACAGGATTGGATTCGAGGTACTTTTGCCTAGATGCTAGATCTTGTTATATGAACAGACGAAACCGACCGGTACAGGTTTTGTTTTGTTTTTTCCCCGGGTATGGATGCCCAGTCGTGGGGCTATTAATTACTTTTACACCCTGCAGAACCCGGAATAATAGATGTTAGTATACTATATATAATGTTTATTCTCTAAATAATAAAAATATATGTGTAAAAATTTTTTTTTCTTGGTTTGTACACCCAGTTCAGATGATGTTCTTTTTAAATATTATACACACTATGTACAAGTCATTACAAATATGTATATAATTCTCCCAATAATGTCAATCATATATGATTTTTTTTTTCCCATAAACAATATTCAGTATATATGTGATATTTTGTTCTTCTTCCATAAATAATGTTTTAAATATATATGTACACTTTCTTGGGGTGGTGAAAGAAAAGTAGTGGCAGCTTTTAAATACTTTCACACCCATAGTATGTGATATTTTGTTCTTCTTCCATAAATAATGTTTTAAATATATATGTACACTTTCTTGGGGTGGTGAAAGAAAAGTAGTGGCAGCTTTTAAATACTTTCACACCCAGAGTATGTAAAAAAAAAAAAAATAATATGTGCTTCAAATAGTAATGACATCTTTAATTACTTTATGATATTATACATCTGAACTGCTGTACAGCTGTCATAAATAAAAATATGTGTTTATAAAAATGTACAATCATCTAGTAAAAGTGTTGTAACAATCTACTCCTCTTGACTGGCGCCCGGTAGTAATACCATTATAAATTTTGTCATCAGGTGGTAGATTGAATAAAAAAAAAATATTAGAAACAATGATTCCAAAATTTAACAAGTTATATAGAGAGCATTATTTGTACTCAACTATTGTACTCAACTATGTAATGTACTCAACTATGTAAAGCAAGTGTTGATAATTTTAATATGAAGTAATACAATTTTAAGTATGTTTCAGGTGCAAAGGAACAACCAAACTTAAAGACCCAGCAAAAACACTGAAGAATGAACAAGAGTAGATTAGGTAACAATATGATGTTTGAACATATATATATATATTGTAAATGTTGGATCTAGAAGTTAATAATGCAAAAGGCAGGCATGGTAGAATACTAAATAGAATAAATCAGGTATAGATTGGGTACAGGTATGGGGGAGCAGAACAAGGGGGAGACTGTTGAGAATGGGGGAGAGGTGTATCAGGCCATAAAAAAATAAAAACAAACAGGAAACCATAAGTGAGCATTTTTGTGTCTTAAATAAATAAAATATATATAAATAAAATATACATATATCTATCTATATTTGAAGCTTAGCAGAATGGAGAATAGTGATAAAGAGAAAACTGATGCAGAGCAAGAACATCAGGAAGTTGTAACCATGGAACCTGTAGAGAGCTCCACACAGAAACAGGATATAAACCTACAAACATTGTTGATGGATATGTTCACTAACATGGAAAAAAAATTTGAAGCCAAGCATAATGAGATGAAGGAGTGGATGTCATCACTGTGTAATGAAATGAACAGTAATATATTAAAGCAAATAGATGAGGTGCGAGCAGACTGCAGGAGAGGCTACGAAAAGGTTCATACTGAAGTCGAAGGGCTCTTGGAGGAGCATAAAGAAGAAACTAAAACTATAGTATCCAAAATGACTGGAGAGTTAATGATGACACGAAGTGTGATAGACCAGCAAGAAGCTGCCCACCACATAGCTATAAGTCAAATAAATGAACGTTTGGGTGATGAACTGAAATGTCATGAAGAACAAGAGAGGATCATTTTAAATGTGCGGGAAACACAGACGGAGTTTCAAGACCAGCTAAAGGAACTGAGAGGTGAAATTGATAAACTAAAAAGCAGCGCAGTGAAAATTTCAGAGTTCAAACCTGACGCATTAGGACCAGTACAGGAACACCACGTTGATAGGACATCAAATGTTATGCCCATAGGACAGATCTCAAATGCACAAGCCTACATGGCGAAGTTCATCCAAGTGAAAACATTCAAAGGGGATGCTGGAGAAAATCCAAAAGCGCATATTGAGAGTCTTCAAGAATTGTTTCGATTCCAACAGATCTCAGCACCGGATCAAGTAGCTTTGGCAATTCACTATCTCAATGGATATGCAAAATCATGGTGGGAAAGCCATGAAGACAAGCCACTGAATTTTGAACAGTATGCAGCAGCTCTGTTAAGGACCTTCTGGAGCGAGGAGCGCCAGGACGGCATTTATCATTCGGTTTTAAAAGAAATGTATGGATCGGCCAACAAGGAAACACACACACAGTTTTTTTTTGAGGCAAGTGGCACGTCTCCGGTCTCTGACGGCATTCCCATTTACAGAGACCCAGATTATCCGTGCAATACAACAAAATATGCCACCATACATACAACAAATGATGGTTGGATGCCGAATAAGGAGAATTGAGGAAATGGCACAATTCCTCACCACCATTGACTACACGCCCATCAACAAAGAACCTCATGAAAGAATACGGAAAGTTGAGCCAGCTAGAAACCAAGCAACCTCTCATGATCAACCTAACTTCTGGCGGGGTGACCAAACCCTCAATAAAAAGCCATTTGAACCTCCTGATCGGGGAAAATATTAAAAATAAGACAGAACAATAGATCACAGACGGATAGATAAGGAATTTGAACCACGTTTTTAAAAAAAGAAAATATGAATATAGTTTTGCACTCAGTGATAGATAGGTCAAAATGTTTTTAACATATAGCAGCAAAGAGAAAAAAAAATGGGGCTAACATTAGTTCACCAATAAATGTTTTTTTTTTTATATATATAAATAAATCACGTACTCCTTTCAAACCAGGTTGTTCTTTTGTCACCGGAACCGCAAGTAAGATTTTTTTTTTTTTACATTTTTTTTTCATCAATTGTAAGTCCGGGAAAATGAAGCGGAATCTGAGATTCAGATTGCGCTTCACAGCCCACTTCCAATCTTCCGCTACCAACCTAAATTCAAACCCTATTCTTACATATATATTCCACTCACTAACACATTTGTTTGTATCCTTTTGTTTGAGTTATATTAACTAACATATTTATTAACGAAGATATTGGCATAAATATCTGAATTTAAACATGCAAAATAAAATTAATAAATGTAGCGTCTGAAAATTCGTATACGCAATAGGGAATGGGGGATTAATTATAACGGACTTGTGATATCAAAATATATTATAATTTCTGTATTAATTTGTTTTATAAAAGTTATAATAATTGTTTGTTAATTGCAGCTCAGATATCTACTGATATTGTAGAGACAAAGGTACTGAGTAGATATTTAGTGGAAAAGTTCGTTATATGTAAGTTTATAAAATTGTGTTTTTAAATTATTTTTTGTCATTAAACTATACTTTTCTTTTAAATCCAATATGGAAGATGCGATTGTAATTAGTCAAAATTAGTTAAAGGTGAGATCGGAAGATCTTGTATAATATTCTAACATAACTTTAATTAAAAGTTTCTCTAGAATCAAAAGTAGAAACTAAACTTAATTGATTTATTTTTGTTACAAACATTTTCTTTTATCAAAATTAATTAAAGTTTGAATGCTTATCTAACAATGGCATCTTCCATCACAATGGGTAAAAGCTTGTATACGAATTCTTTAGGAAATTAGATTGCAATGACCAATCAGAAAGGGATTCCAAAAATACCAAGGCATGGGATAATTACAAATTATTTTTAGGAGAGTAAAGAGGACAGTCAAGGAGAGCAGTCACCAAGAAAAGTTGCGTTCGTTAATCTCAATGTGTACTGAGTAAATCTAAGTCGCCTTTCTCACCATTCGAGATGGCCGCCCCTGCAATCTGTGCCCTGGATCCCGATACTCATAGACTATACTGATATGCCTGTTCGTTAAATCATAAAATTACTACCTGCCTGAATAACTGCTTAACAAACTAGATCTAGTTCTCCGAGGGAATCCGAAATCATCAAAAGAACAGCCAAGTTTGTACAGAGGTAACAATTTCAAATGCTGCTAGACTCTTAAAGTTAGCGTGAATAATTTTAACTCTCACCTATCTATTTCTTTAAACATTTTGTAAAGCTTTCATTTGTAAAATTTAATATTAGTTATGAATCAATTTATGAATTCTTACCTTTTTGTCAATTGTACTTTCTTCTCTCTATATAACTTAGCTGTAATCTCTCCTACATTAAACCTCTCCTGAATAATTATTAGTACTTAATGTCACGTCTATGCGGCAATATTTTATTCTTATTATTATGTTTTATACTTTCAGAGACTAAATTATATGTCGATAATTTTCCCCCAGAATCGCAATGCTTACGCTATATCTTTTAATAAAAGAAAACCCTCCTTACTTTTCAGAGGGTAATTAATCTAGTATTATTTTAAAACCACTTTGTTATTCTCAGTATAGCGGGTGCCTGCCAGTCTGGGGAAATAAAATCAGAATTTGATAATTATTGTCCAGTGTTATTTTAGAAAAAATAAGTAAAATATTTTCGTAGAAATGTTTTTTTTTGGTTAATTAAATAATAGCGCTAACTTCTAAAATCTACAAATAGATTTATATGAATTAAATTAATATTAATTTCTTGAAATCAATAGCCACCACTGACTTTATATATATTTAATAATACGAAAAGTATTTATTTATTAAAAGCATTCAAAACCAAAGATTTATATTATTTATCCGTTGTGAAAAGTTTATGTGTAGTTTAAAGTAATACAGAAGGGGGGGGGAATCCTTTAGTTCTATGAGCTCTATTATATTAGCATAAAATGTAATTCTTCCATATCCACGTAGTAATCAAATCATACCAGTACGCTGGATTTTTATTAATAAAGATAGGCGATAATTCTTTATTCCTTAGTTAAATATATATATTTATATTAATGCAAGCGTTACGTGTATACCGGCCTTTCGTTATATATATATACCTTTGTGCTTCATTCATTTTTACTTCCAATACCAAGGACAAGGTTTGGCAAACCTCTTTGGATTTCTTCAGCGCGAGATATTATTGCATAGGGTTCGCTCTGGCAAAAGTCCAGCCTATGGCACTTCAATAAAGCGCATTCTTTGTTGTTTATGACCCGACCCTGCCGACGTTTGCAGAGAGTCGCCTTCTTTAACGGTGAATTGAAGCATCTTCTTAGATCTTAGAATAGATCTCTCCATTTGCCATCATACATGTACCGCTCTCCCAGATTTTATTCTCGTTAAAAGCCTATTAATTCTCCTAAACCGTACTGTTATGATTATACTAAATGGATTGCCATTTTTTAATATAGATTTCATTCACACTTGCAGATACGATAGTTCTGCCATTATTGTTCTTTCCCGAATTAGCTTCCCACACACGTTCTTATATAGCAAATGCAAATATTAATTAAATAAAATTACCCTTATCATCCAACTTAATAAACTTACGTATTGGTTCGAGTGCTATTGTTTTACTAATGGTGGATTCAAATAATGTTCAGATACCGTAGTCTAGCGCTATTATTAAAAATCTTATGTATCACAGTCCATCGATAAATTATTGACATATAAATAGCCGCAATAGAATAAAGCCATGAATTATTTGTTATTGATGATTAAATATGTTCATTGTATAGGATTGTAAGGGAGGTTAATGTTGTCCAAGGGAGATAAACACCCATTTTATTTACATTGTAACACCAATAACGTTTGCAATCATATATATTCCAAGTTGATTTAATAAATTTTATATCTTTCTAAATATCTAAGTCATTGTTTCATTTAATGAATAGAAATAATTTTGATGGAATATAAAAAGGTTTCACTTACTAGATGATCGAAAATCGCTAATTATAACGTTCTAGACATGAACCAAGTTCGAATAAGAGTCTTTTTGTGTCACGACTTTGTGATGCCGGCGGGGTAGGAATAAATTAGATCAGTATCATTGGAATTGTTGCTCATAAGTTGGTAGATCTGGAAAATAGGCAAATAGGGCAGAGTTCATGAATGTTCCTGACTTATGTATCTTGCACAGGATTGGATTCGAGGTACTTTTGCCTAGATGCTAGATCTTGTTATATGAACAGACGAAACCGACCGGTACAATGGATATATATATATTCGAGCAGAATGTTTTTATTTTCCATAGAGAGTTCAAGTGCGGAGAACACCTCCAAATGTGACAAGAGAGAGCTAGGACTCCTTAACGACCATATTGTTATTTATTATTTTTTATTATGCCTTATGGCCCATTGATATAATAATTGTATATTGAACCACTTCAAATGTTCCATCACAACATTAAAACTTACTTGTTTTAATAAAGTTTTGAAGGAAACCTATTTGAAAGTTTTATATGTTATAGTGCACATATGCAGCTATATTTTAAAATTCTGTGATTTTAATTGTCTTCAATAGATTTTACTTTTTGGGTTAAAAATAAGTTTCTTTTGCCACTTGTTTTTTTCAATCAAATTGTAAAACATTCTGATTTAAAATTCTAATCTTTTTGAAAGCTTTTAGTTTTAAAAGAAAAGATAATTGCATTTTTGTTTTGTTAATTGTAATCTATTTCAATTTATTTTGAAATGAGCGGAGATTTAACTTTGTATTAATTAATTTTGAAATAAGATAACAGCCCTGGTCAGAATTTTTAATTAAGATTAAGCCTCAGATAGAGATTTGCTCTGGGCTAAAACTTCTAATTAAAAAAAGGAAAGATTATGTGGGAGATAAGAGAGCATATAAATGGGCCAAAAGTTTCAGACTTATTATTTTGGCTTGACCTAGATCATTCTGCTATTGATTCAGTTTCTTGTAATTCTGCTGTTTGTTATTATTTTTAATTTATATTAGTGTTCTGAGATTATTACTCAATTTGCAGTCCTGCCATATATTTTAAAAGATTGCTTTTCTTGTCCTCGGACTGCCGTTCATAATATATCCGACTGCCTGGATAAGACATTGCTATTTTTTTATTATTGCCTCCATTTGCTTGATAGCCCTTATTTTCACACAATGACCAAATTTCACATCGTGAGTGTTCAAATCTACGAGATGCAGTGTTAACCTGATTCAAAGACGGACTCCTGATCCCAAGCTGTTTTTACTAGATCATGTCTTGGAAGCCTAACTAGAACTGATCGAAAGTATGCCTCTACATTTGCCACCATAAAGAGAGAAAGCCACCTGAATATTTAATTCAAGAATAAATGTGCGCACCTGTTGAAGGATTCACTGGACTCTGTTTTACCGTAAGGTAAAATATTTCTTATTCTTTCCAGGGTGTAAATCTAATTCAATTCTCCGCTTAATCTGAAAGTAAATCTATTGGCTAATGTTTTTGTAATTATTCAATATCATAATTTTATATGTATTTACTTATTGTATTTAGAGTGTGGAATTTGAGTCTTAATTTCAAGATTCTTTATTTTTTTATATATATCATTTATTTATCTGGGAGTGTTTTGCAAGTTTCTATTTTTATATGCTTAGTGTTTTCTTTTTATTATTTATAATACTAACCTTGATAAATGCTTTGGCAGACATTTGTAATTTGCCTTTTTACTCACCTGTCCTTTAGTCTTATAATTTATTTATTTGAACTTGGTTTGCATTTCTGCAGACCATAAATCTTTTGGTTGGCAATTTATCGAGTGTATTCTGTTTTTCCTAGATCAGAGATTTTGTTTTATTCTCTTTACGATTACGTAAAATCGTAATCTTCTCTTGTTCTATTTTTTTTTATTGTCTTGGATTTGGGTCTACCGTGAATCTCCTTAAAAGTCATATATCACCATCTGTTCTGCAGCTATATGACATTTTTGGTCCTGATGCTTTATTCTGGCTCTAGGAGGACTCACCCTCACTGTTTCATTGTATTTCTTGCAAGACTCCTTTTGTTTTGAAATCTCTAAATAGGAGAACTGCAATTAGTTTTTATAAATCGCTAGTAGAAAGATATTATAAATCTCTCTTTTTAAATCATAGGTTAGAAAACATACTTATCTGCCAGGGTATTTAATGTTTTCAATACTCTGATTAACTCCAGTAAAATCTAAATCAAACTTTCGTATTTTGTTTGTCAGATTTTTTTTCTTTTTGAATTTAATAAACTTTAATATTATTTAAAATTGTTTTGGACTGACATTTGTTTTTGTATGATCTTTTCTCAATTGTCTGAACAGTCTTAAAGATCTCTGGGTCTAACTGGTGGCAATCATCATCAACTTTTGATCACTGTAAATTAAATTTTCTATGTGATGTTATGTACTGTAGCTTCTCCTTAAATGGAGTCAAGAATCTCTCAACAATTATACTTAGAAAAACCTGTTAGCCACTTTATTTTCCATTCCCCAGTGTAAGTTTTCCCATATTCTGCTTCATCCCATTTCCTCAACATAATCTTTGTCAACTCTATGGCCTTTATATCTAAATCCCCCTTATCTTTTCCCAAACCCAGCATAAAAACCAATAATCCACTTTCTGTATAATCATTTTTTTCATATTTATTCTTCCATAACTTTATTATATGTGCCCTTTCTGCTTTCAAGCATTTACATTCAATTAACAGATGCCTAATATTTTCTATTCCTTCCTTACATAATTTACAGACTAAATCACCCATATTTTTCCACTTACATGTATATTCTCTTGTTGCTAAAGATCCCATTCGAGCCTTAAACAATAAACTACTTTCCTTACTATTATCATATATTAACTCGTACCTAATATTCTGTTTATTTCTATATCTTTAAACTTTTTACTCTCCATACTAGTTCTCCATCTCCCTATTCTTTATTAATAAATCTATTCTTTTATCCCATTCCTTACCACTATAACATTCAATAATTCTCCTAACACAATCATCCCATCTTTTGTACAAATATACTGATATAAATTCTTTATCCAAATCTTTTGCATACCGCATTACCTTTCTCATCCATCTTGTTACCTGCCCTTTACTCATAACCCAATTAAATACTATTTTGGCTATTCTTTTATTATCCATAAACTGCAATCTACCAAACATTTTCATTTTACTTTTTGCATCTCTCATATGAAAACTTGACCATCTCATTGCTCCTTGAATTGCCTCCCTTGCTGTCCATACATCTGCATTCAATACATATCTTTCTACTTCCCTTTGAACTTTTTCTAAGTAATTTAATATCCCTTCTAGCTACATCATATTTATTATGTGAAAACACTGTTAATTTCTTTATCAATTCCTTGGTGATCAAAAGAAATGAAGAAGTGACCAGTACAATATATATGTAAATAGCTAAACATTTAAGGGATCATATATTAAAATATATCTTAAAAATTAATCATTAGTCATTATTAACACTCATGGAAGTGCATTCTGTAACAGCTAGACATAGCAATTATACTTGGTTCTTCGTTGATTTGCTTATTTAGAAGGATATTAGCACTAAGTACAAAACTTTGAGAGTGAACAAGAGAAGTGACAGCAATATAAATGAAATACCATTATAATATGCTGTTTATACAAAGCTGATTGGAATATAAAGAAGGACATGTTTAAACACAATCGTGAGTAAACACACAATAGTGAATTGAGCGGTTTTTGTGTATTTTTTAATAGTGTTTTTGTTTTTTAATTAAAAATTTATTATCCAACATGAGAACTTCTTAAAATTGTCATGAACCCCAACAATTTTTCTCAATCCTTTGAGGGATTACAATCAACAGGTTGTGCACCATTGGTATAGAATGATTTAAATAATATTTTGAAAATAATTTTTGATATTGACAAGAAATTCAGTTTTTACAAAACAATTTTTGTACAAGCTAAGTTTATTTTCATATAATCATAAAAGTTTCCATTGTGTTTATACTTATAAGAAATTAAGGGAAAAAATTTAATAAAGAAACTTATTTAATTTATTTTTTGTTTTGATATGTAAGATAACGAAAACAACATTTTGTTTTAGTTGTAATCTTGTTATTTAATTAATCTAGAAGGCATATACTTACTCCTCTGTTTATTAAACTCGTACATTCTTTCTTAATATTTGCAATAAATAGTTAAGTCATTGTAACTAAAGACATTTAAAAAGAAAAGCTATTCCTAGAAACTTCTACATTGGTTGTATTTTGGGCTATCAAACAGGTATGCATGGTACTCTGGTGATTCATGGTCCAATATATGTGTAACAGATATTGCTTGCTATGCCTGAAGATTGGAGATTATCACCAACATTATCTTGTGTATCTATTAATCAACATGACATTCTGAAATCTTGAATGGTTCTAGTAATATACATTAAGCTATTCTAATATATAAGCACATTCAGATGATACTGTGATGGAAAAATTTGTGTATGAAAGGAAATGCAGACTGTTAATATAATATTATATATATATTGTACCTAACTGAAGTGTCACTTAGTTCCAAGAGGTAATCAAGGTTATCTTAGCTTAACCTTTTGTTTAAAATTTCGGATTTTAAAAAAAATAATGATAAAAAGGGAAATTAACTTAGTTAATTATTAAAATAGGATAATCTAAATATTTTTTAATAATATTAGTTGGTTTGATAAGGGATATTAGGTAATAATTTAACATAAGCAAATGTTAAAAAAAAAATAATGGTGAATTGATAAATAGTAAATATATTCGAAAATAACTACTCCATAATCTATTCTAAGGTTTAAAGAATAATAATAAGATATTATTATTAAGTTGGAATAAGTAAGTAATAAATTTTAAAAAAAATAATATGTAAGTTTTTATTAAAAAAGAAATAAGAATATTTGTTATTAGTTTTGTAGTTCAGCATTCCAGTTATAAAAATTAGTTAGATTAAATAATCGTTAAGATTGTATTGTTGTAATTCTAAAAATAATTTTAAACATTTAATGTAAGACCAGGTGTATGTGAGAATATGTGCATGCATAGACATGGAAACATAAGAATAAAAAAATAATTTAGCTCCCATATTGTTTAAAATAAGTAAATAAAGCAAATGTGTGGATAAAATTATTTTTAATGTAATATTTAAGGGTTTAATAAAGGGTATAACTTTATATTTTATATTTATTATTGTTGTATAAAATAACATAAAAAAAAATTGGTTGCATAATATTTATAACACTAAAATTTTGACTTTGCAGCTGAAAGTCACATGGTATGGGAAAATTATATTGATTACATCAATAGATTGATTCCACAGCTGGTTTGTCAGAATATTAAAATTTACTAAAAAAATAATTTTTATTGGTTTTTAAATGAATTGTAGGTGGATGAAAAATTGTGAGATAAAACGGAGATCGAGGGACCATCCAGGGGCTGATCTTGTTTTGATTCAATTGGTGCTGGATCTTAAAATTTTGTTAATAAAAGTAATTTTTTTAAAAAAAAAAATTGATATTTCTAAAAAATACATGTATGTTTAAAATATTTAAAATCGTCCTGTAATGAGGAAGGCTAAAAGAAAGGTAATCCGTTTTTCTGACAATTTGAATTTCAGTTGAGGCATAGAAATTATAGTAAAAAATGTCTAAAGTAAATGAAGCATCTCACATATTATATGACATTAACTTGTTTAATTTTCTTTACTTGGAAATAAGGTTAAGGAACAAATTATTTATCATTTCCATAGATAAGCATTCAGTTGTATTAAACTATTTTGAAAGTAAAATGCTAATTATTTTTCCTGTTACATTAAAAGTATATGTAAAAAAAAAAAAAAGAATTTTTTTTTTTAAGTTTAAAAAGAACATTATAAAGAAGCTGCTACGTTCAATTACAGTGAAACTATAAAGAATGATTTTTTTTTTAAAAAAAGGAAAAGTTATTACTTATATCTTGACATATATGAAAATGATTTGTTTAGCTAAACGCAAACAGATAATATATACATTTTAAAGGATAATTCTTATTTACACAGTAAGAAAGGACACGTATTTGGAAATAAAACTTTAAAGCAATTTGTAAGGATTAATAATGAATTTATAGTTATTGGGTACATTATAAATGGTCATACTTGCCAGTATTTAAAAATAACTTTATGGCATTAATTATAGCATATAAACGGAGAAATGTCTTGAACAATAAAAAAATTTCTACTCTCATATTTAAAAGTAATCAAAGGAAATTAATTTTAAAAATAAATACGTCTTGGAATAAAAAATAAAAAAAAGGATAAAGAAATTCAGATAGAAAGATATTATTATTGTTATTATTATATGCAATTTTGAACTCGGGATCCTATAAATAAATTAAAGTGTGTTCAGCTGAAGAATTTATTTTGTTTCATGTCGGCTTAATTTTATTATTTAAGTTTTTTTTTTTTAAATTGTTTTAAATAAAATATTATTAATGAACTATTGAACATTTTCGTTTGAAAATCATTGCCATGTATATAAATGTAGTAATTGAAGCTTCGAATTCAGATAGATATCTTAACATGGATAAATTGTCTACACATTACGAAATGGAAAAAGCATTACGGAGCTGAAATATGAACTTGAATTGATGTATTATTGTTTTTTTTTATGGTCTGCTTTATTGGTTTAAAAAAAGAAAACCATAAAAATATTTATGCTATTAATTTTTTTTTGTAACACTTTTGTTATAATTTTAAAACAAAATAGGTTTATTTAATGAGCAAATTTTCTTTGCCATTCTTAAGTAGATTTAGTTGATTTATTAAGCATTACATTAGCTAGTTTCTATTTAATAATTTTATTATAGAGATTTAAATATCAGTCTTATTTTCATATAAATGGGATGTTTTACTCAATTTTATTTTAAAATTACTAAAGATGTTTATCAGAGAATATCTATTCATTTGTTTTATGAATGTTATATTAATAATAATTACAAATATTTTATATTCATCGAGAAGTAAATATTCTTGCATTTAATTTACAATTTTAAAAGTCCACTAGTTACTATATTTTAGCATTTAATATTTTGTTATGTGTGCATTGTGCCTTGCCTAGAATTTTATATGCATTTAAGTTTAAAGTATTTTCTACAGTGGTCATTTGACACATAGTTTGCTTTGTTGGTTCGAACATTGGATATACATTTTGTATTTTATAAATTTCTTGGAAATAACTTAGTTAGTTTAAGTGAAGTATATATCTTGCTATTAGTTAATATTTGGTAATCTCATAGAGTTAGGCTTAGTTAATAATTTTTGAATATGCTTATGGAGTAGATAAAATCCTCCATCCTTATTGTATTGTATTTCCATGATTTGATAGTGCTTATTCCCAAAGGAGGGTTATTGTATTGTATTTTTCAGTGATGATGATCACATTTATAAGCATTGGAAATCCCATGAGAGGATTGTGCTTTTCCGGTGTGATTTCCTATTCCCAGATGTACTGTAGATGAATTCCAGACATCTTCATTTTGCCTCGAAGTTAGGTATTTTTGAAAGCCACCATATTCTTTTCCAGCTCTGAGGAGCCTTGTATTTTTATATTTTTTTTGCCTATCATTCATGATGACTTAATGCTAATTCCATCTCAGTAGGTGATGTTGCATTTGTTTTAAATTTGTGATTACAAGATGTGCTTGTTTGAGGAAATGTATTTCTTCAGGTAGTTGTAGCTAATTTAAGGCTCATAGGTATATTAATGTTTGAATTGTGTTGCTATGTTAATTTTATCATGCACAAGCAACCAACAATAAATTATATTTATTTTAAAGTATGTTAAATATGCATATGGTATAAGTGGCAATTCACACATACTAATTTAATATTTTCATCCAGAATTTCGCCGCTGGATTTGTAAGTCTGTTACATCATTATCTTTAAAACATTGAGGGAATAATTTTATGTGGACTAAAGTTATTTAAAAAAAAAAAAGTGTAACTGATCTCTGATGAATGATTGCCCCATACACTTAATTTAGTTTAATCTGATTTAAAAATATATCTAGCTGTGATAGTAGTTATATCCGTGAAACTAGTGATGATATTTTTAAAAAGTATTGTTGAATATGCTTATTCCAACTTAGCGTTTGTTAAGTTGAGGAGTATAAAATTAAGCTTAGGGTTTTCAATATAAACATAGTTCTGTGTGTTATTCTGATTAGTAGATGACACAATAATGTTATCAATTAGTCTAATAGTCTAATAAAGAAGAATAGTAGTGTGCTTATTAAGTACATTTGATAATTAAAGTTTAAATTTTTTTTTTTTTTTGAGAAAAATATAATTATTAAAAGAAAGTAACAGTGAATAACCTTTGTAGGTTATTAAGTGTATTAGTGTACGTTAAATAAAACTGTTAAGAGTCCAAACAATTATATTAAATCTTAAACAGAGCAAAACTCTCCATACAGTAAGTATTGCCTCCTGTGCTAAACAGAGTAATCACAAGAGGCAATACTGTATGGAGAGTTTTGCTCTGTTTATCAACAATTAATGTGCTAGTATAGGAGATGTGATCATGTGATGCTTAATGATTTATTAAATCTTAGTGCGGTATTGACATTTTTTGTATTCTAATACATTTGTAAACATTTCTTCTCATTATTAATAAATCAAATTATTATTATTTCAAAAGTTTTGTTTTACTTTTATATGAGAATATATTATTGTCTTGGGTTCCAAGTTCACAAAATCTTAAAATGTAAAAGTTATTGAATCTTCAATTCAGAAATTTACAAGTGTATTCTAAGTTAATTAAATATAGTTAATATTGTCTTGAAAATTTAAAAAAAAAGCTATGTCAAAGTAAATGATTCTCATATTGAATCATAAATACAGATAATTGCATTATAGCAGATACCTAATTAAATACTTAGTTAAAAGTTTATTTTTTTAAAATTATCGGTATATCTTTCAGACTAAAGATTATGCAATATCAGATTAACAATATTAGTACTTCAGAAGAATATTTTAATTAATATTATTTTAGGAGCTGCATTTTATCTTATATTTACTGCACATCATCTATCATCATCTTAAATCTGATATATTTAAAGAATTCTAATTCATTTGCATTTGTGGTCTTTAGTGGTTGTCTGTGAGTATGGAAAGGCATTAAAAGTACCCTTGCTCTTTTTTCTGCTCAAGTAATATCTTAGATAATAGGCCATTATTAGTTAAATTTAAATTGATTCATTAAATTTTGTGAATTAATATTTGTTTTGTTTATTATTTTAAGATTGAACATATAGTTATTTATGGTCAGCTAAGATGTCACTTATTTATTTATTAATCATAATATTTCTTTATTAGGCAACTTAACTTAAACTTTAATTTTACACAAGAGTGTTAGTTTTAAAATCCCTGAGGTTATTTACTCTTGTTGTTTAGTAAATACACCTGGGTATTTTTTTACGCGGACTTATTTAACACGATTTCAAAGTTACACAATTCGTGTTTCACTGGAAGTCGAACTCCAATAATGCGCTATTACTTTAAATAATCAATTTCGCGCACTTATGTTATATTGAAAGTAGTAGCACATTATTGGAATTCGACTTTCATCTTAGTAATTTCAATATTTTCAGTGCTTTATAATAGTAAGATTTTATGCAATAATGAAATTAAAATCACAATTTCCACATTTTATATATACACACATTAAATTTTTCAAGATTATAATGTAAATTTGTTCAAACATTGTACGTGTTAATTTTGCATTTTAAATCACATTGTTTTTGCTTTTTAAAAAAGAACGTAATCAATTATTAATCATTTCATGTCCACAAGTTTATTTTTAAAAGGTCAGTAATAGCAGTGGGCACAATTAAATTTGACAATTAAAAATTAAAATCTGATTTTTAATTGTAATTAACAATTTAAAAATTACTTACTGCGACTTGAAATTAATGTGAAATTTGATTTTTAAACGGAATTGGCTAGCAGTTAACTCTCTCCCAAATTAAAAGTTAGTTTAAATTATTATTCTCAGGATTCTTAACTAAATCTAATTAAATTATTCATTTAATGACATATAAAATTATAATTAACTTATCCCAGGTGTGTTTGGGATATCAAAGAGACTTCGTTGTACCCTATTATACCTATTTGAATTTTATATTACAACTAGAGATGCAAATAATAAGTGATGTAAATTGATTTAATAAAGAAAATTAATAAAATGGATGTAGGACCTCTTATGTTGATAATGGGTAAAAGATGATGATTTCAGTTAAGACACACAATTATTAATAATAATCATGTAAAATGAACGATAAAATAGATAAAATATTACCGCATGATAAACTTACTTAAATCAAAAATTCTCTGCAAATAATTACAAATATTATTTGTTCTCTTTAAATAATCTAACCTTGGGTTATGAGTATGTATATGATCAATAAAGTAATGCATATACAAAACACTATTGGAGAGGGTTGTACAATCTTTATTCAATGACTACCATTAATTATAGGTGGATAAGAATGGTTTACAATGTTCTTAATCTTTTTTCAGTGACAAGTAGTCCATTAGCAATCTCATTTCTAAAATCGGTATAAGTTTTTTAACTCTTGGGAAAAAGCAAATTGTTTACCTCGTAGTCATATCAATGCTATATGAATACTTAACTTCACAAAATCTGACTATTACATCTTTTAGTTGCATGACTTTGTATATTGTCTAGCTTATACATAAAAATTTCCATATTTAATTAATAGCAAACCTCAACTAACAAAGTTTAGAATTATTGATAATGCAAGAGCCCTTAAATTCTATATAACATTTACTAGACACAATGAAGATAATTATTCCCTAGTGATTCAATTATCTACTCAGGATATTTTATGACCCAAGGCTGAGGAAAAGAACAAATAAAATATAACAAGTTTATGGCATTTAGGAATTAATTTAATGCAACCTGTTTTCAATATAAAATATAACAACAGATTTTACATTTATACCCAAATTTAACTGTTAATATAAGGTAAGTTATCTGTATCTTCTTATACACTAGCATTCTCCTGAGAACTTTATTCATATAATTACAATAATAACTAAAAATTAATAATTCCATAATTTAAGAATAAAATTCAGTAGTCAATTACTTTTAATAGATAATCTCCAAACTCCATGCACATATCACACTTGAAGTAGCATCTACAAAACAGTTTTACTGGCAATAATTTTAAAAAGATACACATGATAGAATAATCCAGTTAAGATTCAAAGCACATATTAACAATGATTTTCCAAACATTTACAGTAAATTAAAATTATTCATATTCCAGTTTGCATGATTGTAACAATCTAAGAATAAAATTCAGTAGTCAATTACTTTTAACAGATAATCTCCAAACTCCTTGCACATATCGCACTTGAAGTAGCATCTACAAAACAATTTTACTGGCAATAATTTTAAAAAGATACACATGATAGAATAATCCAGTTAAGATTCAAAGCACATACTAACAATGATTTTCCAAACATTTACAGTAAATTAAAATTATTCATATTCCAGTTTGCATGATTGTAACAATCATTTTTAGAAAAATTTATTTTACACCATTATAACATCTCATATTTCATTGTTGTAGCATGAATAATTATAAATCAGTTATCCTTGAGCTGATATTAGAACTAGGTTTGCATAAAATGAGCAAGTTAATCCTTTGGGAAACATATTTTGTAAAAAATTATATATATATTGTTTAATAACCGTATGGAGATACGCTATAAAGCTAGTTGGTACTCCAGAGAAAAATAGTAAGGGAAACTTCGAGATAGTAAGTTATAAGCAATAAAAAAGATAGCAAATAATTAAAAGGAAACTTAGATGTAAGAAGATATTTAAGTTTCTAAAAGCTATGAAAAAAAAGTTTGCTGAAAAATAAAGGAAACTTTATTTTAGATAGATTAGTTTAAGTTTTATAGCAATGAAGAAAGATTGCATATAGATAAAATAAACTTAAAATTAGATAGAGATTGCAGGTTAATAGAATTGCACAAAAGATTGCTGAAAGATAAACTGAGTTGTGAATTATAATGCTGGATACACTTAATGGATTTTTTTAAATACAATAAAAAAATTATTGTTTAAATTTAAGCGTTAAGCTATTTTTAATGAATCAGCCAAAGGAATAAATATCTAAAGAACTAATTACAAGGGGAAGGAATATGAATCTATGCAAATTAAAGGCCAGAAAATAATTATTGTAAAGATGCATTAGTGTAATGGCTTGTTGCCATCCTATTGTTTTTCTCTAATGGATTTTGCTGCTACCCTATTGGAATGGTAATAATGATATTAATGGATATGAAATGGGAAGGAAAAAGTGTATAAATAGTGTGTGCTGAAAAGAACAAGGTTTTTTGTGTCAGCGTTGCTTACTCATCATAATGCTATTGTAGTTGCTGTTTCAGGAATTAACCTAAAGAAAAAAGCTGAGGGAAAAGTGTACCAACTTTTCTGCAATGAGGGATGTGTACCCCGGAGTCCATGCCTGTGTAGGTGAAAGATAGCCAGATAGGAAAACTTAACAGATCGCACCAGTCATTTGCATACATCTGATAAGGCCCAAATAGAATTGTGCATAAAGGAATTGTGAGTATAAACTTTAGTTATTCACTTAGATCCACAACTAGTAAAGTGGAAGTGCACCTTAGTCTGTGGTTATATTAGCATTGAGGATTTAGAGCTAAAAATCAGGGACTCAAACTGATTATGTTGTAAATTAAACAATGCTGGAACCGGTACTGAGTTAAACCAGATAACTATGTGTATATATTTTGTAAATAAATATTGTCTAATCTTTATTAATGTTTTCTTTATAGTTAATAAGTTTGTAATTATTGTTGGCATTCAGTTTCATAGTTGAATATACAACAAACCTGTCACAGTCATATTTGAACCCTGGTCTAAAGTAGGGATTTCATATTATAGGGATTTAGTCAAAGTAATGTTTTAAGTGAATAATTAATAATAATAAAAAATATTATAACAGTCTGTAATAGCCGAATTTGATGTTAGACGAGCTGGAGAATGGTCTCTTTATGTTACTCAGCTTGAAAATTTTTTCTTGTTCAATGGGATTGAAGGCAAGAAGAGAAAGATAGCAGTGTTGATGTGTCTTTCCGGAAGAAGGGTAATTGATATAATAAATCAGTATTTTGACTTACCATAAAGGATTCAGTAGCATATGAGGATATAATGAAAAAATTAAGTGACTATTTTAGCTTCTGTTAGTCTAAACATATAGCAAGGTTGTCTCTAAGGAATAGAAGACAATGCAAGAAGAATCTGTAAAAGAGTATTATTTGGCATTAAGACAATTAACAAAAGATTCCTTATACGGAAATTATGTTGATGAGATATTGTTAGATCAGTTTTTATGGGATCTGCTTTATAGTCTGAGGAAAAATCTGCTGTCTGATACATATTTAAACTTTAAATCAGCTATCAAGAAGGATGGAGCTCACAAGCTAATAATAGTACAAAGAGTCTGTTTTAAAAATAAATGTGAAAATGAAGTAATAGTATAGAAAACTGATTGGAAAGAAGGGGATAAATACAATAGCACAAGCAAAAGATATTTTGCTAAGGACAGAAGGGACACATAAAAAGCCGTGTAAATTTCTAGATGAAAGGTGCCATAAGTGTAACTATAGGGACATTTAAAAATGTGTAGGGCAAACGCCAGCCAACAGTAGCAGCATAATATAAAATCTAACGCAATTGTAACATGATATCATTAACATTAATAATATGGGAGTAAGGATGGAAAATTTATATATATATTATAGTAAGAAATTTGTAATAAAAAGATTGAAAGGGAAATTGGTAGAGGGTCTAACATTTCACTGATCTCAGAAAAGCTATGGAAACAGATTAAGGGGAAACACACTAACGTACCAGTTAGACAACTATAAGAACCGTAAATGTCAGTGGAAATGAATTGGGAATGCTAGGCTATACCATAGTTCCTATAAAGCACAGAAATGAGTGAAAATTTACATTTATACTTGGTAAAAGGGAAAATCAGTCCGTTAATAGGGCAGGACTGGTTTTAAAAATTAGGCATAACCAACAATGTGAATAATGTGGCAATTGGTCTTGAAATAAAGCAGACATTCTCGGAACTATTTGAAAATAAATTAGGGCTAATAGCAGGTAACCCTCTCCACATTGAGTTAGTGGAAAAACCAAACCCTATTATTTGTAAAGCCAAGAAGATACCACTGGCACAAAAAGAAAAAGTAGATAAAAAAGTTTGATTGTTGGTTAGCAAGGGCATATTAATGCAGATTGAGTCGGCAAATAGGTCAACGCCAATAGTAATAAGCCAAATGGACAAATTAGAATTTGTGGGGATTATAGAGAATATTTAAATAAAGGAGCATGTCCAGTACCCAATGTAACAGAAGTACTAGGTGGGTTAGCAGAGACAAAGTTTTTTTATGAAATTAGATCTGAATTCAGTGTTTTATCAGTTCAAGGTAACTTAAAAACAAACCCAAATTTTAACTCTAACATCATTCACACTGTTCAGCTGTAATGGATTTCCATTTGGAATCACCATTGCTTCCAACATTTTCCAAGCAAAAATGGACCACATTCTAAATGGATT
This sequence comes from Epiperipatus broadwayi, assembly GCA_028023455.1. Classification (NCBI taxonomy): domain Eukaryota; kingdom Metazoa; phylum Onychophora; class Udeonychophora; order Euonychophora; family Peripatidae; genus Epiperipatus; species Epiperipatus broadwayi. The sequence goes on from JAQFVV010000060.1 coordinate 2,504,523, forward strand.
AGTAGGAATTACACCATATTTTGATGACATTCTCATCATGGCAGTGACAGTAAAAGATTTAAGAGGGAGTGCATTAAGAGTTTGCGAAAGACTAAGTAAGGCTGGGGTCAAGTTGAACAAGGAAAAATGTGTGTGGCAAACTCAAGAATCAGTTTTTTTTTAGGCCACATCAAAGCCATGCCTGGATAAAGTAATAGCAGTAAAAAATGCAAATAAACCACAGAATGTAAAACAGCTGCAAGCATTTTGGTGTTTAGTAAACTTTTATGAACCATTTCTAAATAACAAGGCAATGATAGCTAAACCATTATATATTTGCTTAGAAAAGATCACAAATGGCAGTGAACACAGATGCAAGAAGTAGCTTTTTAAAAAAAAAAGGCTCTGTTAAGGTCAGACACGTTATTGGTGCAATATGATAGCGAGAAAAGTTGCAAATAATGACTGACTCATCTGAATATAGAGTAGGGGCAATATTAATGCCAACTAGCAAAAAGGGGTGCACATCGCACACTCAAACCCAGAAAAAAATTACAGCCAAAAAGACAAAAAAGCTCTAGCCATTTTATTTGCAATTAAAAAAAATTTCATCATTATATATGGGGTAGAAGTTTTGAAGTATTTATGGCTCGCGGATGCTCTATCTAGATGCCCAGATAGACTGGAACATATAATTTCAGAAACAGGTGAAATATATTGATAGCATAAAATCTAGCATGTTAAACAATGAAATAGTAGGGAAGTGGACAAAAGAAAATCAGGGATACCAGATACTAAGCATATGGATAATAGAAGGATGGCCTAAAACAAAACAGTTATTTAAATCAAGGGTTTTGGATAAACAGGGAAAGGTTGTCAGTTTGTGAGGGATGTCTCTTAGTGGGAGATAAAACAATAATACCACTTGCAGGCCATAATTGTATATTAGAACTGTTACATAATGGTCACCCAGGATTAGCAAGAGCCAAAAATACACACACATTGAAAAAGATGTGCTATACTTGCCAGACAGAGATGGCACTCCCAGTAAAAATTATACTTTGTGGCCTAAAACAACTAGACCATGGGAGAGATGGCACATGGACCACACAGCTGATTACAGGAAAAATGATAGATGCATTCTTAAAGTGGTAGAATGCCATGAAGTAAAAAATACAAGTACAGAGGAAACTGTTTGGACAAAGTTTTTTTCAATACACAGATTACCGGAAACCATAGTATTGAATAATACGACTGGTTTCACGAGTCATATTATAACAAAATATTTGAAAGAAAATGGAATCCTACACATTAGTATCCCCCCCCCATACCGTCCCAAATCAAATGACATGGTGGAAAAAGCAGTGCAACAAATAAAGTTTAAAGGAAAGTAATATGTACAATATTACAAAATATGCTACAGGAAATAATGCTTGACCAACATTCAATGCCTTGCAGTAACCAGTGTCTCACCTTCGGAACTATTACTTGGGTAGAGACTAAGAACAAAACTGTCATTAATCCATCCAAAGGAAAATAGAGCAAGTCAATGTGAATATCACAATACGAAGTTTACAATCGGAGCAGCAGTATGGTTTTACAATGTGCTAAGTAAAACTTGGGTCAATGGGGCAGTAGAAAAAATGCTGTCAAATCATATAATAGTGATTAGGGGTGAAAATAATGGCATATATAGACATGAAAACCACGGTAGAGAGCGTGAATCAACAGATTCAATTTTGGAATGACGAATTTTAAAAATGGACAAAAAAATATGTGTTCCAAAGGCAGACAGTTACGAAAACAAAAATAAGAGAAGAAGAATCAGATGAAAGCGAAAGCCTGCAAACGTCTTCAGAACAGGAAGAAGCAGTTGTAAAAAAGAATCACCCAGACCTATTCGGGAAAGTGTAAATCTAATAAATTTCAAGACTGTTTAGTAAAATAAATGGAGGTTTTCTCTGGAGTGGGGGGAGGTGTTATATTTTGTAAAATATATATATATTGTTTAATAACTGTATGGAGACAAGTTATAAAGTAGTTGGTACTCCAGAGAAAAAATAGTAATGGAAACTTAGAGATACTAAGTTATAAACAGTAAAAAAGATTGCATATAGTTAAAAGGAAACTTAGATGTAAAAAATATTTAAGTTTCTAAAAGCAATGAAAAAAAAGATTGCTGAAAAATAAAGGAAACTTTATTTTAGATAAATTAGTTTAAGTTTTAAAGCAACGAAGAAAGATTGCAGGTTTAAAAAAATGCACGAAAGATTGCTGAAAGATAAACTGAGTTGTGAATTATAATACCGGATACGCTTAATGGATTTCTTTAAAATACAGAAAAAACTGTTATTGTTTAAATTTAAATGTTAAGCTATTTTTAATGAATCAAACAAAAGAATAAATATCTAAAGCCCAATTACAAGGGAAAGGAATGTGAATGTACATAAATTAAACACCAGATAATCATTGTAAAGACGCATTAGTCCAATGGATTACTACTACCCTATTGAAATAATTAGTCTAATGGATTGTTGCTACCTTATTGTTTTTGTCTAATGGATTTTGTGTTAGCCTATTGACATGTTAATAATAATATTTATGGATATGAAGCAAGAGAAAAAAAAGTATAAATATGTGTGCTGAAAAGAGCAAGATCTTTTGTGTCAGCTTTGCTTTCTCGTAATGCTGTTGTGATTGCTGTTTTGGGAATTAATCTAGAGAAAAAAGCTGAGGGAAAAATGTATCAATTTTTCTTCATCAAGGGATGTGTGTTCCCAGAATCCGTGCCTCTGTAGGAGAAAGACAGCTTGATAAGAAAATTTAACAGATCGCACCAGTCTTATATTATTTGCATACACCTGATAAGGCCCAAATAGGATTGTGCATAAAGGAACTGAGTATAAACTTTAGTTATTCACTTAGGATCACAACTAAGAGTGTAAGTGCAGCTCAGTTTGTCATTATATTAGTATTGAAGGTTTAGAACTTATAAAATCAGGGACTCAACTGATTATGTTATAAATTAAGCAATGCTGGAATCGGTACTGAGTTAAACTGTTTAACTATGTGTATATACTTTGTAAATAAATATTGTCTAATCTTTATTAAGTTTTCTTGTAGTTAATAAGTTTGTAATTATTGTTGGCATTTAGCTTCATAGTTGAATACACAGCAAAAACAATTAGTGAATAATATCTTAACGTTGGTATTTATCATATACATTAAATGTAATGATTTGATAATCCATTAATTAAGCAAACTGAATTCGCAGCTATAGTTCAGGTTCTCTTGTTAACCTAGGAGACTTAGCAAAGAATAAATAATCCATTAACACTAATTACTTTCACTAATTTTTATTAAGATTTTAATGTGAACCATTATATGGTGAATGTCAAACTGAGGTTTGTTCAAAGTTTTAACATTCACTAAATCCACAGAGAGAGGCAATCAAAGTTATTTCAAGTAAGTTATTCAATATCAAATAAATGAAGCGAATGATTTCTGAAAATAGTTTATATGCAGTAACATTAAAACATTTAAATTTGATTTCCTTTTAAATATTTGACTATAATTGTTGTTGCAATTTATCCATTTAGGCTGGTGAGAAAATACATTTTGTCAACTAGGTAAAATGCCTAGTAGGTTGGTTCCCTTGCTGTTTTTAAAATTTAATTGGATAAAGTTCTTAATGCACTATAATTCAGTGCTGATTAAATTTTATAGCTTTTTATCGTGATCTGTGATGTCCAAAGCATTTTATGTTTCAAGAATTTAAGAGTAAAATCTGTTCCATTGCTGTGGTAATAATCAATAGCAGGTGAACTTAAATGTCTGGAGATTTCCAAAAATGCAAATTTTGATATTTTTTTAAAATTGGGGTTAAAATATTGCAAATTTAATGTTAAAATTTTATTATTATATCTTAGTTTAGAACAGTGTTTCCCAACCTGTGGTACGCGTACCACTGGTGGTACGCGAGTTGTTGGTTGGTGGTACACGAAAAATAATCAATAATGGCGGACATAAAAAAAAAAAAATTAAATCATAAAAATATCATAGAAACGTTTTTTTCTATAATTCATATAAATTATTTTAATTAATAATATTATACAGTAAAGTTGTTAATATGTACAGTCGATAACGATCTTTAATGTTAATGATAAAATTGAAAGTATGATTAAGAAATAAAATTTTTGGAAACAGTAATATATATAAGTATCGAAAACAATCAACTGGAAGTATTCGAAACTCTACATATTTTTTGTTTGAAAATAAGGTTAGTCTGTCTCAAGATATACTAGAAAATATAATAGCACATTTAACAGGATTAAAATTGTCTTTCATGGAATATTTTCCAAAACCCTAAAACACAAATGATAATTGGATTTCAAACCCCTTCTATGCAGAAAATTTAGAAAAAGCTACATCATTATCAATAAAGGATAAAAAAAAATTAATAGAATTATGATGTGACAGAACTTTACAAGTAGAATTCAAACGACACAATCTAATTAATTTTTGGTTAAACATTAAAGAATATGAACAACTTTCTGAGAAAGCTCTTAAATTATTATTACCGTTTACGAGTACGGAATTAGTACGAGGAGCTTTTTTTTCATATATTTTTTTTTTAAAAATGAGTATCGAAACAGATTGAACGCAGCTGTAGACTTAAGGGTATACCTCGCATCTTTTGAACCAAATTTCAAATAATTATGTTGTTCGAAACAAGCACAAAGATCTCATTAAATTTATTTTATAAAAAATATTTGATTATGATAAGAAAATATATTAATTGGCTTTTTATAATTTTGTGTTTTTATTAAAACCATTTATTAGTAAACGAAATATGACAAAAAGGCAAATCAATCTAAATTATTTAATTTGAAAGAATGTATCAAAAAAGCATCATACCCAGAAATTAGACTCTCGTTAATTCTTGATCATCTATTGTGGATTACTAGATGTAAGCTAGTATTTAATCATCAAAATTTTAATCCTATTAACTTCATGCTGAACAATATAAAGAAAACAAGAACAAGAGATAACCTGATAACCCCTAAGGTTATTTTTACCATGACTTGGGACATGCTGGATTTATCCTCTCCATGGCCCAATCAATAGCAAGATGCTCCGAAAAAAAGAAAACAGACTGAAATTCGGGAAAACCAAATGAAGGAATGAGAAAACACTGTACAAAATATATACCAAATAATCTTTAATGTAATAATGTAATCTTTAATAAATTATTTTGGAAAAAATATGAAACTTTGAACAAACACATACATATAAATATGTTATAGTGAGTTTATAATCTGGCGTGACGTTTAGGCAAGTTTCTATGTAATTTGTCTCATTATAAGATGTGAATACATACATGGTCACCCTATAATATTTATAATGCAAATAAAATAACACACTCGCAATAACAAATTTCACGAAATACAATCATTTTTACGAAGTGGTACAATTTAGCGTGATGTACTGCCAAGTGGTACGCGAGCCAAAAAAGGTTGGGAAACGCTGGTTTAGAATATTACTGTAAATTAAAATTTGCAATTGTTTATTTTACATATAAATAATTTATAATATCCTAATATTAAAAATCAGTCATATATCACATGACCTATATAGCTTGTATTACCAATACGTAATATATAAAGAGCCTGCTACTAGCTCTAAACAAGCTTAATTTTTTTTTTTTTTTTATGATAAATGCTACAAGAGAAAATACCTGAAGCCTTTATCTATCCTAATATTATATATAATAATCTTTGATAATATTTTAGAGTTCTCAAAATTTTATTAATAAATTTATCTAATAATAACCTATTAGCTGAATTTAAATAATCAATATAATAACTTCCCTTTAATCATTTTATAAGAATAACTTTATAAATTGACTTAAGTTTTTAAATACAAAGCTTTCGCACATTATATGTTTAAAAGCAATGTTAAATTTTTCTATCCTAATTGAATGTAATGTTGGTTGTATAATTCTTGTAACATAATTATTAAATTAATTCTGTAAATATTTTGGTCTAATATCTCTTTTGTATATTTTCCACTAATATTAAACATATGTGCATGTGATTTCTGTTTACACATATAAAAAAAAATTAACTGCACTTTTTGAAAAGGAAAAAAAATTGTGTCACATGTATTTTTGCTATGCATTGGTTAATAACGTCTGTTAGGAAGATGTTATGTCCGCACTTTACTAAATCTTATGGTCCAGATTTTTAATGGGGAGTTTACTGTTCCCTGACTGAATTCCAATAGTTTACTCAATAATGACTCAATACTACTTCGGTTAAACCCAGTGCATTTAATAAATTTAACTCACAATAGTTTAATACATTAACTGACAATAAATATTGGAGTAACTTTATATACATGAGCCCATAGGCATATAAAATAATAATAAAGATCATTCGAACCTGTTTATTCCCTTAGCTTTAAGCCAAATTTGTGTCCATCTCCCAGTTGAGCTTCTCGTTAACTGTCTTCTTTTTTCTCCAACTTGCATGTCTTCAATTGTTTTCTTTCAACAGCTAATTGGCTGGTATTTCCGCTCATCAGATAAGGTAGTTATTTTTCTAAGTGCACACAGATTGGATTCCAGAATGTTTTACCTTTTGTTAATTTTAATTAACAAGTTATTGTGAGACTCAAATTCTTGTTATCAATGACAGAAATCTGATTTTCATTCCTTTAATTATTATAAGTACATTTTTATCCCATTATGACTAATTTTACTTTTTTGCTATAATTAGAATCTAATCTTATAACTTTTAATTCCTTTTTAATTCCATATCTAAAAAATAAATCTTAATTTTACAATACCCATGCACATATCAGAAGACATTTTGGTGGGTAACTTTCTATTATAATAAATAATACTATAAGAGGCTTAATAAATTCACTTTTAATCATATCACCTGCCATTTTACTAATAATAGTGATTGATTTCATTAACTTAACACTAAAAGAAAGCCAATAATTTTTTTATACAGATTGTAGCTATTTTTATTAATTCCCCTAGCAAAATATAACATTACAATATGTAGTGACATATTTAAAAGATTAAATCTAATGTCAAAGAAATTATAAGAAAAATTTGTTTGTTAGTAGAATTAAAGAAAAGCATATTTCTTTTATACTTTCACTTGCTTTAAAAACAAAAAAGTCTAATGTTTGAATAAATTATTTATTTGCTGATAGAATAAGTTGAGAAAAAAAATTATTACGTTTGCAAGCTAGGGGAACAAAGTTATCAAATGTTGAAATGCCCCCCCCCTCCCAAAAAAAAACTGATTAGAAAAATATTGTCTTTAAAATTTTTTAAGTTCTATTGTTTCAATTTTTTTTAAAAAGGATTTTGCTTGATTTTAGAATTAGAAAAGTATACTTGACAATTTTCTTTGTTAATGATAGAGAAAAATCTAGATTTTGAATTGAATCAATATGTTTATACGTTTTATGATTATATTGTGAACATAATTTAAGTGTTAAAATGAATCAAAATTAATAATTGAAATAATGTTATATTAATATATATGTCATGATTAGTTTCATGTAAATTGGTTTTATATATTTTAATGTGTTCTGAATTAATTGCTACAAGATCATTTATTTTGAGATGTTTGGGTTTTTACAATGGCACTGCCACCTTTTTTGTTATTTTCAGTTATCTGTAATACTTGTTTACTGGACATAGTTTTTTTGTGTGTAGAAATCATATATTAAAATTATTAGACTTAAAAAAATATCTGAAAATGTCAGTATCATACAGATCTCTAGAAAATTAAAATGTTAATTTACATATAAAACAAGTTGATAAAGATCTTAATTTGAACTCAATACAAGTGGCATTTTCTGTTTAGTAGATTGTTTGACCTCAAGGCAGTTTTTGAATGTGTCTTTGAAAAAAGAAATTGTAATTTCCAGTAATTTATTTACATATTTAAGTTTATGTATGCAATATATTTGTAAAATATTTATTTTAAATCAAAAAACTGTGACTACAATTAGATTTTATTTGAAAATATTTCTTTTTAAGAAGACGAGTCGTAAAAACATAGTTACAGCAAAGCGAAGCAATTTTTACTGGCTAACAAGAATGGCTTTTAAAAACATGGGTAAATAAATTTCTTGGAAAATTTTAATTATAATAAATCATTTTGAATATTAAGACATATTTTCATTCTTCGACAATGTCTAAACTAAAGTTCATTTTTATTTTTAAAATGGAATTCAAATAAGAAATATTTTGTTCTACAATTTTTATGAATACATTTTATTTTCATATTTTGCAAAGTTCAGATATTAACTTTTACAATGTCTTATCATTTCAAAGCACATATTTATAGCAAATAATGTAAAAAATATCAATATATGATTTTTAAAAAGATTATGTTGCAAATATGGATGACATTCTGACTAGGGTCTTTCAAATAAGAAAAAAGTAGTTGAAGCCGGAACACGTTAAGACCAAAGTTAATAATTAAACAATTAAAACGTATTGTTTAATGGTCAACATATTGTAATATTCAACATCTGTGTGAAAGTTAAAGTCACATATAATTTATTTGTATATTTATCAGGTCTTTGTTTTTATTATTATTACTACCTATTAATTAATATAAATATTAATTATTATTTTAATTTATTATAGTGAAGCTGTTTAGTTACTAGATCAATTATTTTATCTCTTTACCAATTATTTTATCTTTTTACCTTTGTACATAATCAAATTTGGATGTGTGCAAACATCTATATAATATACCTTAGAATTAGAAATGTCATCAGGTACTGAAGATTATATTTAAAGTCCATATACTTTATTATATATGTGATGATCTTTACAGCATTTAATATATGCTTGGTTAAGTTTTATAAACATGTATGTATATGCAACAAAAAAATATTGATGTTTTCTCTTTTATAATATGCTTCTTTTAAATAAAAAAATCACAAAAAAGTGAATGAATATTTACTGTTGATGTTATGCTTATTATTTAAGTTACTACTTATTATTTGCTGTTTCTTTGCTCACACCTTTTATTTAGTTTCAGATGGTGCACTTATATGTAGTCAGATTCATTATGAGATGGCAATAGATTATAAGTATTCTTTATGTTTACACTCTCCAAGCTAGTGCATGGCCAGGTCCTATATATATATATCCATCTTTTGGATCATTACAAATGATGACCCATCTATGGGCCTGACTTTTGAGTTTTTATGGCCAGTGTTTAAAAATATCTATACAACTTGGAACTTGAATATAACTATATCTGGAAAAGAAGAGCCTATATCAATCATTAAAAATTACAAAAGCTAGAAAAATGTAATAATAATGAAATGTATGATAAGAGTTTGGAAAAATGTAATTATTAGATGATAATTAATTGATGGATTGTTGATATTGTAACTGCCTAGCCAGATGCATTGAGAATAAGTATTAAAGTTAACAATACTAAATAATGGCATTTTCATTGATTCTAAATATTCAGTAGATAAGGAGTTAAGTTCTGTTCAGGGTAGTTGTATTTATGATTATCTTAGCATTTTATCTCAAACAAATATTCATGTATATAAAATAAAAAGAAGAAAAAGAAAGAAAACAGATTCCAAAATAATTAAAGTTATAAAAGTATTAATTATGCATAGAATTTTCAAGTATTTAAATTTTGTTTATATAAATCTGGTTTGTTTGAAATAAATGCAGATTACCAAAAGAGGTAATATTTTTTTGTCTGTTTCCTTTTTGATTTCCAATTATGAATCATCATCATCTGTTTTTCCTGTGCATTTTGAAAAACATGCCATTGATGATGTATGTAAATGGGGCTTGATTAAGCTTTTATTCTAAGAACAAAATATTGAGATGGGATTGGGATAGAGTTTGGATGGAGGTGGTTAAATTATTTTTCAAAAACACTCAATAACATAACAAGGATTGTGGCTGTCCATTTAAACTGGAATATGTGTTGCAGGCAGAGAGTGTTTTTCTGTGAAGACCATTCTTGGACAGCGTATCTACATGCAAAAATTGGAAGAATGTTATAAAAATTGTGTTATTGTTTAAATACCAATGTTGCCTTCATACATATATGATTTAAATTTTACTAGAATGTATGGATAGTAGTATCATGTGGTCAATCTCTTGGCCTATATAGCTGCTTCATGAAGGAAAAATAATATCCAGTCTTAAGTGACAAATTCTCTTGCATGAAGAAGAAAAAATAATTGCTCCATTCAAAGCTCTATCTTATGTGTTTACCTATATTTGTCTCAACCAAGAAAGTAGAAAGGAAGATCTACTGAAGTCTGGTAATTATACCACTAAACTTCCACAAACTCTTGGATTAATTACTTAACCAACAATTGGAAAATTACTATTAACTATTTGTATGGAATAGAGCAAATGTTATTTTATTTTGCAACTATGTAAACTCTGCAACATGTTAAAAGAAGCACTTGGATTAAGTTGTTCATCTTGAATCCAGACAAAAAAGTTTATAGAAGTAAAAGTGAACTAAAACTAATGTAACTTCATTGACAAAACAGGAAATAAAATAATCCTGAAGATTGTTACAGTCAGAACGATTAAAAAATCTTCATTTTTTATATAACTACTTTTTGCTGGCAAAAGATGAACAAAACTAAAATAAGAAGTTATTTTCGTTATTATATAACTAGTTTTTTTTTCTTAGTTGGTTAATTATTAATCGGTATCAATTTTTATTATACTAATCTACCTACATCTATTTTTTTTTATATATTTATTTCCTAATTAAGTAATTTGAGACTTATATTATTATTATCAGTATATGTATATATTATTCAAGTATATAGTTTAAACCTTATTTGGGCTTTGGAATAATAATAAATAATTAATAAAAAAAAAAGATAATGTAATTTATCATTGTCTAGTGCTCCACCCATTGTTTGAGAGGATGTCGAAATATCTTACATGTTACTATTGCTTGGAATAAAACTTGTTATATATTTATATTTGCATCATTCACTTTTCATTATGCTTTTCATCGGGTTTGCTGAGTGGTATAGTATTGTAAATGAGTTTCATGAACTCCAAAACTTTGATTTGGTAATAAGATGTCTACTGAAGGGTATTATTTCAAATCTAGATTGCTAGTCACACCATTATGGATCTTCACTAGTATAACTGACCCAAACTGACAATATTTTAGCGCCTCAGGCATCATAGGTTATTATCGGCAATATGTTTTAAACTGATATTGCCCATGTGTGTGCGTATCATAATTTATGAATGGGTCAGTAGGCCATCTTTTTATATACTTGGGAGTTTAATTATATATGATGATACAACATGAACTATGGACTTTTTTTAAGGTAATCATATAGGCATTTGGTTACAACATACAGACACTTAAAAATAATGATGATGTGCAAATATAAAGAATTTATATTTGAAAGTATAATAGAAACATGATTCTTGGAGATTGGATGGAGTTTTTTGCTATGGGAGCTTTTTAATTGTACTTTATGTTATTAGTGATAGATGGATTTACCATTGGCTTGAGTATGCTCCATGAAATGTCTATCTCAGACTCTGCATTAACCCATTCTTAAGTTTAAATTTACCAGCTTTTAAATCTCAAAGAACCCAGTCTTAATAACTTTCAATAAATTCTCAACTGTTCATATATTTTAACAGAATCACCTTCTAAGTTTTGTATAATTCATAAGTAAAACTTGAGATTGTAAAGATTGTGTTAGTATTTTGCATTTAGAAATTTTTAATATCCTATAGCCTTTAAGTACTGCACTATTTAACTTGTTGTCAAATACTTGAATACTTTATACACCTCAAGATTGCTGGTCACTATTCATTTTATTTAATTATTGAAATACTAGTCAGACCTCTGAAAAACAAACAGTGTAAAAGATTTAATAGTTTAATTCATTTTATCCTTGTATGTACATTTTTGGAAAACTAACTTTTCCCAAGAAGAGAAATAATGAAATGGATTGATTGTCATAGTCACCACAATATAGATTAATAATCAGTACCAATTTAGTTATCTTTTTACATTTTAATTTTATCTTTAATTGAGTCTTTAAACTCTGGGATAACTAGTTGAGAAGTTGTAGATTTTTTTGCAAAAATGGCAGTTTATCCTAATGGTAATACTACTAGAATTAAATTTATAAATTCACTGTGTAATCTAAAAACCTCTTAGTACTTTCCATTGACAGGTCTCTTGTTTTTTGGTGAACTTTTATTTCTCTTTTCAATTTCCTATTGGGTTTAGAGAAGAGGGGAATAGATAAATTTCAAGTAACCATTTTTCTATTTGTAAATGAAAAAAAAAATTGGTTTGAATTATCTTGAGAAAATTTTTAAATTTCTTTTTTCCAAAAGTACAATCTGGACTTGGGATTTATACTAGTAATACTACTACAACTAAATTTATAAATTTCACTATGTAATATAAAATCTCTAAGTATTAGTTTTCATTGATAGATCTTTTTTTTGTGTGTGTGATCTTTTGTTTTTTATAAATTCAATATGAATTTAAAAAGGAAACAAGGAATGCCTTTTTTTTTTTTTTAACATGTTAGAGATTGGTTTAAAAATAAACTTTACATTGATCATGTTGTTGATTTTAAATGTTTTTATTTGAATAACATCCTGAAACATTAGACTTGGTGTTCATTTAAATTGTTAAATTAGGTTTTAGTGTTTAATTAAATCTAAATCAATAAAAAAGTTTTTATAATAATTTTTGCTCCATTTTTTTTTACTATATAATTTATGATAAGTGTTTATTCACTTCCAAAGTAAAGTTTAAGTTATTTTAAATAATAAATAGCTGAGTAATGCTTTTAACCTAGAAGTCATATTTATAGCATTCAAATTCAGAGACTAACATTTATTGAAAGTAATCTTAATTATAGTGTCAGCTGCTGAGTTTGTACACTATGAATATGACTTTCTAAATTAAAAGCATTTCTTGGCTATTTATTATTTAAAGTTTAAATAGATTAATCTTTTCTTTGATTATCATAGAAAAAAGTTTTTATTTTAAGCTCTTTTTTGGTTACTTTGCTATTGTTCTAAAGGCATTCAGTTCATTTCTATTTGGAATATTTGTTTGGATTTGTATTGAATGTAACTAAATTGAAGTCCACAAATCAGTTTTCCTCTCTGTCTCCTCACATTTTAAAAAGACAATAAGAAAGATGAAATTTAAAAAATTTTTAAAAACTATAATAAAAATTTCCAAAACAAATCGGTCAGTTACAAATTAAGAGGTTTGAAATTTTACATCACTTAAATATTAAGTAGTATTAGGGGTGCAATTCACTCCCCACCCCTCTTTTTCCAATAAGAAAGAAGAAATTTAAAAATATTTAAAGCCAAAATAATCATAATTTCCAAAACAAATCTGACAATTACAATTTGAAAGCATTGTTTGAAAATCTAAATCAATTATTATGTAAGTCAGTAGTATTTCAGGCTCAATTAACCTCTCCCTTTTTAAAATGCCAATAAGAAAGAAGAAAATTTTAAATACAAAAATAAAAATTCCAAACAAATCTATCAATTACAAATCAAAACAAGTTGTTTGAAATTCTAAATCAATCAATTTTGTAAATCAATATTAGATATATTACATCAAGAAATCCAAAAGAAACTTTGAAAATTTAGAATTGACGTTTTTTAGAAATTGAAAAAAAAAATACTACTAATAGTGTGACATAAACAAAAAGACTTGGCAGTGAAAATTAATAGTAAGAGGTTTTAGATTACACATTGATAAATCATCTTTTTTTTAAAAAAAAAAAAAAACACCTTCATATGATTGACTTGTCATCCCAGTATTCTTTCATGATTTCAAAGCAGAATTTAAAGAGTTAATAAAAAATAAAAATGGGAAAGTTGATAGCTGACTGGATTGATATGGAATAACCTTTATATTTAAAGTTTAAATGGAACATTGACAAAAATTAATAGTATTTAAAATAAACATGTTAAATATTAAGTAAAAATATTTTTTGATAGTTTGAAAATACTATAAATTATTTAAAAATAAATAAAAGGTTTTTCTTTTATACAAATATATTTAATTCATTTTATGATTTGTCAAAATCTTAAATTTTTAATATAAGAAAGAAAAATATCTAAACAAAGGGGCTTATTTTAATGGAGCATCTATGATAATTATAAAAGTGAGAAATCAAGGGAAAATTTTTAATTAAATTATTTTTGAATCTATTTTTGTCTTTATAATCTTGCATTTTATTAATTAAGAATAAAAAAATACTTTATTTTGGTGAATCCTTCTATTTTCAAATGTTTACATTTTTATTAATAAATATTAATACTGAAATTTTTGAGAACTTAACATGTTCTATCAAAATCACTAATTTTGAGGCATTTGGAAGTGGTATGATCACACTGCTATTGCTTTGGCATAAGATTTTATGGTATGCCTTTTTTAAAGTCAGTCACAAAGAATGTGTTGATATTTGCTGTTGATTCTATGCTTATTATTTATATTTGATAATCTGTTGACTTTTTATCTAAAATTTCCATTCATTTACAAATGACACTTCAGTATATGACCAGGCTTATTATGAGATGATAATAAGAATAAAACTATTCTCGATGTACATATTTGTTTATAATCTGAATCATATTATTATGTATATATTGGTTGGATTTAATTTTAATATACAATATTTCTTTGGTAGAGTTGTTTAATAAATGAAGTTATCATTAGCAATACTCTGCTTTACAATAGACCATTTACAATTCATCTAAATAGCATACCCAGTGAGTTGTCCAGAAATACACAGTGGGACCCAAAAATAACTGGAATTTTGTAATAAAAAATTGTGTATTTATTTTTAGGAGATGCAAATTGAATTGCTTTAAAATGTATTGTTTATTTAATGCAATGCATGGACTAAACCAGTTTGTCACTTTTCGAATTAGTTTGAAAACACTTGGAAAGTGATGCATTTTAACGCTTTTGTCATTTCCTTCCTCAGTTCTAAGTTTTCAAAACAAAACAAAAAATTGAGACATTTTTTCATTCAAGTGATTAAAAAAAAATTGCACAAAGTGAGATTGAGCGAATACTGCTGATAGATAAGCTTGGTTCATGCTGAATTTAATTAAAAAGTGTTTCACCTTTAAGGCTTTGAGAGGTGACATTGTTGGGTAGAGTTTGCATTATTTTCTTTGCACAAAATGGGATGTTTATGTTTTACCGTATTGTGTAAATGTTTCAGAACTTGCAGATAAAAGGCCTGACCATTACAAACTGAATCTGAAAGAAAAATGCCAAGTGTGTAAAAAAAAAAAATCAGCGTTAATTATTCAAACGTTTCAACCATTATAAAAAAAACTGACAAAAACAAGAAATGCACTTTACAAAAAAAAATTGCTACATAGTAGCCCCATGATTTCACACAATGATGTCATTTGGCAGATTGATGCAGAAGGGTCTCTGCAAGAAGTATGTAGCAACAGAAGCATATACTACAACAGGTGTACAAACCAGAGAATGATTCCAATTATTTTTGGATCCCCCCTTGCATTTCAAGATAGTATAAAACATAATCCAAATTTCTTTTTTCTTGACCATTTCATATATAATAATTAAAATATATAAAATGAAAGGTCTCCAGAATTTCTGTCAACTTGTTAGTTCTTATTTATTAGGGTAAATATGGATGTTTTAGGTATATCTATGTATATAAAAATATATTTGTAACATCAATTGTGAATGCATACACACACAAGTTCTTTAAGAGCTATTTTAAATTGTCATCATCAGTATTGTTAGCATCCAATCATAAATGAGAATCTTAAAATCAGAAGAATAAAAAAAGAAAGACAAAAAATATAAAAATTAGAGACCAATGAAATGGAAAGATTGAATCAGAATTGTACTGTATATAATAAGATTGAAAGTATAATGTGTATAAAGATACAATTCTATTGTCACAATTAGTACAGAGGTGACCAATGGCATCAGAAACAACTTCCTGACTAATTTAAGTGACTGAATACAAGAATTAAAAGAAAATAGAATTATCATACAGAAGAAATATTATTCTATGTACATGCTCTTTTGAAAAACATTAACATATATATATATATAAATGTACAATAAATTGATGATAGTACTATTATTACTAATTCAAATGATGATCTATCAAATGTTTTGAATGTAACTATGGATGTATTCTGTTTGGTAATTAATATTCAAAAAGCTCAGTTTGTTTTTCAGACATTGATGCAAGAAAAATTTTCAGCAACTTTTAGCTTGCATGGTGATTTTGAGAACATTAAACTATTTAAATATTTTGCAGTTTTTTACATGAAAATGCAAAATTGTCACTGTATTTAATAAATTTTAAAAATTAGCTATTTCATCATGATATAATTACTGCAACAAAATTAGTTTACAAAGCTATTATTTTGTACTATATATAATATGAAAATGAAATCTAGATTATATATCATTGTGTTGTAATAACATTAAAAAAGTTTTGTTTAAGAAAGCCTGTAAGATTCTAATATATGGTAGTAATTCTTAAAAACAATCAGTATGATCTTCACTTGCAGGATATGATTTGCATTGAGAGTATAAATGAATTAATAGTAATGATTTTCTCTAATATTTTATAGGGTAATTGAGTATGATTTTTATGGAAGAAATGGTCCCATTTACATCTTACAGATTACTTCAAAGATACTCTAAAGAAGTGCAATATTGATTCCTTTGATTGAGAATATATAATGAAAATATATAGTAATGAACAGCTATAATTGTACAATATGTTGAAGTATTTCAAAAAGTAAAGTTTGATTCAGAATAAATGAAAGTCAGCATTGTAGGATATCAAATAAACATACTAAATAAAGAACTGCATGTAATATTTGTGGACATATTTTTATTTCTTGGATTAGTTTATATAATCATCACAAAACATTTCTAATGTTTAATCAACTAATTTTGTTTGCCTTTTTATTAGTAGCTGTAATAGTTAGAGAATGAAACTGGGAAATAAAACTATATGCCATTGATTGTTATTTGATTTGATTAATTTGATAAATATTGACTTAATCACTCTATCTCTGTAGTAAATTGTCTTTTTTCTTCACCAATAAAATTGTAATTATAATTGTGCGGATTTTTTCACATACGGTAGTGAAGCTATAATTATAATTTAAAATTTAATATACTAGCTTAGTGCTTTCTGGGTTAAGTATTCAAATCCCATACTCTGTAGAAGGATAGTGAAGATCTTTACCTAGCAGTGAACTATTTAAAGATTGTTTTACTGTGTATTCTAAATTAAAATTTTCATTAGGAAACTTATTTCAAATGCTTTTAATTCTATTTTTTAACATGTGATAATTCACTTTATAAAGAGCAATCTCTATTAGAATTTCCAGTAACAAGAAATTAAGGGATAGTAAATCTTTTAAAAGAATTAAGTCGATTAGTGTATGCTAATTTCCTCTTCAGCATTTTAATGAAATTATGCTTTTCTTTTAGGAATCAGAAACTCAGGGTGGCTAATAAGTTAAAGAATTAAATTTGAGAGCTATCATATCTTTATTTTTTGTAACCTCTAAAATTTCAAATCTATTTTAATTTCCATTCAATTTCTTCAGAATTCTAATCACAATACAAAAATCAAAAACCACTTTTTGTTTATTCATCTCATTTATATTTACATTTTTACCATTCATTATTTTGGTCTTTTTGATTATATCTACACTTTATTAATAATTACTAATATTTTGAATATTTTTTTAAATAAAAGTTGCAAAACAAATCTCCATATTATTTTTGCTCCTGATCACATTAAAAAAAAAAAAACTACCTTTCAGTTATCATTAAATGTCTTTCTTACTCCTCAATCAATTCATATTTTAAAAAAATTATTTTCCATATCTGCTTTCCAATTTTCTAACTCTGTACTTTTTATTAATGACCATATTTTGTTGTCTCAATCTTTATTGCAATAGTTAATAACTATTCTTACAGATAAATTGATACAAAATCTTGGTCCAATTTTTGTCATAGTCTGTTATCTTTTTTACCCACCTTGTAGCTTGTCTTTCTTTAAAAAAAATGATTTTATTTGTTTATTAATAACTATAAATTGCAGTCTGTCAAACATTTTCAGTATGTTTTTTTTTATATTTTTCATATAATTGCTTTTCCTGAATTGTTTTGTTTGCTTTCTGTGTATCTGCATCTAAACAATATTTTGCTACCATTTTCTCTTTGAGTTCTTTATAAAAATATCTAACATTTTTTTATGAATATAATTTGCATTATTCACACTCTGTGGTAGGAGTAGACTATTTATAAATGCTTGCCTTTTTTTTTTCATTATCAGTTAGGTGATTTTAAATAATCAACTATATGTTAATCAGGACTATTTTTCAATAATTACATATGTAAATATTTTATAAACTACTGAAATTATCCCCTCAGTAGCATTTGCATATTTATATTTTTCTAGCAGTGTGGAATTTTTTGTATCCTATATTACATTATTAAAACATTCCAACAGAGTAAGTTTAGCCTTAACTCTCAGGTGCATCATTATTTCTTATGATCATTCATTAATATCTTTTGCTTGCCAATTATTTCATTTTTGAGTATTTTATTTTATTTATTCTGTAAACTTGATCATTATATCTTAATTATATAAAAGACTAGCTAAATAATATTGTACTTCTATATAAATTAAGATGCTAAAATAAATTATGTTAAAATGGCGACAGGAAATAGCATGTTATCTTTGATGATGATCAAGTATTGTTATTAGATTATAGTATTCTATACCCCCTTGATTCAGTTTGCCTTTAAATAAAGAATTTACATAAACTTAACATTATTTGATGGCACTAAATATAGTTTAAACATAAGCAATCCATATAAAGAAAAATAGAAATATGCTATTAAAAAGTATGTAGACTAAAGCATAATTTTATGCCAATTACTGTATTAAGTAAAATCATGGAATTAAATAATTTATCAGAAAAGATTGATTTTATAATTTAATTTCTAAGTATTGGCATTTGCATTCATTATTTGGTATTACATTCTTTCTATATTGGTTTGATTGCTAAATATATTATTTTCAGATATGTTTTCTAAATATGTTATTTTTATGTTTTTGATTTTTATGCAAAATACCAAATTTATTATTTAGTTGTTTTTTTTATCTGTGTGTGAGGTGACTCCAATTACAAAATCTCTAGTAGCATCAACAAAGCTATATATTATTTTTATGAAGATTCATTCATTCAGTATTTTGTGCAATATGTGTGTATTCACCTGCTCTCACACAGATAAACAATTTCAATCATTTTCACACATCATTATGAAAAGAAAATCTATTTATAGTGGAAAATTTAATACAGTTATTATGAGATTATTAAAAAATAAATGTCCAATTACTTTCATTGATAGCTTTGCATACATAAGGTTATACATTCTAAAAGTGTTCATTATAAATGTGCTATAAAGCAATTGCTTTTTTTTCTCTTTTTAAAAAAAATAAGAATAAATCAGTTATAATCAATAATATAAATTATTTTAAAGAGTGCCAGAGCATTGAAATGCTTTTAAAAAGCTCATTATGAAGTAAAAGTTGCAAGTTAACATTATAACAAATTTCTGAATTATAAACAATGATAATATGAGATCGTCAGATTCAATTATCCAGAAATAAATTTTTCCAAGTCTTTAAAGCATCACTAGTCACAAATCAGAATTAGCTTGAATAACATATATTTGCTTCATTTGAAAGTATATGCTATGATAGAATGATGAATTCAACAGCTAAAAAGTCTTTAACACCTATCGCTTTTGGTTTGTGTATATATCGTATGATATGACCTGATTATCTAATCATTCCATTGTTTATTTGAACATGTGCATGATATGTACAATTATAATCTATAACATATATAATTAATTATATTGTCACCAAGTAGGAATTATAGTCAATTTTATTTTTATGTAAACTTTACTATGAATATATATATATATAAAGAAGATATTATTTATTTTGTTTAAATTGATACATGAAATATACATTAATTAATATATTACAATTACATAATTAATAAACTCTCAAGCAAAAATTGAATCAGATTGAATTAAATAAGCATATAATGGATTAAATCATTGAAGTGACCTCTAATATATTTATCGTTAAATAGATGTTTAATTAAATGTTATGCCCTTCAGCCAACATATGGATTCTAAACTATTATAAGATTCACATGAATTGCTTAAATATGCAAAGGCAATATATTAGTGATTATGGTTTTTATGTGTCTCTTTTGAATAAAGTTTATATTATTGTGTTATCATATGTTTTTACACACCCTCAAGGTAAACTATATAAATGTAAAACTGATTGTATTATCTATCTGATCAGAATTAATTATTCATGTAAAATGTTTTTTATATTCAAATAAAGGAAATAAAATCTAATGGTTTATGTTGGTATATTAAGGATCATGGCACAATTGATAAAGGAGATTCTTCAGATATCAGTCCAATGAATATTTTATAATCAGCAATTCAGAAGTGACTATTTAATATTTAACAAAAAGTTTACAAGAGGTTCCTTCAGTGTTCCACATTGTATATTAATTATAAATATATAATTTATTTCTTAAAAAACACACACACAGACGCAATACATTATTATTAATTTAATTGCTAACTTTTCAAAATTAGATTTTTTTCATTTTAATGAATAAATATTTAGTTAGTTGATGTTCAACAATTTCATCATGACAATAATACATTTTTTGCCAATTAATGAAAGAAGGTGAAAGGTTTTGATATTACCTCAAAAAGTAAATCTTGGTCACAGTGTGAATATTATTTATATATATATTTGTAGTTAATACTTTATTTGCTTTTTCATAAACTATTAATGTCTGGATTATTGTTTTAGCTTTTATTATTATTGATATTAAATACATTTTCATATTTCATTATTTAAATTCTTGTTTTTAAAAATATATATTTTATTTACCAGTTTTATTATAAGTAAACACTGCCATTTATTTCAGGCTTCTTCTGTGTAAGACATTATGATTTCATGTTGGGTACAAAAATGAAAGAATTATATAATTCTATATTAACAAATGTTGATGCTTCTGTGAAGCTTAAGTGCCAGGTAAGTAACAAATTGTTTGAATTTAACAATTGCATTAACTTAGAACTTTTACAAAAAATGATGCCATTGAAATTGAAAGTTTCGGATAGTTATTATTTTATGTTTTTTGAATGTATACCCCTCTTTAATGTAACTGATAAGCAATTGTTTAATTTTACTTTTAATTAATATAATGATTATTATACATTTGTATGATTCCTAACAATTTTAAAATAAAAATAAATTAGAATAAATTTTATTTACAACTACATATTTTTCAGTTAATCTAATATAGTTTTCTGTTTGTTATTATTATTTATATTTTAGCATGTGTGAATAGTTTTGTGATATAATCTAAAGCTGCAAAGTCTAGAAACATTATTTAAATTTTATGTAAAACAAATTTGTGTTTATACAATTCCTTTTCCTCCTAACTTTGCAATATTTTTTGCAATTATTTTACTACTATAAAATCAGTTTATTAACTTGCCTTCCATTTTTTATATTTCAGGTAAATGTTTTACTTTAAATATTTTATAACAGTTTTTATTTTACAGATGAAAAAAAAAGATAAATCTTCATTAATTGAGCAATACTATGAACTATTACAAAGTGGGTCCCAATGAAAAAGTGACTGCTTTTTTTTTCCAAGATGCTGATGATACCATCTCTAAATCAATGCACATGTTATGGAACAACATAGTTTAGCTATTCACTACAAAAAAATTTAAGATAGTATTGTGTTGAACATGAGTTATAACATGAAATATGTGGTTGAGACCTTTTCTAGATTATTTTCAGTGCTCCCTTATCATTATGAAATTTTGAAAACACTTGAAAACATTCTTGGAATTCATGGCTTCACTGCCATATATAATATGAATCATTTCAAATCTTTCGTAGCAGTTTTTCCCAATTTAAAACAAAATTTAATGTTAATGCATTATTCAATTAAACCATAATCCAGACTTGGTAGAGCCATAAACTTTTTGTAATGAATAACTAAAGCTATATTATTATATAATTCATTCACTGTTCCAGAGATGGCTCTGTAGGTAATTTGGAAAGAGAACTAGTCTTTTATTTTTTCATTGGAACACATTGAGTGTATCACTATCTATATTGTTTTCAGACTATTCTATATAAAAGAGGATATTCTTATAAATAAATGATACTAAAAGCTATTTCCTATAAAAATTTAGAATTGTTTTTGAAGTGATATATTTTATAGATTAAACTTATATATATAATATAACCGGATCATCTTGCAACCTATTGTATCGGTTGTAACTATTTCCTGATGAGCATATTGCAGGATGGAAACAAAAATTAACATTACTCAATGTTTATCTTATCACCCTATAATAATATTTCCTGTTCACCAGAGGATGTAATATTCAAGAGATTGGAAACATCTAGAAAATTTGTTTGTTTGGTTTCCCAAACGGCGCCACTAGAGTTCCAGCTTACCACAACCTTACTTACTTATTCAGATCTGGTTATGCCGAACATAGCTCAGGAGGCATGAGATTCTTGTGAACAAATGCAATAAATGATGAGTGATGTGAAATGAGACTGACTAGATAGATTAGTTTTAGATAACAATGATTTATTTATTTGACAACAAAAGTTATTGACAATTCATCTTTAGATCGTCAGTTCATATATGCGCATATGGTCCTAGATCAGTTTGATTTACATTTAATCATTCTTTTCATAATCATTGATGGTTGGTGCAATAAGTCCAACTATAAGTTCTGTACAAAATATCCTCAATTTTGGTATCTGGATGTAAATCTCGGTTATTCATCTGGGATCCAGGTATGTGGATATACATTCCAGTCATTCATCTTTGATCCAGGTATGTGGCTATAAATTCAAGTCATTCAACTTTGATCTAGGTATGTGGATATAAATTCAAGTCATTCATCTTTGATCCAGGTATGTGGATAGAAATTCGAGTCATTCATCTTTGATCCAAGTATTTGGGTTTAAATTCAAATCATTCACTTATATTAAAATATTAATTGTCTAATTCAGATTTGTAGATTTAAATTATTTATTTACTTAATTCATCTTTAATTCAAGCGTATGGATGTAGCTCCTTGTCATTCATTTATATTAAAAGATTAATCTCTAATTCAGATTTGTAGATTTAAATCATTCATTTACTTAATTCACCTTTAATCCAGGTGTATGGATGTAGGTTCAAGTCATTCATTTATATTAAAAGATTAATTCTCAAATTCATGTTTGTAGATTTCAATTATTCATTTGGTTAATTCATCTTTGATACAGGTGTCTGGGTTCAAATTCAAGTAATTCCTTATATTAAAATATTAATTCTCTAATTCAGATTTGTAGATTTAAATTATTTATTTACTTAATTCATCTTTAATCCAAGCATATGGATGTAGTTTATTGTCATTCATTTATATTAAAAGATTAATTCTCTAATTCAGATTTGAGTTATTCATTTGTTTAATTCATCTTTGATACAGGTATATTTGGTGTAGAAACACATTCATTCAATTTAATTTTTACATAGAAGCATTTTTAATCTGTGTATTATAACGGCATATCTAATTCCTGTTCATATTTGAAGTAGAAACACATTCAATTTAATTTTTTTATCCAGGCATTACAGATCCTGTATTCATGTATATATAAATACATCTTTGATTTAACTCACATATTATTATATTTTTCATTTATTTTTAAATCAATATTCTTAAGTTCTTAAATCAGTATAATTATTATTTTTTAAAAACATTATTCTTTTAGGTTTTATTTGATAAATCAATCATTTGCATAATTGTATTTTATTTTATACGTTAATTATTTCAACAAATATGTTTTCAAAATATACTTAAATATTATAAATGTATCTAAATTTTTCTTACCTTGATATTTAAATCTTCACATCAAGAAGTAATTGAGTTGGGCTAATGGTACACTGAATTACTGCTGCTGTTAATTGGGCATGTTTTCTGATTTTCCTGAGCTTTTCACATGTTTGGAGAGAGAAAGAAGAACTGATTTCACTCACTCATACTGGAGTTTTCCAAATTAATAATGCACTTTTCCATTATTTTATTATTCAATAACTAAAAAAAGTTTTCTTCTGTTGATGATAACTGTGTTTCTCAGCTTGGTTATTTTAGAATTCCAAAAAGTAACAAATTGGTAACAATGACTACAATTTCAACAGGTCTCCCTACTAATAACTGATTTACTGTAACTCTGTAAATGTCTAATTAAGCTGCTCCTTTTATTTCTTCTGCTTCCCATGTTTTTTTCATCTACTAACATGTTTTTAAAAAACTACTGATTAAAAGCCCCAGGCAAGAAGATGATGCTATCTTTAAGTGTTTTTACATTTAAATCTGAAAACCTATAGCTCTAAAATAAATTGTATCTGCTTTATTTTGAATTGAAGATTTGTCAATTAATGATAGATTTATTAAGTAAATGCTTTTATATTTTCTTTATTTTACATTTTTATTATTATTTGTTTTTATAACGCAGTTGGAAAAATGACTTTAATTCACTGTCACTTGCTTCTTTATTTAAATTTTTATTTACTGAACCACGTCAGTTTTATTTTTAATTTAAACTGCTTTAGCTGGGGAGGGAAAGAAATCTTGAAAATATATGTGTGAAACAATGTGTCTGTTTCAATATATTGCAAATTATTAAAAATTATGTTGAAAAAGTTCTATAAAATATATTTCATTTCTAAAATACTCAGTGATGGAATGATAGATTCAGAGTCAAAAATTCCCAGATCAATTATCAGAATAAAAAAGACTATTCAGATCTGCCACCAGAATGCTTAAAATTTATATGACTTTCTGGAAATTTACTATATTGTTAACTATTACTAGCATCTAAAATCAGTGGAAAGTAAGGCTTGATTAATTCAGAACTAAAGTTCATCTCAACTAAAATTTTGTTTATATTCAAAGTCCATCTTAACATTCAGTGCTTAGTGCAGTTTAATTCAGTAAACAAACTAAACATCATCTGATTGGCATTAAATCTTGAGTGAATCTTTTTAATTCCCCCCCCCTCTTCAATTTCAAATGCAATGGAGTCATAATATATGCTATATTTTATTCTAAGCTACTTTGTGTATATCATACATACATAATAGCTTCTATTTTGTTGAGAAACAATTATTAGAATAGAATACATATTGTTTATTGAATTTCAGTTTTATAATACTTTCAACATGCACATTCATATATATAACCCAAATGCTTCATGTATGGTATGCAAATATAAATTAAAATTATAACAAAATTTTTAAAAACAATAATAATATAGTTAATAATATATTGAGGAGAGATCTATATATTTCATTCATTGGCAAAATAATAAAAAAATTATTGTACTGTATAAATAAAACAAATAGCGAAATGTCTGACTTTCATCGTAATTAAATATGTTCTAGATGATTTTTTTTTTTTTTTTAAATTTATTTTCCTCTTATAGAAATGTAATAGATTTGTCTCATTATCAAGAAACTGATCTCTCTAATTATTAGTTTTAATGTTTTTAAGTCAATAACTTAAGATATGTTCTAAAATTTTGTAAAAGTTTTAGCACTATGCTTAGAAAATATTTTACACAAAATACTGCACATCAAATTCAGAAAGAGTAATAATAATAAAGCCATAATAAAACGTTTGTGCTTTTAACATAAACTTAAGAAATTTTATTAAGGAACATGATAGTTTATGGTGCTCCAAGATGGAAAAATGGCTGGCGGTATGATTTAAAATTTATTTAAATATTTTAATATTCGTAAATGTGATTATGTACAGTGGTTAGATGAAAATGGATGCTCAAGGTATAGTAAAATATATCAAATTTGTGAATTTTAATAGGGTTTTTTTATTTGTTTGTTTATTTGCATTTTTATATTCTTGTTTGTTTACACTTCTTTTTTTTGGATAGCATGTAATTGAAATCCTGTACTTTGATATAATGTAATTCACAGCTTCATTGTATCACTATAAGATTATTAATAAATTCTTATAATTATATTTCTCTGTTTAATTTATCTATATGAAGTTTTTGGGGTTTTTTTTTTTTTTTTGTAACTTAAATTCAGTAATATAATATTGTTTTTTCAAATAAATTACTTCATAATTATTTATGGAATATATATTTTACAGATATCAAACCCCACAAATAACAACATATACTAGTATTATACAGGCACATTTTTTATTAAAGATAAAATTAGAAAACTATTACATTTATCACTAATTTTGTACAAAATTTGAATATAAACTTAAAATATATTATTCTATGTTATTTTAAAATTAGATCTTTGCTGATCTCATAATCATTTTACAAATTTTTCAATATAAAATTTCTGGCACTAGCAAACAGATGCAATCCTAAGTTAGTTTATTTGACATTTCATTGACATTTTTGTCTTCTATAGATATTAATAATATGAGAAAATTATCAATGATAAAACTTATTATATTCTTAATTTCAATTTTTGTATAACTTCAATTTCTTAGGTCACATTTTCTGAATATTGTGATAAATGTAAAATATGTAAATTGTTCTTACGTGACTATAACAAAAAACCCCATTTAGTCACAACTTTAATTTTGAATTTTTAAACAGATTTATAAATGAAAATAATGATTGAAAATTGCATAAATGAATATTAATATAATTGTAAATATAAGAAATAATGATAATAATAATTACTTTATATGTTCAATACATGCTTTTTGTTTTTTTATTTTCAAATCTAGACTGATAATTTTAATTAGTCAACAGTCTTCCTCAATGCTTATATTATCTTTATCAAAAAATATCAGCCTTGCCAAGATACCAGCTATTTCGATAGATAGAAACAAATTCTTTTTTTTAATATTGTTGCACAAATTGAGTGCATAAGTTCAAGGCAATGACTATTAGCATGTTGTAACATGACTGTTAATCCATAATGTTTAAATTGTCACACTGATTATAACATGCTTCTTAAGAGTGTGTAATATTAGATATAAATTGTATCTGAGAAATATTGTGAATTTCAAAGTCAATGTTGGTGTTGGTATTGTGAAAAGTATTTATGCATTGAACATAGCAATATTTTTTATGGTGACTGCTAGAAATGTTTGCAAAAGCAACTATTGAATTTTCTGATTAATTAATGTTAATTTTTTTTTTTTTTTTAGCAATATTCATGTTTTCATTTTTAAAAAAGAAAGCATATTTATTTGTTTAATAATTTCTAGATTGTAACTGAAAATAAATAAAAAGTTATGTTTTTAATTATAAAAATATAATAAATGAAAATTTGCAGCATTATCATTATTGCATTTGAGAATGTTAGTAATGAATATATCTTTCAGATACATGCTATCTTTATTACAGTTTTTTTTCATTCTTACCTTAGTAGAGTTAAACAGTTGGATTTTTCCTCTTTTGTTTATTACTCATTAATGCACTTTATAAATTTATATCATAAATATTGAATAGTCTGATTAATCATTTGGATTTTACATATTTTATACATTAATAATATTATCTTTAAATTTTTAATAATGTCAGATCAAGAATGTTTTTTTTTTCTAAATTAGCTTATTAGTAAACAGTGGATTTTTAAACAATTTTCAGCAGAATAAGAAAAAAATAGAAAACTTTTAATCATGTTGGGGAAAAAAATCTTGTTCTCTATTTAGCCATGAAAAGTATGGTAACTTTTTAACCTAACTTGTAGTAAGGTATTCCAGTCTGTTTGAATATCACAGCATAATACTGTTATCAATGGATTAAATGATTCATTGCTAAATAAAATGAGTGTCATCAGAAGAATTTTTGCAAAGTGTCATCTATTGGTTTACAAAAAAATGATTTCAATATATTGTTGTCTTGGAGATGTATAGTTATTGACCTTCATGAATTGAAATAGTACATTACAATACAATATTGAACAAATATTGGAAATATTTATTAGAATTTTTTATTATAACATTTTATTACATATAGATATATCTCTATTTAAAATAGATTCATTGTAGGCATTTATTTCATTATCAGAAGCTTCATATTCTAAGTTAGAAATAACATTGAAGAAAAAGGAATAGGTGTTTCACTGAAAAAGAGATTATAATAATGTAGGTTATGATTTTTATCGATAGGAAAGTTGACTAATTAAATAATAACATTTTATTATTATCTGTGTTTTTGTCATTGTTGCCATTCTCTTTCTAGCACCTCACTGAGGAAGCCAATAGCAGAAACCGGTCTGGGGTTAGGGATATTCTGCAAAGCTTGTTAAGAGCTTACTTGTGAGCTCTTTATATAAAAAAGTTTATTCTAGCATCTCAATTTTATATAAATAATCATATTATTAAAAATGAGTATTTTATTTTTAGAATGTGAACATTTATTTATCACTCTATTAATACAAATATCTATACATAATATGTGTCTTGAAAAATAATAAATGTCAGTTTTATTTTAAAGATATGTATATTAATAAACTATGTTATTAATTTGCCATTTAAAATTAGGAATTCTGTGTTGTATGTTTCTTGAATTTTTCAAATCAAAGATGGGTCTTTATTTTTTTTTTTTTGGAGGGGGAGACACTGAGTGTTTAAATAATTTTAATGTTTTGTTCTAAATTACTACCTGATTTACTGTCATATAATGCTATTTCATATCATTGGTTCAAGTATTTAACTTTTTTTTTTTTTTTTTTATATTGTTTAAAATATCGCAATAATTTTTCACAACCTGCTTATATGTTTTGTTTAGGTAAAATTGACTTGAATTTTAATATATAGTTGATAAAATTATATGTACAGTATAGTTTCTGCTCAAAGGCAGACAAAATAAGTGGCTATAAATATTCTAAGTTATAATATTTGATCATCATTAGTGATAGTTTAGATTATCATTAACAGTATTTTATCATTGTTTACCATCCATCCCCCTTAACACTCGATCTTTTTCTAAAGTTTGAATAATTTTATAATTGTCTTAAAAATTAATTACACTTGATGTAAGTATGTATGCTAGTTGACTCATTAATCTTGGCTTATTTTGGTTCTAATGATATACCAGTCTAGTGAAATACAATTACAGTATTGTATTTTTCAATGTAGCATTAATGTTAATCTAAAGGATTAATAAAAAATTATCACTATATATACATTGTGTCCCAGTGAAAAAATAGCTGATGCTCTCTTTAAACTATCAGCAATCCCATCTTAATCTAACATGTTACATAATGGCATATTTTATCTGTTCACCACAAACATTTTAAGGAGTAAGCATTCCTGGATCACAAATTATATCCTGAAATGTTTGTACCTTCATAGATCATTTATTGTACTTTTATCATGAAATCTTGTAAACCATTTGAAAACATTCTTGCGACATATGGTTTCACTGCTAAATAAAGTTTGAATCATTTTAAACATGTTAGTTTCAATTTTGCCTGACTTAAAACAAAATTCAATGTTAGCACATTCCGTCATGGGTTAAGGTATGAAATATACTGTTATATTCCATCTCATAACTCATGATCCTGATATGCAAGCACTTTAAAATTTTTGTGGGGAATGGATAAACTATATTGCTTTATAGCATATGCATTGATTCAGAGAAAGCATTGCAGGCAGCTTGGAGAGAGAACCAGTTACCTTTTCTCTGAGTTTCTCTATGTATATTATTTAAACTTAATTTATAAACTGTATTTTTCGATCACCGCTTATTTCAATGGCTACACAAATGATTTTAAGAACTTTTTTATTACTTCAAAAATTTTTACATTTTTTAAAGACCTTATATAGACATTAGTCTTATGAGTGAAATATTTTTATCAATCTTTAAAAACCTGTCTGAGAATACTTTTGATGATATAAATAAATTAATAAATATATGTGTTCTATCGTACTATGAACTTTTTTTTCTGAGAATATATTGGATCGTGAGACAAGAAAAACAGAAACCATTGAAAATCATGAGAAAGAGGGAGTCAAAAAAATTGTAACATAAACAAAGTTTACCACATCATATTCTCATCTTATTTACAAAGTTAATGACCAAGTCTGTTGTTTATATCATTGTATTACATAGTAATAATCTGTACTTTTTATTTTCATGCTGAGATGAAATTATGCTTGCTACAAATTATTTTTATTCTGGAATGCATATTCTAATTGGATGCATAACTTGATCTAGTAGATTTTAAAGATTTTATGCCTATTCACACAATAAATTGTTTGCTTTGCCTGAGTATTTATTGTGTCAATATTTGGAACCAGAGTAGAGATATCATTTCTGTATTTCTTAGCAGTTCACTTTCAAGTTTTTTGTTAAACTTGTCTAGATATTTATCTTCCCATGATCTTTGATTGTACCATAATATTTCATTATTAAAAAATATTTAAACACCATATATCAACAATAATTAAGAGAAAAATTCTTAACTCTTAAAATACATAAAGCTTCTTTTCCCTTTATGATACATTTGCCTGCCATGGTTCGCTTTCCTTTTATGACTGGGTACATTTACAATTTTAATAGTCCAGGTAAATCAATCAATAAAGCAAAAATTCTAATTCAAAATATATGTTCCAGCAATGTTTTGATTAAATAAGAATATCTATTTAATTTTCTTATAATCATTTATAATGGTAGTTAACATCAACCACAAATAACTATGTAAATAAAAAATATTTCAAATTCTTAATGATATTCTAGATTTCAAATATGTACTGTAATATATTTTCACAAATGTTGGGAGTGTATTATAAAAGTAATGTTCTCTATTTATAAACTTTACTGAGATTTTGCAAATGTTTATTGGATAAGCATTAAATGATTTACCGTATTGTGATGTTTTGTGTTTATTGATGTTATGAAGAGATAATGTATGTTACTTTCATTTTTCATATTTTATTGAAAAATGCACTAACTATAGACACTATGTATAATAGTAATAAAAAAAAGAGAATTCTAAAATAAACTGTATTGAACTAAAGTAAGGATATTGCTTATTGTTTCAACTGATTGACTGCATTTGATTTCTTAACAATTGTTTACTGACAATATATCTAATTACATTCACTTTACTCTTATTGTTTCTTTTGGCTTAAGAGCAATGGAATAATTAATAAACCTTTTTCTAGGCTTTGACTAATCATACACATGGGTTTTGGTTCAAAATTCTTTTTTTTTTCATATTGGCCATTTTAAAACATGCGAAGGATGACGATATGTTTAAAGACAATAAATACCTCATTATTCTGACTTTTTTTTATTATTATTCAAACATTTCAGATAACTAGATCATCACCATTTCTTTCATATTATCAAGCCAGATCTAATTTACTTTATTAATAACTTAGTAATATCTTCTCCATGCTTTATCTTATATCTTCACAAACATAAGGTATTTCACAATATTTATTAGAATTTATAAACATCCACTGGAAGTTAAATAATTCTATGGATAATACCTAAACCTGTATACATAATTGCTATTTATTTTGAATGGATATTAATAATTTTCTTTATTTCTATATGCTGAAGGAGCCTATTTATATATGCCCATAACAGTAATATTTCATTTAATATTATTCAGGCAGATTGTTATATAAATTCATATTGTGCTTTGCCAATGTACATATATAAACTACATTTAAAATTTTCTGTTAATTAATTTAGACTTTATTAGCATTAAATTTCAAATAGTTGAAATTTTATGAACTTACTAATTAGTTATTGGTTTCAATTTTCTCTTTTAATTATTGAATATGTACTCAACTACATATTATTTATTAAAACCTATAATTATAACAAAATATTATTTATCTTTCTTAATTAAATGTTTTTGTAATTATTCTGATTCTCTTTATGAATCCACATTTATCATAATAAATATTATATATTATTTAAATAATTTTAATAAATAAAACATACAATAATGGTACTGCTTAACACTATCTTCAGCCAACTGTCCACAGCTCATCAGAAAAATATATATAGTTGAAATAAACGCTTTAATCTGTGATTAATATTTCATCTTTTAAAATATATTTTCACTGATAATTCTTATTGTTTGTTCTTTAGTGGTGCATTAACAAACACGTTTAAGTATAACTGATTTTTATGTAAACTGGATGAACTTGTGATTTTGGCCATATAGATTTTACACTGTTGATTTACAAAATTATTTTTTTGTATAGTTTTTTCCAAAACTTTATTAACAAACATTAACTTTAATGGTATTTGGTTTAGGATATTTTTATTGTGATTTCATTTTCTTTCTGCTCTGCATAGATTAGTGCAGTATTAGAGTGTCAAATTCTGGTACATAAGGTTCTCAGATTGAATTCAGCTCTGATACTTCCAGCACTCAAACTTCTTATGAATTCTCTGTCAATAGAGCCATTTCTTTGGAGGTAGCTATTGATTTCTTTTGTTTAAAAATGAATTTGTGGTCATAAAGTGTGAGTACAAAGTGAAATTTATTTTTGTATTTTGTATGATTATGTTTAAAATGTTTTTATCCATGCTTGATTCCGTCTAATACAATATGTACATTTTAGCAAGACCAGTCCCCAATGTCTATTATATATAAAAGACACTTTATAATGATCAAACAATTGGAAACAATAATCGTTTTAAATACTGTGGTGATTTTTTTCTTAATTCTGGTTTTAAATGAATTTAACTTTTTTTTTTTTAGTATTAAGCAAAGAGTATTTTTTCTTTTTACTCTATAGATATTATTATTTATAAAATTAAAATAATGTAAATTTGATCTTATTATACAATTATTATTTTTTACTTTTTTTAAAAATAAAAATGTATAACTCATTGAAACATAGCATTATTTTTTGAATCACTATAATATTTATACATTATCTATATTTCAAATAATAAAAGAGAATGTTAACTATTTCTGAGATGTGGTGTCAATTGGACTAGCTAGAAAAGAGATAAACTGAAAAACTAAACTAAATGTAATACTGAACTTTTAAAATTGTTTATTTTCATACAAGTATATGACATTAATTAATTTTATAGAGACCATTATTATTTTCAACCATTATTGGTTTACTGTAGCATGATGGTCTCTCCAAGTTTAATCTAGTTATTCCAGTCTCTAGCTTCTCTTCTCAACAACATATCAGCAAACTTTCTTATTTCATCTACCTATCTCACTTGTAGTCTTTTTGAGATATTTTACAATTTCTTCAGATTCAATTTAAAACTATTTGCCCATATATGATCATTTCTTATAGCTACATGTTTAGTCCAGTTCATTTTAGTCAATAATTATTTCAATGATGTTAATGGTATATATCATGTATTTCATTTTTGATCTTATTATATTTATCATACATCTCTCTGTACTTTGTTGAGTGGTTTGAAGTCTCTGTATTTCTCTTCTGTAAAGTGTCCAAGTCTCACGTCCATAAGTAAGAACTGGTAACACATTTATTAAAAATCTTTCTCTTCAAACGCGTATCCATATTTCCTTTTAAAATTATTTCTACCAATCCAAGTTTAATTCTATGATTAATTTCTTCCATTATGTTTCCATCTGTATTAATAAGAGATTAAGATATTTCTATTTGTAAACTTGTTCTAATTCATGAGTATTTATTGAATATTGCTTTAATCTGTTAGCATTTATCTTTAACTCTACTTTCTTTCATTTGATAACTCTTGGCAACATTTCCCGATTATTTGCAAAAACAACTATCTGCAAAAATCTAAATGATTTACATAATCTCTTATTTATTTTTATTCTCTTAGCTTTCCATTTTCATTTACAAAATACCTATTGTATAACTGCTGTAAAAAATTTTGAGGCTATAGAATCACTTATCATGAACCTTTCTCAATATTAATCTTCTTAGTATTATCATGTAATCTACTCAATGTTGTTGCATTTTGATATTCCTCAGAATATGATAATATTCCAAGTTTATATCTTGATAATCCAATGCATTAATCACTGAAGAAATGCTTAGAGAATCAAATATGTTTTCATTATCTATAAATCCAATGCATAATGACAACTCATACTCATTTGTCTTTTCTATAACTTCTCTCAATTTTTGGTTACGATTCATTATGCTAAAACCTTTTTAAATCCAGCTTGTTCTTTTGGTTTGTTCAAATCAAAAATTTGCTGTGGGTGGATTGTAATTAACTTAATATGGATTTTGTATAGAACTGATAGAAAATTGATGTCTATTTTTTCTAATATCATATTTCTTAAACATCAATATAACTACTTCATTCTAATGCAACTTTATCATTTACATATTTGGTCTATAACTTTGCCAACATTTTTTTTATTACTTTACCTGATTTTTTTAAAATATCAATTACAACT
Organism: Epiperipatus broadwayi; assembly: GCA_028023455.1. NCBI lineage: Eukaryota > Metazoa > Onychophora > Udeonychophora > Euonychophora > Peripatidae > Epiperipatus > Epiperipatus broadwayi. The sequence continues at coordinate 2,539,123 of JAQFVV010000060.1, forward strand.
CCATCATTTCTTGGAGTTTTTTTTTTAGATTTAATTGTATCCCTCATTTTTTGATTTTAAATGCTGGATAATTTGGAAATTATAAAAACTGTATGAGATATAGATACAAATAACTATATCCCTACAAAATCTTCTTTAAAAACTCATAGATTTTACGATCACTACTTTTATTTGTTCATTTTTGTTGTTACTATTATCTGATTCAATTTCACATTCCCCCCTCTTTTTTTAATAAGCAGACTATTTTTAGCAAACTAAAAATGTGCATTCATCCATAAGTAAAAAAATTCCAATAAATTTTAAAATTTAATTTACAATAAAGTTAAAGAAGTTTTAAATAAGGTATAAATGAAGTACACATATACATGTAATTAATTAAAATGAAGTAATCTGATAATAATATAGTAAATACTTAATCTTTTAATCCTGTATGTATTACATCAAGATTTAATTCCTTTTTTTAAAAAAAAAAAACATTTCACTATTTAATTGTTTTATGATTATAGTAAAACAAATGATTTTAAATATCAGTTTACAACTTCCCCAAAAGACTAATTTTTATATTGAAAGTTTTTTTTTTTTTTTTAGAAGTATACCTTTTTAATCATAAAATGATTGGATGTATAGTAAGTTTCATATTAGGCTATATCATCTCAATTTTTTTATAAATTTTTATTATATTCTAATATTGGTTATGTGATTTTAGTTTCTAAAGATATTAATTTTCATTTTTGATATAATTTGTAATAATAGGAAAATTATTAAAATAACTGTACACATTCAATGCATCAACTTAAATATCATCAACAAGTAAGGACCTATTTAAACTGTGCTATATAATTGAACTGTGAACTACACTCTATCTAACTATACAACTCCAATTATACACTATCTCAAGAAAAATGTAAAAAAAAAAAATTTTGCAAAGTTTACAATATTTGAGCAGCCTTTTTTTTTTTTTTGAATGCCATATGCAATCTTTTTTTTTTTAAAAAAAAAAGTAATATTTGTAAATAAATGTTACCATATACCAATAGCCTTTTTTTTTTGTCTTGGAGTAACATATACAATTATATTAATAAAATGTCTTCAGTTTATGCTTAAAGCACATATATTTTATTCTTTTTTATTATCCTTTTCAAATTTGATGTGCAGTATTTTGTATAATAAAATATTTTTGGAGCATATTGCCAAACATTTTATAAAATTTAATAATTTACTAAAAGTTGTTACTGACTTAAATTATCAAATCAATTAAGGTGATTCTAATATCTTGATAAAACGATGACTGTTATGTTTCTATAAGAGAAAAAAGTTTTTGGCAAAAAAGAATATTACCCAGAATATATTTAATAATGAAAAAAGTCAGACATTTAGCTATTTTCTTTATTGTAAAAATAAAATTATGAATATTTTTTTTATTCTTATTACTTCAATGAATCCGTGAGTAAACACACACTTCATAAAATATATTTAAATGTGACTCCTTAATTTATTCTTAATAACCATATTATTTTTTAAAATTCTGTTTATGCTGTAATCTTAATTTATATATGCATACTATACATATAAAAAATGGGTGTTATATATATATATGTGTGTGTGTGATGAAAAGTACTGTACATTTGCAGTTTAATAAACAATATGTATTCTTTTGTAATCAGTGTTTTATCAACATACTATATACATTTCCACACAAAGTACTTCCAATATAGCATAGTTTGCCACTCCACTGTATTTGCTGTATTCTAATTTATAACTTTACTACATTGTCACATAAGTTTCATTTCCATAAGATGTATTAAATAAAGTATACTACTGCATGTATACCATGGATATACTGTATATATAAATACTTTTTTATTGAAAATAAATTAGAATAAATTAATTTTGGCGATAAACATATTTATTATTTAATATGATCAATGTCTCAGTAAATCACATGATGTTTGAACTCAAAGTAAGTTCTTTTTTAAAAAAAAATTCTCTTAATTAGGAATCTATCAACAAATGTTTAATTCTTAAAAATCACTCACTCTAATATTGCACTATATCATGAGAGCAGCAGTTGCTTAATTTAAAAGAAAATAAAAGTAAACAATTCATATCTAATCGTATTTCAAATTTATTTAATTAATTTATATTTTATATGTTCTGAAATTTAAAAAAACAAACTATCGTTTAGCTGTAAAAAATATGCATTATCATGGGGTTTTTTTTTTTACTATTATATATTTGTTTTTTGATTTTTTACTTTCTTTATACTAGGTTCTAAAAAATTTACAATTATATCTTAGCGAAGAAGAAACAAAAATGATTAAACAAGACTCTGAATGTGAGTATTTGCCATATTTGAATTTTTTTATTTATTAATCAAAGTAAATTTTATGTAAAGTGATTTATATTTTTTCTGCATGTGATATTTCTTATAACAAAATGGATAATTTATTTGCTATAAAAATTTATTTATTTAAATATCCCACTTCCAGGAGCCCCCTCTCCTTTTTTTTTTTTTTTGAGATCACAGTTCTATCCTATTAGAAATCCAAATCTCAGAATTGTATGTAATCTACTATAAAATGAAAGGAGTTTTATAAGATGTGCTGAATCAGTTTATTAATTATAAAACTTGGTACATGTCTATTTTATCTTCTTTTTTATGAAGTTAGAAATCTTTTTCTTAATATATTTGTCTATAAATAATTACCATCAAACATCACATGATCACCATTCTTTATACTTACACAAGCTATTTTTCACAGAGGCAAAACTCCATATAGTAGCGACACTCAGTGCAAGCCAGAGTAATCAATGGATGCAGGAAGGTTTGTGCATATAATCCCTATCTAGTGCTTACTTATCCAATATCCCCAGACTATGAGTGAGAAGCCTTGGATCTGAGCACACTGCACCTACATCTTACGATCTAATGCAACCCTCCAGAAGCCACTTTTTACTTTTTTAGCTAACTATAAAGCTTTGGATGGCTGTTGAAGGGTTGCATTAGATCCTAAGATCTAGGTACAGTGCTCTCGAATCCAAGGCTCCTCACTGATGAAAGCCACAAGCTAAAAACTAGTCTGGAAATATTGGATGAGTAGGCACTAGGTAGGGGTTTTATGCACAAACCTTCCTGCATCCATTGATTATTCTGGCTTGCACTGTGTGGTGCTAGTGTATGGAGAGTTTTGCCTCTATAAATGATTACATTACTCATTTTTGCTTTTTTTTTTTTTTTTTTACACAAAGGTTTTATTAACGTGGCCTTTGAATGTTCCATCATCAATGAAATGGAAGGCTGAAGAGTTTGTGGGTTGGAGTAGTTTGAAGCCTGCCCATTAAAGTATGACGATTGGCTATCTTAATATAAAGCTGAGCACTGATTATATATATGTGTGGAGATGGTAATCTGGACCAACTGATGAGTGCTGGTTTAGTACGAAATACTTATATTGGTGATTATTTATTTTTTCAACATGTATGTGATCAGGTGAATCAGCAATATGAGATGGCGTGGAGAGTTGAGGGTCGTTTGAAAGTTTGAGTTTGAATCCCGCATATATTATTATATATATATATGCAGGTTTAAGCCTGGATAGTGTATTAATTTAACAGGATTTTATAAAACTTGTTTTTCTTTGTCAGTAATTGAACTGAACTTAAATTATTGATTTAATCATTTCAAAAGTAAATATTCAACTATTCATTTCATAAATGGTTGTAATAGTCAGAAAACGTGTGACTCGTAAACATAGTGCAGAATGCGACCACCATACAGAACAGCAGCACCATCGAATAGCGAAGCCACCCGTGGTACTGAGTTCGAACATAGTTTATCGGTTCCACAATGCAATCCACGAAACAACGCATCTGATGCGACATTAGTAAATATTTTCTTAGGCACGGTGGTCAGGGATATGCAAGAGACTCATGATTTTATTCTCGAGTTAGCCAATAATCAAACTAATATTAATTAAACATTCATATTTACATAATCGAGGAAATATTATATAGAATGGATATCGAATAAATGAAACGTAAATGCAGACGTATAGTTTAAAATTATTTATTAACACATTTTAAGAAGATCATTTACTAATAATATTTTATGGACTAACAGCTTCAGTAGCGGGATTTGCAACATGATTATATTTTAAAGAATACATTATTTATTTGTTTACAAAAGGAATTATTTATTTGAGGGCGTAATCTAGCTACCTAAAATTCTCGAGTAAGTATTTCTAATGCATGCCTGGAGGGATTTATACCTTTGCAATGCAAGAGTCTAAAGTATGGGTTATAAGAGTAACGGCAGACATATATTTATTTAATTAAAATATTTATTTGTAACTAAGGGCAAACATTTATTTGAGAGTGAATTACGAAGATAATGCAGAGGCGGAGTGATATATAGAATAATAAAATTAAGTAAAGGAACACGTACGCTTTAGAAAGGCGATATGGAATGGCAGTATATCGAAACTGCAATGCCGCGAATGGGTTTATAAGAATGTCGGGCTGGTCTCTGCCTCGGCCCGAAGAAGTAAAGTGTCACATAAGCATAACCAGGAACAGGCGGTCCGTGTCGCAGTTTTGCCGGCTGGCTGCATGACGTTGTCAAGTCCTACGGGAGCACCCATTATGCCTGCTTGTGTAGGACGACTGGGGTTAATTTCAACCCTGAAGAATCCGGAAATTTTACGGTGGAATGGGTCATCGCGTCTCTAAAACGTAACACATGTATAATGTATCAACAATTATGATGAGATTTAAGTAGATTTCTAACTCGGCCCTACATTATCAACATTTACTAAAGAACGTTAGCGACTCTCAAAGAAATGTAATTTTCTGGAATTATTCATGATGATTTAATAAATACAAAACCTATATAAATTGGGAATTATTATAACTAATACGTCAGCCATTTGCGAAGTAGTAGACCCTGCATTACAATAAGTGATGCACTGAATGCATGTCGATTTATATGAAAGTTATGTTAGTTATGGTTTATAAGAATGGCGGGCTGGTCTCTGCCTCGGCCCGACGAAGTACATATTAATGAAAATGTGACACGCATTCACTGTTTCAAACGATCATAGATTTAAACTTTGAAAATAGAGACAATTGTGAGCATGCAATAATTAAATAATAAATATAGATAAAATGTAGATTTTAGAAATACGCACCCAAGATAGAATGAGGTAAGCTAGATTAGTAGAGAAATTTACACATTAAGTTAATTATTCAGTTTTAGTTATACATATGGTAGTTTTTACATTTTATAATTTAGATAAGTAGTATGAAGAAGGGCTATAGCATATTATTAGAGTACTCTAGAGTTTGAACACAGACAGGTACCTGTTTTATAAGAAGTTTTCCGATTCCATTAGTTTAGCAGCAAAAGGTTCACGAGTGGCAATTCTTTCTTGTATTTAGATATTTCATTTAATTTCACAGCAGCAGCAGCTTTTTCATTTATTTCAGGCAGCAGATCTTCATGGTGAATTTATGACGGGCAATGGAAAGTTCGGCATCCGATAGGCCATCTCCCGATGGTGAATAATCTAGGTGCTTTACTCGGTCATACCTTGGCAGGAACGAATTATTTTTATATTTTTGGAGACTCCGTGATCGAGAGCAAAGCTAAAGTTTAAGTGAATATCTCCAGCAAGTCTAAGATGGCCTCTTTTCTTATCTTGATCTCTCACATTTTTGTTAAGATATTTTTAGGTTCTACTTAATCTGCCCTGAGGACAATCAATGTATTTTGTTGGTTTTTAATTAAAGAAAGCTGCCGTTCTATTGTTTACATTTTACATTTACTAATTACATTTTGGGGACTTTTTCTTTAATTAATCTATTATCTATCACTGACCGATGCTTTTAAATTTCAAAGACAAAAAGGGAACATAAGATTATTTTAACTTTTAATTAGATATTACATCAGATTTTTTTAGAATTATTATTAAACGAAATTTAAACAAAGCAATAAATACGAACTTTATAATCCAAAATAAATGATTAAAATTATACAAAATTATATAACTAAAAGAAATCTAAATTATATTATTTTATCCCTATTTATTGCGTTTAATTTGAGATCGAAATGTGTGCGTGTTTATGCTGAATTCTACATATATTTATACATTTTTAATATTGCTACACACACAATTCGATACCAAAAAGTTTAAATTTGGGCGGGATAGACCGGTCAGTGAGAGACGACAGAAAAAGGTGAAACTTAAGATTCGAATACGAATCTTCTGTTTCATGGTTGACATCAATTTTTATTGTAAATAAAGAATATATTTTGGCATATTTATCATCATTATTATTATTATCATCATCTTAAAATTACTTGTGTTAAAAAAATGTTTTGTAGGATAAAATAAGTATATATTGAATTGTGCCATCTTCAGCAAGACCTTTAACTCTTGAAATCAAAAAAACCATGTTGATAATAGATATTTTTTACAAAGAACTTTCGTTTCAGAGATAAGCATTTAGAAAACAAAAATGAGATCAGTCTTATGTTGACCAAAAGTCTCCAAATATATGTCACTAATAATGTTGATTTATTTTAATGTTTAATTAATTGATATTTTAAGTTTTAGAAAATTAATTGTCGGGTTAAAGTTTTGCTATCATTGTTTAAACAAAAGAATAAAATGCATAATGTATATGTAGTCATCTTTCATATAGAAATGTGTAGGAAGTGAAAGTAAAAAAAATAGGTAAATGAATATTTTTTTGTTAAAATAAAGTTTAATTCATATAATAAACCTCTACATATGACCTTAGACTTTTTATTTAAACAATTTTCAAATCCAATTAGAGAATATCATAATGATAATAATTATAACTAAAAAACAAGGTTAAAATAAAATCTTTTTTAAAAAAACATTGTGCTTTTATAATTGCTAAAAGCAATGATATCATTAAACTAAATATTGAAAAGCAGGACTTCAAAATTTTCAAGTTTAGAAATCTAAAATTCAATTAAAGGCATGTGGATTATATGGCATAATGAATGAAATAATGATTCAAATATTAATCACATATGTTTCTGATGAAAGTGACTTTAATAAACTGGAAAATTTAGTCTAATGATTAGAAGAAGATAATAAAGAAATTAATAAATCCATGATAATTTTATAATGTTGATACCACTTCCAGAAAATTATGAATATTTTATGATTAGCAATCAATTCTTAAATTTAAAAATAAAAATATTAATCTAACTTTAAGTCTAATTTTAGAGAAATGATATATTGTTCAAAATAATAGAGAAAATAATGATTATCTCAAAAGAAATTTAAATTGATTAATTAAATATTTTTATTGCCAATCTTTACATGCCTATTGCTAAAATGGAGTTATGTTTTAAAAAATCATTGTTAAAAAACAAAATTAGGTTTTTATAACCTAATCGGGCTTGGCCATTTGATGACATTCTGGCTTGCCAAAACACCTAACAAATGCCGTTTACAAGGCCTGACTTACGGCTATAGAAAACATCTGTTTGTCTTAGCCATTAGAAGGCCGTTGATGATGACGTAACGCATAAATAATACGGCCTATTTCTGCTTCGTGACAGTTACTGTGAATCCACACACTTATCTTTCGTGTACAGTTTGATATATATGTGTGTGTAGTTTGATTAGTCAAATTTTTACAATATACGTTACACAACCTTTGTATTTGTAATGAATTTAAGAAACCTAACTTTATAGTAATTTTCCAAATGGCCACACCCTTATTTAGAGAAGGTGTAATGTGTAAAAGCTTGCCGAGGGTACGTCAAAACGAATTCGGCTAAGTTTGCATGCGAAATCTCGTTTTCACGTGAAATACCACGTAGTTCATAAAATGACTGGCGATCGCGTAACTTTTTCCGCAGTTGCCGAAAACAGAAGCCGAGTATTTCTGCTGTCCAATAAAAATATACATGATTTTTTGTAAATTTCATAGAAAGCACATATTATAAACATGTTTAATAAGTAAAGAAGACATTTATGTGTGTTTGTTGTTGTTTAAAAAAGTTTGAGTTTCTTTCTTTTGTCTGACTACAGTTATGATTTTGATATTTTTTATTTTAGCATTACAAACAACAGAACACTAACCCTACACAGTTGTTTTGTTATGTAGAAAGCAATAATTAAGCGATAGACATCGCAAAAAAAGTTCTAGAAATCAATCAATTAATAATTAAAAAGGAGGAATGATGATAATTTGTCCAAAAACAGCGATTTAAAAATAAAAAAAAAGGTTGTCGTTTACTAAATACAAAATTAAAAAGGCATGGAAAAAAAAAGTTATAGCAATCAATAAATTAATAACCAAAAAAAAAAACAGCGATTTAAAAATCACATGGCCCCATAAACCGTACATTGTATTGTTTTTGACTGCCAACAACGCCATCAAGTGGCCAAGCCCGATTATGTTATAATTACCCAAAATTCTTGTCAGACAAGAAGATAATGACTTAAATAAACTGAATGGTGAATAAAAGTGATTTAGTGATCCTTAGATTTAATGTGTTCAATACTTAAAATTATTAACTAAATTTTATTGCACCTTATATATTAGAAGTAAAATTCCAATAACAAAAATGTAATCAAAACAATAGAAATATTATCACAGGTGAGTTGCAGGTAATCTTATATAGTTTTAAATGATTTTGCATATTTTCCAATGGTATTCTTATTGAGATTAAAAAATGAGTTGTGCAAAAATTAAAAAATTATGTTGCAAAAATAGAAACTACGTGGTGAAATATTACAGTTTATAAACTATGTTATGAAAATGGTAGAAAATTTACAGCAAATAAATTCAAAATTTGGTTCAAAGGTAAAGGAATTTAATTTGGAATTTTCTCCTTCATGTACTTTACAATTGAATTTTAAAGCAAAAAAGAATTAATTAGATACTTTTGTGCAAGTCAGAGCATATTTAATTAACTGTTGATAAAATGCTAGCAGAATTATAGTTTTTCAGACTTGCAAATTTTTAAATGTGAATCCTATATGTAAGTAATTCTCTTCTAATCACTGGGGTGAATTTAGTAGGTTATGCTTTTAAGATTGTATTCAGTAGGTAAGTTTAGAATTAAAATAGTTTCATTAAGAAATGTTATTTTTGAAAAAGTTATGGATAATCAAAAAGTATCATTAATAATAGTTATAAAAATTGTTTTTAAATATGCTAAAACAAACAAAACCTAAAATTCAACTATGTGCTCATTTACTGATTGATAATTGGATGATTCACTAAATTGTCTATAGGCTTATTAACTGAAACTATATTCATAAGCCTGTTTGTTACCAAAAAAAATTTCATGTTTCACCCAGCCTATATTTGAATATCGAGTCATAGTTAAATGAATTTGCTAACAATATCACAATGTAGTTTTTACATAATAGTTTATAGAGAGAATCGTGGCTGGCAATAGTTATCTTTGGAGAAAATTAATGAATAAAGATTTGTGAACCTATCAGAAGATAGAAGTAAACAAATTTTTCAAATTAGTTTTAAATCAAGATTGGGTATACATTGTTATAAATAAAGATATATATTTGATTATGATTAGATATTTAATTCTCTTGTCAGATCTATGCCAACTAGAATAATGTTTGCATTAACAATTCCAAAAATTTACTATTTTGGGAAATTATGTGATAATTTGCATTTTTATATGATGAGGTAAAAGAAGTATATATATATATATCACATTCTTAGTAAAGTTTGAATTGGAATAAAACTTTATGGTTTGAAATAAGTGACTTTCACAGTAAACAGTAGGTTTACTGGGATCATGAAAGTCTTAGGAAAATCAAGTTATGTGAGATAAGTATTTTTAAAAACTGACAGATTAATTATTGTTAAATTGCTATAATAATTTGAGAATTTGAACAATAAATAAAAGAAATCAATTTTAATCATCTATAGTCTACTGCAGGGTGAAGGTCTCTCTAAGTTTCTTCACACCACCTTCAAACTATATGCTAAATTTAAATGATAGAGATATACCAGATAATTGAAGGAATGCACTAATAATATTGTTTTTTTAAAAAATGAAAGAAATATTTGTCTGAAGGTTTGTAATGATGGTATATTATATTATATGATGTGATATGTTGGACTATTTCCATCATTTATGAGTGAATGTTGATAAAATTTTAAACTTTCCAAATACAAACAACTTGTTAGTAATAACACACAAATAGACAATACAGGTTAGTAATTACACGTTTCAAGTAGTAGTATTCTCCACTCTTCTTCAGCTGTTGCTGGCCTATATGCACAGTGACAATATTCGCTTAGAAGTTGAACTCGCACCTTTAGATTCTTGAATATTGAATTTAAGGCAAACGCTCTACCAACTGAGCTATTCTGTGAAAGGCAACTTATAGTAGAAATTTGATATATTTATATATGAGGGTTGGTTCAAATCCTCCTGAGTCCTTCAATTTTTTTTTCTACTATATGTTGCCTTTGACAGAATAGCTCAGTTGGTAGAGCGTTTGCCTTAAATTCAACTTCTAAGCGAATATAGTCACTGTGCATATAGGCCAGCAACACCTGAAGAAGAGTGGAGAATAATACTACTCGAAACATTGTGTAATTACTAACCTGTATTGTCTATTTGTGTGTTATTACTAACAAGTTGGTTGTATTTGGAAAGTTTAAATAAAGTTTAAAATTTTCTATACATTCAACATTCACTCATAAATGATGGAAATAGTCCAACATATCACATCTTATGAAAGAAATATGTTACTGTTTATTAGAATGGGAATAGATTATGATCATAGTGGAATAATATTTATTCATACTTGATACACTGAATCACTATTTGAAAAATTCACATTCATTGGTTATTCAAAGTGATACAAATTTAGAACAAAGAAAACAGTTGATAAAGAAATTCCTTAATAGATAAATTATAGACAATCTAATTTCAATGTCAACCAAATATAAATTGAACAATAAACATAATGAGCAGATAGATTAAAAAATCTACAATAAAAAAAAAAGTACTAATTAGAATAAAAAGATTAATGCTTTATTTGAAAAAAAAAAATAAAAAATCAATGAATTAAATTTTGTTGAAATGATCATCCATATTCAAAATGGCAGATGATGAAACTAGAAACACAATAAATGTCCTGGAAATACAAAATGGCATATTCTAATAGTGATTAATAGGAGATAATGAAATTAGGAATACAATATAATTCATTATCCCAATTTTAGATGAATCAGTTGGATGTTATTTAATGCAGAAGCTGATTATATAGTTGCAGTTGATACATATAAAGAAAATCTGTTTATAAAATTTTTGATGTGATGCAACATTCTATCAGTGCAAAATTGGAATTAATATTAAAAATTGATAATAACTTGTAATACAATTAAGCAGGATTGAAATTGTGAATAGATGTAGCAAACATATAGATGTTTGATATAATTTTATAAAACTTGAATGAAATGAAGTTAGTAATTTTTGATTGTATATTAAGAGATTTCTTCCAATCATCTTGTGCATCTTTTTCATTTAGATATTTGGTATATAACTTTGCCATAAAATTTTCTATATCTTCACCTGATTCTTTTGATATATCAATTATAATTCCATCATTACCTGGAGCTTTTCCCTTTATAAATTTAATTACATGTCTCACTTCTTCATTTAAAATCCTGGGCAATTCAGAAGATATAATAGATGTAGGAAGTCTTTGTTCTTTATTATTATATAATTCTTGATAGAATTCTTCTACGCATTTCATGATGTCATCTCTTTTTAGTAATAGTTTCATTTTTTTTTTCTTTTTGCAGGTTTGTTACCAATATCAAAATGTTGTTTTACACTCTACAGACTTTTATTCTCTTCTACAGCTTTCTTTGCTAGTTCACAATTATACTTTCTTATATCATTATCAACTCTTTTTCACTTCATATTACAAAATTTGAGATATTCAATCCTTCATAATTCATCATTTTTATATATCTTCATATTCCTTCTTTTCTTTATAAATTCTCTAATCTCAGTAGAAATTTCATTGATCAATGGTTGCTTTTTTCTACCATCTATCTTTGTTGTAGTTTTTAAAAGTGTATCAGTTATTTTCCTATTAATTTCATTCAAATCTGAATCATGTTCAAAATCTATTAATACTCGAAACTGATTTTCAACTTCTAATTTAAATTCATTGGAATGTTTTTGAAGATTAGTAATATCAACTGTAAATATTGTTTTTCTTAATAATTTTTGTTTCTAGTTTTGCATAAGATCTTACTAATCAATGATCACTTCCTGTGTTGAATTAATAAGAACATTACAGTCTTGATGTATGTATTTTCTATTAGTCACATCTTACTAATCGATGATCACCTTCTGTGTTGAATTAATAAGGACATTACAATCTTGATGTATGTATTTTCTATTAGTCAAAATATAATCCAATTCTGCTGTACCTTCATTTGAATGCTTCTTTTTCCATTTCCTTTTAACATTTTTTTCAAAAAAAAGAATTCATAATATAAAATTTTTCTTTTTCTGCAAACTCCACAAGACTATATCCTCTCTCATTTCTATTACCATAACTAAATTTATCTGCAGCACTTTCATTCATTTACCAATTCTTGCATTAAAGTCTCCCATAACAATTTTAAAATGTTGCTTACTCTGATCAAAAATCTTTTGTACATCCATATAAAAATCTTCTATTATTTCATCATTATGAGAACTTGTTGGAACATAAAACTGAATTATCTGCCTTTGGTAACCTCTATTAAGTTGAATGACTAATCTTTGTCTTTCTGTCCAATACACAATCAATCTCAACAGTGTTGTTCTTCCAGTTTTTATTTATAATGAATCCTATTCCACTTGTACTTTGTAGTAGAGTACATGCCCACTTTTTAAACCAATTGTCTCTTCACCTTTTCTTCTAGCTTCACAAAGTCTAATAATGTCCCATTTAATAGAGGCAGTTCTTCTTCCAATTCTTGGAATCTTCATTCACTTGAAAGTGATTTGCAGTTGTAAGTACCTAAATAAAAAGTTGTCATCAAATGGTAGCCTGGGTTTAGGGGATTCTTAGCACCCTCCACCTTCGTCCATCAACCACTGCCTTGGCTGGTGACTTTACAGTTTCCTGGGAATAAGCATTTTTTCAGTGATTAAAGCAGGGGTCTCCAACCCTATGCCCGCGGGCACCATGGCGCCCGCGGACCATTTTACGTGTGCCCGCCGCGATCTGAACACGATAAAACATTATTTATCTGATACAAATAAATTTAATTTTTAAAAATTTTTATAAATTATTGTATTATATTGTAATCAAATTGTAGGGCATACTATACTTTTACAGCATAAAAATATAAACGTTAATTATATATTAAAATTGTATTTTTGAAATAAATATCTTTTTGTACATTATGTGTATTATTAACAATATCCAACTATAAATTTACATTGAAAAAATAAGTGGTGCCCGCCCTCGCCGGTATTATAGAATGTGCTCTTAAGTGCAAAAAGGTTGGGGACCCCTGGATTAAAGCATTGGATCATCAAAGTATAGACCCAGGATATTGTTATATTCTAAAGAATATTTATAAAAATGCAGCAGCAACAATTAATTACATAATGATACTAGGGAAGTTAACATTGAGAAGGTTGTAAGACAGGATGACTCCATATCTCCAAAACATTTTCTAGCAGTACTGCAAGAAGTATTTTATGGATTAAAATTAGGAAGCTAGAGGAATAAAAGTAAATGAAGATTATTTAAGTCATTTAGATTTTGCAGATGATGTAATTGTTTTTGCAAATAATACTGCAGAGCTTCAGGAAATGTTGCAAGAGTAATGTTCAGTAGATTTTCTCAAAACATAAAAATAAAGATTGGTTATGATGAGTTAGAAGAAATTAACAACTATAAATATCTTGGTCAGATTATTAATAAAGATGGAAACATAATGGATGAAATTAATCTTAGAATTAAACTTGGTTGGGGTGCTTTTGGTAGAAATAATAATATTAAAAGGAAATGTGTCTATGTGTTTGAAAATAAAAGTTTTTAATAAATGTGTTTTACCAGTTCTTATTTATGGATCTGAGATTTGGACGCTTAATAGAAGAGCAATGCAGAGATTTCAGACCATTCAAAAAAGTATGGAGAGATGTATATTAGGAGTAACAAGAAGAGATCAAAAACACAATACATAGGAAAGAGGACGAACCGGTTCCATTGACATCATTGAAAGAATTAAAAGACTGAAGTGGAGTTGGGTTGGAGACATATTTCTAGAAGAGATGATAATAGCTAGACAATTGAAAATAAATTGGATTTCAAGAGATTGTAAAAGAGCCAGAAATAGACCACATGTGAGATGGATGGAGGAAATAAGAAAATGTGTAGCAGTGATGGGAAGAAGACAGATTAAAGATCCGAGAAAAATGGATTGAACTTGGAGAGACCTTCATCCTGCAGTGGATTGATGATGGTTGATGATGATGACTAAGGGATTAAAGCATTTTAAGAAAAGTCCTCCTTTGAAATTGGATTCATTATGGGAAGCAATGGTTAGTAGAGAAGTATTGAAAAGCCAGAGATCTTTCACTAATGATGATATATGACTTGATTTTGAGTGAGTAATTTTTATATCAATGAGTGTATTCAAAGTATTGGTAGACTATCTATAGTATTATAATAATTTTTAACATTATTTTTAATATAAGAGAATAATAGATTGAAATTTTTTTTATCTATATTAAGAATATTTTCAGGAATATTGAAAATTTCATAAATATTTAGATATATATTTTTATTGCATGATTTAAAGCAATTTAACTAGACATTGTAACAATTCTAAAAACATGAAGTAATTGTTATAAATGTATTAAAAAACAAATCTGTAGTGTTCATTTAATATACTCATACAAAAAAAATTATTCAAGAATCTAGAAATACCCTTTATAACACTACCTATAAAATCAAAAATAAATCTTAAAAGAAAACCATCAACTTTCTTTTAATCACATTACCTGGATCTTTATCTAAAAACATATATTTACCATTATTTAATTCTATATCCATTTTCTCCCTGAACTCATCTTTCATAATGACAAACCCTACCAGCTTTGTATTCATGAAAAATGATCACATCATTATGAATTAACCTATTCTTAAGATGTCTAACTTCTGCAGGATTAACAATAAGTTATTCTTTCCTATTTAAGCTTTTATTTAAATCCAATTGAATGCCAACTTTCTGTTTATCACTCAAATTATTAGATTCAACAGAAGAAATTGTATCAAAAACTATACTTTTTGAATTAAATGGAACAAAATTAGGGTGGCCTTTATCAAGAATCTCTAATTCTCTATCAATTAACTTAATATCAAAAAGATTAACAACTTTATTAATAGAAACATTACCCTCATACCACCTATCACTACAATAAATTTTATTCATTTTTCTAAACAGCCATTTTAATTTCCTTTCATACTTCCTACAATAGAAATTTGACCTATTCTGTCTAAACCGCCACATGGAAAAATTATAAAATTGAAAAATTAAAATCTTGGCTCCTGTCTAAACCATACCGATTTCTTTTATATTCATAAATAAATTTGTAAAATTTAATAAAATTTACTTGCTGCTTGTAGCAGTGAAATCTTTAATTGTGTTTTTTGATTTTGTTTTTTCTTGGCTAGTCTAGTTGAATTTTGGATTTGGGGTAATTTTAATTATTTATTGACTAGTTTAGCTTTATGCTTGTAATGTTTATATATTTTAAAATATGAAAATATATACTATAGTTGTTTTTTTTTAAAAGGGGAAAGATTGTGTAAATCTCAGGACCTAAAAGAAATGGGAGATGTTTCCTCTGGGTAAGTTAATTTATATATATATAATGTTAAAAGGTAAATTATACAAAGATAAATAAATTGTAAAACAACTATTTGTCTTTGAAATTGCCTAGCCAAATGGAATAGTTACTAATCACTAATAAAATCACTTATTAAATGTGTGTCTCTAAATGACCAGCTAAAAATAATTTAAGAACAAAAATAATTACTAAAACAGTAAAGGAATAAAATTAAAGAAAATCTGATTACGCAGGAATTCGATTGCCCATAATTAATCAACAATCAAATTCCAAAAAGAAAGAAATAAAACCCAAGAGATAAGATCAAGAAAACATGTTCACCGGAGATAGAAAATGAATAAGAAATTACTCCAGAAAACAAAGGAAAAAATAAAACACTTGTTTTTTTTTCTAGAGGAGGGGGGTGGCAATTCTGTTGCCTCGCATAGAAAATTAGTTACACTGGAAGCAGCAGAGGAAGAGGGAGTTTCTTTTTGCAGACCCAGCATCTTAAAAATACTTCTTGTATGTCAAGGCGAGAAGACTGAAGGAGAATCATCCAGAATGAGGAAATTAACCTTGGGAGATACTCATGAACATTGCGAGTAAGCAAGAGACTTAGCCACTGTATTATATATAAGTTAAAAATATTAATAATCTTTTTACAATTATATATATATATATATGAATTGCCGGAATAATTGTTTATCTACATTAAACTTTCTCATAAAATTGAAACCATTGGATTATTGGTATCGAAATGGAGTAGAGTAATTTTTGAAAAAATTGCCGCTCATATCTGTCAAGACAAAGCCAATATCAAGACACAATAATAATTGATCCGGCCAATATCAAGACATAACACCAAATAAAATTTTATACAAACTACTAATTGATTTAATTGAGCTATATAATTTTATTCAATTACTATTTTATGAAGCATATATGTTTAATTTTATTCATAATACAATTTATCATCTCAAGAATATGAAATTGTATGTTGGTATTTTTTAATTAAAGTGTTAGTCTCATTATTTGTAATATTTATATATATATATTATTCATTATTTTCAAACAAAAAGGCTTTCCATTAATTTCATCAAAATTTTGTGTTCATGAATTTTACCATACAGAAAATTAATTAACACTAATTCACAATTATAATACTGACCTTAAAAGTTAATTTTGATAAACTTTAATGTAACATTATCTGAAAGTAATGAAAGAAAAAGGATTTAAAAAAAAAAAACAAATTTTTTTTTAATCAAAAATATTTAAGAGTGATATTATTAATTTAATGATAATATATTCTAATTCTAGTATAAAAATAATGTGATTGGATTATTATTTAATTATTGACAAGTTTATGTATTAAAATTTTATGGAATGATAGTTTATTACAAAAGTTTTATTTAGCTAGATAACACCCACACACAAAAAAAAATTAAGATATTAATTTTTTGGTATACACCAACGAGTATTACAACTGGACCATTATTCAACAAAATTAATAATAAACGCTTGCAAAAATTTTCAAAGGTTTATTTTGTAGAGCAAATATATGTAATAAGAGATACAAATATATTGAAAGTGCATATAAAAATAGCTGAATAACAATAATGGAGGAATGAAATTGCTGAAATAAGAATGGATTGGTAAGATAAAATTATTGAAAAATAAGAAATAGAAAACTAAAAGATTGATATGTTTTTGTATAGTTAATAGCATGACAACATTTATTACGTGATTATAAATTATAAGAGAAGAAATTACAAATGGAGAGATTTAAATAATGACGAACAGATTGTACTTGGATTATACATTGTTACTAAGTAGGTTTTGAAATTGTATTATAATGGCCATATGTATATATTCTGAAACTGTTAAGACTTACTGATAAATTTTATTACAATTTAATTTCTTTAAAAATAACAACAATTGAGTCTATAAATAAATGAATTATGACAAATTGAAGGTGCAATCATTGAAGGAAATATTTTTAATTAAAATTTGTTGAATAAAAAAATTAACATAGTTTGTAAAAAAAACTATTTGGTAAATTAAAATTGTTTCAAAAAAGTTTAAAGATTGTTTCCACATAATTCATATATAAAAAAAAGAAAAGAAAATGTAATGAAGGATATAGAAATATGAAAAGAATATATAACACAGAAGACAAATACAAAGATATAATGTATATTAGAATAAAAGTGGACTTTTAATGGAAAGCTGTGAAGAACTTTAAAAATGAAACTCAGATTTTTTTTAAGGCTGGCTATGACCTTTTATGTCTCTTTATGGATGTGAAATATAAATTCTGATAAAAAAGAATATAAAAAAAATATGAATGGTTTTGAGTCATAGTATTGACAAAAATATTAGATAATACAATAGATAGCAGTGAAAATGAACAGACTGACATTTGATTTGATTATATAATTAAATTTCTTGTTTTATTTTGCATATGTTATGGAATGATCTAATTTATTAAAAAAATATATAATACTCAAAAAATTTGATAATGAAATAATAATAATATAAATCAATTTCTATATAAGTATTTTATTGACAACAGGTAATATGACATTTTTCCATTTAATTATCATCATCTTGAAGACTTCTACTACTAATAATTTCATACCGAATCATTAAGAGAACCGTGTTGTAAAAAAGAAAAATACTACATTATTATGTGACTAGGTAGCTAAATATTGTCATTTTAGCATACATTTTATACTTTCAACATTATGTAATATTCTTGGATGTTATCTCCATTTTAATTTTTTATTGTCTGATATAATTGAAGACAGTTCTTTATTATTATGCTAAATCCATGATAGAAAATGTTTGAATTGCCAACTAAGTATTAGATTAAATAATTATTCTCAAACAACCTTCTAAAATACCATCTTTCTGAATTTGTTCTGAACAATGAAAGTTTTTTAATTATAATTGATTATCACAGAGTAAGTTACCTACATCTTATACGAATATGTGATACTTCAAAGAAACAAAAACTCTGCAGAGAAAAAACATCCATCTTTAAATATGATTATTATATAATTTTTTAGTTTTTATTGAAACAATTTTTTTTAATGATGTCATTATTATATAATTATTTACACCTTAGCCATTTTTAGAATTTGGTGATTAGCAGTGTTACTTCTAGGGAATTGGAGAAACTCACTATTGAATAATCTAAATCATTACTTCTTAATGATAAACATCATGATTATGATCCGTGATCAATTTTTAATAAATATGAAAATTTGTATTGACTAAACTTCAATATTAATATTAATTTTTATAGTGTAAAACATTTTATGAATTTTTTATAAAATAAAATTCAATGCTGTATGATATGATTTTTCAATCAGAGTTTATTTAAACTAATGTATTTTAACAGAACAATCTATTTCTCAATGAAGAGCAAATCTTGTTGTGATCATTCATTTAATTGACTGTCAAGCTAATCATAAGTCTTAATAATTAGATAGAAATTTGATTTTATATACCTTTTATTTCCCCTCTACTTGACTTATGTTATGCCATAGTATTCAAACTCAGGAAGAATATACATACACTCTACTTAAGAGTATTATTATACCATAATAAATATGCAAAATATCTAGGTGTGATATGATGAAATGGGGAATAGATAAATAAAGAAGTTAGCAATGACTTCGTTTTTTAGATTAAAAGTTTAATAAGATCATTAGCAAATTTTGTTCATCGTTGTATTTTAACATGAAATATGTTTTATACAATCATTAACTCATAATTGGATAAGCGTGATCATTTTTCATTTGCTTTCTTAAATAACTGATGATCCAATCCCATTTTATCCCTATGAAGAATAATCATTCATAACCCAAACTTGATAATTCAAACTTTACAACAAAAAACAATTTAAACATTCATCAAAATAATTTTATATTTCAATTAATTTAATAATTATTCTATGTTTTGGCCAGCCCTTTTCTAATGATATGATAATATATGATAGGAAAGATCAATCATACAAGTGTTTTAGTCATATATCCCGAATAAACAATAATTTAACAAATGAGTAAGCTGCAACAAACATTTAATATTTAACACTGTAATGGTCATCATATAGATATTTAATATTACATAAAGTCTTACCTTTCATCTATAAATGGCCAAACCTATTATTACGCAAGCTTGGGATATCTGTGCCTATGTTTTGTTAATAATTGAAAACAATAATATTTACGACCTTCACTTCTATCTGAATCTGAATTATGGTTGGATGAAATTCACCTATTGTCAAAGAAAGAAATTTAAAAAAAAAAAACATATATAATATTAATCCTTTGTTATTGATCTGAGGTTCAAATTGGCAACAATTCATGTTGACAAGCATCCAGGAAATTTTATTTTAGGAAAGTTCTTCCCCTTTTTCCATTTTCTTTTTTTTTAATTTGACTTATAATCAACTGAGTCATGTTCAAATATTCATGATTATAGTTCACATTCTTTCATCGACAGCCTTCATTCCAATCTAAGTAGTTTCCTTGGTTTATTGTAGCATATTTTTGATGTTTTATTCAGCATGTATGGGTATATGCTGATTTTACTTGAAACTGAAATTTAACACGGTTAGGTGACGAACAGCTTCATCTCCATGATGCCATTTCTGTTTTAGCCAGACATAGCTGCATATCTCTGCTGATGAATTTGCTTGAAATTCTTATTTTTATAGAATTAATAGTGGTTTTAAATTTTTAAAAATCTCAGATCAAGATCAGGATGTTTTTATTATTTTAACATTGGAATTCATTACTATTACAAATAAAATGCTTTCAAGATTTGTAAAGTAAAATTTTTACAAAATCTGTAATTTATCTGTATTGATTCAAGCAGTTTTCTCCTTATTTCCTGTTATTATTTTCTTCTTTAGGGAAATGATATTTTCAATAGCTATCATTATGTAGTTTTGAATGGCGGATTCTAAGTTAGATTTTCCAAGAGGTATGTTGACTAGCCAATGTTATTTTCAAAATCCCTCTTTGAAAAAGAAAGGTCTTTGTTTTTATGCTGTTTTCAGAGTGAGGTTGTTTCGTTGTTTTATTATTTTAGTGTGTCAATTTGTATTCACGCTTTATTTCAATTATTGATGTCATTTTAATATATGATGGTTTCTGTAATGGATTAATAAACAAGAAAAATTTAATTGTTATTTCTTTCTTTCAATTTTTGTGAATTGCTTGCTTGCATTTTAAAGTTTGATAATTTTTTTCTTTTCTTTTTTTTCTTTTTAAGTCAGTATTGTTAGTAATATAATTTTGAATGAAGAATTGAAACACAATTATTAATACATAATTAATAATATGCTTTTGTTTTATTTAAATGTGTAATCATTACTGAGTGTTAAGTATGAAAGGTATTTATTAGAGTACATGTTTTAATATTTAGGTTATGACAAATTGTTTTTTATTGGCGATAATAGTTTTTAAGATTGATGCGGGTATGTGGGTTTTTTATGGTATGTAAGGTGCCAGTCACCTTATAGTATATTAGATTTATTTTAAGTGACTGACAAAAATATGCTGATAAGTTTTAGTCTTCAAAATTGCTGAGGGTTTCAACATAGTTTTAAGCTGAAGGATAGATATTTAAAAACAAAAACTGTAATATATGGGTTTTTGCTTGTAAGAATATGGCATTTTCACTATCAGCGTTACTCATTCAGTTCAATGACAATCATCTAATGAAGCCTTATTAAGCTGAGACCACTATGATCTAACTAATAATATCAGATATCTATTTACTAACCAATACTGAATGGCTGAGTTGATTATATGAAGATAATCCTAAGCTTTCTTATGACCTGAAAAAATTTTCATTGTTCACCTAGTCAGGGCTGTACTTGAACTCCAGGTCTTGGTTATAATAGATGCATGTATTAATTGCTGCACCATTCGTTTTTGTTTTTTTTTTAATTTGAATAGAAATTGTAGGAATAATGGTTTAATTTCCAAAATTTATTAATACATTTTTTTCCCAATATTTTATAAAATGTGATGAATGTAAAGCAACATTCATATTGATAAAATGAAATCATAATAATAATAAACTAAATTGTGCAATTATCAGCTATTTCTATAGCCACTAGAAATCAAACAAATAAACATTTTGACAATCATTGATTTAGATATATCAATCTGCAGTGTAAGAGATTTGAACTGCTGTAAAAGTCAGATAAGTTCACTTTTTTTTTAAGATTCTATTTGAAAGTTCTTTTTTTAAAAAAATTAAGTTTGGCTTGTGCACATTTTGCAGAATATCTTTATGTATAAAACATGTGTAAATAAAATCATTTATTCTTGTAAATACATACAGATTATTTCACTTATAAAACATTTCTCTTTTTAAAACTATTGTAGAAAGTCTGCAAAGAAATCACAATAGCAAATTTAATTGAATAAAATTGGTATAAATAAAGACATTTACATACAAATGAGCAGAGTAAATAAATAAACCCCCATACAGTTGAAATGGAGTAATGGACAAGAAGTATTTGTTGATGATTAAAAAGGATTACCTGAGAAAAGGTAATTAACCGAAGTTAAGCAAACCATAACTGTAATAATGGAAATGGACAGCAGACCCCAGTTTATTGTTGATGTTTAATAGTGATTGAATAAAAATCATTGAAAAGTATAATAAGAGTTCTACATTTCAAAATATGGATATGATTGCCACAAGCATTAATGGAAAAAAATAGATATATGCGGAAAAGTTGTAGCATCAGTAAAGTTAAATTTGAGAGTAAAAATTTTTACGCTATATTTATTAAATAAAGATTTTAGCCCATTGCAGGAAAGAAACTGATTTCAGTCTCCAGACATTCACGTACATGCTAATGCCCTATTTTAGTATAATATATGGCTAGCTAAAACTCATCCTATGGGAGTGGTAAAACCAACTGAAACATAAGAAATAGTCTTTCAGGTTGCATGCTAATGACAGGTAATGTACCCCCTTCCACCAGACATCACATGTATTCTATCTTCTGCTTTAAGGTCATCCTGGAATTGTGAGAATGAATGCATTGGCCCAATCATAAGTATGGTTGCTAAATTTAAGTGGTGACATCGAACAGATAGTTTGAAATGTACTAATCACAAGCAAACTGCAAAATTGCCACCTAAACAATTGGAAACTTTGAGAAAGTTCACAACTCCTTGAACCCATATCCATTTTGATCATTCAGGATCATTAAATGGATATATAATACTGATACTAGGTGATTCATTCTCCCAATGCTAAAATGCACAAGTGCAGAATGCACAATAATAATGCTGAAGGAAATTGCTATGCAGGATTATCATGAGATAATATGATGAATAAAGGTACAGGCTTTATTACACAGTAGTTTAAAGATTACTTTGTAGAATAAAGGGATTAAACATATTTTTACTCCACTATATCATCCTGAAAGTAATAGAATAGTGGAGAAAACAGTTCAACATTTAAAAGGGTTGAAAGAAATTAGATTAAAGGATGTAGTGCAGGGGTCCCCAACCCTATGCCCGCGGGCACCATGGCGCCCGCAGACCAGTTTACGTGTGCCCGCCGCTATCCGAACATAATAAAAAATTATTTATCTGATACAAATAAATTTAATTTTTAAAATTTCTTATAAATTATTGTACTATACTTTTACAGCGTAAAAATATAAACGTTAATTATATGTTAAAATTTTATTTTTGAAATAAATATTTTTTTGTACATTATATGTATTATTAACAATATCCAACTATAAATTTACATTGAAAAAGTAAATGGTGCCCGCCACCTGGCCGGTATTATAGAATGTGCTCTTAAGTTCAAAAAAGTTGGGGACCCCTGATGTAGTGGAAGCATTAGTGAGTGCAGAGTACAATCAATATTTTAAGCTGAGTTCAGCAACAAATACGACTCCAGCAGAGTTATTGTTAATGTCATCTATTTCATAATCATCTGATCAGGTTATTGATACCCATTAGTAAAAGATATACAAATCACAATTAGGAGAAATTCTGAGTAGGAGAAAACATATGAATAAATTATATTCTCAAAAGCAAATGAATGCCCATCTTAATAGTTAAAATGTTATCAAAACAATTATAATTTGTGAAATTAGAAAACAGGAAGCAAATGAGGAGACAGAAATTATTCTTGCCTTCATTTTGATGAGTCATCACCAGACATTTATGAAAATAATGCTAGTGAATGAATTAGGAAAAAAGATACTTTATTAGATTAACAAAATAGTGACCTCGTTCAAGATCAATTAAATGATAGCAAAGAAGAGTTTTTACATACAAAAAAACAGGATGTAACTATAATAGAGAAATGAGAGCGATTTACTCTCAAAACTTAACATATACCGAGATTGCCTATCAGGTTTAGAATTTACATATGCCATTGAGTCCATTATTTCTAGAGTAGAATGAGGAGTGGTATTTCTGTACAAGTAAAACATATTTGTAAATAAAGATTAGATAGCAAATTTGATTGAATAAAATACAAATGAGCAGAGTAAATAAGCAAACCTCTATGCAGTCAAAGTAAAGCAGTGGTGAAGAAGAAAAATTATTTGTTGTGAAATGTAATAACAGAATTATGGTTAAATAAATGAGAAAATTGTGTACACCAAGAAGACACCCAATTGCAAACTTTAAAGAGTTTGTATACAGAAATAATATTTTGTCAGTTAAAGACATTTAAATTACTGAACGATATTTCTAAAAGGATTATATATATTCCCTCATATACATATATGTATGTGCAAGAGACTCAAATTGGAAACATACATGAAATTAATTGCTTTTTTTCACTTGAGGGTAAATTGTACCTTATTTGAAGTTATGGATTATCACAATATTAATGCTGTTTACATCATTGTTATTATTGTTTAATAAAAATATTATTTAAAACTTTTGGTGCACATTGTTATTTATTTTATTACTACCTGAATGATATTAGATACCCACTGGACACAGCATAATGTCAACATCATTTGTTAGATTATGTGCTCAATTCTAGGATTCAGTAATTGCTGGAATACTTTTCTAATTATCTTCTCCAGATCATTTATATATATATAATGTTGTATATGACCAACTTAATACTCTGGAAACGAAGGATTAGTTCTTAATTAAAAGTAAAACATTACATTAATCAAGAATTATACCAAGCTCACTTGTTTTTTGTTTTTTTAGTTAATTAAAAGTGCTGTTTGTACTACTATTATAGTAATTATAATGCTTTTGCATCATATTCCTGTCTATCTTCTAGATAATATCATTAAATGATTTGGTTTCTTAAAATAATTTTAGTATATTTGTATACAATTTTGGCATTAATTGTTTCTTTATTAAGCTTCAATTAGACTCATTTTTTAATTATTTACACCATCTCATTAAAAGCAAATAAAAAATAGAACATGTTACAGAAGAATCATGTTTCTGTCACACACTTCACTTTCATTCTCAATATACATATTGATTTTTTAAAAAAATGGTATATTGTAATTTATCTGTGGAAATGAATTAAATTTCATCTTAAAACAAATATTTGTTAAAAGTCTTAATGTTATTCATTTTTTTCTATTGATTAAAATATAATTTTACTTTTTACTTACACTTTTTATTATTTTTTATGTGTGCAACAATCATATATTATGTGTGAAACTAATTTACACAAAGAATTTTTTATTGTCGCTATTATTTAGAATGAGCAGTGCTGTGATCCAGGTTTATTTGAAGCAAGTTCTAGACTCATTTTTTCATTCTGAGGCTTCAGTAAGATTGTCTGCATTACAAGTCATCAATCTTATTTTACGGCAGGGATTAGTTCATCCAGTTCAGGTAAAGTTACAATAGAATTTAATTTATTTTACTGTATAATAAGGGAAGTTAATTTGTTATTGGATTAATATCATTGTCAGTATTATTATTACCTTTTTTATTCTTTTTTTTTTTAAAAAAAAATGTAATATTAATGGTATTAAATACACAGCAATATTTGAGTTTAAGTAAACATTATTTTGTATGCTATTATCTTTATAAAAGTTGTGAAGCACAATAAAAATAAATAAAGCTAAAAGCCAATTGAACAAAATAATACTTCACATGATTGAAAATGTTCAATACACAATAAAAAGCAGGATCCCAGTAGTCAAAAGAAATGGAGCGATTTTCCTGTAAAAATCACAAGATGTGCAGAATTTAGATATGCAAGTTGTCACTAAAGAGAGAAATAATATAATAAAAGTGCATAATATACAATAATCATAATATGTTGTTATTATCATTTCCAAATATTGATCCATAGCAAATGAAGAATCTCTTCACTTTTATGCAATGTTTTCAATTTTTTTTTTTTCTTATTACTCTAGCAAACTTTAATATTTCAGTAATTTCCTTATAATCAATTCTTTGAACTACATGTCATTCTTCCAATGCTGTCATTGATATCTGTTCATTTCCTCCATTCTGTATTTTGATTTTAGTCACCCTTTGTTGATCTTAATGTATATATCAGTATAGTTCATTGTCTATTCTGCATTCTCTATATTGTTTTTCAATTACAAATTACATGTTGTAATCTCAGATCTTTAAAAGGGCCTGGGAGAAACCATTTGGTTAAAAAAAATTTTTTTTCAGACACAATTGGCATATTTCTTTTAATATTTTATTTTATCTAAAGCATTCCATCCAAGTTTTTTTTTTTTTTTTGTTTTCTTTCATATTATTAGTTTATCTAGTTTAATAAGTGATTAATAATATTATTACTATATTCATCTAAAACAGATGGTGTCAAAGGTGTGGGTTGATTTAGTTTGATACTTGTAATTTAAAATGTAGTAATTTATCTAAAATACTTTTATATTTTTTTATTGTTATCAATCTTGACTTTATGTATATATAAACTATCGATCATTACTTTGTATATTTATCATTAGACTTAAAATTTTTGCCACTGCTGGTATTTTTTATATTTTCTTATTTGTGAAATCAGCTACATCATCTATAAATCCAGATGAATTCAATAATCTCATTTTTTAATTATAAAAAATATTTTCATGTAAAATCAGTGTATAAAATTTGCAGAGAGTGAATACACTTATATTCTCTACCAATATTAATTTTCTTAATGTTGTCTAATCAATACTGTTACATTTTAGTAAATATTCATGAAAATTTGACAGTTCATTAAATTTTTGCTTGCAATATTGTTTTGTTGATATGACAATGTACTTCATTCTGGCAACTTTTTTTTTTTTTTATAATTTTACTTAATACTTGAATATGATCTACTTTCAAATCCCATTTATTTCTTTGTTTGTTTTGTATTACATATTTTCTCATAATGATTTTAAATATATATAAACTGATAAAAGATTGTTATCATGATCATTATTATATTTTACTGTTAATCTAGTTAGACATTTTGTTTATCATTTTTCCATCAATTTCTTTTGCTTTTTAAAACATCTCACTTTCATTCCTTTGCTTTTTTTACTAAGAGCTTCTATATTCTTCATAGATTTAAAGATATATCTCACATTTTTATTTAAAAATTCAGAGTTGTTATGGTTATCATATTTATTACTTTATTATATGGGAATCCCTCCACACACATATGCAGTATTACTATATAGTTGTTTACTGAGGCAAAACTCTCCATACAGTAATCAGTGGATGCAGGAAGATTTATGCATAAAATCCCTATCTAATGGCTACTCATCCAATATCTCCAGACTAGTTTCTAGCTTGTGGCTTTCATCAGTGAGGCGCCTTGGATCTGAGAGACTGCACCTGATCTTAGGATCAAATGCAACCCTCCAGCAGTCACCTTTTACCTTATTAGCTAATTATAAAGCTTTGAGTCCAAAATGAAAACACAATAATGTTTTCAATTCAAGCTCATCAGTTTGTATAGTTATATATATCTGAATTTAGTTCAGCATCCATACATTTTAATGTCTTTGGTTCGTTAATAACCACAATCACCATAATCCTATTAGGCACAAGCTCAAAACTAGTCTGGGGTTATTGGATAAATGGGCACTAAATAGGGATTTTATGCACAAACCTTTCTCCATTAATTATTCTGGCTTGCACTGAATGGTGCTATTATATGGAGAGTTTTGCCTCCATGTTAACAGCTTGTGTAAGCATAAAGAATGGTGATCACATGATGTTTATTTGTTATACAGTTATATTATTTTATCCACTTTATAATGTCATTCTTATTTAATAATCATGATATCTTTTTATATATATATATTGCTTAATAATTTTTTTTTTCATACCAAGCTCTCTATTTCCAATTTCAGTTTCTCATTAAATCTTTTCCATCCAATATTACAGAATTTTACATTATTTTTATATTTTCTTTTTTCTCAATAAATTGTCTTATTTTAGTAGAAAATTTATTGATAAACTGCTCTTTTGTTTTGCCCACTGCATTATTATTTTACTACAATTATCTGATATTTACTTATTGATTTCATTCATATTTGAACCATGTTCAAAATAGTTTACCATTTTGAAATGATTGTTAAGTTTTATTTCAAATTATGAAGTATTTCTGCAGAAATAGGAATAGCAGTTTGTGAAAACGATATTTTTAATATCTTTTGTATTTTGCTTTGCATTTTACAGATCAATGATTATTTTTTATATTTTCTTTAGCCAAAATACAATTCATTTCTAATGTATCCCTTTATCCATTTACACTTTGGATTTTTTTTTAAAGAAAATAAAATTATAATTTTTTTTTTATATACAAATGTATTTTCTTTTATCTCATCATAACTAAATATACTCACAGAATTTTCATTTTTCAATTTCACCATTAAAATCTTCCATGATACTTTAAAATATTATTTATCGGGTCAAAAGTATTTGTACATTTATACAAAAATTCTCTACTTCATTACAGTGAAAACTTATTGGAGCATATATCTGAATTATCTACCTTTGGTATCTTCTACTGAATAATTCATCTTGATGCTCTGTCTGATCTAAAATGTTGTTTCAGTTTTTATTTGCATTGAATCCCAATATTTGTATGTTTATATTAAAAATACATAACTTTTTTAAATAAGTTGTCTCTTCACTATTTTTTATAACTTCACAAAATCTAATCTAATATTCCATTTAATATTAAATCATTATTTTTCCAGTTCATACAACCTTCTTTATTTGAAAGAGATTACAGTCATCTAAGTAGTTAAATAAAAACTCATTATTGAATGACAACAACTTCCAGAAAATGATCACCATAATTTATTTTTGTCTGTTATATTTATAAATATAAAAGAAAATCAGCAGTCACACATGCATACATTTATTTATCCTTCAAAAAAAATTAATTAAAACTCAGTTGTAAAACTAGCAGACAGTTAAGAAGAATGATCATAATGTTTTTTTTGTTTTTAACTTTGCGATAAAAGCCAGTAAAGTCACCACTCTAGCTGATGCATATTGATGAGCAGATCACCGATATTTTGCTAATGATAATTATATAAACAAAATACATATAGAATGGTCATTAGGAATTTGCCCTACTCAGTTTTTTTTTATGCCCTCAAGGAGGAACCAAGGTGTACTTTCAATTAATTGGTAAAGTTTATTTGCAAACAAGGACGATAAGACTATATAAGTATTTTAGCCTTTTTTTTTTTTAATTATATCTTCATATAAATTAAGAAAGTAATAGAGGGATCACTTAATCAAATCGAAAAATTTTTTTTACACATTGCATTATAAAAGTCATTGTTATATTTTAAAATGGTCAACATTACAGTACTAATATTTAATGAAGTATTTTTTAAAATCTATTTTTGTTAGACTTATTGATTAAAAGAGCATGATATATTGATTTATTTATTTTATATTAAGTGTGTACCTTATTTAATATCAATGGGGACCGATACTGAACATGCGGTACGTGTGAAAGCAGACCAACAAATTCAGGAAATTGATAAAAAATATGCAGGATTTATTCATGTAAGTATTATTTGAATAAGTTTATAGCGATTTTATTTACACATTTTGTTTTCATTAAATGTGCAATTTTAACATATATTTGTTTAGAAATACAGAACAACATTGTTTTAAAGAAGTTAAAGTAGGTAATTATACAAATCTTTTTGTTTTTATAGATGAAAGCATTGCAAGGTGTCAAAATGTCGTACAAGCTTCAACAATTAATTCAGAATGAATCTGGAAATCATATTCGTGGTTTTCGAGATATGGATAGTCCTGGAGGATTGAATGCTTTTCTTTATTCACTTGTTCGAAATAATCGGCAACATAGGCGGGCCTTAATCATGAATTTGCTCAAACTTTTTGATGAACAGGCAGTAAGTAAAAAAAAAAAATTTTAGAATACATTAATTATAATGAAAACAAAATAGTATAGTAATTAAATGATTTTTGATACCTTATTTCTAATCATTTCTTTTTCTCACTGTTTTTTTTTTTTTTTTAATTAGTTATTCTTTCATATCTACCAAATTCTGATGTGTGTATAAGCATTTAATTTTATAATATAGAGTTATTTTCCAGTGAAGTGTCATTTTATATTATCAATAAAATCTCTCCTTTTTTTTTTGTATTATAATTGTTGATCATTATTCTTTTATCTGATATAATTCTGAATTGGACACATACACTTTAATTAAAATATAAAAATCATATTTCAATAGAATTCTTTGATATCACCATAACTAAGTTTTATTTTTAGTTTTTTAATAGACCAAATGCTGTTTCATTGTTATCACTATTCTAACTCCAGCAAGGAAAAAAAAGATAAACAAAAAAAAACTTGAGATAGAATTGCTATGCATGTAATTAAAGATCACAAATGCCATTGCTCAGATATATAAATATCCTATTATCATAATTATTATAAAAGATGACCAATACCATGAGAGATTCAAGATGTGTGAGCTCTGTACACATTTAAAATAATGGGAAAAAAGTTCAAAGAAAGTAAAAGGGAGACAGGAAAGTATATTTGTATTACAAATAGTACATTATTCTTTGATGAACTAACATCTGATTCTACAAAGTAATAGGAGATTTCTGTTTGAGTACTGTTTATTGGTTTTTTGCAGGTGCACAAACAATGTTATTGTCCCAGTTAATATTGAAATGGTCAATGACATAAGAGATTCATAATAGCAGCGTTTAAGCACTTCTAGGTATCTGAGAATAATAAATAAAAGAGGAAAAAGGAAATATGATAAGCTATTATAATAATAAATGAATGTAAAATTATGTATATCAAGATGATAATCTTAAGCACTCATATATCTGAGGATAATAAATTAAAAGAAGAAAAAAAAAAGGAAATGGAAAACGAGAATTTAAAATCTATGTTAAGTTACTATAATAATAAATGAATGTAAAATTATGTATAACAAGATATTAATCTTAAATTAATATATAACATAATGTTTAATACTTGAACTGCCTGTGCATGTATAATATATATATATATATATACACGAAATATTCTAGAAAACCTGCATATGCCAGTTATATCTATTATGTTAAAACAGGCAAAGCCCACTATACGTATGCCACACAACAACAACAGTTATACACAAGCATAAGAGATGGTGGTCATGTGATATATCTATTATGCATAAATGGACTCTTGCATAAAAAAATCTCATTAGGATTTATATATGAGCAATAAAGTGCATTTGAAGTATAATGAACTGTAATGGAGCATAATAATTGTGAGGATGATTTGCATATTTCAATTGCAGCTGATTGTTTGCATAATTCTGATATAGTTTCTCATTGATTTCTTAACATATATATATAATTAATAAAACAAGTCATAAATTTCATAACTTGCTTTTAAGCTTGCATTTAATGATCATTAGATGGAGCTTACCAATAGTTCTCTAATCAAGCTTTATTTTATAAGTGCCAAAAGAGAAAGAATTCAAAATCTCTTTTGGAAAGTCCCTATCTCCAGAACAATTGGTTTTGAGCTTGTAGCTCACCTCAGTGGAGTGCTGGGATTCTAGAATCTAGAACTAAAATACTAACTCAAAAGTCAGGACTTGTAAAACACGTTTCTATCAATCTGAAAGCCTGAACCTTTCAGACACGTAAATGTCTTCAAATCCAGCCTTACAAACCAGATAGCTATATGGGTCTGAATCCAGTTCAGTTTCACCATATAGTAATAGCTTCTGTAATATAGCATCGCAAAAGCCATCAAAGGTACACTATAATAATTAATAAAACCAAGTCATAAATTTCGTAACTTGCTTTTAAGTTGCATTTAATGATCACTAGATGGAGCTTACCAATAGTTCTCTAATCAAGCTTTATTTTATAAGTGCCGAAAGAGAAAGAATTCAAAATACGTATATTGCACTTATACTGAAGTAGATGCATGACGAACTTTCTTCAATTAAAATACCCTGTTGCTATAGACTTTATTTATCTACTGAGTATGGAGAAATTAACACACAAACGATAAAGCTTATTAGATTTCCAACAAAATTTCTAATCATTTCTACTGTTTATTCTTTTTTTTATTTTGTTATTGATAGTAATACTAATAATTGTAATAACAAAAATAATACAAATATCAAACAATCCATAAATAAATTATGAAAACTTAATTGTTGAAATACAATAATCTATATGCAAGTATTTTTTTCATTTGCCTTTGAAAAGGATATTCTGCATTGAAAATGCATTATCGTTATAATTAATGCTTTTATTGTTTTCTCATTGTAAGCATCATTAATATAATTGCATATAGATTATTAAATATTAAAACTTGATTGGTATTAAACGTGTGCACTCATGACATAGCAGTACTAATAATTGTAATAACAAAAATAATACAAATATTAAATAACCTGTAATAAATTATGAAAATTTCATTTTTGAAATATTATAATCTATATGATATGCAGTTTTTATATATCCTTTGAAAAGGGAGTTTCTGTATTGAAAATGCATTACTGTTATATTTAATGATGTGAATATTTTCTCAATATAAGAATCATTGATATAATTGCATGTTGATTATTAAATATTAAAAAAAAAGAAGTAAATACATCATATTGTGAATATGATATATATACACACACAGACAACACTGATTTACATGTTAGAGAATATATAAATGCATATTCATATAGAAACACATGGGCAACATTGCCTTACTGTTAAGTTTTGATGTAGTAATATTTTTTTTATTCAATATATGGGCACATTTATAAATATTTTTAAATGCTTTTATTGAAGTTGGCAAATCGTTTGTTTGTAAACTTTTGATCTTTTTTAAGTTAAAATGAAATTTTAAAATTTGAGGTTTTAATAGATTTAAATTTAATAGAATTGTTTGAAATTTAATATATAATTAATTAAAACTAGGCTAATTCACATGGTACACTAATCTTTTCGATAAATCATTTAGTTACTTAAATATGGAACAGAAGGGAGGAAAAGAGTGAATTTTTTGATATCAAATATTTTTAAAATTCTTCTTAGAACTATCTTTTGTTTTAAATAAGGCTTGTGAAAAGACAGTTTGGGTTTTTTTTTTCTTTCAGTTTAATAACGATTTAAATTGAGATTTAATAAAGTTAAGTTCAATATAATTTGTTAAACATTTGTATATTTTTTAAAAAATCTCTATGAAAGTGATAGGAC
Organism: Epiperipatus broadwayi; assembly: GCA_028023455.1. Taxonomy (NCBI): domain Eukaryota; kingdom Metazoa; phylum Onychophora; class Udeonychophora; order Euonychophora; family Peripatidae; genus Epiperipatus; species Epiperipatus broadwayi. The sequence continues at coordinate 2,572,723 of JAQFVV010000060.1, forward strand.
ACATTAATATTTTAAATAGGTGACTTAGTTTATTAGTTATGGAAGTGGGGGAAGCTTAAGCAATGCTCGCGATTTTCTTGGCTGCAGTTGTAAGCTTTATTTAAGCAATAAGAAAGCTTGATTATAATATAGTTTTGAAATCAAATTGAAAGGCTGCAAACCTTTCACGCTTATTATAATACTTGTCTGACAGCCAATCAGATGTTATGATGGTTGTCTGAGTAATGATCAAACCGTAAACACAAGACAGAGAATTTTACAAGAAAAGGGTGGTCCACCCTTTCCTTTACTTGTCTTTCTATATATCTAAGCCTGTCTGAAGTATTTAGGTTTGAAAGCGTGAAGCTTTAAATGTCTTCACATTTAACTCACTGAGTCTAAATTACAAACATATAGCGCGAAATCCTACGATTTACTATGCAGTAGTTTTTAGATGTTATAACTTGCAGTAACATATGTAAATAATATTTATTTTATATAAAGTGCAGATAGTAGGTTGAAATTAAATCGCCCTTTTCTTGTAAAATTCTCTGTCTTGTTTTTACGGTTTGATCATTATTCAGACAGCCATCATAACATCTGATTTGCTGTCAGACAAGTATTATAATAAGCGTGAAAGGTTTGCAGCCTTTCAATTTAATTTCAACTAACTATTTGTGCTTTATATAAAATAAATATTATTTACATATGTTACTGCACATTATAACATCTAAAAACTACTGCGTAGTAAATCTTAGGATTTCGCGCTGTATGTTTGTAATTAGACTCAGTGAGTTAAATGTGAATATATTTAAAGCTTCACACTTTCAAACCTAAATACTTCAGACTAGTTTAGATATATAGAAAAACAAATAAAGAAAAGGGTGGACCGCCTTTTTTTTATAAAATTCTCTGTCTTGTGTTTACTGTTTGATCATTAGTCAGACAGCCTTCATAACATCTGATTGGCTGTCAGACAAATATTATAATAAGCACGAAAGGTTTGCAGCCTTTCAATTTAATTTCAACCAACTATCTGCACTTTATATAAAATAAATAATATAGTTTTGTTAAGCTTTTTTTAAAAAAAAAATTATTTTTTTTACATAAAAAAAAAAAAATGTCAACCAATGTTAAGCCGGAAAGTTAATTACTGATTTATTATGCATATATAATTAAGTACACATATTAAATATGACATTTACATAAAAGGTATACATATTAACTTGCTGCAGAAACATCTAGTGATATATATACACACAATAAGTATGATATTGATTTTAAAGTAAAATTATATGTATTAAGTGAAGCTCATTCACCATATAGTTTTGGTATGCATTTAAAAAAAATTCCATTCAAAAGCAAAAATGTCAAATAGGTTTTATTTAAAACAATATTTCATATTTTTAATCACTTATATACATAAGCAGTATACATTTGAACTTATAGCAGAAATATCTAGTGATCGTCATCATCAACCATTATCAATCCATTGTAGGATGAAGCTCTCTCCAAGTTCAATCCATCTTCTCCGATCTTCAGCTTCTGTTCTCAACATCACCCCTGCTCTTTCTTATTTCATCCATCCATCTCACATGTGGTCTCTTTCTGGGTCTTTTACAATCTCTTGGAATCCAGTTTAAGGTTTCATTTGTCCATCTATTATCATCTCTTCTAGCAATATGTCCAGCTCAACTCCACTTGTCTTTGAGGTTAGTAACACCTGTTTGTTTTTTTAACCATACATTGCATTTTTGATCTCTTATTACTTCCAACATGCATCTCTCAATATTTCTTTGAGGTTTGAAGTCTCTGTATTGCTCTTTACTAAGTGTCCAAGTCTCAGATTCGTAAGTAAGAACTAGTAAAACTCATTTATTAAAAACCCTCCTTTTCAAACACATAGGCATATTTTTTTTTAGTACCAAGTTATTTCTACCAAAAACACTCCAACCAGTTTTAATTCTATGATTAATTTCATCCATTATGTTTCCATCTGTATTAATAATCTGACCAAGGTATTTGTAGCTGTTAACTTCTTCTAACTCATCATAATCAGTCTTTATTTTCATATTTTGAGAAAATTCTTTAAGCATTACTTTAGTCTTTTTAACATTTATCTTTAGTCCTACTTTCATCTGATAACTCCTGCAACATTTCCTGCAGCTCTAAAGCATTATTTGCAAAAACAACATCTGCTAAATCTAAATGACTTAAATAATCTCTATTTACTTTCACTCCTTTATCTTCCCATTTTAATCTACAAAATATTTCTTGCAGCACTGCTGTAAAAATTTTAGTAGATATGGAGTCACCCTGACAATAACCTGGATCTATATTTTGATGATCCAATGCTTTAATCACTGAAGAAATGTTTATAGAATTAAATGCCTTTTCATAATCTACAAATCCAAAGCATAATGGCAACTCATATTGATTTGTCCTTTCTATAACTTCTCTCAATACCTGAATATGATCTACTGTACTAAAACCACTTTTAAATCCAGGTTGTTCTCTTGGTTGGTGGAAATCCAATGTTTTCTGTAGATGAGTTGTAATTATCTTGGTAAAAATTTTGTATAAAACTGATGATAGATCTGTAATTTCTAATATCTTTTTTATAATCTTTTATTAATATTGCATTTTTCCAATCATCTGGTACATCTTTATCATTTAGACATTTGGTATATAACTGTATTTTTATATTGGACTATTTCCATCATCTAATATGTGTGTTGAATGTCTTTAGAAAAGTTTAATTTTATTTAATTATTCCAAATGCATTCAACTGTTAGTAATATCACAGCAAACAGGTTAGTATATGCATCAACTGTTAGTAATATCATAGCAAATAACTGTTAATAATATCACAGCAAATATGCACTAACTGTGATATTACTAACAGTTAGTGCATATACTAACCTGTTTGCTGTGATATTACTAACATTTGGTGCATATACTAACCTGTTTGCTGTGATATTACTAACATTTGGTGCATATAGTAACCTGTTTGCTGTGATATTACTAACAGTTGAATGCATTTGGAATATTTAAACAAAATTAAACTTTTCTAAAGACATTCAACACACATATTAGATGATGGAAATAGTCCAATATAAAAATACAGCTAGAACACCATCATCATAAACCTTCAGAAAAACACATTTGGTATATAACTTTGCTAACAATTTTTCGATTTCTTCACCTGCTTCTTTTAATATATCAGTTATAATTCCATCATTACCTGTAGCCTTTCCTTTTTTCATAAATTTAATTGTATGTCTCACTTTTTCATTTAAAATTCTGGGCAATTCGAAAGATATAACAGATATAGAAGGTACTTGTTCTTTATTATTATATAATTCTTGATAGAAGTCTTCTACCCATTTCATGATGTCTTCTCTCTTTTTAGTAATAATGCCATCTTTTTTTCTTATTGCAGATATAAATTTCCTACCAATACCAAAATGTTGTTTTACACTCTTGAGACTTTTATTCTCTTCCACAGCTTTTCTTGCTAATTCACAGTTATTCTTTCTTATATTATTTTCAACTTTTTTCCGCACCATTTTACAAAATTAGAGATATTCAATTATTTTTAATGCATGATTTTTGCATATTTTCATATTCCTTTTTTTCTTAAAATTCTCTAGTCTCGGGAAATTTTTTTGGTAAATTGTTGCTTTTTTCTACCAGCTATCTTTGTTACCGTTTTTAAAAGTGTATCAGTTATTTTCTTATTAATTTCATTCAAATCTGAATCATGTTAAAAATCTACTAATACTTTAAACTCATATGTAAGTTCTAATTTAAATTCATTAGAATGTTTCTGAAGATTAGGAATATCAACTGTAAATATTATTTTTCTTAATAATTTTTGTCTCTCTAGTTTTGCATTAACATATATCTTACTTCTTACTAATCGATGATCACTTCCTATGTTAAATTTATTAAGAACATTACAATCTTGAAATATGTATTTTCTATTAGTCAAAATATAATCTAATTCTGCTGTACCTTCATTTGGATGCTTCCATGTCCATTTCCTTTTAACATTTTTCTCAAAAAAAGAATTCATAATATAAAACTTTTCTTTTTCTGCAAACTCCACAAGTCTAAGTCTTCTCTCATTTCTATTACCATAACCAAAATTACCTACAGCACTTTCATCTTTTATTTGTTTACCAATTCTTATATTAAATGGGACTTGGACTTTGTGAAGTTAGAAGAAAAGGTAAAGAGACCATTGATTTAAAAAGTGAACATGTATATAGTGATATATATGTGTGTGTGTGTAATTATATAATTGAATATTTGTAAATACAGTAACTAAATAATTAAAAATTTTATCCACTTAGGAGCGCTTTCGATTATTCCAGTAATCTTTGTCAACTAAAAACTTTGAAAGGCTAACCTTCCCATAATTCCATGATCTTAACGTTTGTTGCTTGCCTGTATATTAGATAGCTTCCTTTATTTTTCTTTTATTGTTATTTTTTTTTTTAATTATTTAGTTACTGTATTTACAAATATTCAATTACATAATTGCGTATATTGCTTTGAAAAAAATACAGACATCGAATAATAATATTATTACATATGAGATGGCATGGAGAGATGAGGGTCGTGTGAAAGTCTGAGTTTGAATCCCTTATATATTACATTATATTATATATGTGCAGGTGTGTGATCTGCCATTTGACAAAAAGAGATCATCAAAGTTAAGCACAAATTATAATAATCCTATGGCTATGAAATGTTACTGCTTAATAATAAAAGATAACAGATGAAACAAGATAGGAGGAAAAATGTAATTTAATTTAATTGTAAATTATACTAATGGTCAGACCTAGCCATATTCATTAAAATATTATATTCTGTGATCAGCTTTTTAGATTATTAAATCACTTCTAATTAACTGAAGGACAATTAGATCCTCTATGGATTATGAATTTATACTAGATTTAAAACCAGAGTGCTGCAATTATACTGGGAAATCCATGGAAAGATATACATTAGGGATGGCCAAACTTTTAGATGTTGGTGATGACGTTTTTGATGAAAATATACCTGAGGGCATCTGTTTTTTTCAAGGCTTTGAACCAGAAAAAAAAATCATATTTTTGCTTGAACGAAAACTAGAAAGGAAAAAAATAACGGTTCGAAGTCATGGTTTTTTAGAATGTACTTATAAATTGGTGTTTTTTTTTATAAGGGCTTTTTAGGTACTCACAAATATTGGTGATGTTTTTAGAAGATACTTACGAACTGATGAATTTCTTGTCTATAAGATACGAACTGTCGAAGACATTTTAATATGACTACTATTAAATTATCTTAGTTCCCTCTAGTATTACAATTTGTCAATGTCGCTTTATAAAATATTTATTAAATTAATTATTTTCTAGAGCTGGTCCTGAATTTTAAAAAAAATTCAAGAAAATATACAAAATTAAAATTAATCAATCAATATTTTTACCAAAATATAATAAATCCTGAATTTATTTTTTGATTTTTATAAAACATTTGTTTTTTGTATAAGTAAATACGAATAAGGAAATTTAAAACATATTCCCGCCTCCCTCCTAGCATGGCATCAAAAATTTGCTAGAGAGAGAAAAAAATACATAACAATAAAAATAATATTTTACAAAAATCTTCTATTTCTGTGCTTTGGAGAATCTCCACATTTTCTCTTCTAACAATCTTTATACTAGTTAGACATAAAGTTTGTTTCTTGCTTTGACACCTATTTTTTTCTGTAGATAGAAACAAGTCCTGTTGTCTTTTTAAATCTCCTTGAGGATTATTTGCTAGCTAGAAGAAGTGTTTTAAAAATTTCACAACTTTGGTTTAATCAGTTCATTAAAATCTTTGTTTCTCCAGGACAAGTTATTTTAATTTCTCCTCAGGAAAACAGCAATTAAATATTTCTAAGAACTTTAGCTCTGGTTTTATACGAAAAGATACTGGTTAATTAGCCACTGTACATCACTTGGTGGCACTGTATCTGTGCAAAAACATTAATATAATGTTTTCTGGTCCCCCCCTTCCCTTTTACGTTATTTTTATCATTCTAAATTAAACATTTAATCGAAAGTCAAAACGGCAGAAAAAAACACTTTTTTTTAAATTTCCAAATTTATGTTATTGTTCTAATAATAAATTACACGTTCAAACAAAGTTAAAAAACAAACAAAAATACTTCATTAAAAAAGTAATCAGCCCACCTTTGTTTTTTACGCCGATGAAAAGTCAAAATACAAAACCAAAGACTTTCTTTTTATTTCCAAATTTACGTTATTCTAAACAAAATTAAATAACAAACCCCAAAAAGTCATTGAAAAAGTAATCGGCTGATCGATTTTGTATTTTATCAGCCGATTTTGGTTTTAAATATGTAATACAAGTGGGACAAGAAAGAATTTGGATTGATTGTGTTTCAAAGAAATCACACCAACAAGCATTGATTCCAACAACAACTTTATTTCCAGATTTCAATAACACTAAAAATATGTTATTCTTCTAATAATAAATTAAACGTTTAAACAAAATTAAAAAACAGACAGAAACACTTCATTAAAAAAAGTAATCAGCCCGACCTTGTTTTTTGGTCGCCGATCAAAAGACAAAAACAAAACCAAACACTTCTCTTTTTCACATCAGCCGACTTTGTTTTTAAATATGTAATACAAGTGTGACAAAGAAAGATTTGGAGTGATTGTGTTTCAAAGACATCACAACAACAACTTTATTTCCAAAATCAACAGCTTCTCAATAACTCAACTTTCAATAACACTAAAATTTTCTCTGAAAGTGAATCGCTTATAAGTAATACACGAGCTGCAATCCTTTGAGGAAGAGCAGCCTCAAACTTAAATGTTCGCTGTTACCTTCAGCCATTTTATTTATCTCGTCGAAAACATGAAATTTCACATGAATCCGCCACATCGTGCTCTGCAAAAGACTTGACAAATTTCTGCCAGCTTCCAAAATGTGCAGGGAAGTGCACTGACAGGGTGATAATTATCACTATGGAATATTATTCACTTGGTGTGTGAAACAATGATTTTGAAAACAGATTTCAAGAGTTCTGTGAAATTGAACAAAAAACACCCTCATATTGTAACAGTCATATCTGTATATTCACGCAACAAAATACAGTTTTGGCAAATTATACCAAGGCTGGTCTAGATGAGGGGTTGATACCTCAAATCCGACACATCACAGCTCCTTTACCAACACTCCATGACTTACTACCCTATGAATGATATATGAGGTCACACTCGGAGTTTCTTAATTAGCATGCCAGCAGTAGCAAAGGGTCGAGCAAGAGACTCAGGTAATAATAAGCAAATTACTTATATCTTAACTAAGCACACACACCTATGGCTGGCTAGATAATGCATATATTAATAAATTTGGAAAGTGACTCAATTTGAACAGAGCGAATAAGACAACAGACATCAATATGTTTAATATCATTTAATCATAGCAAAATAACACTAATAATGACAAGTGCTCTGGATACTCTACTCACAGGTGGTATGATGCATAAGTGAACTATAAGTTCTCCAGTTGACTGCACTTAATCATTTAATTCTAACGCTTTTACAAATTAATATTTTCATCTACGTCTATAATAATACCTTAATTACGCTCTGTCATTCCTACCACATTTGCCAAGAATTAAATTTTACAACAATGTTAACCGATAACTAAATTTATCTATTCATATTACGCAATGAACAATAAATATGTTCCCTATAGGGATCGTTTGTCTAAACCAGATCTGAAGTTCAGATTAATGCTGAACTGTGTAATATAAAGGGAAATGACTCGACGGTTTGCAACATGGCTTCCGAAACTACGGTGCTACCTAAACGAAAGGTTTGCGGCTTGAATGCACAATTATTCATGGAATTCAGTACCAAAGTACTTGCTTCCCTTGGACCATATGACTTGCTATCTTGAAATAAGTGAACATTTCGGGTGATCAGAGCAGCTTATATAACAATCAGGATACTCATGTTCCAGTTCTAAAAGGAATAATGGGGTGGCCCTTAAAACCAAAGCCCTTTTAAAAAGAGAGCTGTCGGAACTAAGAATAATAGGGTGGCCCTTAAACCAAAGCCCATTTTAATAAGAATATAAGAGTGAGGCATAATGCACAGAAGTGCTTTATAAAAGCACATTTGCAACACTTTCCAAATATTAAAATTAATAAAGCGCTTAACCTATAGTTTCAGTCTGCGAAACTACTATCCGCCGATTCATATATTAGCATACTTAAAACGTGCCAAAAGGGATTAATTAAAATGATCTAGTTTACCCAGTAATCCATATAGTTTATAATAATAAACTAAGGAGGAGTAAAGCATATTTGGGACTTAAAAATTAATTAATTACTTATAATATGCTATAAAATATAATTCTTTCATATTTAACTAAATAGACATTTAATATGCAAACCTGAATTATACATAAGCCAAAACATAGTAGCTTAACTAATATACATAACAGTTGGTTTTCAGACCGGAGATTTAGACGTGTGCCAAAAATCAGCTTAAATTAACTTCCTGAGAACATACTAGTGTCTCTTTACTGTTATAATATTTAGTAATCTCTGTTCTGGAGGCATAGCACAAATTAATAAACACATTGCAATAATATATATATAAGCATAAACATAGACGAGAATAGATAGATTAATAACTGGATTCAGACATTTTATTTTCACAAGTTTAATTTAAAAGATTTACAAGAACTTTAGATCAGGTAAGATTTTACAAATTAGTTTTTTAAAGTTATTTTAAATTTTACACAATTAGAATTTTGTTTATCTAACATAGTTTAACTATTATGAGAAATTTAAGTTTAGAGTTTGTGGCACATTTACTATATAATATAGCTAGCTTTAAGAATGATTAAAATTGCTTTAGAATTTAGTTTAGAGCTTGGTTGAAAATTTGTTACCGGTCTTCCGACTGCGATGGCTTGAATGGTGTGGCATGATCATTCACTCACAGGGTGGTTCATCTGCTATCCTTTCTGATAGGTATTTCCATAAACAGGTCTGCTGCACGAGGACGGTGGTGGTGATTGCTTTCTAGCCCCTGGCTTTCATTGTTAAACTGGGCATAATGCTAAGTTTAGATTATCAGGAGAGAGAGTGAGAGAGCAAACAAAAATCAACCTCTTTTCACTTAAAACTGGGTTTTATATTAACTTTCACCCCCCCACATGCCGTTAAGATATTTACAAAATCTTTAGTTTCAAATTATTAAATTTTAATGATGCACATTAATTTTAGCAAAGACAAAAGATCCAGCTATACTTATTGATAAGCAGGACCGAGTTAACGACTTTGTCTTTGTTTTTAACATTGTACCATTTAATGAGAAGTAATTCTGAGAAATCTATAACCTTTGATTTTTTTTTTTTTTTTGAAAAAGAGATTTAAGTTGTCAAAGACAGACACCCTTGAATTTAAGATTTATACGCGAATACCAACAATTCTGTAAATTAAATAATTTAAAAATAATTTAGAAAGTCTGTAATGTTTACTAAATCTATCGCCTTACAGTTACCTTCGCAGATATACATGGGTGTGCTCCCACATATACAATGATGTTCACAACTTATTTTAAATTTATTAAGTTTTAAAAAATTATAACTGCGTATATACTATATGCATACAACCATTAATATATTAGATGTGTGCACGTAACCATACATCATCATCAACTATTATCAATCCACTGCAGGATGGTCTCTCCAAATTCAATCCATCTTCTCCGATCTTTAGCCTCTCTTCTCTACATCATCCCTGCACACATTTATTTCATCCACCCATTTCACATGCTCTCTCTTTCTGGGTCTTTTACAATCTCTTGGAACAATATGTCCAGCCCTTTTACAATCTCTTGGAACAATATGTCCAGCCCAACTCCACTTCAGTTTTTTAATTTTTTCAATGAGGTCAGTAAGACCTGTTTGTTCTCTTACCCATATATTGCATTTTCGATCTCTTCTTTTTACTCCCAACATGCATCTTTCTATACTTCTTTGAGTAGTCTGAAGTCTCTTTATTGCTCTTCTATTAAGTGTCCAAGTCTCAGATCCATAAGTAAGAACTGGTAAAACACATTTATTAAAAACCTTCTTTTCAAACACATAGGCATATTTCTTTTTAATATCAAGTTATTTCTGCCAAAAGCACTCCAACCAATTTTAATTCTATGAGTAATTTCATCCATTATGTTTCCATCTGTGTTAATAATCTGACCAGGTATTTGTAATTGTTAACTTCTTCTAACTCATCATAATCAATCTTCATTTTCATATTTTGAGAAAATCCATTAAACATTACTTTAGTCTTTTTAACATTTATCTTTAGTACTACTTTCATCTGATAACTCCTGCAGCTCTAAAATATTATTTACAAAAACAACTACATCATCTGCAAAATCTAAATGACTTAAATAATCTCCATTTACTTCCTTTAGCTCCCCATTTTAATCTACAAAATACTTCTTGCAGCACTGCTGTAAAAAGTTTTGGAGGTATGGAGTCACCCTGTCTTACACCCTTCTCAGTGTTTACTTTCCTAGTATCAGACAAGTTAGTATACACTAATGCATATCAAATTAACTATTATAAGGTTATATACGTGTACCATGAATGGTTTGAACTAGGAAAAAGAAGTCTACTATGGTACATATTACATGAAACTGGATGATAACTAAATCATACTGTTTCAATTTTGTGAGATGACTTCTGTTTAACATTATATGCAAGTATATTGTTTTTACATAGATTAAGCACATCTCAGAAAAGGCAGTTCAGGTTTGATCACATATCAGGCCAAAAATAATAATCCAGGATACATTGTGTTGTATAAATGGCACCCACTGTAGATTTACCACCAAGCATCATTATGATCATTTTATAATATTTGTTTTTGTTCATAATTTGGCTGCTAAATAAAAATAAACTTACAAACAGCTAATGACTACTACTAAACAAAAGACAAACTGGAGATGCTGAAGAGATCATGGGCTTTTAAGAAAAATTTTAAATTACATTTTTTATTGAAACTGTCATAATTTAAAAATAAATAAATTGTATTTATCACTTTTCTAATATTTTTTTTCTGGTTGTTAATTTTATTACTTGCGATAACAAAAAATATTTGTTGCAGTACAAAAATCTTTTTTTTTAAATCACATTTTATTTCAAACTTTGAATAAATGAACTTTGAAGCAAATTTCAAATCAATAAACTAAAAGAAATTGTCTTTTTTTTTTTCAACTTATTTGTCTATTCTTTTTTTTTCATTTATTTAAAACTGTTAATAATATTTATTTTATAAAGCGCAGATGGTATTGAAATTAAACTGAGAGCTACAAACCTCTCAAGCGCTTGTGACTATCAACAGCCAATCAGATCTTAAACACCAAGACAGAGAATTTAACAAGAAAAGGGTGGTTTCACCCTCTTCTTTACTTGTCTATCTATATATCCAAGCCAGTCTAAAGTACTTGGATCTGAAAGCGTGAATCTTAAATATCTTCATACTCAACTCACTGAATTCAAATTACAAACAGCGTGAAATCTTTCGATTTACTACGCAGTAGTTTTTCGATGTTATAACTTCCAGCAATATATGTAAATAATATTTATTTTATAAAGCGCAGTCGGTATTGAAATTAAACTGAGAGCTGCAAACCTCTCAAGCGCTTGTGACTATCAGCAGCCAATCAGATCTTAAACACTGAGACAGAGAAACTGTTAACCACAAAAGTAATCAGCATTCAGCCACTCTTGCAATCAATGATATATCTTGTTTTGTAACTGATTCAATATACATATCAACTATAAATGTCAAGTCAATTTAAAGTACAATATAGTGTTACATTTTTATTTACTGTGCTAATACTAAAAAATTAGATTGTTTTTTATTCCCTGGTGTTAGCCGCATGATCGTGCTATTTCTAGGTCAATTCCTAGAAATATACCATTTCAGTGGCCTACATCCAACCTAAGAGGCTTCTTTCTACGATAAAACACAGAGAGAGTCCCTGCCAGTCTGGCTTTTTTCTATGCCTAAAACACAGACAAATGCCTTTATTGGCTGCCATATTTGGTTGTGTTATTAACTTTACCGTAATGCTAGCATGTCTGTTTTCTCTATAATTTGGTGTGTGAGTGTGTGGATTTTAGCCTGTCGTAATTATTTAAAATTTCATTACAAAGGTTTTTTTTTTTTAAAGTGCTCTAACCTACTGTTGTGTTGTAACTTTATTAACAATGTCCTGAAGGTTCCATTATGACTGGGTAACCCTCAAAAATTGCTTTTAAGGGTGCGGAACGGCAAAAATTTCGAGAATCACGCAAAAAGTAATGTTTTCACGAGAATTCATCCGTGACAAGTTACTTTTGATATATATATATACTCACAAACAAAAACAATCCAGTGTCTGATTATTAGTAGTTACTTGTCCAAAAGAGAAAATTAGTCCAGTATTATTTTTTTTACATTTATTATTTAAAAATAAGATTAGTTTTTATAGTTACACACTAACAAAAACAACTCAGTTTCTGATTAATTACTGTCCAAAAAAAAGAAAAACCAAATTAGTCTGGGTTTGATTTTTAAATGTAGTATTTGAATTACGGTACTTTTTATATATGCACAATATTTACAAAAATAAAATCCACTTTCTGATTAATTACTGTCCAAAACAAACGCAATTAGTCGGCTATCATTTTTAAATGTAGTATTTAAATAACAGTACCTTTTTATATAGACACACTAACAAAAAGAACCCACTTTCTGATTCATTACTGTCCAAAAAAAAAGAAAGCAAATTAGTCGGGTATCATTTTTCAATTGAGTCTTTCAATGGCGGTCCTTTTTAGATATGCACACTAACAAAAAGAACCCACTTTCTAATTAATTACTGTCCCCTCCTCCCAAAAAGCAAATTAGTTGGTGGGTGTCATTTTAAAATTGAAGTGTGAATTTTTTCAATGTTGTGGGTAAATTGAATCATGTAGAATTGCATATTATTTTTGATTGAAAAAAAGATCGTAACTTTTTCTATATATACACACACAAAGAAAATAAAACCCACTTTCTGATTAATTACTATCAATACCCAAAAAAAAGTTATTCATGGGTATCATTTTTAAATTTAGTATTTCAATAATATTACGGCTTTTGATAAAATCTACACACTAATAAAAACAATCCACTTTCTGATTCATTACTGTCCAAAAAAAAAATGCAACATAGTCGGGTATCATTTTGAAATGTAGTATTTCAAGAACGGTACTTTTTATATATACACATTAACAAAAAGAACCCACTTTCTGATTAATTATTGTCAAAAAACAAATAATAAAAAAAAAGAGCAAATTAGTCTGGTATCATTTGTAAATTTAACGTGAATGTAGCAATTTTGTTTTAATTGAAAAAAAAAAAATTATAATTGCGTCTTATTTTCGATTAAAAAAAATCCCATAACTTTTGACAGATACACACAAACAAAAACAACCCATTTTATGATTAATTACTGTCCAAAAAACGTCAATTATTCGGATATCATTTTTAAATTTAATGTGAATTTCTAAATTTTTTTTTTTTTTAAATAGTAATATTATTTACTATTAGTTGCTCTAATTTCCTATTACAAAAACTAAAAAAGCCGATATTTATATAGATAGAATCACAGGCCCAGAATCGTAATATATATGTGTTTTTGATTAGCATCAACGACATCAAACTGCTAACACCAGGGAATAGAAAACAACCAAAAATTAAAATTAATAGAGGTATTTTATATATTAAATGCTTTTATTAACCATGCACTAATAATAAAAAAATTATTTTTTTTATTTTATTTGCATTATTTAAATTTTGTTCTTTTAATGTTCTAAGTACATTTCCTTTTTTTTTTTTGTTAATCTATTTATATGGTCTCCCAAATAACTGCCTATAATATTAGTGTTATTATTACTATCATTATAGTGGGCCAAGTTCTTATTCTGATAAATAAATGATTTATATATATCGCTATTTCTATCCCTATTCTTATAATTTTTATCCAAAAAAAACTTAAAATCCGCCCAACTTTTTTTTTTTACTTGAATACTTACATATTTCTTTTCTATTTAAATTTTTTTTTTTAAAATTTCACCAATTTAAATGTCTCTCTCATTTCTGATTCCATATTCAAATTTACCCCCTCCCCCATTATTTCATGTTCCAAATATTTTTCAATTTCAGCATCATAATCTCCCATGACAATTTTAAATGCTTGATCTTTTTAAAAGTATTCTTTACTTGTATAAAAATTCTTCATTTCTTTTTCAGAATGAGAGCTTGTTTGTTCATAAATATGAATATAATAATAATTATTTTATAATCAGTTACTTAGGAGATAATGTGTCATCTTCCATTGGACATGATAAGCCCATTAGCTCTATTTAATTTACTTGAGATTTTTTTTTTGTCTGTTTGAATGGAATTCTATTTATGAATCATTAGTTGTTATGCTCATTATTGCAGTCAACTAACTACACAGGATTTTAGTTCTAAGATAAAAGTCAGTATTAATTAAAATCATTTTTAAGCCTCAGAATAGCAGCATTTAATATTATTATATTTGCATTATTCAGAAATCTATTTATTATATTTGAATGTATTATGTTGTTAGTAGTTCATATGTATGTGCATGTATATATTATAATGGTTGGAGAAGAAACTCTTACTCTATCTGCCATACAGGGTGCCAACAGGCCATTTGAACCTGGAAAATTTATATAGTAGGCAGATACTTCTTTGTAAGTTTCCATTTTTATTTGATTGATATGCCGTAGTCAATGGTTCATGGAGTAGCTGAGATTTAATGATATAAATTCTTAAAACATATTTTTAATAAAGAAAAAAGATAAAATAAGCCACTGCCAGTAATAATCACACGAACATTTATTTATGTATATGTATAAAAACAAATTTGAGGAATAAATTATTTAACATTGCTTTAATTCCACCACTATCATTTTTAACCTTAAGTTTTTATATCCTAGTAAATCTGCACAGATGGATATTTTATGCAATTTAATAATTTCATAAACATAAATACGCTACATAGTTCACACATTTATATACTCAATTCTCTCTTTTAACTTCAGGCTACAAGTTCCCGTCCAAACCAACGCCAGCTTATTGATACACCGATGTGATCAATGCAAAATGAGGGTGTTAGCATACAAAAAACCATGCTGACAGGAATTGCATTTGTAGCATGATATCATTTAAATAAAAAAAAAAAAAAGAATGACTCTTCACCCAGTACAGGAATGTGCATATGTCTGGCAAGGTAATCATTTGAAAAATATATATATTAGACATGCTCTATAATGGGGGATTGTGGTCTTGGCCGTCTTACTATCACCACCCAAAGTGTAAGGAGATCAATGGTGCAGGAAATACATCTATGTCCATTGGCTACACTTTTGGCCATGCATTCAATTGGGTATAGTGTCCTGATGCTAATGTGGTACAAGGGAATGAGAATCCAGTGCACCTCCCCACTTCACATTGACATAAAACATCCGTACATCAATCCTCCAATACCAATTCAACTACGAGACAAATAGTCTGAAATTAACCCACTTAAACTAACATAATCTTACGAATCTATGCAGCCATCTTTGCCTATTTTTAAATTATTAGATTAAAAGAAATTTGATAATTTTGGTTATTAAACAAAATAACAAACTGTAAAATAAATTATAGCAGAAAAGTGAAAAATGATTAGCAAACTTAATACATATATAAAAAGATTATTAACTGATTTAGTGTCATATTGCTGATCAGATAAGAGTTCTTAATTATATTTTTTACAAATTGAACACTTATTGAAGAGATATTTAAAAGGTTCAATTGATAAAAGTTCATACTTTCCATGGTAGATTTGAAGTCTGTCTTGTCCATGATGCTTTGCACCATCCAACTGAAGTCCATTTAATATGTCTATTATTTCTGGGAAGACCGGTCCATTGTTTGCTGCCTTTCAGTAATCATCAATTTGGAGGCCGCCTCAGCTGGTGCTTAACAGGAAATTAATTCATTGCGAGACCCTTATATTTCAGGGTCCGCAATGCAGTTTATAAATCAATAGATACTTTATTTTCTGAGTAAAAAGATGGTCATAATAATTTAATATTTCCTCTTTTATAATTTTAGTCTCCCTTATCAGCAATTCTCTGGATTGATCGCACATGATGTCCTTTGTTTTTATTGGTCCTGATGTTTTCCTTTCTGGCCTATGTCTGGCTTGGTCAATCTGTTTTAGAATGGTAAACACAATCTTTAATTTTTTTATCTCTTATCTGACTTTTACATTATACAGTGACCAAGGGCTCGTTTGCTTTAGATTCAATTAATAGAACAATCATTTCTATTCACTATGATTTAAACATGATTCTTTTATATAGAAACTAATTAACATTTGTTTCTATTTTCTTTTATATTACTTTTTAACAAAAATAGTAATCTTTAGATCTTTACTTTTTTTTTTAACTTTCTTTTAAATAATTTTTTTAATAGTTTTCCATCTGTGCGATTATATATATGTTAAAATAACTATTTTAAATTTCTTTTATGTTTTTAAAAAATCAATTTTATTTACAATTCATTTTCCCCTTTTATTTTAATTTTAAAATAATGTAACAGCGTATGTATACCGTTACAACATATTTAAATTATTTTTTGGGTTAAATCATGTATTATTTTCCATTACATACCAATATTTTAATGATCTAGCATCCACCATTGTCAAGGTTAACTTTTGAAAGAAAAATTATTAGATCTCAAACAGTAATGTGACTGAATGCGAGATGAGACATGAGATTCAGCTTAAAGTAGTTTAGCATTCAAAATATGAGGCTTATCAAAATGTTTATTTCCTTCAGTTTTCCCACATTAATTTTAAGTTAATATTAGAATACAGAGATAAAATGAGAGGTTTCCACATACCTGGAATACATTGAGCTTCCTCAGCCCTATTTAAACCAGTAGGTCTCTTTAATATTTCAATCAACTCTCTCATGATTTTTAAATCATATCTTTTCAAATTATCAAGTATTTTCGCATTGTCAAAATTGTTACAATATATTTATATACAGTGTGTATATATTAAAAATTTTAATAGATTTACAGATGAAAACATTAAATGTGAATGGGAATTTCCATTTAATATTTTAAATAATTTTTTCAGCTGTAGCATAACCAAAGCTACAACTAATTAGAACTGGAGGAACAAGACAAATATAATAGAATTTATCTCAGATAGTTTAAGCTAAAAGGTAAACCCATTTCTACTTTAATACTCAGGTAATTATGAATATTAAATTAAAGATTTTCATGGACATAAAAATATAAACATTAAATATAAATGGGAATTTTTTTTTAATCTATATAAATATTTCATCTATGATGTAATCAAGACCCAATTAAAACTGGAGTAGTAAGTAAGCTGAAACCATATGATCTAGCAAGTAACAAAAGAATATATAACAAAAGAATATATATATACAGTTTTTATCTTTGACTACTATTTTATAATAATCTGAGTATTAAGCAAGAAGTGAGCCCTCTGAAGTAAATCACACAAATGTTATTGTTATTTTGCTAGATCATATTGTTTAAGCTTTTTCTTCTGGTTGTAATTGATTATAAACTTAATTATATATTATCTAGATTACTACAAGAAAGTTTCCATTTATTTTTAATGTTTACATGCATTAATCCATGAAAATCTTTTATCTCACATGCATAACTCATAGCAGGATAGTTTGATTACTTGTAAGATTTTAAGAAAGTTATTATATTTCAAATTCTCACATATAGTAATAACTACTAACTTTTTTTAATTATCTGAATATTGAATTAAAACATCTTTTGGTGTGAATTAGCTAAACATGTGACTTCTTCCAGTTTTAAGTAGTTGTAGCTTTAGTTGAAAAATTTATCTAGATTATTATATGGAAATTGCTATTTATATTTAATGTTTATATATATATGAAATTAAATAAAGGTGAGAAACATCCACTTTCCATCTTTTGTCATACTTAATCACTAATATAATACTATTTCATATTTAATCAGTTACATCATTCAACTTCTTATATTGAAATTTATTTATTTTTTTATGAATTAAAATAATATTAAAAACCATCACATTTGTTCAAATATATTTATAAGTATAATGAAATAGCAATTAACTTCATCATTTATTGCAGTCATGATCTGTAGTTTAAATTTATGCTAGATAAAACTTGGAAATATTTTACATTAGTTTTTATTCATTAGGTAGATATATATTTTTAGCTTGATTCTTTGATGTGATAATAGATTTTCTTTATGGTTTTGGTAATTATTTGTATTTATATATTGAACTAGTTCCATTATCTAATATGAGTATTGAATGTCTTTAGAAAAATTTAACTTTATTTAAATATTCCAAATCCATTTAACTATTAGTAATAGCATACAGG
Organism: Epiperipatus broadwayi; assembly: GCA_028023455.1. NCBI lineage: Eukaryota > Metazoa > Onychophora > Udeonychophora > Euonychophora > Peripatidae > Epiperipatus > Epiperipatus broadwayi. Next base: position 2,591,272 of record JAQFVV010000060.1, read on the forward strand.
TTAGTATATGCACAATGTTTTAGAGAGGTATTATTTTTTCCTCTTCTTCAAGTGTTGCTGGCCTGATCAGTGATAGTACTAGTATGGGATTCGAACCTGGACTCTTAAATTTTTGAGTATTGAATTTTAAGGTAATACTCTAACCAACTGAGCCATTCTGCCAAAAGCAACAGTCAGTACAAATTTCATATACTTATCTATGAGGTTTCTTCTGATTTTTCCACTTTTTCCTAAGAGTAAAGTTGATTACTAGTTGTTATACATTATGTATAGTCACACTAGGTTGTCTTATGGGATTGTTTGCCATTGTCATATGAGCAGCTTCTTTAAATTTTTTTCTTTGTATCTTTTTATTTTCCCAATTCATTGACACATACGTAGTTTGCTACCTTAGACATATCTGTTTTCTCTCTTCTAATTATCAGTTTGTGTTCTTGCTAGTGCTTTTCAATGGGATGACTGGTCTCGCCAATATATGTTCTTTCACATTCACATGGTATTCACATGGTATTTCGTAGATGCAGAGTTTTTTTCAGCATTTCAAGTTTAGGCTTTGTAGGTGTTAGAATTCCTTGTAGTGTGGTATGGTTCTGGAAAGTTGTTGTGGTGTTACACTGATTGCAGATTTTTTTTAATCTGTCTGCTATTTTTGGAATGTATGGATACACTACAGTACCAATAATTATTTTTTATTTTGATGGTCCTTTTTGTTGTCTATTTAAGATTTTCTTAATAACAGCTGATATATAATCATTTTTCATAGTTTAATCTATATAGATCTTTTCTTTTTCAAATCGCTGGTTTCTGAACAAACTTTTTTTGCTCTGTACCACAATGATAGTATAACTCCGTGTTTTGTATTTCCGGTGTGATTGGACTTATAAGCTAAATATTTTGCTGTATGTGTGGGTTTACGATAAATTGTAGTTTTGATTTTGCCATGAGAGAGTTTTGTCACAAAAACATTTAATAATGCCAATTTTTGTTCTTGTTCTGACCATTGTCACCTCTGATTAGCAATATTTACATGGAAGAACTTGAAACCACAGCCATAAATACTACTCCATATCCACCTAAAGTTTGGCTTTGCTATGTAGATGATACATATATTGTATGGCCACATGGTGAAGCTCTATTACAAACTTCTTGGAAACACATCAATAGCATATCCCCTTCAATTAAATTCACAATTGAATCAGAACAAGAACAAAAATTGGTTTCTTAGATGTTCTTGTGACAAGTTTCCCTCATGGAAAAATCAAAACTACAGTTTACCGAAAACCCACACATGGAGGAAAATACTTTGTCTATATGTCATCACACCAGAAACACAAAATATGGAGTTATACTATTACTATGAAACAGAGCAAAAGGAGTTTGTTCAGAAACCAGTGATTTGAAAAAAGAAAAGATCTATATAGAACAAACTCTTATGAAAAATGGTTATCCATCAGTTGTTATTAAGAAAACCTTAAATAGAAAACAAAAAGAACCATCAAAAGAAAAAACAATTATTGGTACTGTAATGTACCTATACATACCAAAAATAACAAAAAAATTAAGAAAAATCTACAATCAGTATAACATCAGACTGTTTTCCAGAGTTATATCATACTAAGAAGAATTCTAACATTGACAAAGCCTTAACTTGAAATGCTGAAAAGAAAAAACTGCATTTATGAAATACCATGTGAATGTGGAAGAACGTACATCAGTGAGACCAGTCATCCCATTGAAAAGCACTTGCAAGAACACAAACTGATGATTAGAAGAGAAAAAACAAATATCTCTAAGATAGCAGACTATGTATATACCAATGAACATGTGTTCGATTGGGAAAATACAAAAATATTAGATAAAGAAAATTTAAAGAAGCTGCTCACATGACAATGGCAAAAAATCCCATAAGTTAACCTAGTGTGACTATACATAATATATGAAAACCACTAATCAACTTTGCTCTTAGGAAAAAGTGAAGAAATAAAGAGGAACCTTATAGATAAGTATATGAAATCTTTATTAGCTGTTGCCTTTGGCAGTATGGTTTAGTTGGTTAGAGCATTACCTTAAAATTCAATACTCAAGAATCTAAGGGTCCAGGTTCAATTCCCACACTAGTATTGTCACTAATCAGGCCAGAAATACTTGAAGAAGAGGGGAAAATAGTACCTTTCAAAATGCTGTGCATATACTAACCTTTGTGGTACTTACTAACAGTTTAATGTATTTGGAATATTTAAATGAAGTTAAATTTTTCTGAAGACATTCAATACTCATATTAGATAATGGAAATAATCCAATACATAAATACAACTAAAACATCATCATCACACATTTTCAGGAAAACATTATTGTAATTATCTTTAGTTTTGTTTTTTAAGTTAATTGTATAAAATTATTATATCATTTAAAAATTGCAATCTTAAACTTTTTATATGTTCACATTTCTAACAGTGATATATCAAATTATATATTGCAAACTACTTCTCTTACTCTCTTCCCCCCCCCCCTCAAAATATCACTTGGTGAACAAATGAAATTGACATGAACAAAAAAAAACAGGATCTTATGTCCAGCAGTTATTGTGATGGTTTTGATCAAGAAAACAAATTTCCTAAATCTGTATTGAATTTTGATAGTACTGCTATCTTAAATAGAATTGGCTCCATGGAGAGATCAAACAAATATGACAACAAATAAGAAATAAATATTTTTTAAAAGTAGTATCAAAACTCCCACTAGATCCAACAAATAGTGATAACAGTACAAAGTTTTTCAGCTTAAATACCATCAGAAACAGCAACACAACTGATTAAATAAGCCCATTTTTTTGGCAAGCTAAATGTTATACAAGTGCAAAATAATCACAAACAGCCTTTCCCACCACATCAGTTATCAGTATCATTCAATTTATGATTTGTCTACTATCATGCCCATCATTATTTATCTACCTAACAGGACTACAAAACATATGTTTAAAGCAAAAATCTACTGCTATCTTTATAGACAAGTCTGCCATAAATCTAGAATATTTCACTAAGCAACAGCAAGGAAACTCAAAATATTATTAAACATCTGAACTTTTTAAAAAATCTATTATGTAACTAATGATGCAAATCCACTTGCACATAGCAAACATTATGCACGTTCTACCTGACTTGACAGGGTCGATGTTGTACTGAAAATCATTGCCAATATAGCTTAGCTATTTAACATATCAAGGGAGCTCACACCTAATGTACTATTTTAAATTTCCACAAACTCATGGAAACTTACTATTAAGATAATACATGGTCACTCACTAGATAAACTTCCTCATTGCATCTTTATGCCCTCCATTCAATCATTATCACTATTAGAGACCCTGTGCTTCATATTTTTAGGTTGGGATATATATCTCTTCTAAATATAAGCCAGTTGTTGCTATAGATGTGGCAAGATTGGCAAATTGGATCACTTATAATGCAGTAATGAGCAGAACTTAGGTTATAGGCAATGTTGTTTTCTAGAAACACTTTACCTACTTCCGAAATAAGCATTCACATGAACATGCATTTCACTGACTTAGTTCAGTCTATTGACAGCATGTATTCGGAAGTGGATTAAATCCAAGGTTTACAAAACATCAAAACTAATTGTGCCAAACTCAATACTTCCAATAAACCTATCTCTTGAAATCCAATCCCAGATATCATTAATGTAAGTACATCTCATGAAGCTATGAACCAGTCTGAAACAGATTCATAATATTCAGTTCTTATCTCACACCATAATGTCTATATAGAAAATTTTCAACTGCTAAAACAAAAACTATCTATGATACATTTAATCAAATCACCTTTTTTAGCCTTAGAGAACAAAAAAATAAACCTGATCCTAGCATTAAACATTCCAACAAATCCATCAGTCCAACAACTCAAATATATAATGTGAACAATATAAACATGGTCACAATCAATCTGCTGATAAATTCATATAAACGAACTACATATCTAACCAATTTCTAAAAAATCCCATTCATTCTAAAAATTTGATCATCAACCTAAAAAGAATTATATCTTTGTACATAAACCAAAATCACACCAGTTTAGGATATATTAATAAAATTAAGCACATTGTACATATTTTTAATGTAATTGTCCTCTCCCTTAATCATTAGTTACAGCAATTTTATTTCATAGCAATATATTCAAGCTAGAAAGCCAAAAAATGCAACTACTACATTCCTCATTTCCCAGAGGAAAATCTTACGTCTGAAATAACCATTTTGTGTGGCAGCTTTAATGGCTCTTACAATAAAGTATCATCCACATTACAGTCTAAGCTTAATCAATTTTCACTGCCATCATTAACATCGTTGTACTCTCTTGGTGTAATTTTTCAGAGAGCAAGGAAGTTCATCTCTCACATCTCTTTTTTCCATCTCCATCCAATTTTAATCTACCTATCCAGTCTTTCATTTTCAGACCATGCTTATGTGACTCTCAAATTAACTACTTCAACATCACACACCATTATAAATTTACTTTTAAATCAGATTTCCATAGAATTTAAATTAACCATAAATGACTTTTCTAACAATCACCCACATCCTTTTTACCAACGTGATATTTTGCCATTGATTAAGCTTCAAAAAATTTTTAAACAACTGCTGCTCCATTCTATTAATAAGCTATCATTCAAATAACTGTTAAAACAACATATTGATGGCATTGATATAACTGTACAAACCATCTCACAAATGATTGATGCCAAACTTCTTATTCATAATCTGCAAAATGAAGTAAAAGAGTTGTTCACCTTTTACAACCAGTCAATCAAAGCTGATTAGAATCATTGTAAATTCCAAGATATACTTCATTTTCTGCCTTTGACAGTCATATTTATTAAATGATAACATTCTCTTTTCTGGCACCAAAGTAGATATGAGCACCTAAAATCTAATCTAAAGGCAGCCAATCAATATCAGGCTCATCTTCACATTTTTATCAATCAGAACCTCATGCTTTACTATCTACAAAGGAGAGGCTTCACTGTGTTATGTCCCTAATCTTAATCTATATTAGAGTCCAAATTATATTGCAACTCTTGTTAACCCAATTCTCAATACTGTCACTTCCATTTGTAAGGCTGGCATTTAAGCATACATTTTATTAGATCAGTACAATAGCAAATTTTCTTGGCATATCATTTAAAGATAACTTAACAATTCAAATATCTATGGACAACCTTGCCAATTGCTGTGACTCTAACAAGTTCCAAAACCTTTGTTTCTCACTCATGGTATTACAAGATACCATTCTAACCAAAATGTTTCTCAGTGACTGATTCAAGTTCAATCTTGAATCCGCATGTTTTGTGCAATAATCATCCATATGAAATGCTATATTTTTTTAAGCACATCCCTACTTTTCATCACTATACCTGCTTGTTTTTTCACAAGCACACAATCAACCTCAAGCATTTGCTTTAAAAATACTTTTATCCCTATAATGCATTTTTGATACCCCTCCTCAAAAAATAATAAAGCATGATTTAACTCATATTTTCTCAAATGTTTAGCCAAAAACATCATGGAACAAAATTTGGCAGTCTGCAATCTATCTCAGTTCTGCACTCTCATAACTTCTTTTTTTTTTCTTGTTACTAACATTTCTCATGAGCACACTCACTGTTGAAATAATTATAACTGCTGTCTGTAATTTATATTTTCCTTTGTATATATTTTTGTTTGTATCTATGTTAATATTTGTAAATAATATGTTATCAATTAAAATAAAGTGTAAAAAAAGGCATTTCTATTTTTAACATGTATGAGATTTTATTAATTAGTAATAATAAACAGTAAATTGTTCCAGGTAAAAGAAATTTAGTATACTAATTATTTTATTTAATATTATATATTAATAAATACTGTTTTTTATACCTATTAGTGTTGTTTAAGTTTTTCTTCTAGTACACTTTTCTATATTCTAATTTCATTATATCAAATTAGATGTATGCAGTGAGATTAGAGAGAAAAGAAGCAATTCAATCTTTTTATAATAAAATATTTATTTTTAAAGCCGTATATATAAATTAATTGGTTTTAATATTAAGTTAAATTCTTTTTTGTTTTATAAAATTTTTGATGTTTTTTTTTTAATAAATGCTCTCTTCTGAATTAGGTCAATTTCACATATCAACTTTTATAATACAACACATTTTTGCATATTTATTTGTTAATACTTTTCAATAAAATAATCACTTAAACATTTGCATAAAGTTATATGCAATAGGGGAAAATGAATAAATCTTGCATAAATTAAAAGAAATTAAAATTTTAAAATAAAATAACTTTAATATAATTGATTGTTACATGAAAAAAAAAATTGTATATAAATTAGAAGAAATTAAATATTTTACAATAAAATATATTTAATATAATAATCTATTATTACATGAAAAAATTTAATCAAAAATACAAATTGTATAGCTAAAAAAGCCCCGTCAATATGAAATATATATAAAATGTCAAAATTTTTATATATTTGGAACATAATACAAAATACTGCTGGTTATTAAGAATATGGAATATCTTTGAATTACTATCATGCCATATCCAGCAAACTTAGGCATTTGAAAACTGTTTCCACTAATACTTATGCATGTAGCAGAAAAAATATTGTGTTAGTGTTAGAAAATTTTATAAGAATACCATATTCTGAAAATAATAAACATTTGATTTTATACTTTTTTTACAAAAAAAAAAAAAAAAATTAAGAAAAACTTATAAAATATGATAAATATGAAAATGTTGACAGAGCAGCACTTATGAATCTAAAGATCCCAAGTTTACTGCCACTGATTACCCAGCAATATCTAAAAAAGAGATGAAAATAATACCACTTGAAACATTGCGTTAAATACCAACCTGTGTACTATTATTAGCAGTTAAAATATAATCTGAAAATTTTAAATTAGACTGGCTATGCGCATATATATATATATATAATTATTATAAAGTTTATTGGAAATTTCTAATCATGTAAAGACAGTACATTGTTATTATTATACTTCCACTAAAATGTGCACTCTAGAAAATTAGCATACAATATAATAAATGAGGCTAACATGTGCTAATTTGCATATCTATTAAAAAATATACTGACAACATTTGTAAGAATTGCCAGTTTTCTTGAAAAGAGAAAAAAAGCATGGGCTAAGTTGAGCCCTATCTATAGAATTAAAATGAACAGAAAAGTGAAATTGGCCAGCCTGATGTAAAGGACTGATTAAAATTGATGTTAAGATATCATCTGCTAATTTATCTTATTGTATATGTAAAATAAGAGTTAATGGAAACTGAAGTTAAACAGACTATATTATATATTTTCTGTGTGTGAGGATAATTTATCTTACATGTCTAATTGTTAATTAATCACTTTCCAAGAGTAAAATGAGTTCCACTATTTTATCCTTGTTATTATTTTCATTTTGTCAATGCATATCAATAAACTTGCTGAGTTTTAAAGTTTTGTCTTAGTTATTATTTATTAAAAATTGATGCTTGTTTGGCTGGTATTATTGGAAATATCCCAAGTATATAACATAAATATAATTTGATATTTAGATGATAAAAATAATGCAACATGTATATAATTACAAGTAAAATGGCATCATCACAATCTTTCAGACAAACACAAGATGTAATTATAGTAAGGAAAAGCAATATTTTCATTGGACTGCATATTAACTTTTAAATACAGTGAACATAAATTAATTAATTAAGTACAAATTGTTTATATATATATTCAAGGTAAGATGTTGATTAATCAAAGGCTAGATACTGCTTTTTGATATAAGTAGTATTTTTTGTTTCTTTTCTTTCATTCTCTTCCTATTTTCTTTTATCTTGCTTTCTTAGATTACATAGGTGTTATGTTTATGTATGTATGTTTAAATATATACACATATATAGTTGGAAAAACAATTGTTATATGTGTGTGTGTATATATGTTGAAATACATACACATTTAAAGTTAAAAAAGTATTATAAATTTTAATTGAAAATAAAATTAAAACTTATTGAATGACTAGAAAAAAGAATTGCAGTTTTAATTATAACCTGAGGAAACAAATTAATTCTTGAAAAAGAGATAAGAATGGAATTTCATCAAAAACTAATTAGGAGATTTTGTGATGCATCTAGAGATAATAAATAATATTAGATAATGTTAGCATGATCTATATGGTCAACCACTTAGAATGGTATATATAATAAATTAATAGTGAAGAATTGGTCCAGAGAAGCTATATGTGTGCATATATACTTGCAACAATGATATTGGACATTATGTGTTGGCCTTGATAGATAATATTGCGGAGAAACTTGCCTCCGAACATGTTAAAGCAAGTCTAGGGACTTAACAGATCACATTGACCTTTATTATGATTTGAGAACACTTTCCGGTGTGTATATATTGTATCGGTCAAAATTGTATGTTAACACGATTCACAGCCTGGATAAAAGTACCTCAAATCCAACCGTACATGAGATCAAAGATAAAGAATACTTATGGATTCTGCCCTGTTTACCCACTCTCTAAATCTGCCACCTAATTAACATTTTTGAGGCAAGCAATTAATCCTTTCCACATTCGGCCGACTAGCATCAATGGTAGAGCATGAGCCTCAACTAATTCATAACGTCTAACTAATATTAATTCTAATTAGACTTATTCATTTACTTAATTATAGGAATGTATGTATGTGAACTTCAGTCATCAGATAGCAGCACAATAATTAATTAGAAAAGCTAATTGTAGAATGAAATGAATAGAGACGAACCACAGGTAGCTTGGATTTATATATATATATTTAATACAACATTTGTATAACTCATCTAATGTCTCTCTGTTTTTATTTCATAAATTAGTTAACATAAATTTCTATTCTGGCATTCATTATGTCTTGAGTAAGGGAGTGGTATATTTCATATGCCAATTTAACAAATGTAAATGATTAGAGTTTATGGAAGATGTCCACTCAAGTCTGTGATATACGAAACAATATTTTGAATACTCTATTTTATCATTTTAAGAGAGAAATAATTAAATCATATTTTAGGAATTGTTTTTGGAGAGAGTGACACATTTAAAATATAAACGGATCGCAATATACACAAATATTTTAAGATTGTAAAACAAATGATTTAATCAGACCACAGTCAAACTGCTATGACATGCTCAGAACAAAAGAAAGTGGACAGCCCCAGCATTCGACATTACATTACCAGCATATACTCAATTCACCTGCCCCGTTCCAGTGACGCCAAGAAATAAAACAAGTGGTTTGCGCCATTAGCAAAATCTAAAATATTTCAGGTGAAAGTATGAGAACCGCCAAGGTTAGCTAAGCTCAGCGTACCCCGGTTCTTCCCATTTTGTCTTCCATATTCTGATAAAAAAAAAAATCATGGCCAGTGAAATTATCATGTGGTCTAATTCTGATTCTAGTGCAAAAGACAAGCTGGCAAGGCAAAATACGGGTACTGGAGAATATATTTTTAGAATTTAAATATAAAATTGTACTGAGCTAAAGATTACACAAATGTTATACAGATTGACCACAATCGGACCAAAGAATAAAATAAACAATTATTATTACGAATATCATTTTATGAGGGACACATCTCTTCCTTCAAAACAAAACCCCACTAATATTTCAATTAAATTTTATTACTCTATTGTACTATTTAGCATGAATATATTTCTAAAAATCCCTCCCTTTCACTCTTTAAAAATGAAATACTATAACTAAATAAAATCTCATGCTTGAATCTAGCGTGTCTCCACAGCTAAACCGTGTACGCATAAATATTTCAAAACACATAATAGTATAAAATGGTTTCATCTCGACAAAACAAAGGTTGCTCCAAGTATTAATCATTCAGAGCTGGAGAGTTATTCATTTTATTTACCGACAAACATGGGTCGGGAAATAGGAAGCAAATTATTTAATTAGATAAAACTTTTGTCGAGATGGAACAAATTGGCATATATTCATTTCATTTAAGTAAATAATAATAATATTTTCTAAACCGCATTAAAAGAAAGTTTAGCATTAAGAGGCATAACTTTAAGACAGATAGAATGATAGCAAAGACATTAGATTTAAAGTGATAGCAAGTAAAATTTACAGAAATTTAGTTAAACAGTTATATTACATTAAGGGGATTTCATTTTAGAAGACATTAAAAGTAGCAAAAATTACATTATCGGGTCAACTGGAGTTTTTAAGAATAAATTAGGTGGTTAGAAATAAACAAATTGGGAACATATTACCTAATTTATTCTAAGTCCTTATGGAAGTTTGGATCCCACGATGAAATATGAATTTCCGCACAGGCATAGCTAGCTAAGTACTTTAATATGAGAATTCAACATTTCAGCAGTCCACAATTACACATTTTGATTAATTTTTTCCGGAATAAGGTATTTGACGATCATCTTTGGGACAGATGGGCAGGTTAAAAGCCATCTATTCCGCTACCATGCTTCTAAACATTTCTATAATTATTTAAAAATTTGACCGACATGGATTTGCCATGACTGGCTGGCCTCTATTGTTCTCCTGGGCTATTTGTACCCTTTTCTGACTATTTTTGGGAAATTGTTTCATTCACTCAAGACTAACTGGCTATATTGAAATTCCGGTGACCGCAATTATCGATCTAAAGTATATTTGCATTGTATTCTTGAGATCCACTCTCCCGATAAACCCAATGATTTTATTATTTCAAATCTATTTTTAATTAAATTTAGATTTGAAGAATTTACATTTCAAATATTTTTTCATTTTAATTTTACTTTAATTAGAAAATTACATTACCATTTTGTTAATGGATTTTCTTTTGTTTGACGCTACGGAATGTTATTAAGGTTTATCATGAAAGCAAATCTCCAGAATAAATACTTAAAAAAAATAGCATATTAAAATTTATTTATAGATACAATAAACACCTTTATACTTCCCCATTCTTTTTAAATTCATATAAATAAAGATATAATAAAAGACAAATGACCCCCCAAGATGCATTTCATGCTGAACCAGCACTCATCATTTGACCCAAGTCACTATCTCATATATATCTATTATATGCAAAATATTTATCTAGGGTAAATTGTTACATTTTCATTTACCATTATCACACTCCCTCCACTCACAACATTGACGTCATCCATTTCAGATAAATACACTAATGATTATTACTAATCATTTTCGAAACTAGAGATTATCTCTAGCACAGATATAAACTTTAAACCTCAGTTAAAGATTAATATATCTGATTTTTTAAATTTACACACACGGAGTTATTCACCTTTCTCTGTCCCATATGTAATATCCTTATAGATACAATAAACACCTCCATACTTCCACATTTTCTCCATTCTTTTTAAATTCATATAAATAAAGATATAATAAGACAAATGACCCCCAAGATGCATTTCCTGCTGAACCAGCGCCCATCAGTTGGTCCAGGTCATTATCTCTCATATATATCTCTATTATATGCAAAGTAAATTGTTACATTTTCATTTACCATTGTCAAACTCCCTCCACTCACAACATTGACACCATCCATTTCAGATAAATACACTAATGATTATTACTAATCATTTTTGAAACTAGAGATTATCTCAAAATCAGATATATATATCTTTAACTGAGGTTTAAAGTTTATATCTGTGCTAAAGATAATCTCTAGTTTCAAAAATGATTAGTAATAATCATTAGTGTATTTATCTGAAATGGATGACGTCAATGTTGTGAATGGAGGGAGTTTGACAATGGTAAATGAAAATGGAACAATAAAATTTATTCATTGATTTTTATAAAAGTTTCCGTCTGCAATTATATATATATTTACGCATATATATATATATCTGGGCCCCTCCAATATTTATAATAAAAACATTAAATAGAAAATTGATATTTTTAATCATTTATTTGCTGGACTAAAATTTAAATGTATCTAAAATGGTGGACGGAAAGTTTTATAGACATCGTAACATGTGTGAATCTGGTTTGATCCTAGTCTAGCAATGTAGAAAAACGTGAAGCGTGGATCTGGTCTACAGATCCATTGCTTCAATATATGTAGTTAATATTTTTATAATGGTTGTACAATCCCATGTTGCCACAATATAAGTATTTTTATCAGTGAAATTCATATAAACCTATATTTGGTAGCCTCGTGATTGCTACCAGATATAGCAATTGGCTCAATCGAAACCTAGTTATGAGCTTCTCATGCATCATCATCTTTCTGAAACTAATTGTGACAGATTGAATTGCACAATTTTTTATTTTGTTTTTTATTTCTGTTTTTTGTCTTATTATTTTATTAATTTTTCTTGGTCATACTCACTTATAAGTGACTACTACAGATGAAACTATTTGGTTCAAATTTTATTTTAAATTTATTACGTTGGCATATATTTAAAAAGCTGAAAAATTATTATTTACTTAGATCTTGTCTTAAGAACTAGTCCTTTATTATATATATATATAAACTAGTCACTACCTAAAAATGCCAATATAGTGCAACAGGGCAGGTATAATCAAAACCTGTTGCGATAATTAGACAAATACATATTCGTATACTTAACACATTATTAAAAATATATATATATATCTTATTACTAATGTATTATTAAAAATATATATTACTTTACTAACAAAATTAATATTTACAGTTTGATGTACAATCAACGGTCATTTGCGTGGTTGTACAGAATTGATTTAGTTATTTTAATTAAAAAGAACTAATAGAAGAGGTATGGGGGGTTATACATTTGCTCTGATTTTTTCTCTCTTTTGCCAAACCCAGCTATACACATCGCTATGTATATATGTGAGTGCGTTTTTGAACCATTAAAAATGAAAAATTCACAAAATAAAAATAAAAAATATTTTGTTTGATAAACTTTTAAATATATACATATTAAGTCAACAAAAGAATTTTAAATATCAAGATGGAAGACTAATTTTGCAGAACAATGGAAGTAATTATTATAAAAATCGTGGAATGTCTAATACTAATTAAATATTAATTGGAAAGAAATAGGTGTAAAAAGCTTTTGTGGTGCATTTTAACAAAGGCATATGGAATGTGAATGGAAATATAATTAAAAAAAAGAGTGAAAAGAAAGATAAGTTTGAATAAAAAGAAAAATTAAATTAATTATTTAGTATAAGTTTGGAGGTAGAAGAAAGCGGACGGTCAACGTGATATACATTTTGATAAAATATGATCAGGCTGGGGTAGAGGCATCAACGTGCGGAGGGTCTGAATCCTTTGCCCCCGAATGTATAGCAGCTGCCGATAGCGGAGAAGGGACGTTAAGCCCGGAGAATTCGCCTCAATAAGCAACAATATTGAATTGCCAGAAGAGAAAGAAAATACATAAATAAATAGACTTTAGCCATGGAACCCGAACTTCAAAGAAAAAAAAACAAAGTTCGTTCACCAACAAAGGACCGGAGATTCCATTTTCACCAAGAGGATTTGATCAATTCCCCGGGGAAACCAGGTATTTTCTTTCTAATTACATCTATATATGTCACTATTAGTAAGCTTACTCCACGAATTTGAGAAAAGTTATTTTCTTTGCCCGGAGAGGTCAAACTATTTACTACGGAATTTATTAGTGTATAAATTAGTCCAATTAAATCTTCCATGCAAAATACATATAATAGCATATGTGTGTGTGGGAGTTTTGGCAAAAAGAGAAAAGAGCAAACAAAGAAAAAAAGAGAACTGATATGAATCTTTGGTTTAAAAGAGACACTAATTTAACTTAAGTAAATAATATATTTTTTTTTATACATACATAAATATCATAGCTAATAAATGTATATAAAATGAATGGTTTTTTTTTTGTTTTTCGTTTTTATGTTATGAGGTTTTTTTTTAAATAAAACAAAAGAGAGAGTTAGATCTACTGCCAGTAAATTTTACCACCAGCCCTGAACAGAACTAGCCCAGGGGCATTTCCATATTGGTATTCCAGTTCTCCCAGCATAATTCTTATAGAAATATGGGATTGGCGCTTGAGGTCATAAATTGATGCTCATAAATATGCTGGGGCAATAAAATGGAATAATTTAAGAATAGATATTCTTTTAAACCATTACGCATATATGTGTATCGTTATATATACATACACACAATCGTACAAGACTACATATATGCGTAATATATATATATGGAAAATGGCTAATCCCATTATAATTGCGTCCCAACGAAAGGACATCGAAGAGAAGTAGGTCAATGAGGGAAAGAAAAATATGAAAGAATTTAGCATGATTTTTTTTTTTTTTGAGAAAGTAAATAAATGTATACATATCGGTTTTGTCAGATCATTATTGTTTTAGCTAATAACGGAAGTTATATTATATTGGCAGAGTTGGATGTAGTTAATATTGAGTTTTATAAGTAAAAAAAAAAAAAAACTTTTTAGGCTATATGAAAAATACCAACTGAGTGCAGAAGATAAAAGCGTTTGATAAAGTAATCAGTTTAGGTTAGACTGGGTTTTTTTTAAGAACTTTCAGTTTGTTATGGATTTTTTTTTTTGTAAATAACAAACGTAAATGTTTTATTGTTCGCGATTGATTTTTTTTTTAAAAAAAAAAAAGTAATACAGATATTTTAAAAGAAAAAAGTAAATGAGTGTTTTAAGTGGTTAACCTTTATAATTAATCCATTTTAATTAGATACAAAATAATTATTTTGGCTTTCTGTCACTTATTACTATAAGATGTCATAACCAGATAAAAATAATTTATATATATATTAAATTGATGTCGTTTTAAAAGAAATTCGAGAAATGAATTATATTTAATTTCCACCCACACAGTAGCTATGTTTTTTTAATATATTTTCACTGTTTGCTTTTATAATCATGCGACAATTTCTGAATTTGAAACGAAGGTTTTGAAATAACAATAGTCTATCTGTACTAGTTTTCAAAACGGGATTTTATAAAAGTGAAACTCAAGAGTAAGTCGAAACAACATAATGAAATATCGATCGGTCCACGGTAAAATTATAAATATATATACTTAAGAAATATTGAAGGCGTAAGAAAGTCCGGGATGGGGGCAGCACTGTGCTTTGGGGGTTTGAGATTTCGGAACCTAGCACATAGAAAAATATATATACATCACATAAAGAGGATGGAGTTGATAAGAATAAAAGTATATGAAGGGAATAAGGAAGAGACGCCAGTAGAGCACCTTAGGAGTCTGCAAAGATACTTTTTGTGTTATGGAACACCAGACAAGGTTAAAACGATAATAGTGTCTTACCACCTAGAAGGGCAGGCCATGAATTGGTGGAATTCATTGCTAAACCAACCGCAGACATTTTTAGATTACAAGATAGCCCTAGAGAGAGTTTTCTGGAGTGAAGAAAGACAGGACAACATTAGATCCCAATTGATAAGAGAGAAGTTTCAAGAGGATGGACCAGAGGAATATGTTCATTTTTTTAGGCGTCAAGTAGCTACACTTAGGACATTAGAAGCATGTAATTTGTCAGAGAAACAGATTGTGAAGACCGTCTGCAGAAATCTGCCAATAAGAATAAGGTTGATGCTAGAGGAAGGAGGAGATAACCTGTCTAAAGAAATAGAAGGGATATTGACTCAAATGGAAATAAGTGTGGAAATGAGACAGATTCAAGAGAAAAAGGAAATAGACCAAAGGAAAGACATAATATTCAGACAGCAACCGAACTCAAAACACATGGGGAACCTAATTTGTTCATGGGAGGACCACGTACCAAGTTATGCATGCCAAACATGTCCGAAAATAAAGATAGCAGCAGGACAGACCAAAGTAGAAGCACTTATTGATTCAGGGAGTCAGGTCTCTGTAATAACAAAGATTGTATCATAAACTCACCAGAGAACAACCAAATATACCTGTTCTACCATTGAAAGCTGTACAAGTGGCAATGTCACAGAAAGGCCAAGGTTGAACCCAAACATATGGCTGGATGTCAAAATCCATGGAGTAATTTTCCCCCATGTATTCCTAATCATGAAAAATTTGATTTGTGATGTTTTATTGGGAACTGACTTTTTATACAAATATAAGTGCAAGTTGAACTACGAAAGTAGACAAGCCACGTGTAACGGGGAGGTGGTTGGATTTATAATGGATAGCACGGATATTTCAATAGGTGCTGTGAAAGTTGTCGAAGAACACAATGATGATTTGATAATGGAAAAAAATAGACCAGGTGAAGATAACTGGGGGAGAAGGGAAGGAAATACTAAGAAAGATACTGAAGGAATACAATCAGGTATTTTCAGACAGGCCAGGCATAATCCCAGGGTTCGAACAAAGGATTCAAGTAAATGAAACAACCATTTAAGGCAAAATCATATCCAATTCCTCATCAATATAGGGAGCAGGTGAAGGAGCAGATCAAATGTTGGAATGGGGTGTTATATCAAAAAGCTCTTCGGCTTATTGTAACCCGATAGTCGTCGTCAAGAAAAAGGATAATTCCATACGGTTATGTCTCGATGCGAGGCAGTTGAATAAAATCACGGTCCCAGATTGTAACATACCACCACCCATGCAAGAATTACTTGGGAGATTTAAAGGAAAAAAATTTTTTTCAACATTTAATCTGACAGCAAGCTATTGGCAGATAAGGCTGCATTCAGAAGATCGTAAGTATACTGCCTTTAGATTTGACGGCTGCTCATATCAGTTTAACCGTATGCCATTTGGCCTGATTAACAGTGGGGCTGGTTTACTGCGATGTTTGGATCAGGTATTATCTGCTGAAGTCAAGAAAATAGTTACTATGTATGTGGATGATGTATTGGTGGCATCGGCTACTATGGAAGAACATACCAAAGAGATGGAAATGTTTTTAAGGGAATGTTGGAATAAAGGAATCAAGGTAAACCTGAAGAAAAGTGTGCTATTTCAAGAGGAAGTTACATTCTTGGGCCACCTTATAGGATCGCAGGGTGTCCGGCCACACCCAGATAAAATCTCAGCCATTGAAGGTTTCCCAATTCCTAGGTCCAAAAAGCAGATACGATCCTTTTTGGGTATGTGTAACTTCTACAACTGTCTTCAGGAGCAGTTTGCTCAACATATGGAACCACTAATTAGATTACTGAGAAAAGATGTGTGGGAGTGGGGTGAAAAGCAAAGCCAGGCATTTGAGAGGGTGAAGCAAGGGTTCATGAAACGTAATGCTGGCTTTTCCCGATTTTGAGAAACCTTTTGTAGTGCAGACTGACAGCAGCGGGTATGGGCTGGGAGCAACAGTATCACAGATTCAAGAGGATGGTCAGGTAAAAGTGCTGTATTTCTTAAGTAGGTTGCTCAAGGGTCCAGAGCGGCATTACACTGCCACAGAAAAGGAAGCTTTGGCCATTGTTTGGTCATTTCAAAAACTCCGCACATTGTTGTTGGGATCAAACATAATTGTGGTTACGGATCATAAGAGTTTAGAATTTATTAACCATAGTTATCTGACAAATGGTTGGTACGGTGGAGCCTATACCTCCAAGAGTATAATTATGTGGTAAAGCATTGTAAGGGGTCAGATAACATTGTAGCTGATGCTCTTAGCCGTAACCCAGTGCGTTTGCCATCATGTCATCTTAAAGCTGAAAATTTATATGTGGCAGGAATAGACTTAAGGATTAATGAAGGAGTAGAGAATGACCTTAAGAGATTAGCCCAGTGTCAGAGGGAGGATGCCCAGTTAAGTCAAATAATTGCACAACTGAAAGGGAATAAAAAAAAACAATGATGAATCCAGAAGTTGGATCAACCGATACAAACTTGACCAAGCTGTTCTCCAATACAGAACGAAAAGGGACCAGATAGTTGGAGACCTGTAATACCCCAGAAAATGCGGAATGCAGTGGTGACTCATGTCCACCAAATATATGGACACTGGGATATGGAAAACCAAAAAGTGGCTCAGACAGTGGTTTTATTGGCCAGGCATGCATTGGACTGTTGTGAGAATGATCAGGCAATGTGAACTTTGCCAGAAAACTAAGCCTGCTAATAGGAATTATGCAGGCCCAATGACCTCTATAATTCCAAAGAAGCCACGTGAGATGATTGCGATTGGTTATTATGGGCCATTGCCCGCCTTTAATAATAAAAAATACTTGTTGGTGGTGTATGATCTATTCAGTAAATTTGTTGCATATCCCATGACTCAAGCAAATACCCGAAACACCATACGTCTCCTTGAAAAGGAATATTTTACAGTGATAGGAAAACCTCAAAGCATCCTATCGGATCATGGCACACCATTTATCTCTGGAGAATGGAAAGCATGGGTTCAGAAGTCAGGGATCCAACACATACTGACATCAATTAGGAATCCACAATCGAACCCATGTGAGCGGGTGATGCATGAGTTGGGTAGGTTGTTTAGGACATACATCCCAACTAATCACCGAGGTTGGGTTAAAAAGATTCCAGAAATACTGAACTACATAAATTGGGCAGTTAATGAATCCACATGGTTCTCTCCCATGCGGCTCCAATTTGGGAAACATGCCCCTAAATTAATCAACGCCAAAATACCAGGACCAAAGGAAAAGCCAATAAATGTGGAGGACCAAAAGCAGGCATATCATACACTTTTGAAAAGGAGTCAGGAAAGAAACAAACATACACTGGAGAGTCCTCATCGGTTTAAAGTGGGTGACATAGTCATGGTGAAAACCCCACATGTGAGCAAACCGGGGAAATTTATCTGTAAGAAGTTTTGCAGTTTGTATGAGGGACTTTTCCCTATTGTTAAGTGTCAGGGGAATAATGCATTCTGGGTGAATACTGGGCAGGAGGTAAAAGGATCATAGAATGCTCGTTCCCTCAAGCCTCATGCCGGTATGAACGGTTCATGATATTTAGGAGCCATTCAAATACTTAGACCGTATTTGAAGGCTTCCGGGAGGGGGGTATTGCAACAGGGCAGGTATAATCAAACCCTGTTGCGATAATTAGACAAATACATATTCGTATATTTAACGCATTATTAAAATATATATATATCTTATTACTAATGTATTATTAAAAATATATATTACTTTACTAACAAAATTAATATTTACAGTTTGATGTACAATCAACGGTCATTTGTGTGGTTGTACAGAATTGATTTAGTTATTTTAATTAAAAAGAACTCATAGAAGAGGTATGGGGGGTTATACACTTGCTCTGATTTTTTTTCTCTCTTTTGCCAAACCCAGCTATACACATCGCTATGTATATATGTGAGTGCGTTTTTGAACCATTAAAAATGAAAAATTCACAAAATAAAAATAAAAAATATTTTGTTTGATAAACTTTTAAATATATACATATTAAGTCAACAAAAGAACTTTAAATATCAAGATGGAAGACTAATTTTGCAGAACAATGGAAGTAATTATTATAAAAATCGTGGAATGTCTAATACTAATTAAATATTAATTGGAAAGAAATAGGTGTAAAAAGCTTTTGTGGTGCATTTTAACAAAGGCATATGGAATGTGAATGGAAATATAATTGAAAAAAAGAGTGAAAAGAAAGATAAGTTTGAATAAAAAGAAAAATTAAATTAATTATTTAGTATAAGTTTGGAGGTAGAAGAAAGCGGACGGTCAACGTGATATACATTTTGATAAAATATGGTCAGGCTGGGGTAGAGGCTTCAACGTGCGGAGGGTCCGAACCCTTTGCCCCCGAATGTATAGCAGCTGCCGATAGTGGAGAAGGGACGTCAAGCCCGGAGAATTCGCCTCAATAAGCAACAATATTGAATCACCAGAAGAGAAAGAAAATACATAAATAAACAGACTTTAGCCATGGAACCCGAACTTCAAAGAAAAAAAAAACAAAGTTTGTTCACTGACAAAAGACGGAGATTCCATTTTCACCAAGAGGATTCGATCAATTCCCCAGGGAAACCAGGTATTTTCTTTCTAATTACATCTATATATGTCACTATTAGTAAGCTTACTCCACGAATTTGAGAAAATTTATTTTCTTTGCCCGGAGAGGTCAAACTATTTACTACGGAATTTATTAGTGTATAAATTAGTCCAATTAAATCTTCGGTGCAAAATACATATAATATCGTATGTGTGTGTGGGAGTTTTGGCAAAAAGAGAAAGGAGCAAAGCAAGAAAAAAAGAGAACTGATATGAATCTTTGGTTTAAAAGAGACACTAATTTAACTTTAGTAAATAATATACTTTTTTTATACATACGTAAATATCATAGCTAATAAATGTATATAAAATGAATGTTTTTTTTTTGTTTTGTTTTTATGCTATGAGTTTTTTTTTTAAATAAAAAAAAAAGAGAGAGTTAGATCTACTGCCGGTAAATTTTACCACCAGCCCTGAACAGAGCTAGTCCAAGGGCATTTCCAGTTCTCCCAGCATAATTCTTATAGAAATATGAGATTGGCGCTTGAGGTCATAAATTGATGCTCATAAATATGCTGGGGCAATAAAATGGAATAATTTAAGAATAGATATTCTTTTAAACCATTACGCATATACGTGTATCGTTATATATTCATACACGCAATTGTACAAGACTACATGTATGCGTAATATATATATGGAAAACGGCTAATCCCGTTATAATAGATAGTAATCAATATTTCTCTCTGTTGTCAAAGCAATCTCTATCCTAATAATAAGAGTGGAAATCCATTCTTACTAATGGGTCCATTGAATATATGGACACTTAAAGATTGCAACTTGACCACAGAGATTGAAATATTGATACAATGAAGTTTAAATAAACTTCTTTAAACATGAAATAAACATGTTCATGTAATGAAGACTAATAAATAGTCAATTATAACATTACAAACTGCAATACTTTTAAATTGCTCATGTATATATATATGAGACTTTAACTCGATCTTTCAAGCTCCCTACATCTATCCAATCTAATACATCTGATACACATAACCACATACATGTGAAAAAGATAAATGATCTTCAGTATATGTATATTTATATTTTATTTAAAAATAAAGATCATTTATCTTTGTCATATGTATGTGGTCATGTGTATCAGTTATACAAGATATTGGAGATCATTTATCTTTTTCACATGTATGTTGTCATGTGTATCAGTTGTATAACATAGATTGGATAGATGTAGGGAGTTTGAAAGTTTGAGTTAAAATTTCCTTATATTACATTAAGTTTAGTTTAGACAATACACATATATTTAAATATTAAATATTCAACCTATATTTTGCCCATCCCTCTTCTCTTTCATTAAACAGACATATTAAAGTCCTATGTATGACGGATCGGATTGATTTAAGGTTAATATGGGTATGACAATAATATTGGCTTCAAGAAAGGCTTTGAACATTCCATCCTCGGATTTTTAATGAAATGAATGCTGGAGAGTGGAGAAGATTGGAGCTTGTCCATTAAAGTTTAAAGATTTGCTATCTTAATATAAATTGAGCACTGGTTGTATATATGTGTGGGAAATAATGATCTTGACCAACTTATGAGTGCTGGTTCAGCATAAAATATGCTTATTGATCATTTATCTTTTTCACATATATGTGGTCATTTGTATCAGTTGTTTAGATAGATTGGATAGATGTAGGGAGCTTGAAAGTTCAAGGTCAAGTCTCTTATAATTACATTGTTTAGTATAGACAGTCCATATTTGCCCATCCCATTTCTGTATAATTAAACAGACATATTAAAGTTCTATGTATGACGAGTCAGATTGACTTAAGGTCAAATGGGTATGACAATAATATTGCCATCAACAAGGGCTTTGACTATTACATCCTCGGATTTGTGAATGAAATGGATGACTGAAGAGTTGGCAAGTGGAGAAAATTGAAGCTTGCCCATTAAAGTTTAAAGATTTGCTATTTTAATATAAACTGAACACTGATTGTATATATGTATGGGAGATGGTGATCTGGCCCAACTGATAAGTGCTGGTTTAGAAGGAAATATGTATATTGGAGATCATTTATCTTTTTCACATGCATGTGGTCATGTGTATCCGTTGTATAAGATAGATTGGATAGATGTAGGGAACCTGAAAGTCTGAGTTCAAGTCCCTTATAATTACATTAAGTTTACTGTAGACAGTTTACATATATTTAAATATATATATATATATTAACAGGCAACCCCGGTATTAATTTTGTTGTTTATATAAATGTCTATCAAAAAATTGAATCTGTTGACCACGTAGGGTAGTAAACACAAAACTATGGCTGTACAGTCGCCATAACACCTGCAGATAGAATTTGACTACTATCCATCGTATTGGGTTCGAATACGAATCCCTTTTTTAAATATATCTTAAGAAATAAAATCTATGTATCCTATATCAGGATGTACGTTAACAAAAAATATATATAAAAAAAAAAAATACCTAGTGGCCATTATTTCATTTAAAAAGACAAACAACAATTTCTTTGGAAAAAGTATATTTATGAGCGTCAATTAATAAACTGACCCCAAGCGCCAATCTTACTAAGACCATAAGAATTATACTTTTCTTTTTTAAGAAATCTTAAAACTATCGCTAATTAGGTGCCCGGCTTTTTCAGCTAACTCAAATCCCAGGGCTGGGAGATAACAATACCCGTCAGGCTGAACGGAGGTCACTGACTAAATTTGCGTAGTTGAAACAAGCTTTCCCTCCTTTATATACTTCTCAACTTAAGACGCGTATGTTTAAACTTACGTATTAGTAATGGTTTCTTTTCTATACTCCTTAAATTAGATTGAATGTCATTTAAAATTAGCTGCTGTTGAACTCCCACTTTCTACACATTTATTCCCTCCATACGTGATCTATTTCTTTATCAACTCTCTGGTTTAGAATTTAAAATTACATGTAACATAATCGCCTATTCTAAAAAGCATACTTCATTCACTCTGATATTCTGCCAGGAAGGAAACTAGGCCAATGTAAGTGATGAATATGTTCGTTAATGTAAAACAATTTGTTTTAACTTAAGTAGACAATTTTATTACTATGGCTAATTAAATATTAAGAAAGAAAAACATTTATATATCAATGATAACATAAAAGACAAAAAAAAAAAAATTAATGAATTATAAAAGAAAATATAATTAAACATGTGTGTGGGAATGCTTTTATATGTTTTAAATTAAAATATATAATTGTACACAATGACTGAACCTTTGGAGAGTAACGATAGGCAATTTTCAGTTCTTTTAAGATAATAAAACTAGTTATAGTTACCTTGAAGTAGCCGGGATTTTTAATATGGATAAGTTTATTTCCATGTAAGCTTGATTTTGACGATCCTACCGAAATTTATGTATTCTTTTACTGTCGAAGAATAAAACAAAATTTTTCTGCTAATGGCAAAAGTTTTGCATGAACATCCATTATGGTGGTATTACTTTGATCTAGGAAATAATGACGGCTGACTGGAGGCATTCTCAGTGTACGCAATTCAATGTTCTCTTCCTTCCTTGACAGTTTTTAGCGGTGTATCGGTGAGTTACCTATGGTTCTTGGAGGGGCAAGCATTTTACAGCAACAGTTATATATTCAGAGCTTAGGATGGTGGCCTTACATGTATTGTTCTACTCCTGCATTACGATTGTATCGATGGTCTGAGTTGCTATGACTAAATCCATTTTCTTCTCCCGATGGTTGATTGACGGATTTTTTTTTTTTAATGTTTCATTTTATAATATGAGCATAGCCTTATCAGTCAACTTAGTAACAAAAAATATTAATAATTCATTTCAGTTCGAAAAACCACTCTTGCTTGTTCCAATTTTTCTTTTTAACTAATTCATTTCTCCAATTCCTTTTGTTTCCCAAAATAGTTTATCAGTATGCTGATCTCTATTTTTTAGGCATGCTTTTAAAATTTTTCTTTTTTTGTCATACATTTGCTTAGGATTCCTTGGACATTTTGAGTGCTAAGTAAGCAAACAAAAACACAAAATTGCCTCCAGGTATACATATAAAAGTTCTTTTGTTACTCTCATTAAAATGTGATATACAATAAAACAATAGAAAAGTACATATTTGAAATAAATTAATAATACAAGAAGAAAATTTATATATTTGCTTATAACTGCATTCCCACAATTTATTAACATATTTTTATGAATGTATTTTAAAATAAATAAGTATAACTGTATACATCTTTCTCCCTCTTCTTTTTTCTTTCTGTAAATAATAATAAAAAAACTTTCAACTTGATCTCTCTCTGACATATATATCTAATTCTTTATTTGGGTGCAAACTTAATATGCGATCTCTGCCATTTTGAATTTCAAAAATAACCTAAAACATTGTCTGACACATCTAAGTGATAAAAAACTACACGAAACAGAAAAAATGTAGAACTTGGGTCACGTGACTTGGAAAAACCCGCCAAAACACGAAAAATTAACATTTTCTCATTTTAAATTATAAATCAAATAATTTATATAGAGAGAGAGCAAGATTACTATATTTAAATCTTAATCAATAAATGCTAGTTATCATTGCCTAAAAAAGTACTTTGTAGCATTTTGATGTGGCTGATATGTGATATCTAAGGTACCCCTCCCCCTTTATACAAATTAAAGTAATATATATATATGCGATATATATATATTTCACACACATAAAATTATGAATGCGTAAAATCAACAAATAAATGAAATACAATAAATAAATAAATGGCTAGTATTTTTGAAGGAATACCTTCATTATCAAAGCTGTGGCTAAATGAATTGCGAAGTAAAACTGTTGCTATAAGAAATGCAAAGTGTATGCAAATTTAGCACACAGCTTTGATAATGAAGGTAAATAAAGCCAATAGCCATTTATTTATTTATCATATTTCATTTATTTGTTTTCTTTACGCACTCATAATTTTATTTGTGTGAAATATATATCTAATATATATTACTCAATATATATCTAATATATTGTACCGGGTCGAACCGCTGAAACCATCTTACTTATATGTATATATAAGTTTTGGCCGGTTTCAAACTCCTAATACATTTATAATCTTATAAATGTTACGGGGACGAACCGGCACGTTCGGAGATCTTATTGATAGCTTTAACTATCAACAATGGCTCTTCTCGGCTGCTAGATTCAAACCCCTACTATCCAAATACTTTATTTGTTTTGGGGTAAACCCCGGGGCACCAGCTAGTCTGAGGACTAACGTATTTGGGCAGTCGGCTCATAATCCAGCGCTCGAAACAATTCCCTTAACTAGCTCAGACTAATTTTAATCAATAATCAAATATTGGTAAGAAGAGATTGATAAAAAGAATTGACCGACTAATAAAGTTTAATTTTAAAGACAATTTATTAACTAACATTTACTAATGATAAACATTTTTATAAATCTATAAATAACACACATTTTAAGTTAACATAATATGATATATTTTATGAAAGAGCAAAAATAATCTTTGACATTTGAAACTTAAACACACATATCAATAGTTCATTTTATGTATGATAGAGTTCATATAACTTGAATCTTGAATATTTACGAATTACAGTGGTGGCTACTACGTATAAATGATAATAAATAAATGTTTACCTAGGATTTTTGGAACGGGGATATTGCTTGTTGTTGACTGCTTCTGATGAATTATATCTAACTAGTTAGATTTGGACGTTTCTTGAAGAGATTTTGTGCGAATCCACTGGTCTTATTCTTGACGACAGTTGAACGTTTGACGGAGGATTTCTGAGTTGTTATGCAGACATTATTTCTCAGGCAGGTTTTGATGATCTTGTTGGAATAAAAAGGCTGAAGTACGAGCGTATATTTTCAAAAGCTGCTCAACAATGCATTTTTGTTTCTTGATACATAATAGAAATTGCACAAGACTGTCACTGCAAACTAGACTGAATAAAAACTGAACTCCGATAAAAATCTAGCTATTTATATCTGCAAAGTGTTTTTTGTTTTAATATCCTCCGGCAAATGAATGTTGTCGAAATTTCAGTGATAACTAATCCTATGACGCATTTTTTGATTGATTGTTTAATTAGTAGTAGCTATTTCAAAACGTGTTGTTTTCATATCTTTAATTAGTAGCGCACCACTGTGTTTTTAAATACATTTCATTCAATATTTGTTTTCATGTGTTTTCTCAATATGATTTTAACACGCACATATACACGCATTTATTATATATTTTATTACCAAACTTACATTTACGCACATATATATTTTATTCTACAATCGCGAATAAAAAGAGATTTATATCTTAACTTTTAATTTATAATAGAAACCCTTTAACTTTCTTTAAGAACTCTTAGTTGTTGTTTTTTTTATAGGAAAACTCCCCCTCCCCTCTTTTACTTAATTAATTGTAACTTTTATTTCAAAAACTACTTAGACTTTTAACTTTACGTTTACGAAAACAAACTACATTTCGTTTAATAAAGAAACTTGAGATTTTTGTAATTTATTTATTGATTTGTTTTTTCCTTACTTTAATAATTTTTTTAGATAAAATTATTTTATATATGTGCCAATTTGGCCTTGGCACATTACACCCCCCCTCCATTTTAGAGTAAAATGCGTCATTTTTGACCATTTTATCTCTTGCAATTTTAATTCTTGACTCTAAAGATTTATTAATTTATTATTTTTCTAAGTTAGCTTTTTAAATTTTTTACTTAACATACAAAAGGCAATCTGTTTTGACTATCCTTTCCTTCTTCTCTAGATAAATTCCTACACATGTGTATATGTGCAGCATAATTCTACACCTACTAATATTCTAAATATCGAGTTATTACTGGACTTGCTTACAGGGAATCTATAATAATTAAATCCCTTCTTGCACGCATCATGAGGTGCAGCCGTGCCAAGAAAATAACCTAAAAGGATATCTGGATAAATACATTTAAGATACGCATCATGAGGTATCGTATTTACCGAATATTACCAGTGTATGTGCGCGTATATATACATGTATACTTACACACTCTTAATACACCTTAGATTGACTTTATATTTTTATTATTAATCTTACAACATTATTTTTAAATTCACATGAACAATATCTTACCCTCATTCCCTTTTGCTATAGATAAATTCCTACACATGTGTATACGTGCAGCGTAATTCTACACCTACTAATATTCTAGATATCGAGTTATTACTGGACTTGCTTACAGGGAATCTATAATAAATAAATCCCTTTTTGCACACATCATAAGGTGCAGCAGTGCCAAGAAAATAACCTAAAAGGATATCTGGATAAATACATTTAAGATACGCATCATGAGGTATCGTATTTACCGAATATTACCAGTGTATGTGCGCATATATACACATGTATACGTACACACTCTTAATACACCTTAGATTGACTTTATATTTTTATTACTAATATTACAACATTATTTTTAAATTCATATGAACATTATTCTAATATTTGTATTAATCTAATCTAGAATATTATTTTCAACCCTTACTCAACTTTTTTATCTATGTGCGTGTATTCAGAAAAACTATTTTACTTTATTAGATTCATTATTTACTCAACTTTTATTTACTTCCTTTTATTACCGTGCGTGTATTCCAAAAAAAAAAAAATCTATTGGTTTATCACGAGTCACTTTTTATTATTATTTACTACAGATATATTTACGCTTATTTATTTAACTTGATTTTATCGATTTTATTTTAATTATTTGACCTACTTCAAATTCTTATTTTTCTAGAGTGCATTTTTAGTTTTTATTTTCATCATTAGGTAATAAATGTAATATTAAGAGAAGCCGGCAGCAAAGTATGAGGCAATTCAACACACAGATCGATTTTGTGCTGATTTAAACCAACTTTTAATTTCTTGCGGAAGTCATGACTACAGTATGGGCATTTTTGTGCACAACGGATCATGAACAGGGACTTTAAGATTGCGAATGGCAGGACTATCTCTACTGCACATTTGACTTACTAAAATATTTATTTTATTTGGTTACTGGGAATTTTTCCTCCAGATTTATTAACTTTTATATGCCAGGACTTTTCTACTGGCGCATCGTCATCAGTATTATTTATTTTTCGCCCTACCCATCTGTAGAACAAAGTCACCGTAAGAAAAGGCTTAATCCAACAAAAGTCAGGCCTGGAATTTATCTCCTTGCCCAAATACTCGCACACACCTCTATCCCAATTTAATACACTTTTTTTTTTAAACTTTATTCGATAATGTTTTATTTCCATTAATACGTTCATTATACACTTATTTATTTCATTTTTATTTTTAAAGTGTTATTTTTACTTTCTTTTTTTAAAAAAAAAACATTTTCATTTTGCTTGACTATTTTGATTTTACACATTTGTTTTGTTTGCGTCACGCTCCGCTATGTTCTAGACTTATGAGCTGGGATATCAATATAATCGATAAGACATAATCGACGGTTTTGACATAAATCGTTTTATTATTTTTACTCTCCCTTTTTTTAAAAAAAAAACATTTTCATTTTGCTGGTCTATTTTGATTTACACATTTATTTTGTTTGCGTCACGCTCCGCTATGTTCTAGACTTATGAGCTGGGATATCATTATAATCGATAAGACATAATCGAGGGTTTTGACATAAATTGTTTTATAGATGCTTTGACATTTAAACTCTAAGATCGTTATTTTATTTTACTAAGATTAACTTTAATCATTTTTAATTATTCAAACTATCTTGATACTCGTTTTTACATTTATTTCCTTAAACTTTGTTGAACATTTTCCATTATTCCGAGTCCATGGTCGTTATATATTAGGTCAAGCCGGCGAATCCGTCAGATTACATATTTTTAATTTTTGTCTGGCGGTTCTTTCTTTCTTTCTACTAACTCACTAACATAAACGATACTCCATATTCTCACTTCTATCTCTCGATTAAAATCTATTTTATCTCTTTCTCTTTCCGATTTATTTTCTGCCTTGTAAATAAGAAAACCTTTAAGCTTCACAGACCTCCGCCGTATTTTTCCTAACCATGAATATTTTTTTCTACGCTTTTTATTTTAAATCTACGTTTAAAACAAACGCGAACTTTTACTTTAACCTTTTTAACTTTTCAACGCTATCTTCTACCTTGAACTTATGTCTCTCTTCTATTTCTTGATCTACATTTGTTTCTACTTTCTCTGTAGCAACTGATTCTAATTTAATTTCTATTTCCAAACTACTATATTTACCACTATCTGACTCTACTATCTCTTTGATGACCTCAACTTCCTTATTTTTTTTGACAAAATCTACTTCTACGATCTCTTGATTTTTTTACTTGTGTTTTAATCTCTTCTATTTCTTCCCTAATTTCTTCTTTTATTTTATCCCCTTTCGATCTGGTCCTTTAACTTTTCAAGCATTTCAGCTTGCCCTTCCAATTTACTCTTCATTTCATTATTTTAATTTTTAAGCTCTTCAGCTATTTTTGTATATTCGTCGGCTGTTTCTTTTTGTTTTTCAAACATGCTGGTTAGTAAAGCTATGATTTCCCTTTTTTCCTTGTTGAGAATATTTTCTATATTTTTACCTTGAGCCTCCATTTTGGCTTTATTTCTTATCATTTATAATTTTAAACACTTTTTATCATTATTTTTGATAACGTATTTTATTTTAATAAGTTTACTAATTTCTACTTTATTTCTTTCTAAACTGGAAATACACGCTGACTCCGCCCCTCCTTTGTCCATTTTTCTCCACCCGATCTTAATGCTTTAACTCCGCCCAAACATCCACTTGTCTCTAATTTAACATAATGATTTATTTTAACCAATGTAAATAGCATAAATCTCTCTTCATTTAAAGAAAACAAAGTTTTTGGTCAATTCTTTTTTTAATAAAAAAAAGTAAAATGCTTTAACATATGTAATTTAGCTTTTTTATAGGAAAAAAATTTTTTTAAACAAGAAGCAAAGCATTTATTTACTATTGTTTTTTAGGCCCAGCGTTGGGAAAAGCCATTTATCTACCGGGTCGAACCACTGAAACCACTTACTTACATGTATATATAAGTTTTGGCCGGGTTCAAACTCCTTCTTAATACATTTATAATCTTATAAATGTTATGGGGACGAACCGGCATGTTGGAGCAAAATGGGAGATCTTATTGATAGCTTTAACTATCAACAATGGCCTTTCTTAGCTGCTAGCTTCAAACCCCTACTATCCAAATACTTTATTTCTTTCGGGATAAACTCCGGGGCACCAGCTAGTCTGAGGACTAACATATTCGGGCAGTAGGCTCATAATCCAGCGCTCGAAACAATTCCCTTAACTAGCTCAGACTAATTTTAATCAATAATCAAATATTGGTAAGAAGAGATTGATAAAAAGAATTGACCGACTAATAAAGTTTAATTTTAAAGACAATTTATTAACTAACATTTACTAATGATAAACATTTTTATAAATGTATAAATAACACACACATTTTAAGTTAACATAAAATGATATATTTTATGAAAGAGCAAAAATAATCTTTGACATTTGAAACTCAAACACACATATCAATAGTTCATTTTATGTATGATAGAGTTCATATAACTTGAATCTTGAATATTTACGAATTACAGCGGTGGTTACTACGTATAAATGATAATAAATAAATGTTTACTTAGGATTTTTGGAATGGGGATATTGCTTGTTATTGACTGCTTCTGATGGATTATATCTAACCGGTTAGATTTGGACGTTTCTTGAAGAGATTTTGTGCGAATCCATTGGTCTTATTCTTGAAGACAGTTGAACGTTTGACGGAGGATTTCTGAGTTGTTATGCAGACATTATTTCTCAGGCAGGTTTTAATGATCTTGTTGGACTAAAAAGGCTGAAGTACGAGCGTATATTTCCAAAAGCTGCTCAACAATGCATTTTTGTTTCTTGATACTGAAACGATAACTTTCCAAGCCCCTATCGTTTCACCATCAAACCTAATGACACTCTCATCTGTGCTAAGTTCGAACCTATTTAAATGTTAATAAATTTAAAATTAGTTCATGTCTGTCTAAACAGCATTATATATTTACGTGCGAACCAACGCTATAATTAGATAGGATTAGTAAAATTATAGCGTACTAAAGTTATTTAATATTTCTAAAAATGTTTATTATATTATTTAAGTTAAGAGTAAATTATTAATTTTGTTGTTTAATATTGTAATTTCGTATGTGGATATATAATCTGTGCTATATAGAAGGACATGATTTAAAATATGTAAAAGCCAGTATCTAAAAAAATAATATTAAATGTTTTTAAAAATTGTTAAAAGATTTCTTGTTTTAAATATATTTCAGGGAAAAGTTTCTCGAAAATATATTTAAAAGCTATATCAAAATGTTTGTAAATTATTTTAATAAATATGTTAAAAATGTTTTCATTTTAAAAAAATGTTAAAAGGTTGTTTTTAAATAGAAAGAGTTTCTATTATATGTAAGATTAAAAATAAAAGCTGGTCAAGTAATTAAAAGATTTTTGGTTGTAAACAAGTGTCATTAACGACCACACCTGGAATTCGTAAAAAGTAAAACTAGTTCAAAATTTACTAATTAAAATCTCCTTAGATAAGAGTAAGTTATTTTAAAATCTAAATTGGACAATTGTTTGCAACGAAAAATCTTAATTATAATAATAGCTTATGGAATGTTTCTAACATAAGTTATCTAAGATCTGGATTATAAATTGAAAAATACTTAATTAAATTCCTGAGTTTAGTGAGTCTTGAGGCAGGAGATTCCGATAAGGAAAACATAAAAATACTCTGTATTTTTTTAACAAGGATAGAGAGCCATATTGTTAGTGAGAATTGCAGCCAGTATTCACAATTGTTAATGTTTAACATGTCCGGCTAAAAGCGGGCATCTTGTTGCTGTTACTCCGCGGCAGAACGGGGTTTCTCTCATCGAAATGCCTAAACCACCATCATGCCGATAGAAGAGACGAGCCTAACATAATGGGAAAGACGATGCCGCCCAGTCAAACTAAACCAACAGCCAAGAACTTGCAGATAAATCATACCGGTACCGTTTTATTTTTCAAACCGCAGAGCTCTGTGTAATTCTGTATAATTTTTTAAATGTAAATATATCTATATAAGTTAGCTAACTCTCTTTTTAAAGTAATGATAAAGCTAAATGTAATCAAAACTTAAAATCCATTTAATTATTTTAATATGTCACTTGCTATCAAAATTTAATGTGTTAAAGTTTAAATAATCTGACTTATTTATATTTTCCATTCACTTCAAAGTAAATTATCTAATTTAAAGTTATATCACTGCGTTTGTGTCTATATTTCTTTGCTTATTTTAAATGCTTATTATATTTTATATGCCAAAATTTCGAAACAGTGAGCACCTAATTTCATGTATGTTTTAAGAAGATATTATTTGAAAATCTTCGCGTAATTTATTTATAGCATCAACTTTCTACACTGTTTCAAAATCCTATTTTTTTTATTATTTAAATGATTTAATATGTGAAATGTGGCTCTTTTATAATCAACCATTTAAAAAAACTTAACTTGATAAGTTTATTTAGAATTAAATTTAGCCTTGATCATATAAGTATATTTGACATTTAAATTCTTAAGTCCATAGAAATATACTTTTCCTCCTTAAATATTTATTATCTATAAGTAACTTAATAGATCGAACATGTCAAAGTACAGATGTAATAATATTCCCTTTAGTAGCATAGACATTTATTATCAGGCTACGCAAGAGTTGGTCCCAATTTGATAGAGCTAATATGCTATTAACTCGTATTTCATAGTATGAAATATACTATTCTTTGCTTGGCGGATGTGATCTTATTTTATAAAAATATTCTCGTTTTGCTGCTATACGTAATATACGTATCTTAAGATGGAGCCACGGCGTTGCCAGCACATCTTTTCTTATAGGGTAGAGCTGT
Source organism: Epiperipatus broadwayi (assembly GCA_028023455.1). NCBI lineage: Eukaryota > Metazoa > Onychophora > Udeonychophora > Euonychophora > Peripatidae > Epiperipatus > Epiperipatus broadwayi. The sequence continues at coordinate 2,624,258 of JAQFVV010000060.1, forward strand.
AGCGAAGCCTGAGCCAAGGCCAGGTTAGCACGTAAGACCCCCGCCATTCCTGAACACAATGTTCCTTTTCACGCAGCATTGCGATCGGTTACAGGGTACCGCTGTTTGTCGCAAGAACCCTGAAGTTATTTCATCCATCCGCAGAGCGACTTTTCCTATTATTGTTTACCTGTGCCATAGCGCATTGGTAAAATCTTATTTCAGCCAACTCTCCCACCTTAACATCACGCTTTCAGCATTCTGAAATTTTCTCTCGGAGCCATGTTCGATTGATCATTACTTGAGCTGGTTTATGCGCTCGTTATTAAATTATAGTGTATATTTTAGTAAATGAATTCATGATCAAAGTTTAATATAATTATTTATATACCAGCCACAAATGTAATAGGATTTGGTTTATCGAGATTTATAGACATAACGTAGTGATTAATTATGTATCAATTGTAAACAATTCATAAGATGGGCATATGTTAAACACCTCTGTGAAATTTAATGATTACTTATGTAAAGTGGTTTTGAATTGTATATAAAAAGAGAAGGTGTTCTCTTATCCACCCAATGTTTGTACATTCGACGCTGAAATGTGTAAAACTTATCAATTTCATGCCAATTGTAAATAAATATATAATTAATTTAATGTATTTCGTTCTCTGTTTCGTTATTGATCTAATTCAATCCAATTCTAATTACTATTTATAGTCTATATATGTGAAAACTATGCGTTAAGTTAAATTAAATTTAGTGATATTTTAGTCAATTAAGAACCTTTCTTTTATTCATCAGAGTCTTATTGCTTCTCCGTGACCTATGTCGGCCGTGTGGAAAGAGGTATACTACGAGTAATTTCAAGGTGGTCATTCGTAGGGTCTTGAGTCTTGGAATCCTGGCTTACGAGTTGAAGTGCGGTCGGACTCGGGATGTTACAGTCCTAGTCTGGTCAGCTTTGGTCTCTTTTGCTTGGATTCTGAATTCTGTTATGCGAATGTACAAACTTGACTGTTACAATACATAATAGAAATTGCACAAGACTGTCACTGCAAACTAGACTGAATAAAAACTGAACTCCGATAAAAATCTAGCTATTTATATCTGCAAAGTGTTTTTTGTTTTAATATCCTCCGGAAAATGAGTGTTGTCGAAATTTCAGTGATAACTAATCCTATGACGTGTTTTTTGATTGATTGTTTAATTAGTAGTAGCTATTTCAAAACGTGTTGTTTTCATATCTTTAATTAGTAGTGCACCGCTGTGTTTTTAAATACATTTCATTTCAATATTTGTTTTCATGTGTTTGTCTCAATATGATTTTAACATGCACATATACACGCATTTATTATATATTTTATTACCAAACTTACATTTACGCACATATATATATTTTATTCTACAATCGCGAATGAAAAGAGATTTATATCTTAACTTTTAATTTATAATAGAAACCCTTTAAATTTCTTTAAGAACTCTTAGTTGTTGTTTTTTTTTTATAGGAAAACTCCCCCTCCCCTCTTTTACTTAATTAATTGTAACTTTTATTTCAAAAACTACTTAGACTTTTAACTTTACGTTTACGAAAACAAACTACATTTCATTTAATAAAGAAACTTGAGATTTTTGTAATTTATTTATTGATTTCTTAATTCCTTACTTTAATAATTTTTTTTAGATAAAATTATTTTATATATGTGCCAATTTGGCCTTGGCACAATATATTACTCATTACAAACACAGACACCACAAAGCAATTATTAATTAAAATAAATATTTTTTTAAAATAAAATATTTACATTTATTTAAAATATGTTTTTGTTTTCCTTTGTTGGTTGTAAAACTCATTTCACTGTTAATAGATATACAGATTATTGTGACATAATCAGTAATAGATGTGATATAGATGAATTGCAAATGAAGAACTTTAATGAGTTTTATCTTCTTATATTTTAACGCGTATATATGTTTGGGTACAAGTAAGCTGTATATAACTAACTTTAATAGTGACCGGGGTAATATTTATATGTACATCCGCACATCGTAAGAGGCTTAATACGCCTTATTCGGTTCTCCCCATCATATCAAGAAAGTTACTTTTTAATTCTCAGAATTTGTATACAAAATAATTATAGAGTGGTTTGCGTATTTTTCTAAACATTTTTTAAATTATTTGTTGAGATATGATTTTATGTATTGAAGTGGTGAATATCATCTGTACACAGATATACTTGCTTCATTTTACTTAAAACCAAACTACTCCCATGGTGTATAAAAGGTAATATTAAAATCCGCACACATTTGTAATAGGTGCGTGTGTGTATATATAATATTATGGCATCTTTCTAAAGCTAAAATCTAAATTATTTATATTAAGCATTTTACAGTTAAAAGAAACATATATGAAAACTGAAAACCATTAAATAAGAATGTAAAGTAGACAATGGGAGAGGGGAAGAAATATAAGTGCGGTGCATCTTTATCCACAAAAGCAATCTTGAAAATAGCTACAGTCAAACACCTTTGGATGTTCAAAGGTGTCAAATGTAAAATAAAACAAAGAGCAGGAAACTAAATGGTCGACTAGTAGGTGTGAGGAAGTAAAGAGCAAAGATTACTGTAATAAAAATAATGGCATAATATTATATATACACACACACCTATTCCTTCAAAAATACTAGCCATTTATTTATTTATCGTAATTCATTTATTTGTTTATTTTACGCACTCATAATTTTATTTGTGTGAAATATATATATATCGCATATATATTACTTTAATTTGTATAAGGGAGGAAGGGGTGCCTTTGATATCACATATCAGCCACATCAAAATGCTACCAAGTACTTTTTTAGGCAGTTGATAACTAGCATTTATTGATTAAGATTTAAATATAATAATCTTGCTCTCTCTATATATAAATTATTTGATTTATAATTTAAAATGAGAAAATGTTAATTTTTTGTGTTTTTGGCTTTTTTTTTAACTGCGTTTTGGCAGGTTTTTCCAAGTCACGTGACCCAAGTTCTAAAAAAATTTTCCTGTTTTCGCGTAGTTTTTTATCACTTAGATGTGTCAGATGATGTTTTTGGCTATTTTTGAAATTCAAAATGGCAGAGATCGCGTGCTAAATTTGCACCCTTTATATATATACTCACACACTGAATCCAATTTATTGGACTCACGCTGATCTAGGCAGTTAGATCTTATGTAACTTCCTTGTAACAGGGTTTGAACCTGGCTACTGTTACAATATATATTGTATTTTATTTCATAAATTCTAGTTTACATAGATAATTATATGGATATGTATTATCATATATTTATTTGATCAATTTTATTTATTTATTTTTTGTAGAAAACACCATTATCGGAACTTTTATATATTGCTGATAATTTGGCATATTTTCCTTATCAAACTCAAGATGAAGCTCTTTTTATTATACATCACATTGATATAATAGTCTCGGTATCTGGTTCCAATTTACTTCAGTCTTTCAGAGAGGTATTTAAGTAAAATAAGCATCATAGAAATTATTTTTTTTATTATTTGTAATAATAGCACTAACATTATTTTGTAGATTTATATTAAAGATTTCATTCATATTTTTGCATTATGCTGTACCTGTTGAAAAATTTACATTAAAACTTGTTGATTCTGTATTTATAGATAGATGGGTATGTATATATTTATATGTTACTGTTAAGTATTCATAAAAAAAAAAACAATATAGTTTCTTTTCTATTTGTGTTTCAATTATTTTTTGTTCTTAGCAGTTAAAATATATTTTTTATATTACAATATTCTATGCACTGGTAAGTTTTGCATTACTTTACACACATATGTTTTCTTATATAATAGATATTGTATTTAATATTAAAGAAAATAATTCAATAATAGGTAATGTTAGAGAATTTTATGTTTAGAGGCAAGTAGAACTATGTAGTTATTTAATTTTAATATTATAAATTAATGTAATATTTAATAAAGGTTCTTATGGATTATTCAATCGATGACGTATTACCCTGAAGGCATATCAGTCTGATCTTGTGATTTTTAAGATAACGTCTCCAAGTGATCTGCGGACACATGTAATTGCTAAAATTTGTCCGCAGATCACGTGAACCCGGTACGTTAAAAATTGTTAAGATTAGACTGATATGCAGGTCACGTGATTTAGATGGCTTCTTGGAATGGTGGGCAGTTAACGAACAACACCATGTTTGTTGATCCTGAAAAAAAAATGTACATGCATGAAAATAATACATACAAAATAAAAAAAAATACAAAATAAAAAAATTTACATGCATGAAATAGTATATACATACAAAATAAGGTAAAATACAAAATATAAAAAAATCTGCATGCACGAAATATATATGTACAAAATAAAAATGTGTGGGAAAATTTTTTTTTATTTTTTTGTAAATTTAAAATAAACAGCTAAATAAAAACACTTACGTGATTTAATGCAAATCTGGCTTAAATGGCGACCTTGGAGAAAACGTTTTATCACATGCCGTACTTTTACATGCATTTGGTAATTTTAAAAAGGTACTGTATATTGCAAATTTGTTTTAAAAAATTATTTACAAATTTAAGTGTAAGTTTGATAATTGTAGAAATACCCAAAAAAAAAATTTGTACATTTAAAATAAACAGATAAATAAAAAACACTTTACCTGAATTAATGCGAATCTATGCAGCTAGGCAAGTCCCACAGAGACCAGACGCTGCTAATACCACTCTCGGCTCGAGGCAAGCTGTCTTGTACAGCTGGAAGAGCCATACACTCTACCCATGAGGCAAGCCATCAGGTGTAGCTGGAAGCGGTAGGCAGAACCCAGAGTTTGCATTAAGTATACAATATTCAACATTGTAAATATTCACTTGTATATATACTGTATATTGTATTGTATGTATTTGTAGATATAATAAATATATTAATAATAATACTTGTCTTAGTATTATTTTACATTTATTTTCTGAAGTTTGGGTCTATAATCCAGTCCAAAACACAACAGATTTGGCACAGTTGACATAAGATTTTGTTTTCTCCATGGCTGGAAAAAGAAAAAACTTGGAAATGTAAATACGTGAGTGCGCACTTACATAGATACTCGTAAGTTACGAATCTGTGGTTACTACATCACCCTTAAATACTGTCCAAGTGAAATACGTATTTACTATACAGTGATTATTAAAAATCACATATTTCTGGCAAAATAAAAAGTAAAATATGCAAATAAGCAATAGACATTCGTTGTATTTACTAAACAGCCATTGTCATAATCACTTATTTCTGTGTGGAAAAATAAAGTGATCACAAACACGATTGGTGGTTCATAAACCAATCAAAATTGGCCTTTCTAGAAAAGACAGAAGCTCGCCCTAGCGGAGTAAAAAATCTGTCAAACATAAACATATCGAGTGGTTATTCGCAAATATACGGAATAAATATTTTTCTCATGTTTTAACAGAGAAAAAAATGGCTAATATAATTGGTTCGATTGAAGCTTTTGACCCAGGGTTCCCTGAGAACTGGTCAAGCTACAGAGAGCGCCTGATTTTTTATATGCAGGCTAATCAGATCAAAAAGTCTGAAATAAAATTAGCGACACTGATGACTATAATTGGGTTGCAAACGTTTAATATTTTAAAATCTCAATTTGGGTTAGAAACACTGGTTGACTTGAATTTTGAGAAGGCATTGGCGATTCTCACAGAATATTATTCCCCCAAACCGTTAACAATAATGCAGAGATATTATTTCAATCTCTGTACGCAAGCTGAGGGTGAAAACGCTAGAGAATTCGCAACGTGAATCCGGACATTAGCACTCATGTGTGATTTTAAAGGGTTCTTAAATGAAGCACTATGCGATCGTTTCACTTGTGGGATGAACGATCATAATTTAAGACTCAAATTATTAATGACACCAGATATAGACTTTGTAAAGGCTGTAGCTCAAGTTACGCTGGCAGAATCTAGAGCGTGTCAAGCAAAGCCATTACAAAAAATAAATTATGCTGTTCAAAAAGTTGAACAGAAGGCTGAGCACTTAGCTCAACAATAACAATGAGTGTTAAGCGTTGTTATAGGTGCGATGAACCGATGCACATGCGGACAGATTGTCCACACCTTCATACTGTGTGCTCATTTTGCAAGCGAGTCAATCATATAAGAGCAGCACGTCGAAACTTAAAAAGACAAACAGCCAATATGAGAATGGAAAAACCCATTCAAAAAAAACAACAAGGGCAACTATAAGAAAAATAAACAAGTTGCCAGTATAAATCACATTAAGATCAACAGTCTGGGTTTATACATAGTATTATGATTAATGATACACCAGTGAGAATGGAACTAGACACAGGGTCTGCAGTGTCAATTGTTTCAAAAAAGACTTGGGCTATCATTAATAAAAATAATAAACATCCTAGCACTAGGACTATAACAGATTATCAGGGTAAAAGATAAAACTCTTGGGTCAGACAAGAGTTAAAATTACCATGCCTAACAAAACTAGACACCTACCACTGATAGTGGCAACAGGTGATCACAGCAACTTATTGGGCCGTGACTGATTCCGTCATTTAGACTTTGCAGTGACAAAAGTGAACCAGATCACAACATTAACTAGATTAAAACCTGATTACTCAGAAGTCAACAAAAAGCTGATAACAAAAATGGGAAATTGGAACAGCAGGATTGCCAGAACACCACTAGCTTTGCAGACTAAAGTGCTATGCAGGATGTTTAGAGGACCCACTAAATAGATCCCAGCAGTCGTAATCCAACAAAAAATACTCCACACCATTGTAGTTGAAACAGCAGATGGAAATCAACATCATCGCCATCAAAAACAACTTAGGCTGGATTATACTGATGCAGCCACAAAGAAGGAAGCTCCAGAGACATGTAGTACAAGCAAGGAGGACCAACAAACTGAAGATGGCAGCAAACCAGAACCAGCACCAAAGCGCATTAGTTGTCCTCCAGTACACGTGCATGACTGTTCTCTAGGGTAAATTATAGCCAGGGGGAGGGATGTTATAGTCCTCCCTTCTCTCAGAAGTGGACTATTCCAGATGCCTCCTTATCTGATCGGATTAAGCATTGTTTGCCACAGGCCAATAGGCTGATGTATAGATAAAAACATAGCCAATGATTGTTACAGCCCAATAAGCAATTATGCTTGTTGAATCCAAAGATTTTCAATAAGGTCAGGGATCTGGGTATAAATAGTCAGCCTTTTGTGACAATCGGGGAAGAACGTTTGACTAACCTGAAAAGACTCTTTGCATTCTCCTAGGGAAGCTCTGCTAACCTGAACAGCAGCAAGTATTCCCATTGATAGCACTAAGCTATTTAGTCTATGCAGCTAGGCAAGTCCCACAGAGATTGGATGCTGCTAAGACCACTCTCGGCTCAAGGCAAGCTGTCTTGTACAGCTGGAATAGCCATACACCCTACCCATGAGGCATGCCATCAGGTGTAGGTGGAAGCGGTAAGCAGAACCCAGAGTTTACATTAACTACAATATTCAACATTGTAAATATTCACTTGTATATATACTGTATATTGTATTGTATGTATTTGTAGATATAATAAATATATTAATAATAATACTTGTCTTAGTATTATTTTACATTTATTTTCTGTAGTTTGGGTCTGTAATCCAGACCAAAACATAACTATCAGCATTTCTTATGCTAGCACATAACTGTCATTAAACCAGGCAAAACTCTCCATATAGTAGTGCCACTCAATGCCAACCAGAGTAATCAATGGATGCCAGAAGGCTTGTGCATAAAATCCCCATCCAGTGCCTACTTATCCAATATCCCCAGACTAGTTTCTGGCTTGTGGCCTTCATCAGTGAGGAGCTTTGGATCAGAGAGCACTGCACCTAGATCTTAGGATTTAATGCAACCCTCCAGCAGCCACCTTTTATCTCTACTTAACTACAAAACTATGAGAATAAAATTGAAAACACAATAATGTTTTCAATCTAAGCTCAATAGCTATAGTCATATGGATCTAAACTCAGTTCAGTACCCATACATTTTGATGTCTATGGCTCTTTAATAACCATAGCCACCACTATCCTATTAGGCAGGATTGGTGTTAAACCACTAAACACCACATGACCACCATTTCTTATGCTAGAACATAACTGTCATTAAACCAGGCAAAACTCACCATACAGTAGTGCCACTCAGTGTAATCAGTGGATGCCAGAAGGCTTGTGCATAAAATCCCCATCCAAAACTCTTCACTGGTGAAGGCCAGAAACTAGTCTGGGGGATATTGAATGGGGATTTTATGCACAAACCTTCTGGCATCCATTGATTACTCTAGTTGGCACTGAGTGGCACTATTGTATGGAGAGTTGCCTGGTTTAATGTAAATCTTATTCAGTATTTAAAAATAAAATGATTGCCTTGACAAATATAAAATTTTCTAATAATGTTATTTAAAATAAAGGGTGATGATAATTTTTATTTTTTAAATGGAAATATAACATTAATTGTAGAAAAAGTATGGCTTACATTTCTTCCAATAACCATTTTGTAATTTAAAATGCAGAATATACCATTTTTCAAATTAAACAGATCTTTATGAATCTGTAACCCCGATGAAAATCTTTTTTAAAAAAAAATTCTAGTTACATTTATTTTTAGTATTTTATAATTTTAACTATGTGTACTTAAAATGACTCTCTCGTTCCATTGATACAGGTTTATTGCAGGATTTCAGTTATTTTCTTTCTGGCATTTATTTTCATTAAATTATGTGTGTATAATCGAGTTTTAAAAAGTAAAAAAAAAAAAGTACCATTACAATCTTCACTTAAAATAATTTTTATTATGTCTTAATATGATTTAGTTCAATGGTAGAATAGCAAATTTAAATGATAAATATTTTTGATCACTTCGCAACTGAGTAAACAAAAAAAAATAGGTTTGATACTTTGAATAGAATTGTCATGTTCAACCTATTACTTCATTGCTCATACGACATGACAATCATGAGCAACTACAAAAAAAAAAAATTATTTTTAATTTTTATTCTACTGTATTGCTCAATTTAAGATAGTGGAATTAATTGATTAAGATGAATTTCATTTGTATAAGTTTATGCTTTTTACTAGGAGTAATATATATATACTTCAAACATTTCAGTAGGTTTTTTTTTATCTTCACTGCGATGGGGAAAAAATCCTCCAGTCATTATTTATTATTTGCATTAAAGAGAGAACTTCATCTCATTCAAAGAGTTGAGCAAATATTTTAATTATATAGCACATTCAAAGATAATTTAATGCGCCATAAATATCATTTTTCGGAAATGTTAAACTAAGACAGACACATTAATCTTCCTACTCCAAGAAAATGAATTTTAATTTATTTTACTTGTACATTACATCATTTCTATGATATTAAATCATCAATCCACTGCAGGATTAAGATTTTTCTATGTTTAATCCATTTTCTGTTATCTATAGCTTGTCTTTCCACATAATTCCTGAAAAGTGTTTTATTTTACGAATTCTTTGCACATACTTCTACAATTTCTTGGAATTTAGCCTAAGACTTCAACTGACTATCTATCATTATCTTTTTTAGCAATACGTTCAACCCAAATCCATTTTAGTCTCTAATTTTTTCAAGATCAATATCTGTTCATTTTCTCACTTGAAAGTTTTGCTTTCAATTACTCCTTGTTATTCCCAGCAAACATTTCTTTATATTTTATCATATTGTCTGAATTTTTTTATTATTCTTTGTTATGTCTTAGCTTATTAATTCCTGAAGTAAGAATAATAATTTACTATGGAATTAATTTTTGAGGACACATAGAACACAGCGACTCAGACTTCAATTTATACATTTTTTATACACAAGTATAATATATGTAGATACATAAATCAAACACTATTCTAATTTAAAATAGGCCCACCACAGCTAATTAGAAATAAGTTCTTTTACTTACTAAGTCTATTCAGTAATATTAAAATACTAAAGGCAGTACTTTATCTTTATTCTCATCACAATCCTTTAAGCCTGGCAGGCCTTAAGGCATTTAAAAATATCAGAGTGATCTGTTATGACCCTAGTTGGCTTACTGACCTTCAGGAGCTGAGATTTTGGAAATAAAACATCCCCCTACTGTTTTTTTCCACTTCTTCACACTTTTGCCATGGATTCTTTGAAGATAACGAAGAAGAACACATATTTCTTTTTTGCCAGTTTTTATACTTTTAGTTTTTTTGTTTTCTGGAATAATTAATCTGATGGGAAAAATCCGGTCTTGTTTCTATAAATTTAATTAGTATTTTAACTCATACTAATTGAATTTCCTCCATTATCTGATATTTATATATATATTTTTATAATAATTACTGTTACACTATATGCTTTAATTAAATATTTCAGCAATTCAGTTATCTTACTCCAGCTATTTATTTATTTCCTTTCTCTGTGAATTAATCTCAACTTATTTTCTTAAAATATGTATAGTTCACTCTTCTCTTGAATATCCAAGTTTCTCATACATAAGAACAACTGGTAAAAACATCTTTTTTAAAATTTTCTCACATATATAGACATATTTTCTTCTAATATTAAATTATGTCTACCAAAATTATTTTATCCAAATTTAGCTTTGTGATTAATTTTATTGATTATGTTTCAATCTATTTTAATAAACTGATCAAAGTATTTCAAGGTATTCTTCTAATTCATGGCATCAATTTTTATGTCATTCTTCTATGAAAAACCATTGAACTTTTTTTTTTAATTAGTCTTTTTAGCATTTATCTTTAATTCTACTTTTGCAACATGTCCAGAAGTTTTGAAGCATTATTTGCAAAATATAAATAACTTAAATAATACTCATGTGTTTTTAATCCATAAAAATAAAATTGGCAAACAAGGGCTTTGAATATGCCATCATCAGATTTTCAATGATATGGCTGGCTGAAGAATTGGAGAGTGGAGAAGATTGAAGCCTGTCCATTAATGTTTGAAGATTTACTATCTTAATATAAACCAAGCATTGATTGTATATACGTATGGGAGATGATGATCTGGACCAACTGATGGATGCTGGTTCAGCATGAAATGCGTATATTGGAGATCATTTAGTTTTTCACATGTATGTGGTCATGTGTATCTGTTGTATAAGATGACTAAAGAGAGCTTGAAAATCTGGGTTCAAATCCCCTCTAATTAAATTTTTTTTTTTGTAAAATTATTATAAAAAGGTTTGGAAATATAGAATCATTCTTTCATACATCTTTATCAATGTTAAACTTCCTAATGTCATATAATCTAATCATCACTATTGCATTTTAATAAATATGTTTCAGAATTTGATTATATCTAGTTCTCTATCTTGATATCCAGAGCTTTAGTCACTGTGGAAATACTTTTGGAATCAAATTACATAGGATACATTACATCTTCTACAAAATTACATTAATCTGCAAAGAACTTTTTTTCCTACAATAAAAGTTGCTTTACAAACAATTAGATGTTTTTTATGTTGTTTTTACTTATGTTTAAGTGTAATATTTGAAATACAGGTATTCTTCATATACCAGGAGCTTAATTGTAAATATAAGGGATTTGAACACAAACTTTCAAGCACCCTTCAACTATCCACACTATCTCATACCACTGATACACATGACATCATTTATATCAGTGGTATGAAATAGATAGTGTGGATAGTTGAAAGATGCTTGAAAGTCTGTGTTCAAATCCCCTATATTTATATTTAAGTGGTGAAAACGAAATGGTAATACATTTAAATTACTAATCCTTTTTTTAAATAAAAATTATGAAGTTATCCATACCTAGGTTTATTAAGAATATAATCAAGAATAAAAAATGATGCCTGTAGCATATATATTTAGGGGAGCTATTTTTTAATAAAGCAAAATATGAACATCCAAGAAAATATAAAAATTGTCATGTTTGTGGTGAAACATATGGCTGAAGCTTCAAAATGCTGTTTAGATGAGATATTAAGTGCCTGAGATTTCATGAAGAGTTTCTTCAGGTACGAATATGTCTTTGACATTTAAAAACAATTTTTAGAAATTTACCATTTTCAACTTTAGATTTCACTTTTTAAGTATAAAATTACACATGCAGAAAAGAGAGAAATAATACACAAGCAAAATAATTTATTAAGCAAAGTAAAAGATACATGAGTAACGGGTCATATAGCTGATAAATGATTTTGATATTTAATTCATTTTTGCTTTTTTTTTTTTGTAATAAAGTTGCCCATCAAAAATATCAGTCATCCCAATTTTTTTTTTTTTTTGCTTATGCCATTGCATAAGTATTTCAAACAGCATTGCTTTTTGTTTAGCATAGCGTTTGTGCCTATATTTATATTTAATAATTATGAAAGGAAAAATAGAAATAAGCACAGCCAAATGCAGTATATATTTATTATTTGTTAAATAATAAATATATTATAAACAAAAAAATCAATAAAAATTTAATGAATGGGACTGTTAAATATATATATATAGGATGATATACTATGATAAACTAATGCATTTAATCTTTTATATAGGACATTAAATAATTTATAACATTGTCAAAATATTACATAATTAACATTATTTGATATTTACTTCCAATGTGCTTAACAAAGACAGTAGCAGTAACTGAGAATAGAGCAAGAACTTGTGAATATTTTGCATTGCCTTTTGTGCAACCCTGATGCATTAGCCATGATGTTCTTAAAATATTTATAATAAAAATGTCATGAATAAAGATTAAAATACAGTTTCTATATTCACAATAATGCACGCACAGATAAATGGAATTAAAAGATGTATAGAACACAAACTTATCATATTTTAAGCATAACTGATAGGTAATCAAAAGGAATGTCAGCTCAAACATTTCCAATCAAATAAAATAGGACTGGGGTTTAACACACTTCTGTTGTACAAGTGTTTTGAGAAAAAGATCTGGCTTCTTATCCACATATAAACTTCCATCACGTTCTTGTATATCTGGAGGGAATTTATTATAAAAGTACGAAGTAAAATTCAACTATAATATAATAATTAATATGACTGCAACACATAATAAATAATCAAATGCACACAGATAATTACAATTATATTGTAAAAAGAGTTGCTTGAGAACATCTATCACTATTACGTCTTACAGTTGTAGTTATTTTTTAAAAAAATATTGTGCCACAACTTGATATGAAATGAAGAAATTGACATCATTTTCTGGTTCTGGGAATTGATTTCCATTAAATTTTTCTCTTTGCTACAAAAATCATGTTTTCTAGTGTTACTTTAAAAAAAATAATTTAAATATTATTTTTTATGTTGTAACTATAGGATTAAAAACATTGACATCATTTAAAAAAATTAAATTAAAAATTTTGTGAATTGCCTAACATTAATATTAATGAATACTTTTCAAATTTGTAATTTTCAAGAAAAACATTATTCTTTGACAACCTATTACAGAAATCTAAATAATTTCAAGATTTATTATTTAAATTACTTTTTATTGTCATGATTGCTTTTAAAAATATTTATTTACCTTTATATTACTTTTATCATTTAACCAAAATGAATTTACAAGACTAAATATGTTATTTGTGCTATTTGTTACCTGATAACAAATAAAATTTAAAACCAAATATGCTTCAAGATGCTATGACAATTATTTTAAAACTGAAGTGTTTTTCCATAGAATATTCAGTGTGTCAGAATGAATATTACGAAATTGATTACATCAGTTAAACATGCAGTCATCCTATAGGAATAGCTTAATCAGTAGGCATAGACAAAGATCATAGATTCCAAAGTATACAAATGCTTCAAATTATTGGTTATATAGAAATAATTTATTATTATTTGAAATTTATTACAGTAATTATAACAAGTTTTATATCATTATGGAATTATAAGTGTTATTTAATGTGATATAAATATTAGATTAATAAAAATATTTTTATCAGAATATGTTAATTTATTTATGTAATATCATAGCACATATATGCATGTCTAGTTTTTATAAAACTATTGTTAAATTTGAATCATAAATATATATTAGGTTGGGAAAGTACTGATGAGAACAACTAAAAAATAGGGTCTTCCATCATAATGATATAACTTCTTTCATTTAAATTTATTGCATAGAAATGAGATATTGAATTCCTATTGACGTAACATTAATGCAATGGAAAATTTTCATTTAAGGATACTAAATTAATACACTATACAGGTTTAAACCTGCATATATATATATGTAATGTATGCGGGATTCGAACTCAGACTTTCACATGACCCTTAACTCTGCAAGCCATCTCATATTACTGACCCACCTGATCACTCACATGTTGAAAAGATAAATAATCATCAATATCCGTATTTCATGCTAAACCAGCAATTATCAGCTGGTCCAGATTACTATCTCCACACATATATACAATCAGTGCTCGGCTTTATATTAAAATAGCCAATCTTCATACTTTAATGGTTAGACTTCAAACTTCTCTAACTCACAATGGCACTAACGTGAGCTTTGAATGTTCCATCAACAGATTTTCAATGAAATGGAAGGCTGAAGAGTTGTGAGTTAGAATAGTTTGAAGCCTGTCCGTTAAACTATGAAGATTGGCTATCTTAATATAAAGCTGAGCACTGATTGTATTATGTGTGAAGATAGTAATCTGGACCAACTGATGATTGCTGGCTTAGCATGAAATACATATATTGGTGGCTATTTATCTTTTCAACATGTGTGTGATCAGGTGAGTCAGCAGTATGAGATGGCTTGGAGACTTGAGAGTCGTGTGAAAGTCCGAGTTCAAATCCTGCATACCTTATATATATATATATATATGCAGGTTTAAGCCTGTATAGTGTATTAATTTACATATTGAAACTTAGTGCATCAAAGCTCTTCCCATCCCTCGTATATGTATGTAAAAATGGATTCTTCTCCTGTACATGAGGGGTCAGAATGACTAAATGTCAACATGGGTAGGATGACAACTTTGGCACTAATGTGGGTTTTCAACATTCCATCATCAGATTTTCAATGAATTGGAATGCTGAAGAATTGTGAGTTAGAGTAGTTTGAAGCCTATCCATTAAAGTATGAAGATTTGCTATCTTAATATAAAGCTGAGCACTCATTGTATATATGTGGAGATAGTAATCTGGACCAACTGATGATTGCTGGATTAGCATGAAATACGTATATTGGTTATTATTTCTTTTCAACATGCAGATGGGTCAGCAATATGAGATGGCTTGGAGAGTTGAGGGTCATGTGAAAGTCTGAGTTCGAATTTAAGGATATTGTGTAATATTTTGAAAGTATATTTGCAAGCTTATAAGACCAATTGATATATTCTTCAATTTTCTAGATTTGATGTTAATGAATTTACTAATGTAATGATCTATTTTCTTCAGATTGAGTAGATGAAGTAATGCATAACAATAAACTTCTTTAAAAAATAATGTATCGGTTAAGAAAAACTTAAGCCATGGTTTTTGTGAGAGATAAACCTCATTTACAATATGAAATTTACCTTAAAAAAAGTAATAAACTAAAGAAATGCAGTATTGATTATTTTCTTTGAGACTATATGAATAAGAAAAAAGTAGAATTAGATAAACTGTAGAAATCTTTCAGAAAAAAAGTTTGCTCAGAAGTTATAAGACAATATTGTAAGGTGCTAAACTAAACTAATGGATTAGTTTAGTTTATGATACACTGTGTGTTCAGATATATTTGCATTTGGTAGATTGATTTCTTTTTTTTTTTTCTTTTCTTGTTTTATCTTCTTTTTGGATACATTCATTTATTAAATGAGTGACTACTAATGATATATATAACTATAGATCACTAATTGTTTTTTTTTTCTTATTTGGAAAATTCAAAGATTTATCTACTGTTGAAATTTTTTCCCCCTGTATATGTCTATTTATTTATGTTTATCCTTGTATATAAATTAAACAATGCATCATTAATAGCTTAATTTTGCAATCTTCATGTTTATATTACTTTTTTTTTATTGACAGTCTTTAACAAGTTCTGTAGAAGAAGAGGATGAAGATGAAAATATTTTAATAGGTAAATTTTTAAAAAAAATATTTTTTTTCGCCTTTATTTTAAAAAATTATAGCTTGTATAAGAATGTTTTATAGAAAAAGTATTTGAATAATTTGTTCTGCTTCTCTATCTATTGTAATCATTGTTTAATAATTATAAATTTGTAATTATTACATACATATTTATGTCAATGATTAGTAAATAAGTATGGCCATTTCAAGTCTGGGGTGAGGGTGGTATAGAGATGAGTTTTGCAATACTGTACTAAGCAATTTGTAAACCATAAATATGTCCACATAGAACATGCTGATCTATTTTTCTGATTAGTATATTTATTATGATTCTATCTTTTAACTTCCAAAGAAAAAAAATTTTAACTGAAATGTTTCAATACCATATTTAATTCTGAGTCTAAAAATATATTCTATTCTATGCCATATTTTCCCAGTGGAAACAATCAACATTGAATCTCTTTAAAACAACTTTGAAATAATTTTTGCATTTGATAGAACATTCAACTTGGGATTGGGAGGTCCCACGATCAGTTCTGGGACTCAAATTTTTTATGAACTCCCATGTGCCATAAGCTCTTATGTAAATAGAATCTACCTCTCCTATAAAAACTACGCTCATGTTCATTGTAAAATATCCTTTTAGAAAGTTATGTTTATACGTGTATGTTTAACTACATAATATATAAAGCTAGGAAACAAACAATTGTGTTCTATAGATATATGTGTGTGTGTATGTTGAAATACATTTAAAGTTATAAAAATAAGTATAATATATTTAAGTAAAACTTATTGAAGCAATAGATAAAAGAATTAGTTTTACTAAAAGATTAATTATAAATTCAAGAAACAACCTTAATTAAATTCTTAAAAAGCAAAAGAGATAACAGAATTCCATCAGAAAATAATCTAACTAATTAATTAATAACAATTAAAAAGATTTTACTAATAACCAGATGCATCTACAGATAAAATATGAAACAATGTCATCAGGATCTAAACGACTAAACCAATTAGAATAAGAGTTCTAATAATTAATTATAATTGAAGAATTGATTTAAAAGAGAACCAAGGGTTTGCTCATGGAAGTAACGTGATACTTGCAACAACACGATGCTAGACATCATTGGGTGTTGACTTAAATAGATTCTATTGCAAAGAAACTTGCCTCCGAATGTGCTAAAGCAAGTCTAGGGGCTTAAACAGATTGCACTGGCCTTCATTATTATTTTAGAATATCTTCAGGTCTGTAAATATTTAAGCTGCAAATAATTTTGTTAATATGTATATATAATATTAATATTATGTTTGTATTAGTTATATATTAAATCACTAATCCCAAGCTGCCACACTATTATTATTATTTTTACCAGATGAAATTTATATAAGCCTATGTCTGTCTGTTTGGTAGCATAGGAATTGTTTCCAGATATAACAAAAGTCTTGCATTATATTTACATGCCCAATCCAATAAAAGTGTGCATATATAATTGTGTACTGTACAGTTTTGGATATTTTCAGATCACCTTTTGTAGTCCACTTTCATTATTGTGGGTAGAGTGATCACTAAATAAAGATACAATCTTTATTAGTTGAAATTTCTGCCTAAATTAGAATTCCAACTGATTATTTAGTGATTGTATTTTTTTGATTAAAGATCCCAATTAAGGACTATCAACTTTCTAAGCCTATTGCTGTCATTATTTTTTCAATTCTCTAGGATTTAAGCTAAAAAATGAAAAAGGAAAGCAAATGCTGGAAATGTTGTTGCCTAAATACACAACTTCATACTCATAATTAGTATAGAGAAATAATTGATAGCAGAAGGGACTTGTGACAACTTTTCTTCATCTAATTTAAATGATTGAAGATAGAAAAGA
This sequence comes from Epiperipatus broadwayi, assembly GCA_028023455.1. Classification (NCBI taxonomy): domain Eukaryota; kingdom Metazoa; phylum Onychophora; class Udeonychophora; order Euonychophora; family Peripatidae; genus Epiperipatus; species Epiperipatus broadwayi. The sequence continues at coordinate 2,642,259 of JAQFVV010000060.1, forward strand.
GAAAGAAAAGTTTTTATCAGAAATATTAACTAACCTTTGATGAATCAACTAGAAAGTGTAGGATTTACTCTTAATAAGGTGCTATTTATTTATTATTCAGAATTAATTTTCATTTCTGAAGGTCAGTCCACTATCTGCCACTTGTGAAACTCATTGAAAACCTGAGCACAGCACTCAAAGTAACTATTTTTTATGGTTTAATAACTAGTAATACCTATGTCAAAATTAAATCAGCAATTAAAAACATACATTCACTGAATAAATAAGTCTTTTTTTATTATTATTATAAGAAACCAAGAAGAAAATATATAATTGGAAAAAAAAATTATAAATGATAGTTCATAACGTCCTCTAGGAATTTTACAAATAAACAACATTAGTTGTGAGGAGCTATAAAGGAAACTTTTTTTTACTTTCATATCAACACATGACTTAAGAAGAAAGAGATTATAACACTAGACAGTAGAAAGATTACATCTTGTGCTAGTTTTGAGGTGTTTTTAATTGTCATTCTTAATAAATAGTTGCGCACAAATCATTAAGCAGTAAAATAATAATGGTCTCATATTTTAAATATATTTATGTGAAAATAATTTTGAATTTAATTAGTAGCAGTTATTTGGCTTGTAAAATATATTATGTCATTAGTTGTATTATATTAAATTATATTTTAAGGGTTTTTAATTTATTATTTTTACTTTCATATTAGATTTTCTATTTTATTTGTGATATGTATGGGATCAGATTTTAAGTTAGTAGCTGTACATTCGATAATTAATCTTTAAATCAGATACACAAAGATTTAATAATTTAATTATTAGTTTATTGACTCAGAATAATATTTAAGTTAGTAATAATAATTAGTAAACTCAACTGGTGAATGGCTGGTAACTCAGAATAATATTTAAGTTAGTAGTAATAATTAGTAAACTCAACTGGTGAATGGCTGGTCAAGTTCAGTAACAAATACTAATCACTGAATAGTTCATAAATCTAGAGTTAAACTCTATTTCCATATTTTATTAAAAATCCTTTTAATATCTATGTTCTTTATTACTGTATATCATTTTACTTCCTTAACTTTTCTGCATTAATTTTCATTAGCAATTTTAGTAATGATCTTACTGCTCACACACATCTCAGTCAGTCAAGTTGGATTTGATTGTGTCTGTTTTCTTCTGCACTATATGGTCTACAACTGCACTTTCTATATTGTGTACATTAAACTGCTTTCATTCTGCTTTGCTAGTTTCACTAGTTTGCTTTTTCCTCTCATTAGAAGATCTGCAGATATTTTTAATAATTCTGCTAATTTGCAAATTGTTAAACAATTTGTTATGCATATTAGAATATGTAAGTTACTTGCAATTTGCCTAATTCTACTTTTCTATATATCATTATTTCTAGAGTGTCACAGCACTGCCTTTATTGACCATTTTTGCTCATACATGCACAGATACATGTCCACACATATATACTTTATTAACAAATATATAAACCAGTTGTAGCAATATCTCCCTTTTACTCTAGAAATAAGTAGAATTTTGTTGCAAATATAGTCTTGCAATTTTTCTGGTTTTCTTTGTACTCTGGATTTTCTAGAAAACAATCTGTCTTCTTCTTTAGAGAAAATCTTTTCTTCACACTGTGATTCACCATTTTGTACAGCAGATACAGCCAGTGAGTCTTGGCTCAAAGATTTCTCCTCTACGTCTATTTTACTTTTGATAGACACATCCATTTTAAAATTTTTATTCTTTTCTAAATTTTTAAATCAGATATTAGTATTATCTCTATTTTACTTTTGATAGACACATCTATTTTAACATTTTTATTCTTTTCTAAATTTTTAAATCAAATATTAGCATTATCATTCATATTCCCTATCAGTTTAATTTGACATTCTTTCAGGTGATTTATATGCCATCTTACAACTCTGTTATCCTCTAGTTTATTTTTGCAGACAACATTTTGCTTATTTCTCTGGATCTTTATTTTTTTAAGCATATTTTTTATCCAGACAGTTTGTTTTAATTTAAATTTGATGGTTTTAGCCATTTATGTCCTTCCTTTTAACCTTATGTGGCATCATAACAAACATGCATCATTGTGTGGTGTTTCATAAATAATTTTGCTGGGATTTTCCTTGTAATGGAGCTTGGCATAAAATGCTGATAAACATCACTATTGTTAGTGCTTCATGGATATCAGCACACTTCATCCTTTTCATTGTCCATTTCGAATGTTGGATGTTTTTTTTTCTGTGATTCCATTTGATTGAGGGTGGTATGGCAGTATAAGCACATGCTCTATCCCCTTTGGAGCAAGGAAGTCCTTCAACTGCACTGAATTGAATCTTGTGCTTTTGTTTGTGGAAAAAAAGTTCATTTAAAACTTTTATCACATTCTCTGCACTGGTATTCCTCACCAAATAATATTTTGTCCATTTGGCTTATGCATGTACAGATATCAAAAATATGTGAACATGGAATGGCCTAACATAGTCTAAATAGACCCTTTCCCATCTTATAGCCTCAGATAAAGGCTGGAACTATCTAGCTTGTAGATTCACTGTTTGTTTGAAAAGCTTGACAACTTCTTACAGTTATATCACTGTTTATAGCCAACCACCAAACATGCTAGTTTCTTTGTATGTACAATCCCAGGGTGTCCTTGGTATAACAGCTGTAACACCCATTTCCTTCTCTCAGATAGAATCATTACTCAGTCTGTCATCAGTATGCACCCTGACATATTGACAAATTATCCCACATAGCTTGGTTCTTTCTTGGGCCATCTATGTTTATTTCAATTTTATAATTATTATTTTTTTTTAGTCCATTTGGCTACAAGCTTGCTGTTAACTATTTTGGACTTCAAAATGTTTTGATTTCCATAATATATGACTTGCATGTACTTTTATTCAGAGTTCTGGAAAAGCACATCAGCATGTTTTATTTGTTTCCCCAGTCATACAATAATTCATAGTCATATGAAGCTAGAATATTTGTCCTTTTCACCATATGTTGACTGGCATGATTCGAAGTCTTCTTATTTTTCCCAAAAATTATTAATAATGGCCTTTGATCGCTGTAGATTTTGAATGACAACCCTTAAACATATTGCTGAAATTAATTTCTAGAACTTCCTTATCCATTTGCTATTGTTTTTCTCAGCCATGGAAAGTGTACTAGAAGAATATGTGATAGGACATTCTCCATATATGTTATAAGGAATCTTGACATCAACACCAAACTCAGAAGCATCTGCTATAATTGCAACTTGTTGTTCACAGTAATTGACTATTAGTTTATCTGATGCTAATAATTCTTTCACTTTTTTAAAAGTTTCATCTACTCCCTATTTCTACCTCTTTTTTTTTTTAAAAAAAAGCTCTTAAAGCAGTGTGGCTATATAATATTTACTCTTTAAAAACCCTTCAAAAAAAGTTCAGTAAGCTTAGAAACGTTTGTAACTGTTTATCATTTGTTGGCTTCAAGGCATTTTTTACTGCAGCAATCTTCTCTGGGTTAGGGTATTTTTCATTTGTCTGTTAATATGTGTTGAGGAATTTTAGTTCTTTCATTGACCAGATGCACTTTGCAGTATTTGGTCTATCGCCAAACTTATTTAATTTCTCACAGACTGCATAAACCTATTTCTTTAATTGCATTTCATTTCAAGCTACTATTAGAATATTATCAAGATACTACCTAACCCTTTCTAAAAGTTTTTCTACTTTTGCTTAGAAAATATTAGGTACTATAGTTATTCCATATGATTGTTTGATGAATTTGAATAGTCTCATATGCATATTTATAGTAAACTGTTCAACTGTTCTGTTTGTGACAGGGATTTGATGAAATGCTGATTTCGAATCTAATTTTGCAAACTATGAAAATCTCCTCAGGGAAGCTAACACTTTTCTAATGCTAGCTATGGTATCAGCTCCTATGTTAATAATTTTAGTAACAATAGTTTGATAATCACTGCATATTCTCACATTCCCATCTTGTTTCAAAATGGTGATTATAAGTATAGCCCATGCGGATTCCTCTTTCAATGTAATAATGTCTCGGTTCATCAAATCCTTTAGTTCTTTCTCCATTTTTGGCTTAAAAGCAAACAGAATGTTTCTTGGCCTGTAAATGACTTGTTGCATATTTTCCATTAGCTCTATGTCAACTGGTTTCATCTTTAACTTTGCTGAATTGGTGTAAACCAACTACGTTCTAATATTGGGCTATTAAAATGATAATATTGGGTTAATATTTCTTGTAACCACATATTGCAAAAATTTTTATTATGGCTATTTACTCTTATGGGCACTAATACTACTCCTTTAATATTAATCCTATTCCCATTAACATTTGCCTCTACTAACTTTTGTTTTTTTTCATCTTGATATTGGTTTTAGTTCTATGCCCGTCCCACTGTCACTTTCTGTTTTTATCATTTGATTACTGATTTCTAAAATATTTGGCATATTATTTTCTTTTATTAGCCTCACATACATGACCTTCTTTCCTACTCCTTTCCTTGATTTACTATTTAACAATAAATCCTTTTTTTGACATTTGTTGTCATTTATTCTTGCAAAGCTTTGACCAGTGGCATATCAACCTGCAGTTAAAATATATATGTTTTGAATTTGCACATTTTTTTTACATGACCTCTCTTTCTGCAGCAATAATAGATACTGAGAATCTGTGCCAAATTCTTCTGTACCACTGCTGCATTTACCTGTGTACTTGAGGTGTCTATCTCATGCATTTTTAAATACTTGTATGTGGTTCATGATGGTTTCATATGCTATACCACATTCAATAGCACTACTATATGTTAGAGTAGATTCTGCTAGAAACGTCTATCTAAACTTTACGTTCCTTATGCTCCATAATAACCGATCCAAAAACCTCTTATCTATATAGTTTTTAAACTCACATTTCTTAACTAAACTCATGTATGCTTTTATCTTGTGATTGCATTTTACTATGAAAATGAAGATGCACTATATATTTCAATATTATTGGCTTAAAATATACATTTAATTTTCTGAGTGATTCCTCGTAAGGGATTTCCTCTGAAGGCTTCAGATCTCATAGACAGTTTGCCAATTGCAAGACATTCTGTTCTGATATCCATAGTTGGTAGCAACTTTCAGCTTGTCTTCCATAATACCATTTATTATCATATATTTTTCCACATGACTGATATATATCTGCCATTGTCCTGGGTATTCACATTGAAAGGTATTATCACACTGTTCTGTATATACCCAACCCTTACACAGATATTGGAGACTGCACCACTTGATATTAATGGAATCACACATCATGTTAGCAGCCACACTCTCAATAATTAATCTTTAAATTAGGCGCACACAAAGATTTAATAATTTAACTACGAGTTTATTGACTCAGAATAATATATAATGTTAATAATAATGATTAGTAGACATAATTGGCCAACTGGCTGGTTGAACTGAGTGATAAATACTATTAATCATTGAACAGTTCATAAATATAAACTCTATTTCCACAGTTTTTTAAAAGTCCTTTTTACATGTGTATGCTTTTTATTCACATGTATCATTTGACTTCTGTAACTTTCTGTGCTAATTTTCACAAACAATTTTTGTAAGCACCTTACTGCTTACATACATCTCTGATCAATTCAATTGTATTTGACTACATCTGTTATCTTCTGCACTATCTGGTCTGCAATTGCATTTTTGCGCACATTAAACTGCTTTTATTCTGCTCTAAAACTTACACAAGTCTGTTTTATCTCTTTCTATTAGTAGATCTGGGGAAGCATATTTAACAACTCTTTTTATTTCGTTTTTTGTTAAATAATTTTTTATGCAGATTATTATATGTAGGTTACTTGTACTTTGCTTAATTCTACTTTCCTGCATATAATTATTTCCAGAGTGATACAATACTGCCTGTATTGATCAGCTTTGTACACATACATATGTGTATAACTATTAACTAAATACATAAATCAGTCAGTACATAGCAATATATTATATTTAAAACTTCTCACTCAATTTTTTTTTTTTTGTAAGAAGTTACGTTTTCTGAATGAATAAGTAAATATTCATATATAAATCAAAATCTCATTAAAATAATGCAACATTATTTTTTCAACATGAATGACTAACCTTGTTTTTTTAATAAATTATCATTAAATGTATAAAGTATGTACTTCTGATTTTTCTTTTCCTCAGATCATTTCCCACAATATTGTTAAAATAAAACTTCTACTGCAAATAATATGTTTTGCTTATTTCGATTCATCAATGTAATTTAACCCAAATTTGCACACTATTTTATGTATAACATTTCATTTATTTTATCAACATCTTTTTCATTAATAATTATCTATAAATATTTTATACTATATTAAATGTAATATTAAAACAAGAAAAAATAATTGATGTTATACCATATTCTACTTTTTATATATGATAATTATTTTTTTTTTTATATTTTTTTTTATCTGTATGTAAACCTATGTATTATATTTAAGAAGTCTTTCCTTTTGCGTTCTAGATTTAAAAATTTATTAATGTATATTTCAATATTGGAAATTCTATTTTTTGTGCATAATGGAAACTTTTCCCCAAAGATATATATATATAAATTCACTAATTTGATAAGGATTTTTATAAACATTTTATAATTAATCTTATTATTTTTTCTTCATAAGTTTTTTAGATTTGTATTATTCAAAATGTTTTCTGAAGTAGAAGTCTATTTCAAGCCATCAATTTTATTTTATTTAACTATATGGTATTGATTCAATTATAAACACTTCATCAATACATTTAAGACAATTTTTGATGATAAGTTGAAAAAAAAAAAATTACAAAATATTCTGTTCTTAATATACCAACAAACTGGCAAACCCATGAGTCAGTCATTTACTTTATATATGTGATTTTCAGAAATTCATATCAAATTGTAGTCAATAAATGCCAATACATCTTTAATAAACAAAAGTTTAAACTTGTATAATTTCTTATACAAATTTTGATCAATCACTTGAATAAATTTTTTTATTTTTATAGACTAGGGGTGGGGATTTTTTTTTTCTGCCAAAAACTATTTGAATATTTATAATCTCATTCATGGGCTACAACTTAAAAATTAACCTGCTATATTTGATCAAATATAATTAATTTACCTCTAATCATTAAGTGTGGGCAACTTTTTTAACTGGTAGACTTATTTCAACTTTCTCCTTTTAAACGAGGGCCATAATTTTTCTGTAAATTAAAAATAAAGCAACATCATTATTATTAATTTTTCCACATTTAATGATAATTTTTCTAATTCACCTTAAACATATCTTCATGACATATATTCTCAAATTACTTTTTATAAACTGAACAGGTTAAATCTACAGCAGTTAGGATGCAGTCTTTTGTAAACTCTCCTTTCAGAGAATTGATTTTCAATTTTGTTTTTTGTTTTTCCTCACACAATTTAAGTTCCTTTTCAAATTTTCTATTTTAATATTTCTTTCTTAATTATTTTTTTTTTGTTGTCAGAATGTTTTAATAAATAGTATCTTTTGATAATGTGTTTTTATTAACTGAAATTTTTTCCAGACACATAAATTAACTATTTTTTTCTATATATATAAAAAAAAAAAAATGCATTAGTCCATTTCTTTTCAAATGCATGATTTTCTGTGTCAATTTTTATTATTTTATTCTATGTAGCCATCTAATAATAAAATGAAGTAAAATTCAAGTTTTATTTTTGTTAATTCTACATTTGTCTGTGAAAATCATTATAAAAACAAAGAAAATGTTATTTGCATAGTAGATTAAATCCATAGTCAGATAGACCACAAAATATAGATAATTTATTGGAATATTTCTTCTCTGATAGAATGAAATAGAATTATTATAATGGTTAGAGAGAAAAATAGATGTAGTTGAGAAAATAAATATTTTATTTTATTTGACTCTTAATTCATTATTTGGATATACTGTACTTAAATTTTACTATGTGCATGTTTAAATAGTTTTATATAGATCCGTTTTATACACATTTGTAAACATGTCTGGAGGCCAATTTGAGAGCTTTCAAGAGCCAGACTTGAAGGTTTCCATGTCTCTTCTTCATTCAAAACTTTCTTATCAATCTTTTTCATTAAATTAAATAAAGTTGATGAATGTTTACTAAATCAATTCTTCCTGCAAAAAGTTTTCCAACAGAAATCTACTTGGTATGGTAAATCATATAACTTATAAAATCCAGCATAAGTCTGATAGGCAAATTTTTTTAATACATTTTTACACAAAAAATTTTGTGTAGTATCAGCCGATGAATAAATATACCAAGATTTTTGGCAATTTAGAAGCCCATTAGTCTTAGGTTGGACTTTGAGAGTGGTTAAATGTTTTAGTTTTAAAAAGAATTTTATTTAGGGAGAATATTGTTTTTTTAATACATTAACTTTTTATAGTACATTGACTAAATAAGAGTCTATAATGTCACTACTGGGTTGATAGTGGATGATTTATGGAGATATTAATCCAGGGTATGGAATAAATCCTGTGGTTTATAGATTGTTGTCATCAGCTATCTGGAAATGTATTGGGCTTTGGAATTTGGAATAGATTCCAGGTTTCTTCAAATAAAAATTTGGAGGAAAGGGTCATGTCTTTATGTTTGATTTTGTTTAAAAGAGAAATGAATAGACTGTCTGGGTCTGGTGGAGGAGTTGTGAATACTAATTTGCATCTCACATTCCAAATAGAGTGGGTGAGAAATACTGACATTCTTATAATTGGAAACTGTTTACTTTGTAGAGATTCTTTTAGCAAGAGGATTCTGTAAATATCAATTTTACTGTTTTGGAAAATTAAAAGTTTGATACTACCAAGTCCGGTACATGAGCGAATTATGTGGTCAAATGTCTCATCATGCCTCTTGCAGATTGGGCAGATAGGGTCAATGTTGTTAATAAATCTTTTGTGATGGAGGAACCAGTTGGTATGCATGGCTCCCAGATTTACTTTTACTAGGTAGTTTAAAAATTTAGGCTTTAAAGCTAAGAACTTGAATATTGAAGTAATTCTATGATTAGTAATGCCAAGCATTGGCAAAATTGAATTAATTTCAGGGTTGATTTTACGGTGGCTTCCCAGATGGTGATTTTTGTATTATATGGATTTTGTACAGTAGATGTAAATTGATTGAGAAGCTGGAGAGAGTGTTAAATGTTGTATTAAACAGTAGTTTATATTAGAAAGTTTTTTGGGAAGTAGAAAGATTTGGTAAGCATACAATTTCATTTTTATTTGGTTTGGCCAAAAAGATTGATAAATTAGTATTGAATGAAAATAGTTTATTTATCCTGGATGTTACAGAATTGTAAGGTCTATAAAAAGAAAATCCATTTAATTGATAATCAGTGATTTTATTAAAATATTCGAGTTTAAGTGATTGTTAAAGATGTATTAATATTTGTTGATCAAAATTTGATAGTAAATTTTTGAAAATCACATGCACAAAATTAAAGATGGCTGGCTTATGGATTTTCTGTTCTTAGTTGTTACATGTTTTTATTAATAGAATATTTTAGCACAGTTTTTTTTTTTCCAATTAATATCAAAAATTATTTTTGGTATGTAGATGATATGTTTATTGTTGGATCAACAGTTATAGTTAAACATCTTGTAGCTAAATTAAATAAAATTGGTGGCTTGAAAAGGATTTCTATTTTTGAGACAATTTATACAGCATAAAGTATATTGATTTAAAAAAATTTTGGAAAGAAAATAATAGAATCAATTAAAGAATTTATACAGTACTGGTCAAAAATTTCTATGCAGGTCATGCTGAAATTATTGGGTTGTGGTAAAACCAATGACTGTATGAATTGTTAACTGTATGGAGTGGGTTTGATTTATTATAAATACATGAACCGCCTTTGAATTCCAAAGCCTTAGTATTTTGATGGAATTTGAGTGAGCATATCACTGCATTATATTTTTGTCATTTTAAAGTTGGCTTATCTTAAAAAGAATGTAAAAAGTTCCATCTTGGGCAACTGACTTTAGATAGGGAATTTTCAGAGTGCATACTTTGTTTCATGACAACAAATAAGAAGGCCTGCTAAAGTAGTTATCTCTAACAATGTAGTTCATGTCTTTAAAATGATAACAAATATGCACCTACCAAATAATAGTTTATCCTTGGTATTTGATCCACAGTAATATATAAAGTTTTTTATAAAGAGTTGATAGTTGAAAAATCATTTCGTATTTGGTTCTACACCGATTGATGGAGAAGCAAAAAGCTGAGTACATGATAATCACTCATCAAACTGTGCAATTACTTAATGATTGTCACTACATCATTTCTAAAATTCAAACATATTGTATCTATATTCCTTTTTATGGTGTGCTAATGCTTCAAGAAAGTAAAATATCGATGTCTGAAGATGATCCATGCCAACCACTGAAAAAAGACAGTGTTTGATGAAATTAAGAAACTATAATGTTTTTTTCAGAAGTACAGGATTGCTTGCCAGAAATTCTCATAGCCTGGGAATAAAGATCTTAATGTTCCATCATGACAATATATTTTCTTGTAGTGACTGCAGTAACTTTAAACTTTCTAAGAGAAAATAAGATCAGGTTTTATTAGAACATCCACTATATTCACATGATCTCACAATTATTATCAAAAATAATTTACATGGTCATCATTTTGCTTTATAAGAAGAGATTGACATTGCTTTAAGAGTTGTATTTTGACTCCATTAAGAAAAATGAATGGTATCATGCTTTCCATCTTATGGAAGATTTATTATTCTCAAAAATGTATCATTACTGGGAGGGGGGGGGATTATTTTGAATGCCCTTAAAGTTTTGTATGTTTAATTTATATAGTTTCAGTGTGATCCTCATATTATACAGATTGGCTGAATTTAAAACATTTTTATTTAGAAATAAAATGTTATGTTAATAAATTATTAAAAAAACATATTAAATATTATGAATGAAGAATTATTCATAAATAGAAAAAGAAAATTATTGAAGTGAAAAATAGATTTTATTACTGTGTGTAGTTCTTTTTTTTTTTATGTACCAAGCAATGGTAGGTTAATTATTAATGGAAAGGATGCTTTTGATAAAATTAGCAAATATAATATTAGATATAAATTGATATAAAAATCCAGGTTAAGTTATATTGGTAAATCAAAATGCATTTAAATGAATTATTATATAAAATTGTTATTCTATGGATAATATTTATGTTTGTTTGCACAATATTGAGTTATTTATGATGGAAATTTTAATTTTGACAATGCTTTCATTTTGTATGCGGAAAATAATTTGAGGAAAAAAAATTAAGAAGATATACTTTACAAACATAAATAAATTATGGAAGATTGACTTATTAATGTTGCATGATTTTAATGAGATTTTGATTTTTAAATTTTAATATAAATGTTATTCAAAATGCAATCATGCCATAAACATTTATTTATTTATTAGTATATTGAAAATTGTAGAGCTAATTTGAATGTTTTGTTATATATAGTAAAATTTTCATGATATCAGAAAATTCAATAAACAGTCAAACATTAAATATTTCAGATTTTTTACAATTGAATCTGTTAATAGATACTGAATCCAAAATCCAAGAAATTCTTATTTGGCTTTTAATTGATTTAAATTAAAAATTCCTCTATCAAATCTATATCATATCTTGATCCCTGTTTGATTAAATTACTTATAACCAATTCTAAAGTCCATTTTCATAAAAATTGAAAAGAGTGTAGAATGTGTGAATTATTTATTTATTTACTCATAAGTAAATAAATAGGTTTTGGGATTGCTTTTATTTCACAGAATTAGGTTATGATAGTAAAAAAGTTATTGTCAAAGGTAGTTTCTTCTATTTCAAAGTCGTACATTCTTAAATGAAGGAAAACCATTAATTTACTTGACAAAAATGCTCTCCAATAGAAAAATCCAAGTGTCACTAAATAATAATCATAGTAGATACAAATTTTTACAGAATGGTCTACCATAGGATTCATTTCTTTCACCTACTTTATTTAATATCTTCATCAGTGATCTTCCAAAAGCAGTGCAATGAATTCATCTACATTAATGATATTATTTTGACTTCTCAAAAATGATCTTATAGTATAATGAAACAAAATCCTACCACGTGCAATTTACAAGTAATTTTGGATTGTAGACTAATTTATATTCATCATCTACCTAAAGTTAGAAAATCAAAGTTAATTTTTACTTAGTGTTAATGCATATACTTTACAAACATTTTTCTTAGAACTAGCATATTTTGCTGCAGTCCATTGTGCCCATGTTGAGGAAAAGATGTGCTAAATTTCTGGTTATTCAATTAAATATTATCATAAGAAATATTACTCCAACACTTAAGTCTAATAATAGGCAAAACTCTCTCCATATAGTAGTCTATTTCTTTACACTAGTGTCTTATGTCAGAAAAGTAATGGTCTTACAATATATATATATATAAAAACTTGTTTATGGAGATTAGGCTTGGTAATAACTGAAGATTTAGTTTCACTGTCAAAGATTTGTTTGAAATCAATTTTCCCTTTTTGGGTGTACAGCCAAGAATCTATCAAAGAATTTGGTGTAAAAATTGAATTTTTTTGAGATTCCAAACAATTTTTTTTTTTCCAGATCCAAAAATAAAATTATCAAGATTTGAAGATTCGGGATAATTCATAATTGTTCTACTCACTTGTTTTGTAAATAGATTTCCACAGCCACTGATCTATATAAATCTGGCCAAATACAAACTATAAACCACATAATTAATGACTGCATGAGTCTATAGTTATAGTAGCAGAATTAAAGATCCTAATAAAGGTTTTAATGAATCTCTCTTCTGATTGAAATCTTTATAGATTCTTTTATAACATTTTGTTTATATATAAAAAAAATCATATATTAAATAACTTTCTCTCAACATGAATAATAAAAACAAATATGATTTCAGATAAAATCTACAAGTATCCTTAAAGTGGACAAATAACATTATTCTTCTATACATTTGACACAATGCAAATACAATATTTTATTAAATTCAAATTTCCAAAATAGCTGACTCATCACCCCCTTCCCCAAATAGTGGACAAAATTCAAAAGAAGACTATTAGACAACTATCAGCTATTTTGGAAATTTATTGTGTTAAATACAAAATATTATATTAATACTAATATAATCAATGTAAAAAAGTTAGCAAAAAAAAAAGGAGAATAATATTAACTATCTTTTTTGTTTCTTGCTATTATGAACTTACCAACATTTAGATTATGAAAGAATGCCTTTACTGCATTGGAGTCTTATTCATATCATTTGAAGCCATGATTTTTTTTATTCAAATAGGATTAGTACATGCCACTACCATCATTTATGCTTGATTCCTGACCCATCCAAATCTTATACAGTATCTAATAAAAAATTTATATCTCTAATATAGCTAATAGTATCTATTATTTATGGATGATCTTGCTTTTCATGAGTAGGAACATACTCAATTATTGCACATAAATATTATAAGTCTACCATTAATAATAATAAAACCAATCGTAGATAATCATGTTTTTTACTCATATCCGATCATACCATTAAATATTATATAATATTTTGATAACCAAACTTTGTCCAATTTCCTATTCAGAATTAATACTAATATCTATAATGATATTTTTTCTAATATATGCATGCTAATTTTTAAATATTAAATAGCAGTTGAAATTTTGATATTTTTTATGCAGCATACCCTATTGTTTTCTTATTTTTATTTTTTTTGCAAAATATATATAAATATTGCCATTCACAAATATATGTAAATAAATGTATAAAGATTTTTATTAAATGTATTTTAAAATGCAAATGAAGTACTATTTAAGGCCATTAACTATAATGTATAGATAGAATGTTTGAATAAACAAAAATTATTACTATTATTTTTTCTCAACAGTATTTCTTTTCATTTGATGTAGTATCTTTTGTTATTTAGTTATTATCACTCCAATTTTCTTGTTATGTGTTTGCCAGCATGTTTAATAATTTCAAAAAAACAGATGTCAATAGCTCTTTCCATATTTTTTCATTTGCAAAGTGATTTTCCTTGATTGAACAGTAAAATGAATTGTTTGATATTACTTTTGGCATAAGTACAAATTTTTTATTCTTACAGTAGCTAAATTTATATTATAGAGATATTAGAATGCCAGCAATAATAAAATATTTTAATTTTCTTATAAATATTTTATTTTACAATCACAAAATAAAAATATAATAATTTAACATTATCTTTCGTAAAATGTTAACAAAATAAATATATAATATATATATTTTTTATATAATATATTTAAATATCATTAAGTATTATGTTATTCAATTTTATGTATATTTATTCATGCATATCCAACTCTTCTATATACATTTTATCTTGATTATTACAAAGAGAAATAAAAATAATAAGCCTTAAAGGATTAATTTGTTAATACTATGGGTAATGTCTGGATATCAACAAACTGATTAAACACGAATTTATTTTTTATTTACTGTGGGGTTTTTTTCTAAATAATTCATTATTCAGTACATTCTACATTATGATTTTTTCCTTTAAAAAAAAAAAGATTGACAAATAAAGTTTTTATAGTAAAATAATATTCATTACTTCAATAATCACATGTGAAATATGTTATAGTTATTTCTCTTTTTAAAAAAGAAACATTTGTATATTTCAAATGTGTCTGATAGAATCATTTTGAATTCATGAAAAATTTTGAATAAGTTTAAATTTAAATTCATGCAAATTTCTTATTGTGAAGATAGTGCAGGTACAATTAATTTAGAAAAAGAAACAAAAAATTATAAATGTTTAATGGATAAACAGTGGAACTTGCTTTACTAAAATCAATAGTTTAAAAAAAAGTATTAATTCTGAAAATTTGAATATTATACTAAAACTTCATAGTTAATTAAGTTGTAACAGAATAAAATATTGTTTTAAGAATTTCAACTTGTAAAGATCCCAAATGGAGCAGTATGTTGATCTTGATAAATCTGAAAAATGGCTATAAAATGTGAGAATATGTATAATCTGACATAAGTACGATGATGAAAAGATAAGGATATGAAAAAATGGAAATAATAATGTCAAAAGAATATGTTTATTCTAATAAATTGTGATTGGAATCCTGTAATGGGAAAGGCTAAAATAATAATAAAATAAAAAAATAGTAAAAATTATGAATTGGGAGTAAGAGATAAAAACACATAAGTTTTTGTAAGAAATGTAATAAAATCATAATAAATACATGAATTTACTTAGAACTTGAAAACTCAATGTAATACAAATAGTTTTAGTTAGAAATTTGTATTGATTCTAAAATCATTGAGAATGAAATAAAGCTCTGAATACTATTTAGTTATTGTAATTTTGTGATAAGTAAAGTAAGATGAGGTAAAATAAAATGATCTATTGATAAGAATATTAATGAAAAATTAATTTGGATTTAGAAAAATAGGAGAGAAGCACATTTATATATTGAAATATATTTATTTTAAATACAATTTATTTTTAATTCTAGAAAATTTCAAACACATATTTAATTATTGTTAAACTGTAGTCAAAATTGTATTTAAAAATTGAATTCTTTAAATAAAGTTTTTATTAAGTATCCAAAAAAAAACGATTGAAAGAAATGAAGACAATAAAATTTTAAATTTACCTATATATATGATGGTTAATAAGATGATCAAAAGAATATAATTGAAAAATATTAGTAGTGAAGTTAAAGATATATCTGGTAAGCATAATAATGATTAGAAAATAAAAACATCAAAGTAGAATAAGGATTTTTAAAATGGTTAATTTAAATTTTTACACAATTTAAATATTACAAAGAATTTTTCAAATTAATATAGAGTCATACTATATTGTAAAAATTATATAATTTCAAATTCAGAGATTCTAAAACTTTGTCATAAATCTGTAAAAAAAAAAAAAAAATTGAAATGATACAATTATTTGTTAAATTATGTAAATTTTCTTAATCACTAAACAAAAGTTCTGTGAAGAAATTTAAGTAAATTTTTATATTTGAGTTGCTGTACCATGGGAAGGATTCTTTTAATACTAACTGGGTAGCATCACTAACTTTATCTTAAAAAACTAAGACATTTTAAACTTAACAATAAATGTATATAAATAAAATAATTAAAAGCAATTAGAAATTACTCTGTAATCTCTAAAATCCATTATAATCTGCAGTTGTAAAAATTACTTATTCACATGCACAGTCATATAATATAGTTTGTATAACTGTGTGTTATTATTAATGATGGTTTTTTACACATATATATATATCTTGTATACTCAACGATTCCATAATGATAATTTATTATTCAACTAACACTCTGCTGATGATTACATACATATTCAATATATTAGCATAAATCCCTGATTAAACAATTGCAAGTCATACCATTCCTTCCTGCATAATCTAATCTTATTTGCATCTATAATCTTTTATTATCAGTCAAACATATTCAGGTTGTATGTAAATTTTTCTAGAGTTTAAAATAATAATGGGGACAATTATACATGTACTGTCTGTATGTAATTACAAAAATTTAATAATCATTTTATGCCATATCGAAGAAATGGCAAGTTTAAACGTTCTTATCCTGATTAGCATATTTTGGATATTTGCACATTGTGGAAAATTAAGAGATTTGTACTTCTTGAAAATGAAGGTTATACCTTCGAAAACGTTAAAAGAATCAACAAAGTTTCTCATTTATGTTTTGATTTGATTTATATATAGTTTTGCTTTCCGAATTATATAAGTATGTGTATTTCTAATATCAACGCAAATATTAAAGTTTTACATAATCCTTATTTGCATTTTAATTATTTATACGCATAGACAGCTCACTCTAGAAATAATCTGTAAAGTTACAAAAATAGTCTTGTATTTGTAATTTTGGGGCTCTCTGACAACCTTGAATAGATCTTGAGGATGGTGATGATCTTTCTTCATTTATCAATTGTTTTTTCTTGATCCAGCTGCTTTGTTGATAGATCCTCCACTGTTTCTGTTCAAATGTCTGATTGAGTACTTTTTTCTGTGAGATTTGATCTTTCTGTCTGGCTATCTATGGGTGTTTTCTTATTTTGTGCTACTGAAGATGTATCAACACACTTCTCTTCATTATAAAGTTTCTCTTTTTTACTGGCTAATTCTTTGTGGATACTATCTGTTTCTGACAGTATATCCTGGCGAGGTCATAAATGATTGATGTGTCTCATTAAGTGTTTTAATTGCATTAGTCTGATTTGATTAGCCAATATTTTTATTATCATACCAGGAAGTCATTTTTTTCTTAAAATGTCTCTCATCCAAACTTTCATGCTGTCTTTAAAATTTCTGAAGTCTAAATTGTTTTCACCAATTACATTATTAGCTAGTAATAACTTTAACGGATGTGTGCAAAATTTTCAACCTATTACCAATTCTTCCAATGTCTTCATTGTTGATCTACACTGTAAAATGTTGAAAAAACATTGTCTATTAGCGCTTTATTTCTATCCTTTTATGCCATTTTATTCAACATCAATTTAAAATATTAAGCAGCCTTTTCGGTTAAACCACTGGATTCGGGATGGCAGGGCAGCATCAAAATCTGGCTGATTCCCTTATCTGAAAAATTCTTAAACATCTGGGACTCAAAACCAGTTGTGTTTGTCAGTCGCAATGGTTTCCAGATATCTTTGGTTTGCAAAGATTTCTTTTAATGCCTTGATGGTACAGTCCATGATTTTTGATGAGCTTGTACTCCATTCATTTGAGATATGAATCTATAGCAATTTAAAAAATGTACACCATTCATTGGCCCAGTATGATCCAGGTGTAGTTTTTTCCATGGTTTCATAGATTTGGGCCACTTTTCCAATATTTTTGGAGGCAAGTTAGCAGCTGATAAACATTCTGAACAATTCTTCACTGTCTTCTCTATTTCCTGGTTTATATTAGGCCGTCATACACATATTCTTGCTATGGCTTTCATCTGTATTACTCCTAGGCATCCCTTATATAGTAAACTAATATTTGTTTTTAGCTTTCCAATGATATGAGTATATGATTGGTCATAAGGATGCAACCATTGCATGTAGACAAACTCTCGCACATTCCAAATAGGTCTTCTTATATAATTTGATTCTACGCTTTATTCAATTTTGTAAAATTTTATATCCATGATTCTCTCTAGTCCAATTGGCAACCTTCAAAATGTTCAGTTCTATTTCTTGATGTTACTATCTCATTCACTGGCCCAGACTCCACCCTGTGATTTGCAATATCATAAATCATCATTATTTTTCTCTATTCGTAATTCCAAGTGGTCTAAATCAGTTTCTATTTAGAATATATAATGGTAGAAATTTTACTTTGGAATTGATTTTAATGGGTACAGTTTTTTTGTCACATAAGTCTATTTTAATTTCATTTTTTCAAGCATCAACTTCATTTTATTTTTATCACTAATTTTAAAGTATTATTTCTGTAATAACAAAGATAAACCAGCACCACATCCATTTCCATAGTAATCTTTTGTTTATAATAACTTTCAACAGAATATGACTATTTTCTGTATCATTAATCTTCTTAATATCATTTTTTTCTTATTACCCTGCTTCCCTTCAATTTAAACTTGACTTAGTTTTTATATTCCTATTTTTATTTTAACAAATTCAAATTAAATTTCATATTAAATTATAGATATTATATTTTTTCCATATAAATGTACAGTATTTCGTGTGACTTTTTCCCCTGCAGTAGTAAGTAACAGATTAAAACATGATCTGAGGTCCTATGGCTCAGACTGTTAGCTTTTGGTTTATTGACAGCTATTCGTAACTTTTGCACATATATAGTACTTTGGAACCAAAGCATTCTCCAACATTATTTCCTCTGCAAAACATTTTTCCATTGCATATTTTTAAGCAAGGTTCAGTTCACTTAATAAAATTTTTCTCAATTTATGATTTTTGATTCCAAACAATAATTGGTTCAATAGCATGTTATTCAACTTGGAATTAAAATGACTTTTTTTTTTGCAAGTATTCTCAATGCAATATCATAATCTTGATATCTCTCTTGAGTTGACTGTTTTCTATTACTATATTTTGAAGTGATCCAACAATTTATATGTTGCTGGCTGAAAATTACTATTTAATTTGTCTTTTAACTCCTTATATGGAATGTCTTTGGGGATTTTGGGATCTCTTACAATACATCTTTCTCAGAGAACAACAAAAGTGTAGTTACTTTAATTTTGTTGTCTTCAATTCTATTAATAAGCATGTATCGCTGACATCTTTAGCATATGTTTTTCAAGTCAAAGCATTATTTACATTAAATTCATGGATATTGTTATTTAATTATGCCATTTTAAAAGTTTACACAGATTCTTTACTTATCAAAATGCACCGTTTTGCATGCTTGCACAAGTTGTTCTGCTACATATGCCATTCTGCTATTGTTTGTGCAAGTTCTAAACAAAAAAAAACTGTTGACTATGGCAATTTTCTGTATCCCAGGTATATTCTTTTAATACCAGGTAGATAGTATCAATAACTTTATTAAAAAGAACTAAGACAATTTAAACTTAACAAGACAAGTTTATTAACTTGCCAATAAATGTATATAAAAAAAATAATTAAAAGCAATTAGAAATTATTCTATAATCTCTAAAATCCATTGTAGTCTGTAGTTGTATCAATTATTTATTCACGTGCAAAGTCATTAATATAACTATGTTATTATTAACTATAGTTTCTTTTACAGATATAGTATATCTTGTACACTCAATGGTTTCATAGTGATCATTTATTATTTAGCTAAAACTCTGCTGATGACTATATATATATATATATTCAATATATCAGTGCATTTCTTAGAAAACCATTGCATGATTTTATATCAGTACTTCCTGCATAATCTAAGCTCATTTGCATTTATTATCTTTTATTATCATTCAAAGATATTCAGATTTTATGTAATTTTTTTTTAGAGTGAAAATAATAATGTAAGGTGACAATTATACATGTACTGTCTGTATTGTAATGGGATGAGTAAATAGAGTAAAAGATTGTGTATGTACCTGGGGTGAGGGCCACATCATCATCCACCCCAGAAATAAACAAAATCTAAAATATTAAAGTAATTTTTAATATCCAAAATATATATAAGGAATGTTATATATTAAGAGAGAGCATGAGATCATGCTATCTCTGAGAGATCAGCCAGATACTCCTCAGAGCAACTATGATTAACTATACATCAACCAGCATTATCAATATAAGTAAAAGTAAAAATCAATAGAAGTAATATTCAAAATAACCTTAAATCAACAGTCAATCTTGTGACTGGATTGGAAATGGACCTTCTGTAGAACAAGCTAACTATTTAGCCCTTACCAGCTTGTGGCAGATTATTGAAACCATTAATTTGAATGCACCATTTAAGTGCTCATCCATCAGCATACATAACTAGAAAAGTCTAAACAATAATGCTGGGATTTTAAATCATGCTGATCATCATAAATGCTCTGGCCATTTAGTATCATTAATGTACTGGCCAACTATAAACTTAATTTTTAATAGAGACCAAACTAAATGAAATGTAGCGCATGGACTTTGAAGAATATCCTCTTCATGCCAAACCAGGAGTCATCATCTGGATGCCCATATACTAAAAATACATGACCATTTATATATTCAGCCATTAAACATGAATCTAGCTCAGAGAACATAAGCTCTATTACTATTATGTGACCAAGAGATGATGTAATACAATTTTTAACAATTGAGTACAAGTTTATTAATAAAAAAATGAAATTAAAGTCTAGAATAAGGCTATACATATCAATTAAGCCTTCTGATTTTGATTAATATACAATAATAACAAATTATCACATTGTGATTTACATATACGTGATTAATACAAAGTTCAAGTTATTACATGGTGGTTTACATATATATGTATGCAGACATGTGATTTATAATATACAATTAATGTATTTCAATTGACATTTAGTAATAAAAAAAATGATTAAAATTTTACATAAAGTGTCTATCTGACACACATTGATATTTGCAATACAATTGACATATATATGCACACATACATGTGTGTGCGTGTAAATTCTTAACATTTGACTTATTACAAAATAAACATTCTTAGTTATCACTTTCAAATGACGCAAAACACTTGGGTTTACATATATGTCCCAATAAGTTTACTCAAAACACATATATATAATCTGCGCACATATTACAGTACAATAAGTGATTAATTATATAAATGAATTTCCTTTTCTATCATATTTGATAATAGCAAAAACTCATTTTCCTTTTTATAGGATAAGATTTAATATATGTGTGTGTGCTTGTATTTGCACACTGATATTTACCTATCTTATTACAATAATAATATTATATTTTCATAATTGATTTAATATTGAAAGTATATAAAGTTAATTTGTTATTTAATAACAAGTTTTACTCTTTGATGATTACAGTTTTGGTTTTTTTTAAAAAAAAAAAGAATAATGTCAGTTTTTAACCAGTAACTCTTTTGAGTGATTAATTATCAACGCATTCTTTTATAGTCTAAAAGATTTTCTGGAAATGTTTTTTTTTTCTTTTAAAATATAAATTTTAAAATAATTCTCTCTATATATGTCACATGATCATAGGTTAACTTTTAATTATAAAGTAGGTTTGAGCTGTATAGCTAAAAAAAATACTGTTATTGTTGAAAGCATTTTCAGTAATACTTTTGAAAGTATTAGAAATTATTATTGTAAACTTTTTTCCTTTTTCAAAAATATATATTATTATTTATAGGTATTCTACTATGATGGTCTGTTTTTTTAATGTCTTAATGGCATTGTTAATAACAATAGTAGCAAGCATATGTATAAGATGTTTGGGAAATGCATATATTGTATCTGACTTACTGAATTTATAGATATAATTTTATCAGATTAAGGAAAATATTAACCACAGCTTCATTCTCAAATATTTACTTTCATTAAAATTGTACAACAAATTAATAAAGCATACAGAACTATGCATATTATTCTTCATATATTTTTGAAATGCTGTATTAACTTTTAGATATTTAAAATATTTGTAAATAAATTAATAAAATGTATGTATACATCAGACTTTTCATACATGCTGCTTGATAAAATATTCTCGAATTAGATTTATTTTTGATTTTATTTCAAATATACATGTGTTTGCAGTTATATATTGGACTAGTTCCATGATCAAGTGTTAAATGATTTTAAAAAATTTCAAACTTTATGTTTTTTTAAATATATTCAATTGTTATTAATAAGTCACAGATTAGAACATAAATATTTTGAGTGATATTGTTTTCTTCTCTTCTTCAAGTGTCGCCGGCTTGATTAGTGACAGGCTAACATGGAATTGAAATGATTTAAATTCATGATTAATGAATTTAAGTATATTTCTAACCAATTAGACTGTTCTGTAATATCTGAAGAAGAGAGGAAATAATGCTATCCAAAATGTTATGTTCTCCATTAAGCCATGTGTTATTACTTTTAGTTGAATGTATTTGAAAATTATAAATAAAATTTGAATTTTTCTAAAAATATTTAACAATTCAGCTTAGATTTTGGAAATAGTTCAATATAAAATATCGTCCTCATAAACCTTTAGTCAAACTATATGTATATCAGTCATATATTGAAGTTGTTACATTTCAAATTCTTTTTATCATAGAATTCATTCATAGATAATTTTGTCTATAAAAACATTGTCGCTTTTTAAATAAAATGGCTTCAGTATTGATAAAAAAAATAATTTCTTTCTTCTTATAAACCAATTATTTTAAACATTTATATTCTTATTAGTAGAATTGCTGTTGTTATTACCGTGTCTCTATAAATTAATTTGTCAAGAATTAATCAATTTTATCTTATTATTTTAAATATATTAGTGTTTCTTAGATTGTGCAAGAAAAGTAATTACAAAGCACATTCTTAAATAAAAAAATAAAATAATATTTTTGAGAGATGATGTCACATTGAAGCATAAAAATTGCATGTTGAACTTCAATCCGAAGTGTTTAGCTCTCATAATCTACACTTTACTACTGCCCTAATCACAAAATTCAACATGCACACTTTAATTAGTATGTTTTAATTGAGAAGTGAATTCTTTTTTTTACTATTAAATTATTCCTCACTGCTTCTTATGAATTATTAAATGCACTTTTAATAGTAATCCACATGATCAGCTAATACTATCACACTTCTGCTTTGAAAATGATACAGTACATTATCCCACACTAATTTTTACATTCTAATTCTATTTCTGAGATCATTTTATCTGCTCATCATTTTATTTATTTTTTTCCTCAGAATTGCCTAAATCTTCAAAGATGATTGAGAAAGATCACATTATTTATTAATTTTGCAATAGAGTATATATATCTTTATTACCTATTGCGCATTCAGTTTAGAATATTTACATTTCTTTAATTATATTATTATTGTTGTTTTTTAAGAAGAGAAGGTAAAAAACAATGCGAATAATGTATTCAGTTTATTTTATTAAATATTTTTTTAAAATCTGTAACATATAAATTTAGAAAAGAATATCGCTTAGAATTTACAATTCATGTTACTTTCATGCACTCTCATAAATAATGATTAAGAATTTAGTATATTTTTCAAGATAATGTATGTTACTAATTTATAAAAAAAAAAAAATTTACAGTATGTTTAAAATAATTGTTTCAATTTTTTATTTTATTTAGACAAAATTCCAGAAGATGTCACAGTTCTTCGAGACTGTTTGGAAGCTTCACAGAGTTGTTTATTATTGTTAATTTTAAAACAGCATTTGAAAGATATGTATGGATTCAGTGATGCGTAAGTATATATCGTTTGTAATGCATTCATTATTTATTCAATTGTAATAATAATTTATGGCTTTTGTAATTGTAATTTATCAGTAATTTTTATCCATTCTGCTGTCAATTGTATTTATTTAATTTTACAATAGTATTTGTATATTGATAAATATTATGCAAATTCAGATGTTTTAATAAAAAATTGTTTTATTTTAATGAAGTAATTATCTTTTTGACTTATGATCAAAACTTTATATTATTGTTTATTTTCTGTTCAATTTTTATATTTAATTTGAGCTACTTTTTTCTATTCCATGAGCTTGACCAAGTGTGAACAATTTCTTTATTAAGTAATTTGTTCTAAACTTTATATTTGAATAGGTGGAATATTTGACAAGATCTCATATCTATATTGACTTCTTTTCATTTTAATAATTATAATTATTTTCTAGAAGTATAAATATCTTTGTTAACTGATATTTTGTTCTGAACTTTGCAGAATATTTTGATTGATCAGTAAATTCTAATTTAAATATATATTGTAACAGGCACATACACCGTTACATTATTTTTTTATATTAAACATGAAAAATAAAAATTCGCAAATAAAAACTTTTTTTTTTTTTTTAAGAATTAAAAATTGAAAATTAAAAATCATCGAAATCTAATATATAAAATCACGCAGATGAAAAATCATTAAGCGAAAACTTTATTAAGAAGAAAAAAAAGTATTTTAAAACTAAATTTTCAGTAAAGATTTAAAGATAAAAATATATCTAAGTTCGTACAATAAATTAATTAATGTTATTGTAAAATGGAAATGATTATTTTAATTAGTTAAAAGTAAACTAGCCCTTGGGCATTTCAAAATGTATAAGCAACGGTCAGATAGGAGAAAAAACAATAGAAACTAATAGCCAATAAAAGAAATCCCTCAGGAATCGGACCTCAACAAAAGGGTCATCATCATCATGACGTAATGTTAAGTTAATCCGCAAAATTAATATAAAAGGAAAAGTTTGGAAATAAAAGAATTAATTATTATTAAGAGAAGATAGAGATGTGAAGGCAGAGGTGTGCTAGAGTTGAAGGACAGGGAATTGGAAAGACGCACTCTTCAATCCCTTCAGTTTTGCTTGAAAAAAAAAAGAAAGAGAAATGACATCGTTTTTCCTATATTGAGGACCACAGGACATCGGGGGAATTAACGCCGGCTCCAAATGGCAAGCAACTGCTAAGCATGGGTTTTTAAACAGTAAGAACTCTAACTAATGAACTTTGATTCTAAAAAAGAAACTTTCCCATTAATTAAATTATTGCAATAGAAATTCCTATCTGACCAAGCTTAATCATTTAGTAATAAGTGTTTTATTGAATGTATTATTATTTTTTGTAAATCATTTCCATTAATTTATTTTTTCTGTTCTTTTAAGTTTTAATATGATTTTTTTTTCTTCTTTTAAATAGCTTATATAAATGTTAAATTTAAGTCTAGCGTGAATAGCTGCATAGATTTGTAAAGTTATATTAGTTTTATTAGGGGAGGGTAATCTTAGGTTATTTGTTTCATAGTTAAATTAGGTCAATGGATTGGATATATTGGTGTAATTAGTAGATGTAGTACAAGATTCGTTACGTGCAGAATCGCATTATACGCCGCACACCCCCTTTTTGCTTATGGAATGGGATAGTAAGACGGAAAACACAGTCCCTTCCTATGGAGTTTTTTTTTTATTGCTCTTCTCGTCAGACAGATGTAATATTCCTGTCAGTACGAGAGTCAATGTCTTAAGCATGCTGTTCAGATGTACATTCCTGACAGTATGATATTTGTGCTGTCGTATTCGTGCTGCATTGAATACATCGATATATCAGATAGATTGGTGTTGGTTTGACTGCGAACAATTGGCCTAAGGTTAAATAAGGGATAGAATTTTTTTTTTCAAATGCAATCTATGTAGTCTATTCATACTCGACACTCCAATAAATATTAAATTCATCTGTACGAACTTATAAAAGTTAAAATGTAAATTAAAATCTAAAATCAAAGTTAAAAATGTAAGTTAAATTTTAAAGTAAAAGTAATACTAAAAATAATTTTAAATCTTATATATGTTTAAATAAATTTTTGTGTGTTATTACTGGCAGTGGCTTTTATTATTTTTTAATATTGAAAATATTCTTTGATAAGAATTTATAAAATATAAATCTCTGCTGTTCCACTGAGCTAGTGGCATGGGCTAACGGTCTAAATATAAAATAAAGTGGAATCTTAACTTACGTATCTGCCTACTCTATAAATTTTCTAGGTTCAAGTAGCCTAGTGGCGGTCTGTACGGCAGATACGGTAAGACTCACCCTCTTTCGGACCGTTATAATATATATATATTCAAGTATGGAATATAAATTCAGTGAAAAGTATTATTAATTGTTGAAGTTTAAAGTTGTGATAGATTATATAACAAATTATATTTCAAAATTTGTTTGTGAATGACCAAAAGTTTCATTTAGACGCAATACTGTTTTCAATATTTTGACATAAAATTTTAATTTTAGAGAATGAAAGTCATCTTTATTCAAATTATTTGTTTTAAGATTAGGAATACTCTCCTTCATTTCAAATGATTTATAATTTTTATTAAAACAATTTTTTTTTTAAAAAAAATATTTTGGAAAATTTTAATACATATTGAGCAATATTTAATTTGCCTCATTGCTCTAATCTAATAGTTGTATTTATGCAGTGATGATGTAATATGGTATTTTAAAAAATGCAAATAATAAGAAAAGTATGAATAAAAATATTAAAATTTATAATTTTTATCAATTTTATATGTGGCTGCAGGGTTTTTTGTTTGTTTTTTTTTGGCTTGCAGCACTTTCACTAACATTAAAATTTTAAATGTTATAATTTAGGTATATGTGCTCACATTTATGAATAATGTTTATTCGAGTTGCATAGAAAACATGTACATAATTACTTTCTGTTTTGTTTTTCTTTTCAAAAGTTGATATGGAAAATATTTCATATAATAATATATTTTCTAAGCATAAAGCTAGAAGCATTTTACAAAATTTGAGAAATTTTATAAAATATTTTATTTAAGTCATAAAGCAAGAATTACGGGGGAAAAAATAACTAGTTAAATGGTCTTTAATTGTATCAGAAAGCTTACAGTTTGTATGAATAATTTATCTGAAAATTTGAAATGGGTAAATTGTAAATATGCATAAACTTAAAAATACCAAAAAAGTTGGAAAGGCCATGTATTCTGATAATGAAATTGTTACTACATTTCCATAATGGGAAAAAAAATTATTGAAGAAAAATTATAATATCCAGAGGAAGTGTTTGATTGCAATGAAATTGGATTATTCTATTTCATTATCATCTTAAGAAAATCAAAAATCTAACACGTTCTTATTATTTTATTTAAATAATAATAATAATAATATGGTGCAGTAATTTTTTTTATTATGTTTAATTTTGAATAAATGTGAACGAGTGAGCATCCACAGTATATATATAAAGTGTTATCTCAATTTATTAATAATTACATTTTTTTTTAATTTTACTTATTATGAACTTAATTTGTGTATGCATACTATATACATAAAAAAGTGTTTGTGTTATGTATATATTTGCATGTATGTGTTGAAATATACTATACACTTACAGTTTAATAAACAGTGCATAGTGTATTTAATCAAAGCTTATCAACAAAATGTATCTACTATCTGCAATGTGTGTTAAAATACAGCAGATATCATGCTACCACTATATATATATATATTAATTAGATATTTTATAAGTGCATAATTTGTCATGTTAATATAGTAATGCCACTTTAAACTATTTGATAATGGTATATTTATATCAATTTTTAGTTTAGCTTTGTGCATTTAAAAATTATGTTCAATGGGTTTAATTTATTTTAAGAATTAATAAAATTGAATTTATTGCATTCACTATTATTTGTCTTAATGAAAAATTCTTTAAAATGTAAGACTCTTTCATTATTTGTGTAGTATTTTACTTTCAATAAATATTTTAGTATAAAAAAGATTGATGAGAATAGTCCAGAAGTTAAATTTAAATGTACTAATTAATGACAATGGAAACCATTTTAGGAATTAGTTATAGATGTAAGAAAATGAATAGAGATGTGTAATTAAAAGATTTCTATAGACTGAATGAAAAGAATGGAAGAGCCAATTTTGAACTAATTAAACACAAAATTTTACAAAAATAGTAGATCCGTAAAATGCTGTTGCAAAGGAATTTTAAGAAATGAAAAATTTCCTATAAGGGAACAATTAAACGGTAGACTATAAAAACTTGGGATTGCAGATTTAAGTGCTCTTTTTCTCCTTTGTGTTGGTGAAGTGCTATTGGGCTCGCAATGAGTATCGTCAGTAACAAGTCAATGTCTGCAAGGGAATAAACCCAGATGTTTCGGAATCTGAAGGTATAAAAATTTGACTAGTATTTAAAGCAGATTGTCCTGATCTTCTTTTGTTTTATGTAAGCCTAAATAGCTTTTAGGGTTTAATTTGGGGAACTTGTAGTGTTTAGCATATTTGTGGAAAGTGACAATCCATTAGATAAGACAGTAATGGTTAGGCAATATTGGAAGAGTGGTTAAAGAGTTTTAGAAACTCCAAGATCATCTATTTTTCTATTGTTAATTATATTTAAGTTTATATATATATTCTAGTTTTATTTTTGTATAACGTATAATAAATCGTGTACTAAATTAGTTTTAGTTATTAATTAATTGTGGTTTGCCTATTCGAGAGTCATCAGTAAATACAAAACAAAGTAGCGCAGTCAGATATTCAGATATAGACAGGGAAAGCAAACAGTACAAGCAGGATTTAAATTGTCAAGCAATAGTATAGATTTATAACTTGATCAACGGGTAAAATGTCCATAGATCATGGTAATATCACTGAATTCGATGTAGGAAATGTAGTGGTACGTGATGCAAATTGAAAATTTTTTCACGCTTAATAGCATAAGTGATAATAGTAGAAAAGTAGCATCTTTGTTGTGTTTGCATAGAGGAAAGTAATTGAAATCATTAATAAGTTATTTGACAGACCTATAACAGAAGCAGTAAATTATGAGTTGATAGTTAATACGTTAACAGAGCATTTTAGCTCATAGCCGCCTGGGCATATCGCTTGGTTGGCATTCCGAAATAGAAGACACGCAAAAGAAGAAAAAATAAAGGATTTTGATATAGAGTTATGCCAGCTAGTAAACAATTGTCTGTATGGGGAATTTGTTTATCAGGTTTTGTTAGACCAATTGCAATGGGGAATGGCAGATAAAAGATTAAGATAAACGTTATTGAGTGAAACTGAGGTGTCGTATGAATTAGCGATCAAAAAAGGGATTGCGTATGAGTTAATAATTGAGCAACCTGAAGCTTTTAGATGTAAAGTGGATGAGGAAGATTGTTGAACAGCAGTTTATAAAATGAATAAAAATAGGCTGCAGAGAAAAACAGGTCATTTCGCTAATTTAACAGGCAACCCCGGTATTAATTTTAGTTGTTTGTTTATATGTCTATCAAAAAAAAATTGAATCTGTTGACCACGTAGGGTAGTAAACATAAAACTATGGCTGTATAGTCGCCATAACACCTGTGGATAGAATTTGACTACTATCCACCATATTGGATTCGAATACGAATCTCTTTCTTAAATATATATTAAGAAATCAAATCTACATATCCTATATCAGGATATACGTTAAAAAAAATATTAAAAAAAAAATCTACCCAGTGGTCATTATTTCATTTTTAAAAAAAAAGACAACAATTTCTTCGGATGAAGTATATTTATGAGCGTCAATTAATTAAATGACCTCAAGCGCCGATCTTACTAAGACCGTAAGAATTATACTTTGTCCTTTTAGAAATCTTAAAACTATCGCTAATTAGGTGCCTGACCCTTTCAGCTAGCTCAAACCCCAGGGCTGGGAGGTAATAATACCCATCAGGTTGAACAGAGGTGACTGACTAAATTTGTGTAGTTGAAACAAGCTTTCCCTACTTTATATACCTTTCAACTTAAGACGCGTATATATAAACTTGCGTATTAGAATTTAAAATTACATGTAATATACTTGCTTATTCTGATATTCTGCCAGGAAAGAAACTAGGCTAATATAAGCGATAAATATGTTCATTAATGAGAGACAATTTGTTTTAAAGTAAGTAAATAATTTTATTACTATGGCTAATTAAATATTGAGAAAGAAAAACATATATAATTTATATATCAATGATAACATAAAAGACAAAAAAAAACTGAATTATAAAAGAACATATAATTTTACACAATGGCAGTACTTTGGAGAGTAACGATAAGCAATTTTCAGTTCTTTTAGGTTAATAAAACTAGTTATAGTTGCCTTGAAGTACCTGGGATATCTAATAGGGATAAGTTGATTTCCACATAAGTTTGATTTTGACAATCCAACTGAAAATGAAATATTCTTTTACTATCGAAGAATACTGTCGAAGAACAAAACAAAATTTTTCTGCCAATAGCAAAAGGTTTGCACAAACATCCATTTTGTGGTATTTGAGTCTAAGATTTAATGATGACTTACTGGAGGCCTTCTGAGTGTACATAATTTGATATTTTCTTCCTTCCTGGGTTGTTTTAGCGGCATATCGATGAGGTACCTATGGTTCTTGGAGGGCAAGCAATTAACAGGAACAGCTACATCTTCGGGGATTAGGATAGCGGCCTTTACACATATTTTTCTCCTCCTGCATTCTGACGGTAGCGATGGTCTGAGTTACTATATCTAAAACCATAGCTGTATCAGTCAATTTAGCAACAAGAAAAAAAATTAATATTTCAGTTCGAAAAACTACTCTTGCTTGTTCTGATTTTTCTTTTTAACTAATTAATTTCTCCAATTCCTTTTGTTCCCAAAATAGTTTATCAGTATCTCGATCTCTATATCTTAGGAATGCTTTTTAACATTTTTTTTTCTGCCATGCATTTACTTTTGTTTCCTTGGAATTTTGAATGGCTAAGTAAGGTCACAAAAGCCTAATTGCCTCAAGGTTTATGTATATAAAAGTTCTTTTCATTACTCTCTTTAAAATGCGATATACAAGAAGAAAATTTATATATTTGCATATAACTGCATTCCCACAATTTATTAACATATTTTCATGAATTTATTTTAAAACAGATAATTATAAATATCTTTCTCTCTTTTTTTTTTAATTAAAAAAAAAAACTTTCTCTTTTAGACATATATACATCATTCTTTATAATTTATACTCGCAGCTGAATCAAATTTTTTAGACTCATGCTAATCTAAGCAGTTAGGGAATATTGTGTAACTTCCTTGTAACAGGGTTTGAACCCGGCTACTGTTACACTAAGAATTATAAATGGTGTTGAGAAAGCTGTTTTAATTGCGGCAACAGAGGGCATTTAGCAACAGTTACAAAAAACCAAGCCAAACGATAAAAGAGAAATAACCAAACAAAGGGGAGATAAGCAAGACAAAGTTAATATTTAAAAGAATATGACTTTGCACTGGCAAAATCATGCTAACACCTAAAATATGTAGCGCAGAACTGGAAACGGAGATTGATAGTGGCTACGGTATTTCATTGATGTCTAAAAGGCAATGAAATGAAATAGCAAGCTGTTATAAGGCGGTTAAAATTAAAAAGTCCAATATAAAAGTTAAAGATATAAGCGGAAACTCGCTAGTGTTAGTTGGAATGGCAGATGCTCCAATTTCACATAAAAAAATAAAGTATGTTATTTGCCAATATATATTGTTAAAGAACAAATAAGTCTAATAATCGGTAGAGAGTTGTTTAAGGAGTTAGATATTAAGGTATCAATGGCTAAAAACATTTCTATTGAGCAGGAAATGTTAAACAGGTACCCTGAATTATTTTCTGAGGAGTTAAGATTAATAAAAGCAAACCCGGTATATTTAGAATTAAGTGAAAACGCATGGCCTATGGTCTGTAAGCTGCGGAAGATTCCATTTGCGCAAAGAGAAAATGTTGAGGAAAAGTTAAAAGTTGACTGCTGGAAGAGTGTTAACCTCTATAGAAGAGGTAGAATGGTTCCTGCCCCATAGTGGTGATAACTAAACCTAACCGGCACATCAGAATATGTGGTGATTACCATGTGACTGTAATAAATATTCTCATACTTAATGTTAGAGAAGTTTTAGGGAGTTTTTTTTGCCAAATTGGATCTCAACTCCACTTACTATAAGATTAACATTATGGACAAATTAGCAAGAATATTAATGCTAACATCGTTTGGACTGTTCAAATGTAATTATTTACTGTTCAGAATTGCCACAGCACCGAACATTTTTCAGGCCAAGTTGAATTTATTGTTACAAGAGTTAAAAGGGGTAATGCCTTATTATGACAACATTTTGATAACAGCAACATTTAGTGTATCATTAAGAGAGAAAATTTTGAAAGTTTGCAATAAATTAAGTATGGTGGGAGTTAAGATAAACCGTGAAAAGTGTGTATGGAAGACCCAAGAGTTAAAATTTCTGGGTCACAGCATTTCAGATAAACGAAAATGTCCTTTAATAGATAAAGTCAGCACTGTTAGAAATGCCTAAGAACATAAAGTAGTTTCAGGCATTTTTAGGGCTAGTTAGTTTTTTTGAGCCGGGTTTAACGAATAAGCCGATGATGGAAAAACTGTTGCATGAGTTATTGTTCATAGAGCAAAGTTGGGTTTGATCTGAAACTCAAGACAGGGCTTTTGAAAAAATGAAAGAGCTGTTATCATCTGATATGTTGTTAATACATTTTGACAGTGAGTGTGAAGTTAGAATTACTGTCAATGCATCAGACTGGGGAGTAGGGGCTGTTATAGCTCACTCTATAGATAATAATGAGCAGCTTGTTGCATATGCATCTAGAACATTGTCAAATGCAGAGCGTAATTACAATCAAATTGAGAAAGAAACTAGCGATCATTTTTGCAGTGAAAAAATGTTTGTTTTTAGGCATCATTTTGAAATTATTACTGACCTTAAGCCTTTCTTGGGGTTTTAGGAAATGACTGTGCAGTGCCTGAACATTTAAGTCTGCATATGTTACAATGGTGGAATGTATTCACTGCAAATGATTATTCATTAAAATATAAATGGGTATAAAAAATCTCACATGCATACACTTTGCCAAGATTTCCATATAGGCAAGAGACATGCAATATTGAGTTTGTGGTTAATTACATTGACAACATGAACTCGCAAGTTTTAAATAGTAATAAAATCCAAAAGTCGACTAGGAAAGAAAATGGTACGATATTGTGATGAATTGGATTAAAAAGGGCTGGCCTAAAACTAGACCTAGTTATGTGACTGGGGTTTGGGGCTAATAGACAGTATTTATCTATTTGTAGGGGATGTAAAGTAATGGGAGATAGAGTAGTTATACTGCCTACAGGGAGGATAAAGTTTTAAAGTGTCTCCGGGAAGAGCATCCTGGCATAGTGTGTGCGAAAGCTTTGGCATGTATTTATGTCTGGTGGGCGCATATTAATGCAGATATAGAAAACTATATTAAAGGTTGTTTTGCGTGTCAGTCAGAAAGTTACATTACCGGTGAAATGTTTTGCATCCTGGCTGAAGGCAACAAAAGCATGGGAGAGAATGCATATCGATCACGCAGGACCAGTAAATGGAAAAATTCTGCTGATAATTACAGATGCATTCTCAAGAATGCCATATAGTGAAAGATATTAGTGTCCTGGAAACAATTAAGTATTTAAAGATGGTTTACTTGATACATGTTTTTCCAGAAGTGATTGTGTTAGATAACGGAGCAGGGTTTACTGGAGAGAAATTGCATCAGTTTTTTAGTACTTATGGGATTTATAACATGTGCACACTTCCATGTCATTCTTAGACTATTGGATTGACAGAGAATGTGAAACAGCAGGCAAGTTTTAAAAAAATGAGTAACGTAGTGAAACAAGGCTGAGTTCGATCCCTGTTTCAAAAAGTAATCTTGCCTATATATACGTCAATATAGCCCAATTAATTTAATTTTTTTTTTTTTTTTATATTTATATTTTCTTTTGGCATATAAATTTATAATTCTAAATAGGGATTTAAAAAAGTTAAAATAAACAGAAGAGGTGGGGGTATGTGTGTGTGCTCTTTGCTTTTTTTTTGAAAACGCATGTATATATTTTGCTGGATAGAATAATGTGAGGAAAAAAAGTATAAATGTAGATATAGAAATATGTTTTATTTTTCAAGATGGAAGTTTTTCAATTTCATTTTGGAGAAATTAAATGAAAAAAAGATATCAAAAAGAACTTGATCGATATCTAAGGAATTTAATTAGTGAGATTTAAGTTTTTGATTCAAAAGAATTTCGATGAAAACAAAAGGAGAGTAAAAATAATTTGAGGTGTCAAAAGCTTTTGCTTTTTTTTCAAAAAAAAAGAATCCAGATTTGAGTGGCAGAAGTTTCTAGAAAAAGGGAAGGGGACTATGAAAAAAAAATTAAAAAAGGTTTATTCTTCTATTGCTGTTCGAGTTGGCTGTTTGGAAATCCAGTTGGCGTATTAAAAATTAAAGAAAATTAGTTTATTCGCATTGTCCATAAAAATGAAAAGATCTTCGTCAATTATGAGCAGGTTGGGGTAGAGTTGTAAGCATGTTAGGCTTTCCAGTCCTGCCCCCGAAGAAACTGAAGTTGCTGCCAGATAAGCGAATATTATAAATGGAAACCAGTCATTTCGACGCCAAGATCAAGCTCCAACAATATTGGCTGGTAGAAAATCTATAAAGCAGATTGGACCGCCGAAATCATCTACTCTTATGGCCATTACAAATAATAGCAATACACATTGGTAAAGAAGTATTTCACCTTTAGTTTTCCATGAGGAAGAAAGAAATTCAGGTAATGTGCACATTTACCATCTATATTCGTCTAATAGTTCAAATATTAAGTGTGTTTTTAACTACACATATAAACATTATTTATTAACTCTTCTGAACTTAAAGTGATTTTTTTTGTTGTGTATCCGGATAAATCAGATATTGTTTTCCCTTTTATTTGTATATTTCTATTGCATTTTTATATATTTCTACTTAGTATATGTGTATGCATGCGTTTCTCACTATTTTGAGCACAAAACAATCGGGTCATATAAGTAATATTGAAATAAAGGTTATAAGATTAAAGTTAAATGAAACTTACGTATATTTGTGTTATTTCTTTGATTTTGAGTTAGTTAGATTATTAGAATTAAAAATTAATGTAATAACTTTGATTGAAGAAAGTGTGACTCATGGAATATATCCTCCCCCCTATATTTCCCATGATTTGGCAATCACCCGCCCTGAGTAGAGCTATTCCAGGGCATTTCGATATTGGTATTCCAGCTCTCCCAGCATAATTCTTATAGTAATATAGGATTGGCGCTTGAGGTCATAAATTGATGCTCATAAATATTCTGGGCGAGAAATGGAATAATTTTCGAAATACTTTTAAGAATAAATTTTTTTTTTTAACAATTACACATATACATGTAGCGTTATATACATACACGAAATCTTACAAATGATTATATATGTGCGTGATATATATATATGGAAAACAGCAAATTCCATTACAGTAGAAATGCAAGACACATTACAGACATTTATGCTATACCAATATTCAATGTCATCTATAATGACAGTAAAATCTTTGGTAGAATTAATGTGTAGATGTAAAGTAAACTAAGGACTGAATTGACAGTTTGGCATTCTAATGAAAAAATTAGTGTTCCAAATGTGAAGCCAAGCAAATCATTTAGAGTTGGTGAACCTGTATGGGTGAGAGATGTTATACTCAAATAATGGATCAAGAAATAATAAACAAAATGTCAAATCAAATATATGTGGTTAATGGAATTCAATGGCTTAAAGTAAGATGTCGCATGAACCATATAAAGAAAAGAGAGCCAGAGGAATTGCAGTTAGAAATATTTCAAAATGCAAATATACAGGAGGCGAAGAGTGATGAAAGAAGCAACATGGAAAGAAAGGCAGAGAGGAAAACCAGTTAATCGAGGAAAACATTGATGAAATTGCAGATGAAATTCAAGTGAAACCTGAAATAAATAAATTGCCCAGATTGTTCACATCAAAAGAAAACCACAAAAGATGGAATGATTATGTATAAGAAACAATTGTAACTTCTGAAGTGAGGGGAAGAAGTGTAGTATTTTATTTTCTATAAATATTTTAGTTTAACAAAGATCGATAAGAATATTCCAGAAGTTAAATTTAAATGTACTAATTAATGAAAATGGAAATTGTTTTATGAATGAGTTATGGAATAGAGTTGCATAATTAAAAGATTTGTTCAGATTGAATGAAAATAACGGAAGAGCAAATTTTGAACTGATTAGAGTAAGATAAAATCTTACAAAAATAGTAGTTTCGTAAAGTGAAATTAATTAAATGCTTTTGCAAATGAACTTTAAGGAATGGAAAATTTTCAATAAGGGAACAATTAAATGGCATTCTATAAAAATTCAGGATTGCAGATTTAAGTGCTGTTTTTCTCCTTTGTGATTGTGAAATGCTATTGGGCTCGCAGTGAGTATCGTCGGTAACGAGTCAACGTCTGTGAAGGAATAAACCCAGATGTTTTATATACATATATATCCATGATTATTTACCAAAAATTGCTTTTAATCATCTTCTGAGCCAAAGAAAAAGTTTTAAATGAGTTTTTTCAGTATACTGTAGTTCATAATTGAATTTAAAATTCTGACATTTTATTTAAAAATACTTAAGAGAATAGGCAAATTAATGAATTATTATCTTTATTGAAAATTCTCTGAACAAAATTTTGTATGTTGTGTAATGTATAAAGAATAAAAAGTGATTTGTATTGGGTATCATCTAGGACAGTGATGGGCAAACTTTTTTAGGAGTGGGCCAAAAATAAAAAAGTTTGATAGGCCACTATAATTTATTATGAAATGCAATAAAAACTAAAAAAAAGTATATTTTGAAAATTCTTTAATACTAATGCAATGAATGAAGCTGTGACTGCATTTCTAAAAGTTCCTCATAATCTTATTCGAACTGAGATGTACTGATTTTGAGAAGTGAAGTTAAATGTTTATCTATCAGTCTATTTCTAATACAACTTTTTTGAAGTTTCATTGTAGAAAATACATGTTCACATATCTAGAATAATGCAAACATAGTGCTAGCTTTCTGGGCATGAGATAACAGATTTGGAAAACTTGCTTTCAACAAAGACTTGTAGAACTCTAATTTTGGGAAATTGAGAAACAATTGTTTGAGGATGATTGATAGATTGCAATTCAATTATTTTAAGCTGTAAGTCTTTTCTCACTACTTCACAGTTCACATTGAAAGGCATGCTGAAAATATCCAAGTTTTCTTCAATAGTTCTAAAGTCTTACAATCTTCATTCAAATTCAAGATGAAATTTTCTCAGGCCATCTTTGTAGCTCTTAAGCTTGTCTTTATTTACTGGGGCTATTTTATTTAATTTCTGGAAGTGAGATACGTCATTCTTAGCTAGCTGATTAGCAAACAGAACAAGTTATAGTCTAAAACCTCTGAGATAGCCCCAGATATTGTCAATAAATTGGATTTTTTTTTACATTTTGACATTTAGCTTGTTCATATGACAGAGATAATCTGTAAAAAATGCAACATCCAAAAACCATGCCATATCTTCCAACATTTCACACTCCACAGACCACTGTTTTTCATGGAAGAATAATACTATATCATCTTTCAACTGCCAAACTTGCTCAAAGACACATCCTATACTAAGCCACCTTATTATCATCTAATACAACACATCAGAGTATTCAAATTGCATGGACTTAAGAAAATCTCAAAATTATATGTAAGCCCATGAGATCGAATAGAATTTACAAGCTTCACAATTACATCATGCACAGATTTCATATTTAAGGCAGATTTACACAGGCCATTTTGATATATTTCACAATGTAGAAAGACAGCATTGAGCCCAGAGTATTTTTGATTAAAGATCCCAAAAAATCCATATTTTTTCCCTGTCATACTTTATTCTCCATCGGTTGTAATATTACATATGTTTGTTAAGAGTACTTTCAAAGTTGAAAGCCCGCAAATTCATGAAAAATATCAGACCCTGTTGTCATTCCCCTTTACGACCACATGCATGCCAATTCCTCAGAAATAGAAAAGTTTTCATCAACACCTCATATAAATAATTCTAGCTAAGCAGTATGCTTTCATTTACAGCAATGGAGCAGAATTTAAATTGACTAATCTTTGACTCCAACTGTGATGTCAGATATTTATTTATGGTTTCGACTCTAGAAGTCACCGTTTTTCAAGGGAATGTTATAGTTTCAAAATCCTTTTTCTTGTCAGAACATAAAACATCACAAACTTGTAGTATACAGTGTTTAACAAATTCCCCATCAGAGGGAGCTTTATTAATTTTAGTAATATTGTATGCTATAATTTATTTTCTTAAAAAAATTTTGGTGACCTGATAATTTTTTTCGAAGATCTTCTGCTTTTCATTTTCTTTCATATTTGGACATTGCTTTGTAATTGGAATGTTTATGCTTAGAAATGAAGTGGCAGGAAATGTTGTATTTTTTGAAGACTGTTATGGTTTCATTGCAGATGAGACACATTGCTTTATCTTTTATAATTGTGAAAAAATACTTCCAGGTCCATTCATCTTTGAAAACACAGTATTCTGAATCTTTACGTTTTTTAGTAGACATTTTGGGGTTGAAATATTTTACAAATATCCACAATAAAACCAACAAGCAAAAACAATATTACTTTTTAATAATTTCATCACTATGACACTAATATTCAATCTTTATGAAGTTAGAATGCATCCGTCTGTCTACCATCATTCCGTTCACTGGTAGGTTCCCACATTTGCACATTCCCAAACCAACTAATGTTATTTGATGTGATCATGTAGACAAGTATTAGTGCTTCTGTTGTCATTAATATAAACTCATAAGCGGTAAATTCAAATTCTTCTTTCAAAATCTTGTTGTTGTTTTTTTTTTAATTTAAATACAAAAGCAAATAAGTATATTTTAATAATTGTATGCCTATTTATTAGGGCAAATTCTATTTTTTTGCACCTGCAAAAGTTTTTAAATTAATTTCATATAAATTCTCACAATTAAATTTTGCATATGCAAAAAATCATTCAAATTTCTATGAAAGTTTTTACATACACAAAAAATGGAACATGCCCTTAAATGAATTTTTTTTAAACATTGAAATTGAAAATTTTTATACTATTGTCTTAAAATTTGTGACAAGTCGGATAGAATTTCTAGGCTGGGTTCATTTGGCCTGCGAGCCATAGTTTGCCCACCACTAATCTAGGAAATTAAAAGAATTTTTTTTATATAATTTTATTCAGTCATATAAAAACACCTATTAGTCCAGAAATATCTTCAGAAGTGACCAATTGTAAATTGATTTATCTTTTAATAATTCTTTTTAAATAAATAAATATAATCGGAACTTTACATTCACTTATTGATTTATTTATTTTTTAATGCTTTCGTTTTAGCTGTGAAGATACTAATTGCAGTTATTAGTTAAATTTCAAGAATACATAAAATTAAGATCAAGTTTAATAAGTCAGAAATCAATTACATGAATCTTTATGCTATGCATAAAATAAAAAGTGTATATTTATTTTATAATATATGAATGAAGAATTTTATAGTTGATGTAAAGATTGGGTTGGACTTAGATATGATGATTTATTTTAATGTATTATTTAATGTTTCATCAACATTAATGTTTATTCATTAGATAATAGTCTTTGTATTAATAAAACATTTAATCTTCCAAAACACTAAAAATTCAAAATTTATTTCTATGTAAATTTAATGGAAATCTGTGAATTGTTAAATTTATAAAATAAAATGTAATATTTCCCTTAAGTTATTAGTTATTTATTTTATTAGATTTCATATCAAATATTATTTTAAATAATAACTTAATTTTTAAATAATATCTTTTCATTTATTCTATCTGTTCAGTTATTATTCTGTATAATATTGTATAAAACATTGTAGCATTCTTATCCTATGGTTTTGTATGTCTAAAATGATTAATTTAAAAAATTACATTTAAAGGGGGGGGGGGATTCTCTTGCTTGTATACAAATCACTATTACCACCAATAATTAATTTCATTTACTATTAATTTTTCATAATTCTTAATTTTTATTTTTTTTTTGAAAGATAAAAATCAAATGAAGCTCTCCCAGTAAGCTTTGCTACTGCTGAATTTTGCAGACAATTATGTTTGCATAAAATTCAAGAGTCTGCTACATTACTTTTAGTAAAAGTCTTCAAGAGCTGTTGATGAAGAATATTGTGATTATGTGCCTAAAAAAATATTTAAATGCTTTTTTGAAATTTTTTTGAAGAAAAGAGAAAACTTCTTTAATACTTGACAAAAATAGAAAGTAATAGAAGATTGTTATTCATTAAGCTCCGATAGTATCAATATTCAAGAATTTATCTATAAATAGATTACCTGTCTTCATTATCATATCAATCAGATTGTTCATTCTCTTGACTATAAGAAAAGAAATATATAACTTTAGAAGAAACCTAGAAAAGAAAGAAAATAAAATCTATAATTCGAGTCTAAATGTAAGAAGAAATTGTTGGCATCTCTACTTTTCAGCTTGCAGTCAGTCAACATTATTCTGAAGAAATTCAGTAGTAATATAAGTATCGTACGCCAAGTCAAGAAACCAAAATTTTGCCTAACTCTTTTTTTATAAATAGAATAATAAACAATGTATTATTTTTCCTTAATGATGTGTCTAGTTGTTGTTTTTTTTTTTTGTTTTTTGCAGTTGTTTTTAATATAATCACTTGAGTCACGATTTTGTTACCACTCAATTGGGTAATTAATAGAATACCTATAAAATATGTTTTGTATTCCTTTCTTCTTATATCTCAGAATGGTAAAATATTATAATTCATTATATTTTTATATATAAACACAATTTAAATTTTAACAAAAGTATTTGAGAATAGAATTTATAAAACAGTGTGTGACCATTAAGAGTAAATTTATGGAATATGATTATTATTAGTTTTATTTGAAATATCTTGTACAAAGTAAAGATTTTGATCAGTTAAAAAAAGAAAAAAAAGATTGGATTTCAGAAATATATATTTGGAAAAGAATGAGAAAGCTAAAATAGAATGATAGTATTAGAAATGTATAGATACAGAAAAGTTTTAAATGATAAAATATTTATTGATAAAATTAGTATGACAAAAAAGAAAGTCATATGGCCAATTGCTTATGAAATCAAGTGACATTCAGGTATTAATGTTTTACAGACTGAGCACTTAACTAAATTAAAACTGGCTTGTTATTTTTTGCCTTTTTTCCTTGTTATATTTTGTGTAGATCTTTTGTTTTATTTTTTTTTTTGTTATAAACTTTCTTCAAAAAAAAAAAGTCACAGCGTAAAAATATATTAAAAGATACAAAAATATGTAATATTGAGTTTATTTAGTAGAAAATAAATAAATGATGTAGAGAGTGAAAGAAAGATAAAAAATGTTTTTGCTAATAAATGAACTTAAGAAATTGTGAAAAGAAAAACTGAGGACAGAAAGGCTCAAATGAGATGGTTTGTAGAACTTACTTGTTGACAGAAGATTATTGATGTTCCATGTGCTGTTATATTAAGAGACAGATTGCTTTACTTCCTTTCATTTTAGTACGTTAAAAAATAATATACAATATATAAGATTTGCTTGTGAGAATACATGGATTTATATAATATCAGAATCGTATATTTAATAAAAACATTTTCACCTCTTTCTGTGTGTTTAATAATTTATAATTGTAAAAGATGATTGCTTTTTTTTACAAGTTTACTGTGCTTTTTTATATTCTCCCATCTTTTTTTTTTTTTAACAGTAAAATACATAACTATTCTCCTGCTGAATCTGGTAGAATATATGAAAAGTCACTCAACAGAAAATCCCATATCCGCTTTGAACCTATTTCAGTACTGGAACATCTAAAAGCTAAAACTCTACCTACTACCCAATTAAGTGATGAAGAAAAGAAAGATATCATTAGTCAATACCTTGATGTAAGTTATTGTTATGGAATTAAAATGAATTTTTTATTATAATATGAGTTGTTTGTTTTTTTTAATCTTGTGAAATTTATACTTGGAATTTTTTTTTTTTTTTTTACAGTTTAAACAATTAATGTTAAGTATTGATCCTGATGATGATTATGATAGTGCAGCTGAATTGCTTAAATTGAAAAGACAGAAAAATAATCCTAACGAAGAAGGAGAACCTGCTGATAAAGAAGGAACTGATAAAGAAGGCACAGAAGGAGAATCAGGAGCATCACCTGCCAAGGTATTTATTTATACTGATAATGATAATTTAAAAATTCAATCATATACTTTTTTTCCATCTATAAACAGTCATCTTAATAACATATAATTTTTTAATATTTTCTACACTAGGATTTTCCAACCTTAGATAATATGGGGGCCGCATTTCAAAAAAAGCTTTTTCTGAGAGTTACATCCAGAATAAATAGAGTGTATATATATATAATTATTTAGAGAGTCTTATTTAACAAGCACATTAAAATTTCATAAGTAAAGTCACATGTATATAAAAGTTTTTATTTAGATGGTAAACATGTTGTGATAATTATTTAATTTTAATGAGAACTCTGCAGTAATTCACTTTCATTTACTAGAGTAGCTAAATCAATTTTCATGCTTGTAGTTGCCAATCACAACAAATTTGAAAGAGATCTCTTTGTTAATGAACATCTATACTTTGTTTTAATGCTTCAAAGCATCAAGAACATCTTGAATCCAAAGTTTCTCAATTTCAGACATTTCTTTCTTGGTAGTAATTTTAAAGAAATCTCATTTTTCACTTTTGTAAATATAAAAATAATCTGATTGCAAATCACACATTTCTAGCAGAAGATCAGATTTTGCATTTTCATTGTTGACAGTCCTTAGAATCACCAAATCGATTCTTAAAATGCTCAGTGATTTCTTCAATATATTGTACATAAGCTGTAAATGATGCTGCCTAAAATTTTTCATTTCTTCAAAATGTTTTTCACAATTTGGAAAAAAGATTAAATTGTTATTAGCCAATGTTGATTTAAAAAGTTGCAATTTACTTTTAAAGCCATTCAAATGGCCATATAAAGCAGCAATATTCTATTATTTTCCCTGTAGTATGAAGTTTAATTCATTCAAGTGATTAGTCGTATCTATTATAAATGCAAGATCTGATAAAAATGTGGAATCTTGCATTTGATCTTCAAATTCTGTTGTTTCAGACTTCATATCATTTTTAAAAAATATGGATACTTCTTTCTGAATTACAAAAGTGTTCCAAACATTTGTCAGCATTCAACCAATAAATATCAGAATGGAGAAGATATATGAAACAGACAGATCGAAGAAT
Organism: Epiperipatus broadwayi; assembly: GCA_028023455.1. Classification (NCBI taxonomy): domain Eukaryota; kingdom Metazoa; phylum Onychophora; class Udeonychophora; order Euonychophora; family Peripatidae; genus Epiperipatus; species Epiperipatus broadwayi. Next base: position 2,685,832 of record JAQFVV010000060.1, read on the forward strand.
CGATCTTAGTGCCCCCCCGGGGGATATGCAGCAACAATTTTGCTCAAGAAATAGTGAAATTTTCAGTGAGTCAGAGATCTATTATCACTTCATATAATATTAATTTATTTTTACAGTTTCTTATATGCATTTACTTGACACAGAGATTTCCCACATAGTGTTTCATGGTGAATTATTCTGTTTCAATAATTCACAAAAGTATATTTCAGTTTCTGAAATAGTTTTAGCCTCATCTGTTATAAAACAGAAATGCTTATCGAATCCTCCATAGTTCATAACATAGTTTTGAAATGCTTTGAAAATATCAATATCTTAGTACTCCCACGTAAAGATATAAGAATGAGCATCTCTTCATTGATAATAAGTCTTCTAGAATAGTTTGAACAACAATTAAAAGTTGAGTAACATTTGCTTGATCAGTGCTTTCATCCACATTTTGCTATAGAATCACCCAATTTTTTTAGAAAAATATTGATCCATATGTTCTATGTGTTTTGTAAAGTGTGTTGAGATAATGAAACTGAACTTCTCAACTACTTTCAGCGAATTAAATTGTTGCTATTTCAATTGCACATTTATTTCACTATATATCCATAACTAAAAAAAGTTGTTTTGTTTTTTTTTTTGCAATAGTGATACTAATTGATTCTCCAATATACATCTCAAATTTTTTACTGTTTAATGTAATGTTGTTACACTTTATATTCTTTAGGCACTGATAAAACTTGAATACAAACAAGACATTGAATTTTATTCTTGTTATTTGTAATCATAAAATCTGATTCCTTTTGATACATTTACTTTTCTCTTCTTACCAGAAATTGTTATCTAACAATAAGTAGTAATAAAATTTATTAAGTAGCAATAGATTACTAAAGATAACATGGAAACAAATCAAAATATGTATTTAATAATTTGGTAAGCCATACTGATACAATCTCAATAACTGAATGAAAGAACATTGCTAATCATAGAATAAAATATGATACAAATGGTGGACATGATTTACATGAAATAAAAATCCCGAACACATACTAAAGATATTAATTGAAAATTATACAAAACAAAATAAACAACAAAAAAAAAAGTTAGTTTTCAAAAAAAGCAATTTTAAAACTAACTTTTTAAATTTATTTTTGCAAATTAAACAATTACAAACCAACAATTAACAATAAACATACTTTTTTGTAGTATCATTAATTTTAATATTGTTTTTCCACCCTTTTTTTTTTTTTTGCATTGTTTTCATTTTTATTACATAATATATTGAAATATTACTTGGTATTATGCCTTTACTTTATAACATGTTAAAAATTGATGTTATTCATTGGGATTGTTTCTGTTTTATTATTTTATACTATGTAATAAAATTTTAAATTACATTCACTTTTTTTTATTGGTTGTATTTTATTTAATTTTATCAATTAATGTCTTCAAAATAGATGACTCTGCCTTACTTAGAAGTAGTATGTAAATCACTTCATCAGTGAATAACCATTAAATAGTAGCTGATCATTAAATATGTGCTATTTTAACTTTAGTTCTTTTTGATTATTTCTTAACATGAATTTAATTTTATTTTGTTCAAAAATAAGTTCACAGTTTTACTCAAAATATTTATTAACTGGCTTTTATTGGGATACAGAATTGCATAAATAAAATACAAAAATGACAGAAATTTTTCAGAATTTCTACAGATTTATTTTGAAACACGTATTAAATTTTTGTTGATACATTTAGTATTTGAAAAATAGTTAAGTATATTGTAACGATATATAAATATGCCGTTACATTAATTTAAAATAAAATCTTAAAGTTTGCAAATAAAAATAAAATCTATTAAAAAAATAAAAGCTAAAATGTTTGTTAAACATATATATATTTGCACAGATGCAAAACTTTAAAAATATTTTTTTTTATAAATAAAAAAAGGTATTTGAACGTACTTTTTTATAAAAAAATACAAGATTTAAATATAAAAATATTTTAATAAAGAAATAACGTAAGTAAAAATAAAAAAAGGTATTAATTAATTCCTGTAATCTGTAAATGGAAATGATTGTTTATTAATTGAAAAGCAAGCTAGCCTTGGGGCTCTTGTGTAATTAAAAAGTCAGATGAAAATTAGATAAGAGAATAAAGAGAAATTAGCTTGACCAATGGAAGCACCAAGCCTCAGCCCAGACCCTAATGAAAATGATGGATTAGTGGTTTTGTTGGTTGAATCTGTGTGGATACTATAAAAAGAGAAATACAGTTTTCCTGACAGTTTCCAACTTGATTTGGTGAGAAGAACAGTAAGACGCACTTGTCGTTCTCTCTCACTTATTTAAAAAATGAAAAGACTGTGATACCATGAACCAGCTAATGCCACCTCCAGAACATTAGATCGATCTTCCAATGGAGACGTCGTGGGAATTAAAAAACAGGAACCTGGACTCTTCTACCATAAACTATATGAACTGAACAATTGTTAAAATCATAAAATTAATTAAGAACTTTTGTCAAGAGTTGACAAGTTTAATAAACAAGCTAACCTAAATTTTGAATGGACTTTTATCTGACTTTTGTAAGTTTTCAGATCAATTAATAATGTTTAATTTTATATGTTTTGCGTTTGATAAAAATCATTTCCATTTTTTTTCTTATTGTATAAATTATTTAAATGCATGAAATTTAAGTTGGGTATAGACGTTGCATAGATTCGTTAGCAGTTAATTATGTTGCTGTTTCATATTCGATTGGAATATATAGGTCATTGATGTCATTGCGGCATCTTATGATGAATGCTATTGGGTTTCTTGTATTCCCTCTGCAATTGACGTTATCGATGACTTTGTATTTTGATCGGTTATGTTTATTTTGGAATGTTTTTAACTGTGGAATCTATGCAGCCGATCTATACTCAACATTATAAAACAAATTTTATAAAATTCATCTGTGCGAACGTATCTAAATGTTAAATTTAAGTCAGGCGTGAATGGCTATATAGTTTTGTAAAGTTATATTAAGGGAGGGTAATCTTAGGTTATTCATTTCATAATTGAATTAGCTCAATGGATTGGATATATTTGTTTAATTAGTAGATGTAGTATGAGTTTCGCTATGTGCAGAATCACTGTATACACCGCACCAACCCTTTGCCTATGGATGGGATTGTAAGTTGGCAAAAAGGACCGCGGTCCCTTCCTATGGAGTTTTTATTTTATTGTTCTTCTTGCCATACAGATGTAACATTCCTGTATTGGTCAAGAGTCAATGTCTTCTCTAACTATACTGTTCAGATGTCCATTCCTGACTGTATAGTATATATGTGCTGTTGTATTTTCATGCTACATTGAATACATAAATGTATCAGATGGATTGACGCCAGTTTGACTGCAAACTTTTGGCCTAAGGTTAAATAAGGGAAAGAATATTTTCTTTTCAAATGCATATCTATGTAGTCTATTCATACTCGACCCTCTAAATAAAATGTTAAACTCATTGCAATCTATTTAAATGTAAAATTAAAAGTTAATATAAAAATCTAAAATGTTAAATTTATTCCTCAAAATTTAAATGATTCAAAATTTTATATGTACATAAATAAATATTTTTATGTGTTAATTTCTGGCAGTGGCTTTTATTTTTTTATATTTAAGATATAAAGTTATATTTTATTATCTCTGCTACTCCCTGAGCTAGTGACAAGGGGCTAACGATCTAAATATTTAAATAAAGTGGAATCTTAGCAGCGCATATCTGCCTACTTTATAAATTTTTTTAGGCTCAAATGCCTAGATGGTGCCCTTGTAGTGCAGATTGCGTTAGATTCGATCTTCACTTTCGTTTGGATCATTATAATATAGTAATATGAAAACACTAAATAAAATTACCAACATCAAGGTTACTGATTGGTGATAGAATTAAAATATTTAATATACCTTTGATCTAAATTATTTTATTTTTCATGTATGAAAAATAAATCGACAGGCAGGTCATACAAAATTTCATTGCAGTCAACAATTTATTCAGCCCTGATCTACACCACACTAAACATTATTAAAGCTTTTATATTTTGCCTTCTATTATTTATTAATTTTAGAATATTTTAAGCAAAATTATTGTCTCTTTTGATATTTGAACTTTATTTTTAAATATGAATTCTTTCAACAATCTCCAAAAAGGCGAGTCTCATCTATCTTAATCATTTATTTTATCATTTGCTCATAACTTATTTAGTACTTTATTAAAGTCATTTTGTTTTCTTTTTATTTTGTTATTTTTAAATGTTTTTTTTTCAATCATCACAGTCTCATCTACTACAATTCTTCATAATTTTCATATTTTTAATGTGATTTTTTAATTATATCAGTAAATGAACAATAATTCATTTTCCTCTTTTTATATAGAAAATTTTATATGATTAGTATTACTTATTAAATTTTTTAAATATTTTCTTCTATCCATATTTTCAAAGTCTATTTTTTTTTTAATGTTAAATTTTCTATCCCATCTTAAGTTTAATTCCATACAAAATAACTAACAAATCTTTTTTAAAAAAATTACAATTTGACTAACTCTTTGAAATTAATTTTTTCTTTACTATTGTTCATTATTATTTTTTAATTTCATTATTATTTTTTATAATCTTCAATTTACACTCATGTTTGTTTGTTTTTTCAATAAAATGCTTTATATATTGCAACATATCGGTTCATTATATAAAACTATAGTCTTCATTCTTCACATTTTCATTGAACATGATTTCATATGATAATGGTTGAGTAATTGTTGATTAATAAAATAAAAAGTTTAAGTATTTTATAGAATTGAGGCATTATAGACTGAAAACAATGTGTGCACACAACCAATATTTTAATAGTTGGCCATTTACAATATTATATTAGAGCATTTTCTGTAGTTACAATAGACTGTCAATATCTTTCTAAACTTAAAAAAAAAATTATGTTTAGAGCTTAAATATAAAATTAAACCAAAGATAAATGTAATGTAGGTATCAATTGATCTTTGATAAACAATATTATATATATGTCTGCTCTGAGAATTATAAAAAATAGTAGAAAATTATCTGAAAAAAGCTATAAATGGCATAATAAATAAAAATTTGATGCTGGGGGAATTGCATTTTAAAACTAATTATTAAAATATTGTTTATGAAACAAAAAACTACAAAAAAAGTTATTTCTTTTTTAGGTTTTTAAATATTAAGAGATAGCAAAATAGAGACTTAAAAAAAGAAATTGTTTTTAATTTATTAATGTTAAAATCCTGATAAATATTTCCAAAAATAAATTTGAGATCACTTTTAAATTTAAAAATTTTTGGCTAATGATGGGAGGATGAGACAAAACTAATTTAATTTTTTTTTAATAAAAAAAAATTAATGTCAAGGGCAAAAGTAAACATTAACTTCATATTTTCTTAATATTATTTTCCATATAAAACTTGAACTTTGGTGTTTAATCTTTGTTTTTTGTTTTTAATAAATATACGTAGAATACAGGAGTCTGCAAACTTTTTAACACAAAGAACCATATTGGTTTAATCTCCCTCCCTTCCCTCATTTAAGAGCCTCAGAATGAGGTATCTTTCCTTTTTCTATTAAAGAGCTGCAAGGAAAGAGATGAAAAATATGTTTCTGAAAAATATGAATTTCTGATGAACAGCTATGGATATAATATATTTTAACATTTTATTTAGTAATACAACATAATAGAATCCATATACATCCTAAGGAAAATAAAAATTCTCCTAAAAATAAATAAATAAAACCAAAAAATTACTTCGATAGTTTGATTTATGTACAAATTTCTAATATTTATATATTCATCATATATAATAATTATTTTAATATAAACAAATATTATAGACAACTATATTTGAATTAATAAATAATAAATTTATTTACATCAAATCGATTTTCGTTCAAAATGAACCTTCTCAAGATGTTAGAATATTTTTATATTAAAGTATTTTATGAAGGCAACATAATGGATTTTAATTCCATCATATGAAATAATAATTATTGTACCATAAGACTAAATTCAAGAAACAATGTTATAATGTTCATTTTTCCATCAAGATATTTTTTTACAAATTACAATAAAAAATAAAAAATGTGCTTATGTTTATCATGATAAAAAGAGCCACATTTGGCTCATGTGCCATAATTTGCCCTGACCCCAGTGTAGTACATTGCTGGACCAATATGTGTTGTTTCAGTATCCACCAATTTTTCTAATCATAATTAAAAATTATATAAAAAGTAATAAAAAATTAGAAATTAATATTAAAAAAACATTTTTATTATATTATCTTAGATATTATATATTTTGCATTTTATCATATCTATTTTCAAGTGTGCATATATATATAATTTTAATATCACAGTAATTTCTTATATTTAAATAAATCTGGGTAATAAGTAATTATAACTCAGACTAATAAATAACATAAATGATCTATTAAAAGACAAACGGCAAAAGTACATTGTGTGTGATAAGGAAAATACAGTAAAATGGAATATACACTATATCTATACCACATTGATCTCTATACAATGCTGGCTGTTATATTTATATAAGAAGAGAAGTTAGTTTGTAGTTGAAATTAGAAAAAGAATTGTGCAATATAAATTGTAACCACTGGAAACCTAAAAGCTGGAAATCATAAAAGCACATTATTTTCAAAGAAAAAGTAAAGTATTCCAGAAGAAAAGATGAAAAATAATTAATTATAGAAAACAATTATTACAGAATTTTGAAATGCAAAAGTCCTGTTCGTTTTGTTTGTGATTAAATTAAAATACTCTAATTAAATATTTTTAAGGCTAGATTTAATTAGTGCGAAGATAAAATCTGCAGTGATATAAATAGGGAGGAATTTTAGTTACAATTTTTCTGCATTTTCATTGTCTTTCATGGAAGATGTCTCTGTCATTGAGCAGTTGGCTGAACGAGATCGCTGTGAGTGTTAACCCAGTCATCGAGGAATGTCTTATCCCAGGCACTAGTTAACTTGAAGGTTAATGAGCTGGTTAGGATTGGTATACAGATCGCCCTGATATTATTATTTTTTATACGCCTGAGAAGGCTCACAGAGGAATTACTACCAGAGGGTAATATGACTTTATTTTGTCAGTTAAACCTTTAATTAATATTGTGGACTGAGAATATTAGAACGGTCTTTAGTGAAATACATCTATATGTGTAGATGTGTAGAACAGTATTGAGATTGAGTTGTTAATGTTTCTGTTAATGTGGATTGCATAGTGATGTTATATATTTTGTCTGTTTATTTAAGAAATAAGTAATTTTCATTATATTGGATATTTGAATTTATTTAATTCCCAGTTTTGCTTCAATCTGTTACAATTTTTTATTAGCAGATACGTAGCAAAAATTGGTGCAGCCAAAAAATCTGAACTTAGTTGTGGGGAACAAAGTGATAAGTTAGGAATGAATATAGATGGTGTAAGAGTGTTTTGTTTCATAGGATCAAAAATGTCTTTGGAGCAATCAAATATATCAGAGTTTGATATTAGTAATACAGTGGAATGGCCTCTGTATATTATGCAAATTGAAAATTTTTTTGTACTTAATGATATTAAAGAGAATAAATGGAAAATTGTGGCTCTGTTATGTTTGGTGGGACATAAGGTTATTATATTTATAAATAAATATTTTGAGCAACCAATAAATGAGTCGAATTATATATGAAGACATGGTAAAAAAATTGAATGATCATTTTAATTTGAAACCATATAGTCACATAGCCAGATTAATGCTAATAAATAGAAAGCACTATGAAGGAGAGACTATAAAATAATATGATATATCATTGAGAGAGTTGCCAAAAAACTGTTGTTTTGGATATTTTGTGGACCAAGTACTTTTGGATCAGTTACTATGGAGGATTGCAGATGACAGGCTCCGGCAAAATTTACTTGCTGAAGTAGATTTAACATATGAAAGGTCAATTAAGAAGGGAATAGTATATGAGCTAGTAGTTGAACAGGCTCTCGCATTCAGAAATAAGATTCAAAAATGCTACTGTGTAAAGCAGAGCAAACACAGGAGAATAAAGAATGGGGGATTGTCAGTGTAAAAAATAGAATTTATTTGTTTTTACTGCGGAGTAAAAAGTGATGTTACACAGTTTTGCAAATGGAAAAACAAGACATGTTACAGATATAAAGCTACAGGGCATTTAGCAAAAATATGGATAAAGGCTGAAACTGTACAGTAGTATTATGGTGAAAAAAATAAAAAGCCGCAGAAAAGGAAATCGAACGGCATTCAAATAATTAAAAATATGAACGCAATAGTAGAAAACAAATTCCTGACAAAACTTGAGATATGGAGTACAGAAATAGAAATGAAAATAGGTAGTAGATCAGGGATCATATTAATATCTGAAAAACTATGGAAAAAAATAATTATAGGAAAAAATGGTTGTCGTCGATTAGCCACCAAACACCGGCTGATGTCGCTGTTTCCATGCAAACGCACAGAAATGTACTGCTCACACATATAGAACAGTTTTGTTCATATTAAATAGGCCACTAAGCAGCTTCTGTGCTTTGCAGTACTATCACACACTTCACAGATTGCTACAGTATGATGTGAGGGTGTGTAGAATTCAAGTTGTCCTAAGTCTTTGCGTGTTTATTTTAAGTACTTATTTTTTATACAACCTGATGTAGTTTTAGATAGTATTAATTGTAAGACAAAAGACACGCTTCCTTACACATATTTTTAAGGTTAAATGAATTTCAAAAGTGTACGTTTCGGTCATTACATAGAAATCACGCGTAAAACATATTTTGCACACGGACAGCTATGAGACTTTCAAAGCATAAGCTTGATCAGAGGGGAATTTTCAAATTGAATTGTGTTTTGTAAATTGTTTTAAAATAGTGTTGAAATTTTTTTTGATCAGACGTTAATTGAAAAAATGAAATATTAGATTTTATTAAATAATTTTCTTTTTAAAAATTTTGTGATGGACATTCGTTGTTTTTTTGTTTTTTTTTTTTTGATCAGATGTTAATTGAAAAAAGGAAATATTCGATTTTATTAAATAATTTTGTTTTTAAATATGTGTGTATGTTGTGTCAGACGATCCAAAGGATCGTCAAAAACATCGGTTCCCCCCTCCCTGCGAATTCCAGCATTATGCACTGACATGTAGTGATGTAAAAAAAGTAAATTGTAAATCAGCCCAGTAACATTATATCTATTGGTTTTGACTAGCAAAAGTGACATCAGGCGGTGTTTGGTGGCTAATCAACGATAACCAAAAAAATAACATGAAAATTAAAAATAAGTTTATAAAGGCACAAGATGTAAGTGGGAATGAGATAGAGATTAAGAGAACAGTAGAAGTACCAGTTAAACATGGTTTGATGTGGTCGGAATCAATATTAGTATAATTAAAAATATTACTATTGAACAAGAAATGATGAAAGAATTTTCTAAATTATTTGAAAATGATTTAGGTTTTATCAGTACAAACTCAGTGGATGTGGAGTTAGTTAAGAATGCAACTCCAATTATATGTAAACCTAAAAAGATATCATTCACACAATATGCCAAAAGAAAAATTTCAGCTTTTAGTTGAAAACGGAGTATTGATCCTGGTAGAGTTCTTAGAGTGGACCACACCTATAGTAAGTAGTTATAATGAAACCTAATGAAACAAATCAGAATTTGTGAAGATTATAGATTCATGGTGAATAGGTTTTTAAATAAGGGAGCATACCTGGTGCCAAATGTAAGAGAAATACTGGTGGCATTAGCAAATGTAAGTTTTTGTGAAGCTGGATTTAAATTCAGTTTATGACCAAATGGCAATGACTGAAAGAATGGCACAAATGCTATCACTTGTGAAGCCTTTTGGCTTGTTTAAATGTAACAGATTAACGTTCAGGTTAACTACTGCCCTCAATATTTTCCAAGCAAAAATAAATAATATTTTATAAAAGTTTGGAAGGAGTGGTACCATATTATGATGACATACTGATTTCTGCAGTCACTCGATTCATTTAGCAGAAGAGTAAGAAAAGTTTGTGAGGGGCTGAATAGAGTGGTGGCTAAATTAAATGCCAAAAAATCAGTGTGGCGAACTGGTGAATTGTTTTTTTTCAGGCATATCATTTCGGAAGAAAGCAAGTAGCCTTTTCCCAAAAAATTGAGGGCTGTTCAAAATGCAGATAAGCCAAAAGATGTAAAGCAATTACAGACTTTTCTGGGCTTGATTAATTTTTTGAGCCATTTTTTTAAAAATAAGGCAGTGATTGCACAGCCTTTGTATGAGTTATTGAAAAAGAACCAAAAATGGGAGTGGACCAAGAAACAATGTGTAGCTTTTGAAAAGACAAAGGTGCTGTTGGTGTCTGATAAGTTGTTAGTAAACTTTAGCAATAATCAACCAGTACAAATTATAACTGATGCTTCAGATTGGGATATTGGAGCAGTTCTATGGCATATGATGGAAAATGGGGAATGCCAATAGCATATGCCTCACACTTGTTATCGAAAGCAGAAAAGAACTATAATCAAAGAGGCATCGGCTATGGTTTTTTCATTGAAAAAGTTCCATTAAAATATTTTCAGAAGAGTGTTTAAAATAATGCCAGATCATAAGCCTTTGCTAGGTATTTTTGCTCATAATCATATAGCTCCTGAACATTTAAGCCCGAGAATGTTATGGTGGCATAATATTTTAGCAATGATTATGAATTTATGTTTAGCAAAGGAAAAGAAATAATTCATGCAGATGTGTTAACCAGATTGTCAGATAAACATGAATCTGTATCAAATGAAATAGAGGTAGATCACATAGATATGATGAAATCAAAAAAACATTAAACAATTGGATAGTAGGTAAGTGGACTAAAGAAGATAAGGGATATAAAATTTTAGAAAAATGGATTGTCAAGTTGACTGAACAAAAAACCTTTTTACCTTGCACAGGGTTTTTGGGTTAGCAGAGATAAGCTATCAACGTGTAATGATTGTATAGTGCTTGGGGATAGAGTAGTGATACCTACTGCTGGGAGGAAAATAGTTGAAACTTATTGCATGAAGGTCATTCAGTCATGGTAAGAGCTAAAGCACTTGCACATAGTTATGTCTGGTGGCCTGGCATTAATACAGCATTGAAAAGTTTGTAAAGAAATGTTCATTATGTCAGGAGGAAATTCAGCTGCCAGCAAAAAATTTGACAGCGTATTCAGCATGAACTAGACAATGGGAAAGGGTGCACATTGATCATGCAGGACCAATAAAGATGGAAATACTGTTGATGATAATAATTGATGTTTAATCAAAGTGGATTGAATGCTGTATAGTAAATAATTCTGGTACAGAGGAAATTATTAAATGTTGTAATAAGATTTTTTTCAATACTTGATATTCCTGAAGTCATCATGTTCGACAATAGAGCAGGTTTTAGGGGATACATAATGCATTAGTATTTTGAAAGTATGGGTATTAAATATTCTGGCACCATCATACCATCCAGAGTCGAATGGATAGACAGAAAAAGCAGTACAACAAGTGAAGAAAAGTTTATTGAAGATGAAGATATCGAATCTGCAAGAAGCATTACAAGAAATAATGCTGTGTCAACATTCAACACTGTCCACAACAACAGGGAAATCACCGGGAGAATTGTTCTTAGGAAGGAAGCTAAGGATTAAGCTGTCGTTACTTCAACGAACAAAAAAGGATTCATTGGGCAATATAAAACCTCATAGAAACTTTAGTGTTGGAGACAGAGTATGGTTCATGATATATTGCATAGTGGATGAAGGGAGTGATTGATAAGATAATAGCGAGTACAATTTATATAATTCAAGGTCAGAATAATGGTAAGTATACTAGACACATAAATCATTTGAGGAGACATGAAGAAGACAACACACAGGTTTTATGGCTGTTGGAGTCAAAACTATAAGTGAAAGTTGAACCAAATATGATGGAATGTATAGAAATCAGAAATGAAAAAGGAAAAGAATAAAACTCAATGGAAATCCACACTGAGAGCAAAATGGTGGAAAATACAAGAAATAAATCTCACAGTACAGGAGAAACATAAGCCCCAAAAAAATTAGATTATGTATAAAATGCATAAAGTGTTATTTTGGAATGGGGGAAGGAGTGTTATAATTATATAAAAAGAGAAGTTAGTTTGTAGTTGATATTAGAAAAAGAATTGTGCAGTATAAATTGTAACCACTGGAAATGTAAAAGTTGGAAATCATAAAAGCACATTGATTTCAAAGAAAAGGTAAAGTATTCCAAAAGAAAAGATAAGAAATAAAAATAAAAGTATAGTCATTTTTAATAAGAAATAATTAATTTTAGAATTTTGAAATGCTAAATTCCTGTTCGTTTTGTTTGTGATTAAATTAAAATACACTAATTAAATCTATTAAGGCAAGATTTAATTAGGCAAAGATAAGAAAATATATAGTGATATAAATAGGGAGAAATTCTGGCTATAACTGTTCTACATTTTCATTGTCTTTTGTGGGAGATGTCTCTGTCGTTGAGCAGTTAGATGAACATGATCACTGTGTTTTAACCAACAATCATTGAGGAGTGTCCTATCCCAAGCACCAGTTAACTTGAAGGTTAATGAGCTGGTTAGGATTGGTATACAGATCGCCCTGATATTATTTTTTATATACGTGAGAAGGCTCACAGAGGAATTACTACCAGAGGGTAATATGACTATTTTGTCAGTTAAACTTTTAATTAATGTGGTGCACTGAGAACATTAGAACTATCTTTAGTGAATTACATCTGTATGTGTAGATGTGCAGAACAGTATTGAGATTGAATTCTAAATGTTTCCATTAATGTGGATTGCATAGTGGTGATAGATATTTTGTCTGTTTATTCAATAAATAAGTAATTTTTATTATATTGGGGATTTGAATTTATTTAATTCCCGGTTATCATATTTTGCTGTGATCTGTTACAATTTTTTGTTTGCAGATACATACTACTTGCAACATAAAAATGTAATGGTTCACATTAGTATAACAAAAGACCAGTGATGATGACTGAAATGGTATTAGCATTCCAAAACCATTTTTTTCTCCCTTTTAGATCCATTTTAAATTAATCTTTAGACACCACTGTTTTTATAGAAAAAACACTCCTGGATGCACTATTATCTCTGATCGTCATTGTTTTGATGTACTTTCATTCTGCTAGCATATCCCCCCAGAGGATTGCATGACTTCTCAGATTTAATGGTATATATTTGGAATGTTTGTCAAGCACCAAATAATTAAATTACATAATAAAATAGCATAATTTATTTACACTATTTATAAAATAAAGAAATTGTTGCTTATATATTTGCAACTACTATAAAATAAATAAAATGCCAAACATTGAAATTAACAAATAATCATAAATATTAAAATTTAAAGGTAATGATGAATATATATGGAATGTGCATAAATATTATTTTTAAGGCCTTGTAATATGTAAATATGTTTTAATCGTGGTTTTTTTTTGTTGATATCTGCTGTATTCACGGGTTCTGTACCCAGTCATGATAGTATAACATTAAAATAAATAAACAAACAATTTTATATTTCAGCAAATTTATTCTTAAGCTGAATTCCTAGTAATAATATATATATATGAAAAATATAATATTAACAAAAATAGCTATTTGTCCCTGCAACAATTGATAACTACAAACAGACCTAATCTACATTTCTTCACTCACTGCTATTATTTACAGTTTGTTAATAATTGGCGTTTAGTTACCATTGTCATTAATACATTAACACACCTCCATTTAGGCTATATTTTTTAAGTACATTTTCTATCCTTTATGAGAAAAGCCATTAACTTTCAACAGCACTTTGTTCCTCGCATGGCCACTGTTGCGCCAACTCTCGTAAAACTTTGAGAGATAATTTTTTTTATATCTCATTTGCATAACAATTCATACTTTGAATTACATGTTTCTAGAGTGAATTATTTGGAAGGAAACTGTCTAAACTGCTAGCACTAATTATACAAATAAAAATAGTACTTTATTTACAGTATTTACAATAATACCAGCGTCAATCAATGCACCTCTCCTCAATCTAGAAAATTATCCCTGAATCTCTCTGGAAGTCGTCTAATTCTCTGACTTCTTGGAGTAGAATTACTTTGACTTTCTTTTCGATCTGCTTTTTTTTGATTATAGCAACTGCTTATCCAGACACATCTACAATCTCTTGGTCTCCCCTACCTAGATCAATAAACAATGGTTCATCTTGAGTGGGAGGAGTTATATCCTTATTAAGTCCTTACTTAAATTTTTTAGTTTAGGATTGGCTATAATAGGATTGTTAACAGCTGTGATTGATGTATCATTAATAAATCTCTAGTATAAATGATTAATGTGCCATTTTATACAAACTTCATTCTCAAGTTTAATAACACATATATCTTGATACAATTTCAACAATGATATCAGAAGTTTGTAACTTTTTTACAATATTTCGAATCCAAACAACAACATCTATATCAAATTTTCTTAGATATTTACATTTCATCACTGGTATTCCTTGTGTCCAATCTATACGTTGGCAAACGTTTTGATAAATGCATATAACATTTTTTTCCCAAACAGTAATTCAGTAGTGATTTAATTTTCAAAGTGCTTGGTATAAAATGTTGATAAAACATAATTTCTATTAAACCACCTTTTAAATTAATTTTTTTGAAGGCAACTTTCAAACTTTGTACTACTTTTTCAGCATGTCCATTTGAAGCAGGGTGATATGCTGACATAGATACATGTTGTATCCCTGTGTGCCTCACATAGTCTACAAATATTTCAGAAGTAAATGCTGTCCCATTGACTAATACTAAAATCTTGGGGATAACCATAGGTAACAAAAACTTCTTGTATGCCTTTCTGGTATTCTCTGTGTTCACAGATTTTATTAGTTATACTTGGCCCAATTTAAGTATGAATTCACAACTACCAGAATTTGGTATTCATTTATTGTTCTAGCATAATCCATTTGAACATGCTCCCATGACTTCTTTGCTTCTAATCATGGCTTGACTGCTTTCTTTGGAAGATCCACAGTAGATTTACAATCGGAGCAGTTCTTTTCTTTTTGTTCTATGTCATTATTTATTCTAGGCCACCACACATAAGAACGAGCCAGAGCTTTAATCTTACTATTTCTGGGTGTCCTTTATGCAGCAAATCAATCACCCATGTATGTCTCTCTATAGGTATTAACACTATGTCAATATTTAAAATACACCCATTACACATTGACATATTATGACATGTATTCCAAATTGAAGCAGCTACAAAAAAAATTTCGGCCATCCTTTTAAAATTCACCTAATCAGCTTTCTATATTTAGGATCATTAGAAGTATGATTTTTTACTGTTTAATTTCTCCTTGATATTTACTACATCTAACAAATTTTCTTTCATGAATTCCTATGTAATCTCTTTTCTAACAGTCAAACGTGACAATGCATGGCATGCATTCTCCTTTCCTAGTTGATAGATCAGTTCATAATCATAAGCTGCTAATAAGTTTATCCATCGTATAAGCCTTTGACTCAGATAATCATGCCTCTTTTTATCTTTCCTGAAAATTCCCAGCAATGAACAATTGTAAATTTCCGATCATAAATATATTGATAAATCTTCTTTACTGTGAATATTATTGCCAAAGCTTCTTTATCTACTTAACTATATAGTTTTTTTCAGCTAATGATAATGTTCTAGAAGCCTAGGCAATTGGACACTCTAACAGGACAATAATGTGCAATCACAGCCCCAATTTTATATTCAGAAGTGGCCGTAGTGATAGTAACTTTCAGATCACTATGATAATGTAATAAAAATTGGTCTGACATCAGTATTCGTTTGCTTTTTTAAAACCTGCTACATACTCATTGTTCCACTTTGTTGGCCCTTCCATAATAAATGATATAGCATTTTTAAATGATGTGATTTCCTTTTAAGAAAGCTTTTGTAGAAGTTAAGCAGCCTCAAAAAGATTTGTAAGTCTTTTACATTCTTCAGAGCAACTGTTTCTTTTCCATCTTGAGCCCTAAAAAAGTTATTTGTGAAGTTACCTAAATACATTTGGCAGCATTCAGTCTCACTTCTACATTATTTATCTTAGAGCATATCTCCATAACGTTTTTTCAGCTCCTCTTCAGACTGGACTGTAATCAAAATAACCAGGTATGGAATAACTCGCTTGATGTTTTGCAGTAGCTTATCCATTTTAGCTTGGAAGATATTCGGGGACACCATGACTCCGTAATGTAAATTGTTGGACTTGAACAGTCCAACGTGAATACTCAGTATCAACATCTCAGCCGTACTCTCGGTAACAGAGATTTGATGAAACGTTGAATTTAATCAATTTTTGGAAAGACCCAGGTTCTCTGTAATGATGCCAACATATCACGCACATTTGCAACATGATATGCACCTTTATTAATCCCCTAACCGTGACCCAGTAATCTCCGCATAAACAAATCATTCCATCCGGTTTTACTAAAACAATGACAGAGGTAGCTCATGTCAAGTCTTCAACTGGGGTCAGCACTCTTTTCTTCACCATCTCTTGTATTCTTTCTTCCATCTTCGGCTTAAGCACATAAGGGACTTTGCATGCTTTAAATACCATTGACTGTGCTTTTTTTGGCAGTTCATCATTAACAGGACTCATTCTAACTCAGCTATTTCCTGTTTAAATAATTTAGGAAATTAATTTCCTAACCTCTGTTTCCAATTTTATTTTATTGATTATTTTTAAACATATTCCTAGCAGTTTGAACCATTTTTGTCCGAGGAGAGGATTCATATTTCTTTCTACCACAAACCGTGGTAATGTTTTCATTCTATTGTTTACAACCACTGGAACACAAACTTTTCCACAGATGTGTATTTTATCGCCATTCACATCTATGACCACTACATTTGTCTTCTTCAGTTTTAACTTCTTAGATTCAGATCTAATTTTGTTTCACTCTTTTAACAATATAATGAATAATCCAGTTTTCACTATCAACTTCCATGGTAACTTTTTATCCATAAATAGCAATCTCTAATATAATTTCCTCTCGATTTAAAGTCCAGGTAAGGTTTATTTTTCATATTATCTTACTTTTGTTTACATACCTGAGCTAAGTGATCTTTAATACCACATATTCCACATTTTTCATTTTTAAATCAACATAAATTCTTCATGTAATTAATCTACTACAACAATAATATGTGGGCCTATTACTTGCAGAGTTTTTAGGCAACTTTTCTGTTACAGCTTTATTAACAGTTGTCGGATTTCTTTCTTCTTTCAAAACGGTTTTAAACTCCAAAGCATTTTAAACATGACAGCACATGCTATACACTTTCTGATGGTTGTTTTAAATGTTAAATCAGCTTCAATAAGCAAGATTTTCCAAGGATTATGGTCCCGCATACTACAAAGAAATTTATCTAGGAATATATCTTCAAAATCTGATGTAAATTCCCGCATACTATAGAGAAATTTATCTAGGAATATATCTTCAAAATCTGATGTAAATTCCCGCATACTATAGAGAAATTTATCTAGGAATATATCTTCAAAATCTGATGTAAATTCATAATGTTTTGCTAAAGTTCTTAAAGCTAGATTATAATCCTGATACCTTTATTGAGGTAATTGTTTTCGCATTCGAAATTGTAAACATGTCACTCTCTTTGATACTGCTGGTTAAAAATAAATGGTTAGATTTTCCACTAGTTCACTATAGAATATCTTTTTTTTTTCATCAAATTAAAACTCGCACTTTCAAGCTGATAATTATGCCATCTGTTGTCGAAAGTGCCAACAGAGTCTCTACCCAGCCATGATAACATAACATTAAAATAAACAAAACATTAAAATAAAGTAAACAAATCTTATATTTCAGTAAATTTATCCTTAAGCTGGGTTGCTAGTAATAATATATATATATGGAAAATATAATATTAACCCAAATAACTATTTGTCCCTGTAATAATTTGGGGATAACTACAAGCAGAGAGAGTCTACATTTCTTCAATCACTACTATTATTTATAATTCGTTAATAATTTGCACTTAGTTATCATTGTCAGTAGTACATTAATATGCCTTCATTTAATCCATTTAGGCTATATTTTCTAAGTATACTTTTCTCTCCTTTATAAGGGAAGACATTATCTTTCAACAGCGCTTTGTTCCTCTCACAGCCATTGCTGCACCATCTCTTGTAAAACTTTGAGAGAGCCTTTTATATCTCATTTGCATAATAATTATTTATACTTTCAATTACATATTTCTAGAGTGAATTATTTCTGGAAAGAAACTGTTTTAACTGCTGGCACTGATTACACAAATAAAAACAGTACTTTATTTACAATAATATTACAGCTGGTCAGTGCAGTATCATAACTTTACATTCTTACCTTTCATGTACATCCTTGATAATAATCTTTATGAATTCAGTCTGCCTTTTAATTTAATCTTTCTGGACATGGTAGATTTTACAGTAGTTTCTTTTTATTACTATATAGTTTTCTTCTTGTAAGCAGGAAAAGATATATTCTATGCACAATCAATATTCATATCTGGATAAAGTATATAGTATGACCGGAGATAAATTCGTGCATCGAAAATGGCTGCCAACATACAATTGCGAATAGCAGACTTCGATTTTGAAAATCCGGGCAATTGGCCATTATATGTAAAATTAGTAGAGAAACATTTACTGATAAATAACATCAAAGAAAATGACATAAAAATAGCTACTCTTTTGGGTTTTGCAGGAATCAAAGTATTGGAAATAGCCAACCATTTGTGTGAGCCTGATACGTTACCATATAACGAGATAGTCGCGAAATTAACTGCACAGTTTTGCCCTCTACTGTAAAAACATCGCAAGATTACATTTTAGACTACGATGACAGAAAAAAATGAAACATTTAAAGAATATGATGCGGCTCTACATGAATTAGCAAAAAATTGTGCTTACGACCAGTTCTTAGAAGAAGCCCTCCTCGAACAATTATTACTAGGAATATACGAAACAAAATTCCGCGAACAGTTATTAGCAGACTTGACAATAACGTACAAGGAAGCAATAAAAAGGGGGATGGCACATGAATTAATAATTAACCAAGCTAAGGAATACATAAATAACACATCGCAGCATATACAATATCAGTTGATCCAGAGAACAGTCGAACGAGAAGGGAAAGGCAGGAGCCAGAAAGATTACTGCTGCGGAAAACTGGGGCTGGGACACCTCGAGCTAAATTTTAGTCAATCCCAGCACAAACTGTCGAGTCACGGATTATGAGGACCTCTGATGAGAGATTTTGAAGAATTAAGTTTAAGAAAACAATCCCCCAGAAATGTATGATATAAAATCATTAAAGACCGCAAAGTCCGAAATTAAGCAAACATTATACAGGAAAACATTTCAAAATAGAAATAGATAGTGCTCGGGAGTCTCTCTGATGTCCTTAAGAGATTGTAAGAACATTACTAAAGAAAGCAGATTTTCTAAAGAAATCGAGAGGACCAATGTTTGCACTAGAGATGTAAATGGAAACATGGTTGAGATTGTCGGAAGAGTTATGGTGAGAGTAAAATTAAATGCGAACAGCAGAGTGCTACCATTATTTATAGTGCATAACCGAATAAACCTACTAATCGGTAGGAACTGGTCCCGACCACTGGGAATTACGATCAAGGTAATAAAAAAAATTTATACCAGAAAAAAAATATAAAGTAAATTCCCACTTCGATTTAGTACAAGGTTGGATCAAATACAAATAACACCGGTGCAATTAGAGTTAAGGGACCACTCAACACCTATAATGTGCAAAAGCCAGAAAATACCATATGCACAGTGAAGCAAGATGGATGAAGCATCTGAAGCAAATAATGGGAGTTCGCAGAATTTGTATAAAAACAAAGTAAAACCAGTTGTGAAAGTTAAGAGTGACAGAAGGGAAAATGCTTCCAAATCTAAAAATCCGACAAGCAAACTTGGGGAAAAGAACTTGCTAACTTTTGATAAAATTAAGGTAAAAAGAATTCATGAGTGGCAGCGACAACATGAAAGAGAATTGTGTGAAACAGCTCGACGAAGGCATCAAGAGTGGCTTCAACAGAAAGAAAATTCAAGTGAAAAGAAGCAGTCAAAAGAAGAGTGAGGATACCGACACCCAAGACAAATTAGAAAACCACCTGCATACCTAAGAGACTTTGTGAAATAACCAATACTTTTGGAGTGGGGGGAGGAGTGTGGTATCACGGACAAGTTGGTTTAAGATTGCTTGTATTTTATTATGTAAATAATATTGTAAAATTAAAGGGATTCATAAATAATATTAGAAATGTATAACATAAATAATATTGGAATTATTTAATGTAAGATATCATGTAAAAAATAACCATATATGGTTTGAAAGTTAAGTAAAATTTACTTCCCAAATGCCTTGCCTTATAAGGTGAAATTGGGGATGAATCAAAACCCATGGGAACTAGTGAAGGGCTCAGATAGCATACCATATAAGGAAATGTATTTATGGAATGAGAGATGTTTTGTTTGAACTCCAGAAGTTGGGTATATAAGTGGGATGTAAAGGGAGAATCAATAGTGCTAGTAAAAATTAGAGACTACAGTGGCCTTAACAGGCAGACTTTTGATACCCAACTTTAAAGGAGTGCTTTACCAACGTATGTAACAGTTATGTATGTAATTGAATTTTGCTGGAAATTAAACTAATATTTTAGCTTATGCAAATCTGTCTAAATCTCTCATTTATTTGACGCATATACGTCACTCATATTTGCCATAAGAAAAAGGCATATTATTTCTTTAAGCCTCTTCCAGAAGGCAAATCTGAAAAATCACAAAATACTGTACTTTTTTTTAAAAAAAAAATACGCATTTCATTTGCATTAAATAAATAAATCATTTTCTCATTCATGTCCTTCATTACATGAGTATACATAATACATTTCTTTACAAAATATTTAATTGCTTTATTAAATCTATAAACCAATTTTCTTTTAATATTTTAAAATCAATATAATTAAGTGCTATGCACAGATACTTCACACACACCCATCTATAAACCAATTTTCTTTTAATATTTTAAAATCAATATAATTAAGTGCTATGCACAGATACTGCACACACACTCAGCAACCTATACATTTTACAAATCAATTTATTAGATTATTTTTATTAGGCTCTTTTTAATAATTTGATAATAATGTAGCTTTGTAATACAAAGTATTCTACTTGCAATTATTTATACTGTTACAATATATATTATTTCAATTATAGGATTAAGAAAAAAATGCAAATAAAAAACAAAACATTAAAATTTATAAATGCGGTCAATTTTTTTGAATCTATACCACAACAATATGGAAGCAATTATTTTTTTTTTTGTAGCACTCATTAAATCTAATGCAATTTTATTTATTAACTTACATTTTCTTCATGTTAAATAAATTGAAAGCCCGGGTATTTTTTACTCCTTTTTTTTGCAGAAATATTTCATTTGATGAAATGCATAATTAAGAGAATTCATTTGTCATAAGAAATAAATCATGTTCTGAAGTGGGCCATATATTCAAAAAGAATGAAGAGAAAACATATCCATGTTATAATTATTTGTGCTACTGAAATGGATAAAATTATGATCATGTTGAAAAATAATTTAGTGGTAAAACTTTGAATTTATGAATAGAAGATATGAATCCATAAAATATTTCTGTAGATGTTATTATATTGTAAGAGTCTGACACTTGATAATTCCTTTTATTTTTTAAAAAAAGACATAATACAATAAATTAATTATTATTTTTTGAATGGATGTGAATAAATAACCATTACCCATATAGTAAATATATATATATTGTACCGAGGTACATCGTGACTGAATGTGTAGTATTCTTTAAGAGTAAAAATATTTAGTAAATTTCGTCTTTAAAAATAAAAACGGAAAAAATTAAAGTAAAATAAAAGTTGAAGAAAAAGAAAATTAAAAACAAAAGATTAGGGTGGGGGGGGGTATTGTTAAAGAAAAAAATAATAAACGATTTTAAAAGGAAAGTAAGATTTTTATTTTTAAAAATAAAGTGAAATAAAAATGATTTAATATTACTTTTTAATTGGTAATAAAAGTAATAAAAAAAAGATGGAGTTCATTTTGTTTTATAATAAAAGGATTAAATGTGTGCGTGTATATAAAATTTTGAATAAAGAAAAGAAATAGAAGCCTAGTCGGAGCAAAGTCAAATGTACAAGGGATCAGCGAGATTAAAAAAAAACATTGGATATAAGCAAACTTTGTTATTGTTAAAACATTCTTTTTCTATATTCCATTTTTTCATTCCATTTAAAAATATTTCAAAATATTTATAGAATCAAAATTCATAGATTCATTCAAAATTATACAATTCAAAATTAATCAATTTTAGTCAAAATAAAAATTTAGAATCAAATTAAAACTGTTGAAGTTATTATTTGGACAAAATGATGCACTGCTGAACCATCATATTGTGCAGCTGGCTGAAGCCTTTTCTGCAGCACCATCAGCAGATAGTTCGAAGGACAAACCATATTCGAGTGAAGTCAAAAGAACAGGGAGTGTTCATGCCGAGATCCACAAGTGTCATATAACATTGTAAATTTAGGAAAGATTTACATGGATTTTAGCGCTAACCGGTTAGAACAAACATTCTACAGAAGCTACATTTTGTCATACTCATATCAAGTCAGATTCAAATCCTAGGTAATGTTTCATTTTCCTATTCTCTAATTCTTGATCTTTAAGCCGTGATAAATAAATAAATAAAACTTTTAACTTTACGAACTAGTATCTTGAAGATGTTAATTATATTGGCTCCATTGTTTAACCTTTTATTCAGAATCATTAATTGTATGTATGTGTGAATTTTAATTTAATATGTTCTGTATACTTTTAGTTATTTGTAATGTATTAAAATATTTATTCAAATGAGAAGAGTGTGCGTGGTTGTATTTTAAAACAAAACAATTGTTTTTAAAAAAAAAAAGATTTAAACTGTCATTGAAATATTTATGTTGATAGACAAACATAGATATTTATGATGAAATAATATTTTTAGTAAAGTGGGAATTGAAAGACTTAATTGTTATTGAGAAATGATTAAGTTACAACTAAAAGAATGAGTATTTTTTTTTAAAATAAGGATTTTTTTTTGAATGACGCCCAAGTTTTCTCATACGGTAAATCTTCATTATTATTAAAAATAGAATTTTAGAGTATGCGGAGATTTTTTTTAAGACAGCTACAACTTGATGAGTTAGCTGAAATTTCAGATACTACATTCATTGCTGGTCGAGTAAACACGTTAATTACTCCGTGATTAACTGGCACCTAAAGGGTTTACCTCAAAATAAATAAAGTGTTTAGTTGACCAGTGTTTAGTTTAGTAGCCGAGTGTTTATATTATTGGTAGCTTGCTGCCAATGATATTGCTCACTCTACCTGAGGACCAAAAACCTTCAGAGATTGGACAATTTGTTAATGAAGGAAGAATAATAATATATTTCTATTATTATTATATAAAATAAAGAAGGTGGTCGGTTCAATTGGCATATCAACATGGCCCAAAACTAGACGTTTCAAATGGTAGGACCAGCGTAAGCTGTAGCTGGACGTTTCAGATGGCGTGGTCAAAATCAGCCGTAAATAATATAAGTGACAGTTAGTGAGAAAGAAGTTAGAAAGCATGATAGTATTGTTTTTAGAGAACCGGTCAGATTAGCACAACCAATAAAAAGTGATTTTTATATGACCATATATAACGTGGAGGCATAATTGTTATAAAAAAAGACAGAAGGGAACACTCGGGGTGAATTATGATAGACAAACGATGCATAAAAGTAGAACTTAGAGGGTTAAAGTTGGTTGTATGTACATTTTAAAATAGAGAAAAGGAATTTTACTGTTTAAATAAAGCTAGAATAGATTAGTTGTGTAATGGAAATAGCAAGCCATGTTATAAAAATAAAGACTTTCTCGGGAAACGAGGGGGAATACCGAATAGACCCTTAGATATCTTGGAGCGGTTTTTCTCATGTAATGAATTCAGTGAATCGATTAAAGTTAGTATAGCCAGTAGTTACATACAGGATGAGGCTGAAATTTGGTGGGAGTCAATGGGAATAAAACCAACAAATTTTGAGGAATACAAACGAGCATTGCTGTCAAGCTATTGGGGGGAGGGACTTCAGGAGATGGTTAAGTATCAGGCAGTACAGGATTAATGGCAAATAGGGGCGTTATTGAGCACATTTTTTCACAGACAATTGGCTAAACTGAGAAGAGTCACAGCATACAAGCTATCTGAACAACAGATCCTGCGTACAGTAAGGCAGGGTTTTCCAGAAAACATTTGAAATATAATAATGGGAAAGGATACCATAGAACAAACTGCAGAAATACTCATGACATTGGACAGTGATAGACAATATGAGGAAAATTGGAGAAAAGAAGGGAATGTCGAGAATACCCTTGGGCAAGTAGCAAACATACAAAATGAGGAGAAGGAGGAAATGAGAATAGCACCCCAGTCATGTCCTAAAATAGAAGTAAGAATTGAAGGAAAAATGGTTAACACACTTTGATTCAGGAAATCAAGTATCAGTGATTTCACAGAAAACTTTTAATGAAGTAGGTCGGAGCAATATGAAAATCAAAACCTTGCCATTGAAGAATGTATACGTAATGTTGGCGAATGGAAAAAGAGCCAAGTTGGCATTGGAACAAGCTTGGGTAAATATGAGTATAGCAGAAAAAGAATACAACCACATTATGTTGTTCTTAGAGGGACTAATACATGATGCTATCCTGGGGTCAGACTTTATCTGTGAAGCAGGATGCATGCTAGATTATGAAAAGCGATAGGTGAGAATTAGCAAGGCGGAAATTCCATTTGATGTTTGTGAGGCAAATAATGTTAATGCCGAGCATGATGTAGAAAGTGCAGGTATAGAAATAGAGAAAAAGGTGATGGAAGATGAACATGGCAGTGAGGAGGGGAAACAGTTGAAGGAGTTGTTGGATACATATGAGAGTGTACTTTCAGAAGTTCCTGGAGTTATCGAAGGATACGAGCATAGGATAAAGCTTATGAAGAACCGACCATATCAAGCTCATGCATACCCTATACCACACCAATACAGAAATGCAGTGGAGGAACAATTAGAGAATATGTTAAAATTGGGAATTATTTGTAAATGCTTCTCCCCATACAATAACCCACTAGTGACAGTAAAGAAAAAGAACGGGTATATTCAATTGTGCCTAGATGCATGGCAATTGAATAAAATAACAGTGTTAAACATCAATGCACCACTACCTATAAGTGAATTATTAATGAAATTCCATAAAAAAAAGATATTTTCGACTTTTGATTTAACGGCTACTTACTGGCAGGTCAGGCTGCATCCTGAGGACCGAAAATACACCTCTTTCCATTAAAACGGACGGGCATATAATTTCAACCAAATTTCTTTCAGTTTAAAAAACAGCAGGGCAGGATTAATACAATGCCTTGACCAAGTATTATCCGAAAAACTCAAAGGCTTGTTTACGATGTACGTGGATGATATTTTAACCTCAGAAAGTGTGGAAGAACACTTCGAACATTTGCAGCTGCTATTCGATGAATGTAAAAATAAGGGAATTAAATTAAATTTAGGCAAAAGCCCATTTAATGACCACAGAGGTAAAATTCTTGGGACACATAATTAGTGAACAAGGAATATCTCCAAATCCAGAGAAAATCCAAGCTATACAAGATTTTCCAAGGCCAACGAAGAAGAAAGACATTAAATCTTTCCTCGGATTGTGTAATTTTTTCAATCGGTTCTATAAAAAATTTTCCTCAGACATGGAGCTCCTGTTACAGCTATTAAGAAAAGATAAAAAATGGGTGTGGGAAGAGCAACAAGAGCGCAGTTTTGAAAATGTAAAAAAAGGTTTCTTAAAGGAAGTCATGCTGACGTACCCAGATTTTAGTAAACCATTTGTGGTACAAACGCACAGCAGTGGAATCGGATTGGGGGCTACATTATCCCAGATGTAAGACGATGGAAGATATGGGGTGCTTTTAAGTCGTTTATTAAATGGGCCAGAGAAAAATTATACAGTGACCAAGAGAGAAGCTTTAGCCATCGTGTGGGCCTTTAAGAAATTTAGGCAATATTTAATAGGATCACAGGTGATAGTGATCACCGACCACAAGAGCCTTGAGTTCCTCAATCATAGTTTTCTCACAAATAGACTGATCCGATGGAGAGTATCCTTGCAAGAATTCAATTATAGTATACAGTACTGCCCAAGCAAAGACAATATAGTGGCAGATGCTTTAAGTCGCTACCCGATAGAACATCAGCCACAACATTTAAATTGTAATAATTCATACATAGCAATGGCGGAAATACATCAAGATGAGGCGATAAAATGTGGTTTGCAAAGGCTAAGAGAGTTGCAAGAAGAGGATGCAGAATGTAAACATATATTATTTGTACCACCAACCTATAGGTAGACCTATAAACAATACATTATGGAAAGAAAGAAAACGATATTGTTTAAAAGATGGATTTTTGCAGCGCAAAATGAGAGATGGCGAACATACGCGAATCGTTCTTCTGACGGTCATGCAGAAACAGATAATCAAGTAATAGATTAAACATATGGACATTATAGGGCAAGCAAAACTGAAGGATGGATAGGTAACTGGTTTTATTGGCCGAGAATTACAGGAGTGTCTTAAATGCATTGAGGGGTGTACCGTGTGCGCAAAAACTAAACCCCCTAACACGTCGAATGCGGCACCATTGAGACCCATATGCGCATATCAGCCTAACAGTTTATTGGCCATAGACTTTTATGGACCCCCTACACAGTTTAATCGAAAGAAATATCTGTTTGTGGCCTATGAAGTTTTCTCCAAGTTCGTAGCTGTCTACCTGGTGGCGCAAGCTGATGCTAGACAGTATAATGGTTGTGGTGTGGGAGATCAAAGAATCTTACTGTATCTGCCGTACAGAGCACCACTAGGCCATTTGAACCTAGAAAATCTATATAGTAGGCAGATACACACTGTTAAAGATCCAACTTTTATTTAGTATTTTTAGACCGTTAGCTCCAGTCACTAGCTCAGCAGAGCAGTAGAGATTAATAATAATGATATATATTATCAAAATATATTAATATTTAAAAACAAAAAAAAAATAAGCCACTACCAGTAATTAACACACAAGCATTTATTTACGCACATATAAATAAAGAATTGTTATTTTAGTCTAACTTTAATATTTTTTTTACAAAACATTATAACTTATTTTACTTTAGATTTTAATTTACAATTTAACATTATTTTAAAAGTTCACACAGATGAGATGAATATTTATTAGAATGTCAAGTATGAATAGACTCATAGATTGCATTTGAAAAGAAAATATTCTATCCCTGATTCAACCTTAGGCCAAAAGTTTGCAGCCAAACCAACATCAGTCCATCTGATATATCGATGTATTCGATGCAGTATGAATACGACAGCACAAAATACCATACTGTCAGAAATGTACATCTGAACAGCATGGTTAAGAAGACATTGACTCTTGTTCAGACAAGAATGCTACATCTGTCTGGTAAGAAGAACAATAAAAAAAATTTCATAGGAAGGGACGGCGTTTCCCATCTTACTATCCCCTTCCATAGGCAAAAAGGGGTGTGCAGCATAATATGCGATCCTGCACATAGCGAATCTCATACTACATCTATTAATTACACCAATATATTCAATCCATTGACCCAATTTAACTACAAAACAAATAACCTAAGATTAATCCTCAATTAATTAATATAACTTAACAAATCTATATAGCCATTCATGCCTGACTTAAATTTAACATTTATATAATTTTGCGCAACAAATATCAATAATAAAAAAATGGAAATGATTTAACAAACAAATAATACATTCAATCAAAATAATTTAGTTTGGTCAGATAGGCAATACTATTGATATAATTTAAATACTGGGAAAGTTTTATATTTAGGGTTTATGAATTTTTAAAGTTCTTATGGTTTTAAAAGGTCCATATTTTGTAGTTGCTTTTAATTTTGAACGTGTATTCCCACGCCGTCCTGAAGAGATTGGTATCCTGTTAGCCATTTGTCCTTTATGGTAGATGGTATTCTTCTGGGCCCTGATGTCCTGTGGTCCGCAATATAGGAAAACGATGTTTCATTTTTCAAGAACAACTGAAGGAATTGAAAGTGTGTCTTTCAATCCTTTCTCCCCTAACTCTCTCTGACTTAACACATATCTGTCTTCTCTTAATAATCCCTTTTAATTTCCAAACTTTTTTTTATATTAATTTTGCGGATTAACTCAACATTACATCATGATGATGATGACCCTTTTGTTGAGGTCCGATTCCTGAGGGATTTCTTTTATTGGCTATTAGTTTCTATTGTTTTTTTTCTCCTATCTGACCGTTGCTTATATATTTTGAAATGCCCAAGGGCTAGTTCGCTTGGACTAATTAAAATAATCATTTCCATTTTACAATAACATTAATTAATTTATTGTACAAACTTAGATATATTTTTATCTTTAAATCTTTACTGAAAATTTAGTTTTAAAATACTTTTTTTTCTTCTTAATAAAGTTTTCGTTTAATAATTTTTCATCTGTGCGATTTTATGTATTAGAGTTTAGATGATTTTTAATTTTCAGTTTTATTAAAAAAGAAGTTTTTATTTGTGAACTTTTATTTTTCATGTTTAATAAAAAGAAAATAATGTAATGGTGTATGTGCCCGTTACAACAGACTATACAGGTCCTTGAACATCAACATTTTCGAGATGTGGGAATCCCAAAACAAATATTGTCAGACCACGGAATGCCCTTTATGTCTGAAGAATGGAAAAGATGGACAGAACGTCACAAGATAAGACATATCCTCATTTCAATGCGCAATCTAATCCCTGTGAATGAATCATGAGGGAATTGGGATGCTTATTCTGCATGTACCTTCAGGATAATCATCACAGATGAGTGAAGGAGGCAAAGAGAGTCTCTGACATGATAAATTGGTCAAAGAACGAATCAACGGGGTTTGAGCCCATTAGACTCGATCAAGGAAAGAATGTCCCATATCCATTCAAAACCATCTTACCGGTTAGATCGCCATATATTGACAAGAAAAGAGATGTTGATGAGGCACGCTGTAAGTTTAGAACGATGGGTAATAAAAGACAAAAGAGACATGGGAAGGTCAAATGTGTGTTTAAGTTAGGGGATGAAGTTATGGTGAGGGTAAATCTAGTAAGCCATCTGGAGAAAGGAATATATAAAAAATTTCAACCAATATATGAGGGGCATTATAAAATCATAAAAGAGTATGGAAATAATGCATTTGAGGTAACTCAGGAGTCAGAAAAAAAAGGAATGTTCAATGCTCAATCCTTGCAATTACTAAAAAAGGAAATGGCTACATGAGAATAAGGAAAGACGAACTTCAATTAAAATAAAGCAATGGAATTTTATAGTATTTATGAATTTAGATTTTAAAACTAAAATGCTCAGAATGATATTTTAGTCTCAGGGGAGGGATGGAGATAATGTTCAGAGGTACATCGTGACCGAATGTGTAGTATTCTTTAAGAGCAAAAATAGTAAATTTCATCTTTAAAAATAAAAACGGAAAAAATTAAAGTAAAATAAAAGTTTTAAAAGTTGAAGAAAAAGAAAATTAAAAACAAAAGATTAGGGTGGGGGGGGTATTGTTAAAGAAAAAAAAATAAATGATTTTAAAAGGAGGGTAAGATTTTTTTTTTAAAAAAAAATAAAATGAAATAAAAATGATTTAATATTACTTTTAATTAATTTGTAATAAAAGTAATAAAAAAAAGATGGACTTCATTTTGTCTTATAATATGTGCGTGTATATAAAATTTTGAATAAAGAAAAGAAATAGCAGCCCAATCAGAGCAAAATCGAATGTACGAGTGATCCACGAGATTAAAAAAACCGCTGGATATAAGCAAACTTTGTCATTGTTAAAACATTCTTTTTTTTATATTCCATTTTTTCGTTCCATTTAAAAATAATTCAAAATATTTATAGTATCAAAATTCATAGATTCATTCAAAATTAATCCATTTCAAAATAAAAATTTAGAATCAAGGAATCAAATTAAAACTGTAGAAGTTATTATTTGGACAAAATGATGCACTGCTAAACCATCGTATCATGCAACTGGCTGAAGCTTTCTCTGCAGCACCATCAGCAGATAGTTTGAAGGACAAACCATGTTCCATAAAAGTCGAAAGAACAGCAGAGTGTTCATGCTGAGATTCACGAGCGTCATATAACATTGTAAATTTAGGGAAAATTTACGTGGAATTTAGCGCTAACCGGTTAGAACAAACATTCTACAGAAGCTACATTTTGTCATGCTCATATCAAGTAAGATTCAAATCCTAAGTAATGTTTCATTTTTCTATTTTCTAATTCTCGATCTTTAAGCCATGATAAATAAATAAATAAAATTATTAACTTTATGAACTAGTATCTTGAAGATATAAATTATATTGGCTCCATTGTTCAACCTTTCATTCAGAATCATTAATTGTGTGTATGTGTGAATTTTAATTTAATGTTCTGTATACTTTTAGTTATTTATAATGTATTAAAATATTTATTCAAATGAAAAGAGTGTGCATGGTTATATTATAAAACAAAATGATTGTTTTTTTAAAAAAAAGATTTAAACTGCCGTAGAAATATTTATGTTGATAAACAAACATACATATTTATGATGAAATAATATTTTTAGTAAAGTGAGAATTGAAAGACTTAATTGTTATTGAGAAGTGATTAAGTTCCAACTAAAAGAATGAGTATTTTTTTTAAAATAGGGATTTTTTTTGAATGACGCCAAAGTTTTATCGTACAATAAATCTTCATTATTATTAAAAATAGAATTTTAGAGTAGGCGGAGATTTTTTTTAAGACAGCTACAACTTGATGGGCTAGCTGGGATTTTAGGTGCTAGATTCGTTGCTGGTCGAGTAAACATGTTAATTACTCCATGATTCACTGGCACCTAAAGGGTTTGCCTCAAAATAAATAAAGTGTTTAGTTTAGTAGCCGAGTGTTTATCTTATTGGTAGCTTGCTGCCAATGATATTGCTCACTCTACCTGAGGACCAAAAACCTCCAGAGATTGGACAATTTATTACTGAAGGAAGAATAATAATATATTTCTATTATTATTATATAAAATAGAGAAGGTGGGCGGTTCAATATATATACATAAATGTGATCTCTCACTTTTTTTTTTTATTAGTAACTGCATAGTTTTTTTTTTTTTTTGTAATTTGTTTATACTATGATGTTAATTTGACTATGCATACCATACTTTTAAAAAAAAAGTATGGGTCATATTTATATATGTGTGTGTATATAAAAAACTGGCTGCAGAAAGGACTTTGCTATTAACTGAAAGGAGACCCTTTGAATCCTCTTGGAGGCCTTAAAGGAACCGAGCAGGGCAAATTCCTAATGTCAACTCCACACATTCTTGTCATTGCAACTGTTATTACTATGTGATTATTCAAATAGTATACGAACATTGATAGGTTGCTCACCAACACGCATTAGCTAGCATGGTGAGTTTTTTGGCTTTTTACCTCTGAGTTTAACATTTTCTCGGTTGCCTGATAAGGCAGAATGAATGTTTGTGTAAATGATAAATATTTTTCCAATATATACAATTATGACAAACAAAAATAAATCATGGCCCTTATTTCCAGGAGGCTGTAAAGTCACCAACCAAGGCAGCGGTTGGTGGCCGAAGGCGGAGGGTGCTAAGAATCCTTCATTGCAGACCCAGGCTGCCATTTGATGACGAGTTTTTATTTAGTTACTTACAACTGCAGATCACTTTTAAGTGAAGGAAGATTGCAAAAATTAGAAGAACTGTCTTATATTAAATGGGACATTACTGGACTTTGTGAAGTTATAAGAAAAGGTGAAGAGACAATTGATTTAAAAAGTGGACATATACTCTATTTATAAAGGTACAAATATTGGAAATACAAGTGGAGTAGGATTCATTATAAATAAAAAGTGGAAGAACAACATTGTGGAGATTGATGGTGTATCGGACAGAGTGGCAAGATTAGTTATACAACTTAATAGCAGATACCAAATGCAGATAATTCAGGTTTATGCCCCAACAAGTTCTCATAGTGATGAAGTGGTAGAAGATTTTTATATGGATGTACAAAAGGCTTTTGATCAGAGTAAACAACATTTTAAAATTATTATGGGAGACTTTAATGCTAGAATTGGTAAACAAATGAAAAATGAAAGTGCTGTAGGTAATTTTGGTTATGGTAATAGAAATGAGAGAGGACATAGACTTGTGGAGTTTGCAGAAAAAGAAAAACTTTATATTATGAATTCTTTTTTTGAGAAAAATGTTAAAAGGAAATGGACATGGAAGCATCCAAATGAAGGTACAGCAGAATTGGATTATATTTTGACTAACAGAAAATACATATTTCAAGATTGTAATGTTCTTAATAAATTTAACACAGGAAGTGATCATCGATTAGTAAGATGTAAGATACGTGTTAATGCAAAACTAGAGAGACAAAAATTATTAAGAAAAACAATATTTACAGTTGATATTTCTAATCTTCAGAAACATTCTAATGAATTTAAATTAGAACTTACAAATCAGTTTCAAGTATTAGTAGATTTTGAACATGATTCAGATTTGAATGAAATTAATATGAAAATAACTGATACACTTTTAAAAACTGCAACAAAGATAGCTGGTAGAAAAAAGCAGCAATTGACCAATAAAATTTCTACTGAGACTAGAGAATTTATGAAGAAAAGAAGGAATATGAAGATATACAAAAATGATGCATTAAAAAGGATTGAATATCTCGAATTTTGTAAAATGGTGTGGAAAAGAGTTGAAAATGATATAAGAAAGTATAACTGTGAACTAGCAAGGAAAGCTGTAGAAGAGAATAAAAGTCTCAAGAGTGTAAAACAACATTTTGGTATTGGTAGGAAATTTATATCTGCAATAAGAAAAAAAGATGGAATTATTACTAAAAAGAGAGATGACATCATGAAATGGGTAGAAGACTTCTATCAAGAATTATATAGTAATAAAGAACAAGTACCTCCTATATCTATTACATCTTCCGAATTGCCCAGAATTTTAAATGAAGAAGTGAGACATGCAATTAAATGTATGAAGAAAGGAAAGGCTCCAGGTAATGATGGAATTATAATTGATATATTAAAAGAAGCAGGTGAAGAAATAGAAATATTTTTAGCAAAGTTATATACCAAATGTCTAAATGATAAAGATGTACCAGATGATTGGAAGAATGCAGTATTAATATTAATATTTAAAAAAGGTGATAAAGAAGATATTAGAAATTACAGACCTATCAGCCTTTTATCAGTTTTATACAAAATTTTTACCAAGATAATTACAACTTGTCTACAGAGAACATTGGATTTCCACCAACCAAGAGAACAAGCTGGATTTAAAAGTGGTTTTAGTACAGTAGATCATATCCAGGTATTGAGAGAAGTTATAGAAAGGACAAATGAATATGAGTTGCCATTATGCTTTGGATTTGTAGATTATGAAAAGGCATTTGATTCTATAAACATTTCTTCAGTGATTAAAGCATTGGATCATCAAGGTATAGATCCAGGATATTGTCATATTTTAAAGAATATTTATAAAAATGCAACAGCCACAATTAGATTACATAATGATACTATGAAAGTCAACATTGAGAAGAGGGTAAGACAGGGTGACTCCATATCTCCAAAACTTTACAGCAGTGCTGCAAGAAGTATTTTGTGGATTAAAATGGGAAGCTAAAGGAGTGAAAGTAAATGGAGATTATTTAAGTCATTTAGATTTTGCAGATGATGTAGTTGTTTTTGCAAATAATGCTTTAGAGCTGCAGGAAATGTTGCAGGAGTTATCAGATGAAAGTAGGAAATAGGACTAAAGATAAATGTTAAAAAGACTAAAGTAATGTTTAATGGATTTTCTCAAAATATGAAAATAAAGATTGATTATGATGAGTTAGAAGAAGTTAACAGTTACAAATACCTTGGTCAGATTATTAATACAGATGGAAACATAATGGATGAAATTAATCATAGAATTAAACTTGGTTGGAGTGCTTTTGGTAGAAATAACTTGATACTAAAAGGAAATATGCCTATGTGTTTGAAAAGGAAGGTTTTTAATAAATGTGTTTTACCAGTTCTTACTTATGGATCTGAGACTTGGACACTTAATAGAAGAGCAATACAGAGACTTCAGACCACTCAAAGAAGTATGGAGAGATGCATGTTGGGAGTAACAAGAAGAGATTGAAAATGCAATATATGGGTCAGAGAATAAACAGGTGTTATAGACGTCATTGAAAAAATTAAAATAATGAAGTGGAGTTGGGCTGGACATATTGCTAGAAGAGATGATAATAGATGGACAATTGAACTTTTAAACTGGATTCCAAGAGATTGTAAAAGAGCCAGAAGGAGACCACATGTGAGATAGATGGATGAAATACGAAAGTGTGCAGGGGTGATGTGGAGAAGAGAAGCTCAAGGCCAGAGAAGATGGATTGAACTTGGAGAGACCTTCATCCTGCAGTGGATTGATAATAGTTGATGATGATGATGTTATAAAAAACTATGGAAAATCTACAGTACAGTAAACTGTATATATTATATTGTCTATGTAATATATGCAGTTTAAATTAAATGTACATACGAAAGTATCTTTATTTTAAAATATTATTTTATTGTTAAATCTTTAAATTTTGCTACTGATATTCTAATCATAGACGTTAGCTTGAAATGCAATCAATTGTAACAAACTAATTAAACAGATAATGAAGGAATTTAATTAGCAAAACCCAATCTAATTAAATCCCACTTTAATTTATAAGTTACTCCAGAAAACATATAAAAGGGGGGCCATTTTTGAAAAGATCAACAGAGTGAGTACAGAGCGTTTTAAGTGAATTAGAGCAGAGCATTAGTTGCAAAGAACAGCATGAGAATTGCGTATTACCCTCGTGGGGAAAGAAGATAAGTTAGACGTAGAAACTATACGTTCAGAATTATCGTGCGAGTATTCGTTATCGTGTGTTCATAGTGTATTTTTCTAACACAGCTCGGCGGGAATCAGAACTTTGTATAAACTGTAAATCAGTTAGTATCGATCTGTTTTGAGAATTAAACCAACTAGATCGCAAATTAACTTTTGTGTGCAGTAATTGAAGAGTCAATATACTGCAGTCTGGCGCAGTCGAACCTAAAAACCACACTGAATAATCAGCTATTAATAAGAAAATGTCAGTTTTCGGACAAAACTCTATTGGAGAGTTCGACGTGGAAAACGCGGCCGATTGGCCACTATACTTGTCACAAATCAAAAATTTCTTCATTTTAAATGGCATTGAAGACAACAAACGGAAAGTAGCCGCCCTCTTATGTTTCTCGGGGGAAAAAATTATTGAAATCGCCAATAAATTATACCAAAATCCCCCCAACGGCTAAACGAATTTTTTAGCCCTCGCCCATCCCGACATATAGCACGCCTACAGTTAAGAAACAGAAAACAATTAAATAGTGAAACAATCAAACAGTATAATTTAGCTCTCAAGGAACTAGCGAAAGATTGTGTGTACGGTGATTTCGTAGAAGAAATATTATTAGATCAACTGTTATGGGGAATGTCTGATGACAGGTTCAGACAACAGCTGTTAACAGAGGCAGACCTAACCTACGAAAGCGCTATAAAGAAAGGAATAACGTTTGAGCTAATCCTAGAACAGGCACAGGCCTTCAGATCAAAAGAGAAAAGTTACGAGCAAGTTTTCAAAACTGATAAAGCAGAAATACGTTCGTTTCAATGGGAACCCCAGAGAAATAACAGAATTAAATGCTTCTGCTGCGGGAAAACAGGCCACATAGCTAAAGACTGCAAATGGAAACAAGAAACGTGTTTCAATTGCCGAACTAAGGGTCACCTTGCATGCGCATGCAGACAATCGCCAGAAAGGGATGGTCGACAGAGGAAATATAGTCCAGACACAAATGGTAGAGCGTATAGTATTAAATATATATCTACCAAGGGGGAAAAAGATAGGACCATTTCGCAAACACAAACAGAGATCATTAAATTACAAAATCAATTTGAAGATGATCGGAAAGACTCTGAACAGAAGCAGTGTAAAGAGCAAGATTCTATGAAAGAGCAACTCCAGATTCACATACAGATGATAGATATGTTGGTCGCAGAAAAAACAAAGCTGCAGTCATCCCTAGCACAAAGTCAGCAGGTCATAAAACAGAAATCAGATGAACTCGAAGAATTTCAAGTAAGATTGAAGGCTCCTAGACAACGAGTAATAGAACTTGTAAACTCAGAACTTGGGGAAAAATTGCAAAGTAAACGCGCAATGTCAGAATTATCCGAACAGGTAGAGAGTTGGCAGCTGTATGAAATGGAAGCACAAGAAAAAATGGCCGAAAGTGAAAAGGAAGAAGACACTTCTGAAGATTTTTTAGAAGAGCGGCAATCTTTAACCAGTGAGCTGCCAGATACAAAAACTGTAGAGCAAGGAAAAAATCAGACTCTCCAAGCGGGAGAAAAAAGCACTCAGGGCAGCAAGGAAAAAGAATTTGCACAAATTTCAAGGTTACATCGGTTAATCGTAAAAATAAAGTTTTCTCTAGTTTGGAAAAAGAAAAAATAAAGCACCGAGGAGTCGCATCATGGGGTTTTCTGGAGTAAG
Source organism: Epiperipatus broadwayi (assembly GCA_028023455.1). Classification (NCBI taxonomy): domain Eukaryota; kingdom Metazoa; phylum Onychophora; class Udeonychophora; order Euonychophora; family Peripatidae; genus Epiperipatus; species Epiperipatus broadwayi. The sequence goes on from JAQFVV010000060.1 coordinate 2,722,815, forward strand.
GGGAGGTATTGTAATATATGCAGTTTAAATTAAACGTACATACGAAAGTATCTTTATTCTAAAATATTATTTTATTATTAAATCTTTAAATTTTGCTACTGATATTCTAATCATAGAGGTTAGCTTGAAATGCAATCAATTGTAACAAACTAATTAAACAGATAATGGAGGATTTTAATTAGCAAAACCCAATCTAATTAAATCCCACCTTAATTTATAAGTTACTCCAGAAAACAAAGAAAACATATAAAAGGGAGGCCATTTTTGAAAAGATCAACAGAGTGAGTACAGAGCGTTTTAAGTGAATTAGAGCAGAGCATTAGTTGCAAAGAACAGCATGAGAATTGCGTATTACCCTCGTGGGGAAAGAAGATAAGTTAGACGTAGAAACTATACGTTCAGAATTATCGTGCGAGTATTCGTTATCGTGTGTTCATAGTGTATTTTTCTAACACAGCTCGGCGGGAATCAGAACTTTGTATAAACTGTAAATCAGTTAGTATCTATCTGTTCTGAGGATTAAACCAACTAGTTCACAAATTAACTTTTGTGTGCAGTAATTGAAGAGTCAATATACTGCAGTCTACAAAAACTAAACATATATGATATATGCTGACAGATCCTTGAAAAAAATATAGCAGATGTTATGATTCCATTATAAAATGAATGAATAAAGAAAGCTTAATCTTAAATGAGTCAGTTCTGCTTATAGCAAGAAAAAAATAATTGATACATTAAGCTTTAATTTAAATTATAAAAAGTTATTTAAAAAAAAAAAATTAATGAAGAAATTTTCTCTCTTTGAAAAAACTTGTGGCAGAAATTTGCTCTAATAAGAATATTGAAAGATTAATATTAATCAGCTCAGCATTTTTTCATCAAACTTTATCTTCAAAGGTTTAAATAATAATTTGTATAAAATATTTAAAGATATTTTATTTTAAGAATTTAATTAATTTTTTCTATCTATTGTTTATAAATAAATATTTTATAATTAAAAGTTTATATAATGTAATAGAATTTTTAAAATGAATAATTAAATATATTTCATTGTAATTACAGTTTTTTCAACTACTAAATTAGTGTATTTTTTCTTTCTTTATTTAGGAGGCATCAAATAAGTCATCACGTTTTTCATCAAAGGTTTCTCGATTATCAATTATTAAGAGACGAGAAAAGGCTAAGTCTCTACCTAAACCAAAAGAGAAACCTAAAAAGAAGCCAAAGAAGCGGAAAAGTTTTTTTTCTAATAGTGATAATGATGATGAGGAGTCTGATCCTGATTTTCTGGCATAAAATTGTCAACAGCATTTATGCGGATACTGTATGAAAGTTTTACAAACCACATGGATCTTTATATATTACACTTTATTGTCAGTTTATCTACAAATGGAAATCTTTTTTTTTAAAAAAAAAAAAAAAACTATTCACTTGTAAAAATAACAGTTGATTATCATGATTTGTACATTATGCATGTAGACATATAAAATTATTAAATATAAGGAAAGGAAGAGATATTTTGAAGGTGATTTTGTTCTTATAGTTCAAAGTTTCCTGCAAAGCCTCAGAAAAAAGTACTTTTAGCCTGATCTATTCTGCAGGTAGTTTGTACATTATAAAGAGTGCAAGTATGAAAAAGGATATATTTTACAACTTGAAATCATAATTTATTCTCCCAAGGAAGAAACTGTCCTCCTTATTTTCTATTCCAATATTTTTAGTGATGGTCATCACTTACTAGCAAATTTTGCTGATTGACATTAAAATTTATTTATTTACAATGTTTTGTATTTAATGTCACATCTCGACTTTCATACATTAAAAATTGTTTTATTAAATAATAATGTTGTAATTATTTATTTTTATCACACACAATAAATGATATTTAAAATTAAAAATGATTTACAATGGTTAAATACAACAAATAATGTATTTAATTAAACATTTTGTTAATGTAATGTTATATAGTTATTGTTGTTGTTGTGTTTTGTTTTTTTTTTGTTTGTTTGTTTTTTGCATGATTTTAGAATATTATAAATATTTTTTATTTTCAGTTAGAAAATTTGGCCAGGGATTTATAAGCATATAATTTATGTACTGAATATATATATATAGATTGAATCAGTGTGGCTGCTGACTTAAAAAAAAAAATTAGATAAAATTAAAACCAAATATCTTTATTTTATTTATTTACTTAAATTTTCAATTTCCAGAAATTAAAAAAAAAAAAAAGATTTCATTTGTGCCTTTGATCAAATTTTCCATCCTATTTTTCTTGATAAATTTTTGTCATGTTTAGACATTAATTTGCCATTTTCTTAATGGGTTTGAATCCTTTGATTCTTTGTCTTCCTCTATTTAAATTTTTTATAGACTATCATACCATAGAATATATCTAAAAGTATCTTTGTTGTTTTTATTTTAAAGGTAAATGTAAAACATGGACCTGTATCCATAAAAATAGGACATTTTCCACATCTGAAGTGAAGGCCATCATATTTATTACCACATTTTTTTTATATACTAAATGTCTTGACACACATTTATTCAACTCAAATTAATCTGAGCTCTTTATTCACTAGCTAATAACAATTAGTTACCCATTTATTTATCAACCAATAGTCGATGAATGACTTGTTTATGGATTAATTTCCTGAAAAAAAATTATATTGCTTATGATTTGAAAAAAATTCAAAGGTTTATCTTTCCAGGTTTGAATATGCATGACAAATTGATGTACTAATTACTGTATTATGAAGCCATTTTACTTTTTCTATCAGACTCCTAACCATTTTTTTTTAAAAAATTATTTTTTAATAATGCATTGAATTATTAAAATATTTCTTTATATTCATATTTGACTGAAGACTTAAACTGTTCATAAATATACCATTTAATACTAGATTCAGTTCCAACTTTTTGTGTGTGATTAAAACAATTTTCATATTTATAAAGGGAAATCTTGCCAGCTCTTTTCTTCACATTTGTTTTTCAGATTGTCCTTTTACTGTAATAAGATTACATAAATTGCAATATTGATAGCTTTAAATTATTATTTGTAACTTTGATTTTTTTTTTTTTACTTTTGTCTTTTTGATAACAAAGTCCACAACTTTTACTAATATCCACCCTATCTCCAATAAAATAATACTTTAATGTTTATAAATAATATTCCAATAAATTACATGAGGCACTACAAATTTCTATTGGTGTTTTGTCTATTTTATAGACAATTGCAAAATTAGCAATTGATTCAGACAATAAGTTTTTTAAAAACATTCTTTTAATACCTGCTTTTTTGTTGAATAAATATATAGTACATTTATATTTAATACTGTAATATAAATAATATTATTTCAAAAATATATCAAAAATTATAAATTGTTTTTAATTTATTTATAAATCACTGATGTTGTCTAAGCCATACTGAAATATATATTGTCTCTGACATATATTGTTTGTTTGCATTTATCTTTTAATTACAGATTTGCATGTCACATTAAATGCAATTATTCTTTGATGAATAAAAAAAAATCTAAAAAAACTTGATGGAAATTATTTAAAGATTTTGGGGTTTTTTTTTTTTAAAAAAAAAAAAGTATATAATGCTGGGAAATTTCCATAGTAAAACAATAAATTTCAAATGCTATGCATCATATATATATATTGTCATTTAAATTAAATTTTATAAATAGTCATTTAAATATATTATTTTTCTCTCCTTTTTTTTTCTATATATTGTATTTTATATTTTTGTTTGTTTAATTTGATATATATTAAGAAAAATGTTTTTATTCTCACCGAAATTTAGAATATTAAAGAGATTTTTTTTTATGTATACAATGTAGAATTCTATTTTTTTAATATTTCATTTTAAGCATATTTTTAAAATTTTTATAACCATTTTTTAAATCCATTTTATTACTAAATGTACATAATTTTTTTTTTTTTGTTTGTTCATATATTTTTATTCATTTAGCATTCTTTATTTTTATTTTCAGAAAAAAAAAAAAGTTTGTTATTTTAAAAATGCACTTTAAAAAAAATGTTGATGATTACTTTATTGATTTGTTTATAGTAAATTACCATAAAGTAATTCCTTTTACAAGACTTTTAAAAGGGTTATATTTCAATTTTGAAATTTAAAGTTGTAATGATTTAATTACAAAAAAGAGGCTTACAATAAAAAACAAAAATAATAATAAAAAGTAAATTGATAATATTATTATTGTCTTTTGGTATCTTGAAATTTTTTTTTTTTTATGTATTTAACTTGAAATCTGGTTTGAATTCACCATATAGAATAATATCGTAGTAAAAATTGAAAATTGATTCTTCAAAGATATGCTATGTTACAGTTGTAATTATTAAGATATTACTCACTCTGATGAAAATTAAATTGCAGAATTTTAAGAATCCTCTCAGCTATATTTAAATTGCTTATTAAAGAAAGTAGTCCTGTATAATATTTAAATCTAAAATTATTTACTATATAACTAAGAGACTAGCACATATTAAATGTGTTAGCTCTAAAACATAGAATTTTAAATTTCAAGTATGCATTGTAACTAATTTTTTTTGTATGGAAACATTTTTATTTATAATAATTATGATTTTTTTAATTATTTAAATTAATTTATGGAAGTGCAAATATCATATTACAATCTAAAAATTAAGAAATTTATTATATAATTAAATTTATTAATTACAAAAATCTAATTAAAAGAAAAGATTTAATTATTGATCAAAAATTGTTCTTCATTATTAGAATTTTTTGATATTTAGATAAAAGTTTACCATTCCAACTCAAGAAGTCTGACATTTGAAAAAAAAATCCTAATAACAGATTGTACCTGTTGAGTAATTGTTATACATTTCTATCCTGCATGTCTTTATTGTAATGGTAAGAAAAGTAGAGTTGCTTTAACCTAACTTATAGATATAGGTAGAAGGAGTTTGAACCTTGTCTACTCCTTCAAACTACTAACAAGCGACTTACTCCCCAAACCTCATGAGAATTAATTCTTTAATATATGTCCTGGTGGTCAGGGAGAGGAGATCCATAAAGGACAGTATACATATTTATGTGAGATCCAATAATTTGTGTAAACAATTAAATTAGTGCTTATAAAATGATAATATGCTGAGCCAACAACTAGGTTACTTTCATTTGAAAGAGAGGGACAGTGATTTATAGCTCTAGGGTGAAATTACAAAGTATAGATAATTGGTTAAACTAGTTAATTACCATTTGGGGCACATTTGAGTATTGCCCTACTTTAACTCTTAAAACTAAAATGAGAAACCCACCCCCACAACAGACATTTTTCAGATTTACACAGTAACACTTCAATCATATAAAAGCAAGGTTTTAAGATAATGAAAAATAAACTATCGTGGTCCTTGGTGACTAAATTTGTGAGTTTAAAATGTGAATCTCAAGGCATGATGGCTTCATTTGAGACTGGATAGCACTCCATTTCTAAACTGTAATTAGAGGACAGGAACTCATTAAATGTAGCGTGAACCGAGCTCAGGAACATAGTATTATTGCTTGTGTTCAGATATATATGAAGATTGTATGATTTAATCTGTCAACCAATTGCAATCCCGGAGAGGCATTAACTCATGAAGAAATGATAACAGAAGCAATAAGTGCTGAGACACCCATGAATCACTGAGTAACAAAATATGAAGAAAATGTGGTCAAACGACCATTAAACTCAAAACCTTAATAAGATAGTATGATTCAAAATTTTACGAGACTGAGAAAATATCTGCTATTAAAATAATTACTATTTTCTTCTTTTTTTAACTAATATAAAATATACAAAAGATGGACATACTAATGATTGATTATTGTTTAACGAGTTTATTCACAGTGCTAATAAGTATTCAAGACTGTAATTTATATACAACAGTATTGTACCCTCTATGACATAACAAAATTTATGAACATTTAATTAATCTAATCTATGTTCTCTACAAACGTATATTTATATATTAGTAAAACCCAGGTTGACTTAGAGAGCATATAATAATATATGGCAGGATTGAATCTTTTATTTAAATTACAAAATAAAACATTTAGCAGGTATAATCGCCTATATTTTACTTCTAATGATAAATAATAATAATAAAAACATTAAATTATTTTCAAAAGACATTTGCGCTTCCTGCGGGTTTTTTTTTTTTTTCAAAAAAAAAAAAAAACTTTAATAAGACTAATGCGGTAATAGAGAATTGGAAGGAGTGGTTTTCTTTTTATTCAAAGAAATTTGGTATAAATTTTAAATATACCCGTACTCATAATAATAGATCAAACAAATAAGGAAACAATTATACTGATTAAAATTTATTATTTCTCCACTTCAGTTCCTCCTATAGATTATATATATACAGATATGCCACAGGCAATAAGAAAGGGATCATTTGTTCCTTTCTTAACAAAAGAAAATAAAAAGTAAGTATATATCGGCCAAAATTACACTTTATGTGTACAGTAGACAGATTAAAAAGAATCGCCATTATACATACAAATATGACATAATGAAAATATTAGATTATATAAGTAAAAAAAAACTATACATACAATTTAAAAATCTAAAATGAATTAAATTTATTTTGCAAATTAAGTGAAAGTTCAAGCTACCGGTAACTAGAGGTGTGTGTGAGATATATGTTGATACAACAAGTTATTGATAATCCATTGTCGGTAAATCTTTCCAAGTTTCCAGATTCATAGCCTGTTTTGATGGTAGCTGTTTACAGGTAGGTAGCAGGCATCAGTCCGGCAATTTCCCATGTTCTCCAGCTAGCTACATTTTTTCAACTCTGGCCCAAGGACAGATGGGGAGAGGGGAGACAAAGATGTCTATTCATGCACTTTTATAGCATTGTACATTTCAAAAAAAAAAATTCGTAAGTAAAACACCAATGGTTCAAGGTATGGTGCAACAAAGGCTTCATGAAGATCTTCAGTAAAAAAAATTTGCAAATTCTTAAGCAAAAATTTTGTTTTAAACATTAGATGTCTTTAACAAAGAGCTTCAGCAAAGGTAAGAGAGAACAAAGGAAACATTCTTTATTTATACCCTTAGTTGCTTCTGCAAAGATTTTCTTCAGCAAAAATTTTGTTTTAAACAAAATGTCTTTAACAAGACCTTAAGCCAGGATAAGAGAGAGAACAAAAGGAAAGTTCTTTACTTATACCCTTTTTAATTACTTTTCTACATTCCATTTACTAATTAATAGTGACCAATGCCAATTGTTTAATTTCCCGTTATCTTACATTTTAATTAATTTTTCTTTAATTGGTTTTCTAAATTAAATTTCTTCCCTAATGGAATCTTTATCTTTGGAATTCATGTTTATCTATCAATACAATCTTTTCAGTTTATACATTAAAATTATAATTTTGTCAAAACGTATTTTAACAAAATAACAGTTTAAACTTTTTATTACTCTTTCATTGCCTTTTAAGCAACTTTAATCTGCAACTACTTCCTGTTATATAATTATTTATGCCTTTGTCATTTAGTTTAAAACACATTCACTGTGGTTGTACTTAGGGTCTTTAACTAGTCCACAGTGAATGTTGAAGCCAGCATATATATAACTATATATATATATACAGGTTTATATTCCTAAAACCCCATTAAAAAAAAAGTAAAAAAAAAAAAGACTAATCTTACAAGACTGGATAGAGAAATACAGTGATACAGCTGGAGCGCTCAAATTGCATCATTTATATATCACAGTATAATAATAATAATAAAAAAACTTGCATATGAGTATCAAATCATCCTTTTTCAATAAGTGTCATACTTGGGCCTTTTTGTTCTTAGCATATATCATCTTAATTAGATGATTTTCTTAGAAGTGGACCTTCCTCTTTGGAGTTTGTCATCACTTCTCTCCCTTGGTGTCTTAGTTATTATGCCCCTGTATGGCTTTAAGGATCTTGCATTGAATGGTCCAGTAGTACCTTTCTCATTTTCTACTAGAAAGGCATTGTGTACCCATGTCTGTTTTTCCTGCATTATTTTCTCTGCTTCTAATTTTTTTTACCAGAACTTGTTGAAATTCCATGCAGTCTTTTATCATGTGATTGTTTTTCACTTTTCCTCTTGTGGTTTGCATTAATAGTCTATGGTTTGTTTACTTGAATAATTGGTTTCAACCATAGGGTTTTGGTGGCACTTGATATGGCTATTTGTTGTACATGGTCTGTCATAGTACATTTTGGAAATGTATCATGACTAACAAATAGATGTCTAAATTGATTGAAACCAGATTGAGATCTGCACTGCTCTTTCATCCTCAATTCCTTCTGGCCTTTTATTCCATTTTCTGTGGCTGGTGGATTGGGTGCACCTCATATGCAGCTGATGGTGGTGGTAGCAGAAGCTTTCCCATTGCAGAAATGCAATTCATCTTTATAGAATACAAATATCTATGTAATTTATCTCAGTCGTGTTTCACAAAAAAATCAGACCCCAATAATACATCCTGGATTAGACCGGGCATTGTCTGAAATGTGTTTCACTTTTGTGGCTTCTATTTTTATATAAGCACCATTTGATGTGTTCCTACCCTGGCCTTTTTTCCATTCGCTAAAATAACTAGTAGTTCATACTGGTGAAGTTGGGAGTATCTGCTTATGTTGTGGCCCACCATTCTTTCGAGACCAATGACATCTAGCTTCCGATGTTCAGTAATGTCATTGCTGGGATGTTTTCTAGTATTTCTTGAATCATTGGACACTCTTTGGTACCATGACTTGTGATTTGATTCATCCTGTTTACATGAGTGCAGATGCCATGCTCGTCTTCCCAAGCACCTTCTTCATCCTGGAGCTCCACTTGAGATGTATATATTATCGGCATGTTATCTCTGGGATATTAATTTATTCTGATGTTCAATCTTATAACACTTGGATAGCTCCCATTTGTATTTTAGATATCTCATTTTTTCTCCCCTTGTCTATGTGCTCTTTATTTAGGTTACCGAAATCTATTGCAGTCAGTAATTCTGCCATTTCTTCTGTTCCACAGTTCCAACAGCTAGCATCAATTGTATGTGGAGGGGCATGTTATACCTTATAGTTCAAATTATATGCCTCTCCAACAAAGGGAAAGCCATCAGTGACTTTAGAAATGCCATTGCTGGGACGTTTTCTAGTATTTCTTGAATCATTGGACACTCTTTGGTACCATGACTTGTGATTTGATTCATCCTGTTTATATGAATGCAGATGCCATGCTCGTCTTCCCAAGCACCCTCTTCATCCTGGAGCTCCACTTGAGATGTATATATTATCGGAATGTTATCTCTGGGATATTAATTTATTCTGATGTTCAATCTTATAACACTTGGATAGCTCCCATTTGTATTTTAGATATCTCATTTTTTCTCCCCTTGTCTATGTGCTCTTTATTTAGGTTACCGAAATCTATTGCAGTCAGTAATTCTGCCATTTCTTCTGTTCCACACAATTGTATGTGGAGGGGCATATTATACCTTATAGTTCAAATTATATGCCTCTCCAACAAAGGGAAAGCCATCAATGACTTTAGAAATGATACCTGGTGCAAGAAAAACTGGCTACTTTTTTCTTTTTGACATGCAATATTTTTTTTTGTGACACTCTGTGCAAGATTTCATCTTGCCTCTCTTCACTTCAAAACTTCTTAAGTAAAGCAACGCGATAGTCTTTGAATCCTTATAGGCTTTCTGTTCATGCATTCCCACCAGTTCCAGGCAGATCCATGTAGATGGTTAGCTGTGACTGCTATTCTCTCATCTTTTAACTCTTGGAACATGAACAATTCTTGTAAGCTTTGCAAATGCACCATCAAATTTTCTTCTATGTTGCCCCGAAAAGTTTTGTTATGGATAAATTTTGCCACCAGTGGACTATCTGTTCTTTCTACCCTTTTTGTGCTTTCTTTGCTATCGCTGTTTGGGCTGCCTTTAGTGCTCTCTTTGTTCATGTTCTGAGGCTTCTCATCTCTTGATGTCTGTCATTTTTACCTCTGTTTTATCTCAATCTTTTTTCATCTTGTTGAGTTCTACTCCCTACTGTCTGCATTCTCCTTTGGCGTCTTTCATTCTCCTCCCCAGAGCTTCTACCTTTCCCTCAATTGTCTTGACCACTGTGGTTCCATTGTAGTCATATCTATAGTCTTAATTCTTGAAGTACGGTTTTCCATCTTACTATCTGAAAATGATATATATGTGCCCCCTTGGGTTCTTCTGAGCCATATGTTTCCTGGAAAAATATTTTCTTTTATTTTGTCACATTTCTTTTTGTGCTTTTTTTGTTCCCGGTTTTATTTTGTCACTCCTCTTCTTTTCTCTTTCTTTTGTCTCTGTCATTAGCAATATCCACAAATTAAAATTTGTTTTTTTTTCTTCAAATAAGTGGTCCCTCTCCCGGTCATCCTTGCAACCATTACCTTTCTTGATATACCTGCTTTGTTGTCCTTAAATTTTATTTGTACTTTATTCTAATCCATGCCCAACCTATGTATTCTTGTGCTACCATATTTTTTCTTTACTAACATATGTGACCGTCCTCTGAAACTATGTGTACTCAATATACAGCTCACTATAACAATAATGAAGGGGAAAAATTATGATTTGACCCTTTCTTTTCTTTGCTTCTTGTTTGATCACTCTACTCCCCGCACAGCAAAAGAAAGAACAAAATGTTAACATCTAATTTGATTTAATGTTCAACGGAAACTTTGGTTGATTTAACTTATTTTAGAATATATATTATAGCAAAACAAAATCATAAAGAGAGCAGAGAGCGCAAGAGAAAAAAATATATATTTTTATCATTCACCATTGCTTTTACAAAAAAAAATTTCCTGATCATCAAATTCCCATGTATAACATCTCGGGGTCTATCTCTAACAGTAAGGCCACACTTGGGATGCCAGATTATACAAAAAAACTAATGCTAAGAAAACTAGAGCTGCTTTAACCTAATCTAGATATAGTTTGAGGGGGTTCGAACCTCGCCTACTCCAGATTACTATCAAATGACTTACTCCCCAAACCTCACGAGAATTAATTCTTTAATGTATGTCTGGTGGTCAGGGAGAGCTGAGATCCACAAAGGGGAATTTTAACATGATAATCAGGTTTATATATATGATGACAGACAATCAGTAAGGTTATAATACTAGTGAATGAAAATTTATTATTTACATAGTAAAACAATTTAAAGATTAAGTAAAAGTTCTACAAGTTATTTCCCTAGCAACAATATACATATGTATAAGAGATCCAATAATTTGTGTAAACAATTAAATTAGTGCTTATCAAACAATACTACACTGAGCCAACAACTAGGTTACTTTTATTTGAAAGAGAGGGACAGTGATTTGTAGCTCTAAAGTAAAATTACAAAGTATAAATAACTGCTTAAACTAGTTAATTATCATTTAAGGCACGTTTAAGTATTGCCCTACTTTAACTCTTAAAACTAAAATGAGAACCTTCCCCCCCCCCCAGACATTTTTCAGATTTACACAGTAACATTTCCATCATATAAAAACAAAGTTTTAAGTGTATAATGAATAATAAACTATCGTGATCCTTGGTAATTAAATTTGTGAATTTAAAATGTAAATCTCTAGACATGATGGCTTCATTTGAGGCTGGATAGCAATCCATTCACCATAGTGTGAATCAAGCTCAGGAATGGAGTATGATTGTTTGTGAACAAATATATATGAAGATTGTGATTCAATCTATCGACCAATTGCAATACCGGAGAAATATTAATTCATGAAGAAATGACAACAGAAGCGATAAGGAAGTGCTGAGACACCCACGAATTACCGAGTATCACAATATGGAGAAAATTCTGTCCGATGCCCATTAAACTCAAAACAATAATATAAAATAGTATGAATCAAAACTTTACGTGACTGAGAAAATATCTGCTATTAAAATAATTATTACTTTCCCTCTTTTTTAACTAATATAAAATATATGAAAGAGGGGCATACTAATAATTGATTATTGTTTAACCAATTTATTCGCAGAGCTAATAAGTATTCAAGACTTTAATTTATATACAACAGTACTGTATCCTCTCTGACATATAACAAAATTTACGAATGTTTAATTAATCTATGTTCTCTACTAACATATATATTAGTAAAACCCAGGTTGACTTAGAGAGCATATAACAATGTAAGGAAGGATTGGATCTTTTATTTAAATTACAAAATAAAACATTTAGCAGGTATAATCACCTATATTTTACTTCTAATAATAAAAATATTAAATTATTTTCAAAAGACAGTTGCACTTTCTGCATTTTTTTTTTTATTCAAAGAAATTTGGTATAAATTTTAAATATTCCCGTACTCATAATAATAGATCAAACAAGGAACACAATTATACTGATTAAAATATTATTTCTCCATTCCAGTTCCTGCTATAGATTATATATTATATACAGATATACCATAGACAATAAAGAAATCATTCGTTCCTTTCTTAGAAAAAGAAAATAAAAAGTACATATATATATTCCTAATAAGTATGATGGCAATTGTCTATAATGACACTTTACAATAGACAAAAATTATACATACAAATATGACAATGAAAATATTACATTATATAATAAAAAAAACTATACATACAATTTAAAAATCTAAAATGATATAAGTTCAATTTGCAAGTTAAACGAAAATAAAAAGACGAGAGGTGTGTGGTGAGATATATGTTGATACAGCAAGGTATTGATCCATTGTCGGTAAGTCTTTAAGTTTCCAGGTTCATAGCATGTTTTGATGGCAGTTCACAGGTAGGTAGCAGGCATTGTTCAGGCAATTCTGCCACGTTCTCCAGTTGGCTACATTGTTCTGACTGGTCCAAGGATAGATGGGACAGTGGAGACAGAGATCTACTCACACATTTTTGTAGCACTGTACATTTCAAAAAGAAAAAAATTTCAGATAAGTAAAATACCTAACGGTGTAGCAGAGGCTTTGTGGTGATCTTCAGTAAGATTTGCCGCAAAGATTTTCTTCAGCAAAAATTTTATTTTAAACATAAGATGTCTTTAACAAGAACTTAAACCAGGATAAGAGAGAACAAAAGGAAAGTTCTTTACTTATACCCATTTAATTGCTTTTCTACATTCCATTTACTAATTAATAGTGACCAATGCCAATTGTTTAATTTCCCCTGTTATCTTACATTTTAATTAATTTTTCTTTAATTGGTTTTCTAAATTAAATTCCTTTCCTAATGGAATCTACATCTTTGGAATTCATGTTTACCTATCAATACAATCTTTTCAGTTTATACATTAAAATTATAATTTTTCAAAATGAATTTTAACAAAACCAAACAAAATAACAGTTTAAACTTCCTATTACTCTTTCATTGCCTTTTAAGCCACTTTAATCTACAACTACTTCCTGTTATATAATTACTTGTGCCTTTATCATCATTTAGTTTAAAACACATTTACTGTGGTTGGATTCAGGATCTTTAACTAGTCAACTGAATGGTGAAGCCAGCATATATATATATGTACAGCTTCATTACATAGTAATAGAATGGTGGATTTTGAAACTCAAATTTCATAGATCGCAGATCTAGCTAGCTATGTCACTTTCCGTGCTTAAAATTCTTATGAATTCCTGAGCAAAATTTCATTTGATTATGTATTCTATTTGCTATTTTTTCAACAGATTTTTTTTTAAATCTGAAGAAAAGAAGATACAAATTGCAATTTTATAATCAAATGAAAAATTGTAATTTTTTATAATTAAATAAATTAGTTCTATTATAGAATAAATTCATCAATTATGCATTGACCAAATGAAAAAAATAATCATTCATTGAGTAAAATGTTAGGCAATTTTATCAAATTGACAACAAATTAAAAATGAAAATCAAATCTACGAGACCTACTATATATATATTTTAATGATTTTATTTGCAAAAGTTCAGAAATATGATCTGAGGTTTTGATTGAAAAAACCTCAATTGTTCGAAGTTAGTAATGGACTAAAATTTAAAAAGAAATTACTTGAATTGTCAAAATTAATACTAAGAGATTATTAAAGAATGAATCTTTCTTGCTATGTCTCATGTTATATCTTTTAAAAGCCAAGAAAAATTAGTTCTACACTGGCTTTGTGGGAGGTTATCTGCCTTTTACTTTTCTAAACATATTAACCCATGCTTATATTCTTGATCTTTGCAGTCTTTTATATCAATTTCCAACTCATTTAATCATGCTAAGACTTCTGTTATTTTTTCATTTATCTTATGGCAATAATAAAAAAATTCAAATCTTTCATGAATAATCTATTTTTGAGGTGTCAAATCCTTGGATATAAAAAATTTTAATGATTTCTTTTTTAGTATGCATGGGAGTGGTATCACAAATAATTAAATAATGTATTGAATTTATTTTAATATTAGATTTCAAAATGTGTTCATGATTTTCTTTTAATAATGGATAATAGAAATTATTTCTAAATGACTATCATTATGTGGATAAATAACTTTTTGATTCTCACCAAGAAATAATAAATTTACGTTTGTTAGAAATATTAGATTAAACAATTTTTTAAATACTCTGAATGTATTCACTTAATTATTAATTTCCATTTCAAATTTGTAATAAAGGTGTCATAATTTTTTCAAAATAAAATAAGATTTTATATGATAATAGTATCATTTACATTCTTTATTACTTTTACAATGCTTTATATAATTACAATCCACTATTGAAGGTTTTGATTGCCCCAGCAATCTTCTTCAGAATTATAACAAATACAATACAAATGTATATGAACATATAATTTTATATATATATTCTATCTTATAATCATTATTTATATACCCACATATATCTTTATACCTCTATATAATTATTACCTTTTTATATATATTATACATTTTAACTTTTTTTACATTTATCAAAATACTTCCTATAATTATATATATAATTTTTATTTCATTTATTTTTTACTTTATTCTTATTAATTTTTTTTTTCTTTTAAATATTTAACTGCAACATTATTCATATTTTTATATTTTACATTATTATTATTCATTAGATTAACATTCAATATGTAAATTTTCTTTAATCTATACTATTTCTTTTTATCTTTTATTAATAATTATTTAACCTACTTTTTATTATTTTTTAATATTTTTATACCTATCTTCTACTTACATTTTCAAATCTTAACTGGTTATCGTTCAAACTAAACTTTAGTTATATGTAGTAACTCCCTTTTTTTGCTTTTTATATAATTAAATCTATTATGTTTAATCCTTACTAATATTATCATTTTTACTTTATACCTAGTGACTCTCTCTTTCTATTTTTTATATTATTAAATCTATTCTTATTTTTAATTCCTTCTAATATTTTTTTTTTTAATGTCAACATTTTTATGTAAAATTGTATTTGTATTGTAGTTGTTATAATTCTGAAGAAGATTGCTAGGACAATCGAAACCATCAATAGTGGATTATAATTATATGAAGCATTGTAAAGGAAGTAAAGAATGCAAATAATATTAATATTATATGGATTCGGCTGTGCAATAAGAAAGATAAAGTTAAAATAAGATTCTCTGTGTTCATGTTTAGATATATATGCAAACAAAATCAACTTATTGTATTATTATTGATTTTTAAATTTTTTTATATTAAATTAATTGTATGGTTTATGCAAAACATTAAATAATATTTTAAACTTACAAATGCTGATAAATAAATTGTTGAAAAGAAATGTTTTAATTAAACATACTTTAAATAAACTTAGACGCATATATATATTAATTAATAGAATAGACCTTATAAATTATCTTATATGGAAATGAATTCCTAAAACACTAATTAATTCTATAGTTCTAAAACTTTACAGATATGGAAATAAATTCCTAAGATTAATATTACGATCTTAAAAACTTAACCATATATGGAGATAAATTCCTATAGGGAGTAATTAATTGTATAAAGGAATTTTGTTGTATGATAACAAACTTAAATAATACGTGAATTAACTAAGTGAACTGATTAATTAAAACCAAAAAATTTACTCCAGAAAAGATAAGAGAAACAAAAAAAAAAAAGAGATGGATATTAAAAACTAGAGAAAAGGACTGTTGGCTTTTTCTGTGGTTGCTGCTAGTATCACTATGTCTACAAGTTGAAGAGCAGAGAAGATCATTATCAGAGGACTTTATTCCCAGGATCTCAGCTTCTGTAGGTCACTAAGCCAACTAGTGCTTTTAACAGACCGTCTTGGTCTTATTATTATTGTGAAACAATACCTCAAGTGGCTCATCAAGGGTTGCATTATAAAGTCTATAAACATTAGTGAAGGTAAAATGAATAATAGCTTACCTAAACATAAACGTTATTTGTTATTCAGTAATTCTTTTTCCTAATTGTTAATAAATTATTATTGCTAAATATGTGTGTGTCATTATCTATCAAGTATTGTATATTTGTTTACTGGTTGCCAGTCATAGTTGGGAACAGCAGTTTATTGCTATGTGCATTTTTAAATTAAAAATAAAAAAGTCTAACTTAATGGCAAGGGTTTAATATCTTTATTCAGCTATTATAAATACTCATAATGTGTCAACTTTTTTTTTTTTTTTTAATGTTGAATCTTCAAGTCTTGAAAATAAGTACTTGGTGATAAAAAGCTTTTAGAATTTTTTTGTGATATAAATAAACTCATCTTCCAAAAGATAGAAATTTAATTCACTAGGTAGATAGCTAGTTGGAGGAATTCATAAATTCTAATTTCACAATTTCCATTCTTTGAATTCCTAAATGTATCAATGAAAGTAATGACATTAATAATTATTTCACATAATGGTATTTATACTCACTTTATCAAAAGGGCTGATTCTTGATCTTTTGTTATCGATTTAATACCAATAAAACATCAAATTTTTTTTCTTTGAAATTTAATGCACATACTGGTAAAATGTAAACCATTACTCAAGATTATTAGAAATAATAGTGTTGACTTTATGAAATCAAAAAGTCTGTTATATTGAATTATTTTCCACATATGCTTTGATTGTCATGAATACTATGTTTAGACATAAAAATAGCTGTAGATAAATCATGCTCAAAATAATATCTTGTAAAATGTAGTACATTTAGAAGTTTGAATATAAGTTAATATTAAGCTGAAGGTTTATAGCTACAGATTATTATGGCAGAACCTAGATAAGTATGTTTACTAAAGTTAAAATGATAATGGCAGTAAAAGTAAATCTTATTCCAAACATGTTTGTGGAAAAATTTACATCTATTCCTTAGAAGCAATTGCTACTCATTATAAATATCAACAGTTGTTAAAAATATCAATTTTGTTTTTCAGACATGGAATTATTTTATGGAATATGAACAATTCTGTTCTTGTGACTTAAAAGAATAATTCTGAATGATTTTCCTTCAACATTTGTATTATTAGTAACTTTTTTACATGAAGATATGTGACATTCTCTCTGTTTTACTGAAATAATGAAAATAATGTAGACCTTCATAAGCAGTATGGGTATTGGGGAAATTCTATGAATTACAGTCCCAATTAAATCTTGAGGATCAAAATCATCCCATAGTACAAATGATATTTATAGACAACTTATTGTCTTTCAAGATTATTATTTTAATCGTCTATAGCTCATACCACTAAATGTTTATTGGAAAACTAGAAGGATGATATATCTCATAAGACCACTACTCTGCTGATTTAAGTATTCATCTGTGGACCATTGAATGAGAGGGAATTAATATTTTTTGAGAATTTAACTTATTTCTCTAGAAGCAGCTATATATTTCTACAGATACTATTCAAATGTGTAATTTTATTCCATACAAAATACAAGTTAGTTCTTATTATAATTGCTGCCTTAACAATTTTGTTATCTTGTACAACTCCTATGTGACATTATCATCACTTGCTGAAGTGTAATAGCTATGGATTGTGGTTGGTATATTCATATCTTAATATTAACTTACATGAGAATCACTTATCATTCAAAATTTGCTGTTATTCATTGACTGATAAACATGCCATAATTGAACCAGCTAATGTAAATGACCGCAAGAAAATGAAAATATCATCTCACTCTATTGATACATCTTAACTGTCAAGTACTAATCTTTGCTTGGTTTCACAGCCCCAAAAATAAATTTTACCTCTTAAAACAGCAAAAAAAAAAAAAGGATCAAATTGCATTCAAAATATATAATAATTTAAATATTCCTTCTAATATGCACATCTTTGTGTTTAAACTTTTAATATATTAAAAATATCAACTATTAGGACAGAAATGAGAGATTAATAACAATAGTTAAATTTATTGCTACACATTATTAAAAAAATTATTAATCTGAAAAAATAATACAAGTAAAATATCATTAAACCACAAAATCACTGTATCCGGAGTTTACGATTTGTGGAAAAATTATTTACAATATTTTCAGTTTATTTTCTCTTTTTTTTGGGGGGGGGGGGGGAACTTATTAAAAAATGGAAAAACAATATAAATGCAATATTTACACTTTATTCATTTTGGCATTTAATGCACATTTTTCGGGAGGGTAGGATCCCATAACATTGGAAATAGTCCACTGCATCACTTTCTATGACAGGGAGGGCCCAAACTATTATTATGATAATTTACCAAAAAACTGCTGACAAAAAGAAATATGCTGAATTGAACCAAAATATAATAATCGTTTTCCACATTATAAGTAAAAAAATTAAAATAAAGCTTAATGAAATTTATTGGAATTTATTCCTTTTTTTAAATTTAACAATCAATTTATTAATTTTGTTTTAATTTAACAACTAACAATTGTAAGCTCTTGAAACTATATTTATCAACAATAGGATTGCCATCAATAGTATCATAAATTGGTATTCAGATACACAAAAAATTTATAATTAATCATATCAATTCTAAAGTATATAGAACTAAAAATTATTCAAAAACAAAATAATGAAATAAAAAATAATTTCCCAAAAAGGTTATAAAAGAATATAAAATCAATAGAAAACAAATATCAAAAATAAAGTTATAAAAGAAAACTAATATATAGAAATAAAAATATATAACATGAAATATAAGTTAAATAAAAATAACTTTAAAGTAATAAATAATATATATATATTTCATATGTTAGATAATAAATATATAAAAATAGCAATGAAAATATTAAAAGCAATTACATAGTAAAATGAAATTTAGTTAATTCAAGATTGGAATAACAAATGTGATAAAAGATCTATACACATACAATAGAAATAGTCCATGAATTTGAAAAAATAATATGCTATACTAATAAAAGAAAAATTGAAGCAATATTTTAAAAATGTACTTTAGATGAAGATTTAGGTATAGCAATATAATAAAAAGTAAAATATATTTGTAATAATAATAAAATTAAATAAATAAAAAGAAATAGTTACAAAAAAATTAAATACAGAGAAGTTATAAAGTAAAAATAATTTTAAGAATTTCAATGTTTATAACAGTTTTGCAGAGAAAGAACTAGAACAGATATGGGGAAGCTTTTTACTGCCAAAGATCATTTAGATATTTAAAATATCATTTGCAGGCCATACAAAATTATCCACTTAAAAATTACCTTTCTATATTTAAAGAAAAATTTAATTAATGTATCTTTAATTATTGGGAGTGGGTAACTATTTCAACTTATAGACCAATTTCAGTTTTCCCTTTTTAAATAATGACCACATTTTTTTTTATAAATTAAAATAACATCATTATTATTAATGATTGTTTCACATTTAATGATAACTTTTCCAATTCACCTTGTAACTATTTTTCATGACATTTCTCAAATTTTTTTTTATGTTCTGGACATATTAATTCTAAAGCAAATAGGATGCCTTTTTTTATAAACTTCTCTTCAAAAAATGTTTTTGCATTTTCTGTTGTTGTTTTTTTAATATAGCAATGCTTTCGTAGAATTTTCTAATCTGTTTGTGCTTTTTATGAAATCTGTCATCACTCGAAAAAGCTTCTTTGCAAATTTTCTAATTTTAAAATTTTTTTCTTCCCTAAACAATTTTGTTGTATTAAGAATGTTTTGATTAATGGTACCTCTTTTATTCTTTACTAGCCATACCCAGTCACGCATTACTGTGGCTCAGTCTGGTTAAATGGAAAAAAAAAAAAGAGAAAGCTCACATTTCTAATATGTTTAATTTCACATTGCTTGTAGGTATACAATATTTTTGTTGTTCCATTGTCTGTGCAGATATAAAGATTATCTGTTTTGCCAACTGTAGAACATGCAACATATAATTGTCCATGTGAGAAGCAATCCATGTCTAGATCTAAACCGCACAATTCTAAAGATTGGCCTTGAGCTTTGTTGGTGGTGATTGCAAATACCAATCAAATTGGGAATTGCAATCTCTCACATAAAATAATTAAATCAAAATGAAAATAAATTGAAATCTATGAAAATTCAATTTAACAATGCAATCGGAAACATTGAAGTGGAATCGTAAAATATTTAGTATAGCATGTATTGCTTTTATGTCCAACAGATAGCACTGTGTAAAATATTTAGTATAGTATATGTTGCTTTTATGTCCAATAGATGTGCTGTTTTTTTAAAAAAGCATGTTTTTACCTGTCACAGGTATATAATAGTAGGTACATAAAAACACATGCGTATTCAAATGCAATATT
This sequence comes from Epiperipatus broadwayi, assembly GCA_028023455.1. NCBI lineage: Eukaryota > Metazoa > Onychophora > Udeonychophora > Euonychophora > Peripatidae > Epiperipatus > Epiperipatus broadwayi. Next base: position 2,743,574 of record JAQFVV010000060.1, read on the forward strand.
CTGTCAAAATTTCAAAGCAATCAGTAAAGAACTTTCGGAGATTTAAGATTTTGAATAAATGAACATTTACATTTTTATTACATAGATTAACTGAAACACACAGACTTATTATATACCTGTGTCTATATATGTAATATATAGGGTATTTAAGTATGAGGATTGGCTATCTTAATATCTATCTGAGCACTTATAGCATATATGTGTAGAGATGGTAATCTGGACCAACTGATGATTGCTGGTTTAGCATGAAATACATATATTGGTGATTATTTATCTTTTCAACATATATGTGTTCAAGTGTATCAGTGTTATGAGATAGTGTAGAGAATGGTGGGTCATGTGAAAGTCTTTGCTCATGTACCCTATATATTATATAGATTAAATAAAATACTTTCTAGACATATCAGCCATATTGATGTACTATTTCTTTCTATAAAAAAATATATATACATTGGTTCATTTCTTTTGAAATTCATGATTTTCTATATCAATTTTTCTTTTTCACTTGGTGTAGCCATCCTAATAAAAAAAAATTACAAAATAATAAAGTGAATAAAATTCGAGTTTAATTTCCTAATATATATTTGTATACAAAAATCACTATAAACAAACAAATGCCCTCAGTATTTAGATTAAATTTGTAATAGATAATTTGTTGGAATATTGCACCTCTGATAGAATGAACTATAATGAATGTTCTAAGAGTAGACTGTTTCAGCTAAAAATACAAGAACTGAGCACACTAAACCAATCAATATATATTGAAATATAGAACAATTTAAAAACAATAAAACTCAATAATAATAGTCTTTATTTGTTTAAATCATTCTTCATGATTTATCCAAATTTTATAAACTTTATATAGATTTATTCGCTTTTCTGACAAGGTGTAATGTTTAATTTTTATAAAATCCAAATGTTCATTATCTAATTTATTGTGGGATTTTGATTTCATCACATTTATTAAACTAATAGCATGTTCACAATTGGCACTGTAAGTTTGAAAAGTTGCACAAATATCAAAAAATATTGAAAGTTTTTTTATATTCTTGTTCTTTTAAGGCATGTGTAACTAAATCATTAAATGATTTCATTACTTTTCATTTACTAAAAGTTTAAAATTATATTATTTTTATCATTGTTATTTATTATAGACTCAAGTCATTCCAATCATGTATATCTTCCTATGTAAATCTAGTATCCACATGATTACAAAGCAGTTGAATAAATTTAAGTATTGTAAAGTATCTATATAATCATTTGAACCTAAAATTATTTGAACATCCTATTCCATCAGATGTTATCTAGATATTGTATTTTTAGTTTATTAATTTTTGCATTTACAAATTGATATGCCTCCATTGAGGATAAATTAGTCTTTTGCAAGGTTTTGTTTAATGCTAACAATTCCACAAATACATTATGAAGAATCACATATGCTATCTGATATTATGGGTTTTTAGATTTTTTAAACAATATTTATTTATTGTGTCATTGAATTCTTCAACTTGTTTTGTGTAGTAATTTATTAAACTATCATACTTTTTTACCAGAGTATTTATTAGCTAGATACCATCTTACTTCATTGAGAGATCAGAATTGATATAACATCAATTTCTGAAAATATTGGCCAATTCTTGTTGATGATCTACTAAACATTGTATATATTGTCCTTAAAAGTATTTTAATATCTTTAATAAATGGAACCAATTTCTATGCATTATCTATTCCCAATATCTTCTCTGAGCCATATAAATGAACTAAATGTGAAGTATCATCTTGTCAATGAGGCCCACACTATTTGTTTTTCCTAACATTAGAGACAAACATAACCATTTTTTTATAAACAAGGTTATTCTCTATAATTTTTTTTTAAATGTCTATTATGATAAAATGATTATCACATGCAATAAGCTTAATAATGCTGACAAATTTTGTCTCATGGCTGGATTTAAATTTTAATCTGTATTTTATATATATTTTTTTCTACCGAAATATCCATATTTTCATTAACTATCAAACAATGAAATGAAGATGATCATGTGATGAAATGAAGATGTTCGAGCTTCATCAATAATTTCTTTATATATGATTAAATGTATACATTCTATTAATTTGAAAGAATAATTCTTGCCATGCCATTGATGAATTGATGGTCATTATTACAGTAACATTGAATTTTAGAACTTTAATTATATTTTTGTCAATTTTCTTGTGTTCTATGTTTTCTAATCTCAGATTATGATCTTCTAGATTTTCAAATAAAATTCTTCCCTGGTTTTTATTTCAGATGATGATAACTGAATCACTATGAACTTTCTGATTTAAATGTCACTTTAAATAGCCTATTTTCCATTCACTTTATTTTTTATTTGTAGTAGATTCACATTTTGACTTTGACAACAAATAACTATAAACATTTTCAAGTTTAATACAGTACTTATGATTTTTGATGATGATGACATTTCAAATGATCGGGAGAGCTATTCATATATAAATTCATTTTTTCTTATTTTTAGATTGATCAACGAAAAAATATACTAACTTGCTGAATGATTTGACATTTGTAGGGCCTAAAATAAAATATTTATATGTCGAATTTTTTTTTTTTAAATTACAATAATTTAAATAAAAGTTTCATTACATTTCAGCTGCTATCCCAATTGCATCAAACATCCTGCTACAGTAATGGAGGAAGGCAGTGTTCAGTCAGCACTATTATGTAATGACCAAAATGTAATTGTATGTGAATCTATTTTAGCTCTTTCAGGCAGAACACAACACTATTAGATTGAAGTCTTCATAGCTTTATCTGTGTTCACTGCATGTACATATCAATTCTATTTATTAATTCTTTTTACCTAAATTATTCGTCTGAATTAATCTTTGTGTTTAAATGTAAAAACAAATGGATGAATATTTTGAATATTGAAATGTCTGGAATGTGCAGAAACTGATGAACAGTGTGCAGACTTTCAAAATTGCTGCACAGTTGCACAGCTTAGCGGGAACATTGACTGCAACTATTATCAATATTGAAGAGAAAAAATGATGTAATTGAGAAAATAAGTATTTTATTTTACTTAATTCTTGATTCAATATTTGTATTGCACAAATATTTAAATAGAAGTTTTATATAAGGACATTTTATATATGTTTGTGAAAATGTTACAGGCGCCATATTGAGAGTTTTTAAGGGCCAGATTTGCCCTACAGGCTGAGCCTAGAAGTTCGCTATCCGTGGACTAGAAGAGAGATAATCTAAAAAAATCAAAAATTAAGAAATATACGAATTAAATACATAAATGTATATTAAATTAAAAATAAGCTAAATAATTATAGAAAATAAAAATTAAAAAATATAGAAATATTATAGATAAACCAAATTTTAGGATTAAATATATTGTAGAAATATAAGTAATTCCATTTGATAGCAATAGCCTGACAATTTTACTTTCACTCTTAGCCGGGGACAGTTAACCTTAATTGGCTACTAAGTCTTTCTATTTAAATAATTATAAATGGAAAACTCCACAAATTATATTTCCATCTAAAACATCCATTAAAAACAAATAAAAGAAACTTTGATGATAACTTTATTTGAATCTGAGCCATCAATCTCATGAAGACATTCTTTGATATTAAAGAAAGTGAATGATGGGATGGCTATTTTGTTTTGTACATATAAGTTGTATGTTTAGTTGAATTTCATTTGAAAAGGTCTATTTGTTAATAGATGAAAACATGGTTGTGGAAGAATTTTTTTTTTGAATGGTATTGTAATGTTATATGAATATAATTTTATTAAAAATATTACATGTAATATTTTTTATATTTAAAATTAAAATAATTATCTATACTTTGAATACTTTTATTGAATTGAGAAATTTCATTTAGAATAAATTTTGATATCAAAATTTAACAAACTCCAATCAAATGGATTTCCTTCAAGTTTTGTACATATGTTAGAAATAGATAGCAATGCAATATGACAAATATTTCAGGCTTACTGATTAGTTTATTATAGAGGTATTGGTGGATCAAGTTTTGAAAGTGATTCAGTAAGTTCAGTGATGTGCACAAGAGAGCAATATATATATATTTCAATATATATATTGCTCTCTTGTGCATATATGCTTTTATTTAAAATAAAACGATTACACTAAAAAGTATTAATGATCAACTAAAATAGAAATAAAAAATCTTATTCTCAATTCATTGTAAAAATTGCTTCTTAAAATAAATGAAATTTTATTTTCTTTTGATAGTAAATTAAAAAAAAAAGTTTCATAAAAATAATACTGGAATTAATTTTTAATGCACCACAAATTTTTTTTAAATATATGACTGACAACATAAATATTGAATGTCTTGAGAAAAATTTTAAACTTTGTTTAAATTTTTCATTTACATTCAATTGTTGGTAATAACACACAAATTAGTGTATACACAATATTTCAAGGGATATTCTCTCTTAAGGTATTTCTGACCTGATCAGTGACAATAATAGCAAGAAAATCAAACCCTGGACCTTTAGATTCTTGAAATGTTGAATTTTAAAGTAATGCTCTAGCCAACAGCCATTCTGCCAAAGGCAACAGTCAGTAAAAATTTCATAAACTTATCTATGAGATTGCTGATTTCTTCATTTTTTTAAAGAGCAAAGTATGGTTTCCATACATTATGTATAGTCACACTAGACTTATTGGATTATTTGCCATTGTCATGTCTGCAGCTTCTTTGAAATTTTTCTTGTACCTTTTCTTCTATCCAATATTTTTTATTTTTCCAATCAATCATATGTTCGTTGGTACATACATGGTCTGCTATTAATTAACGTTGCTCTTAGAAAAAGTGGAGAAATCAGGAGGAACCTCATATATAAATATATGAAATTTCTACTGACTTGCCTTTGGAAGAATGTCTCCATTGGTCAGAGCAATATCTTAAAATTCAATATTCAAAAATCTAAAGGTCCCAGTTTGATTCCCATACTAGTACTGTCACTGGTCAGGTCAGCATCATCTGAAGAAAAGAGAATAATACCATTTGAAACATTATATATACTAACTTGTGCAACTATTAACAGTTGAATGTAATTGAAGAATTTGAATAAAGTTTAACATTTTTTAAAGACATTATGTTGGAAATAATCCAACATATAACTACAACTAAAGTACCATTATCACAAACATTCAGGCAAACACTATTTTTATTCTTAGTTTTTATTTTATCAAATATGTCTATTAACCTTTATATACAATTGTTAGTCAAAAGATTATATCCAAGCAAATACTAATTTTATGTAACATCAAGATATGATATCAAATGAGAATGGACTCACTTATAATATTAGGTAACATCAAAGTTTATTTTATCTCATATTTACTTTCCTGCAATATGAGGAGCTATTTTGTATCTCCATAAGCAAACATATCCAAATTCGAAAAAATTAAAAATAATATTTATACAAAATATTTTATAAATATTTTTAATTTTTTTCTTTAGATATAATTGTAATAATTTTTCTGTGTACTTATGTGTATTTAAATATTTTTGTAATGATTGATAGTCAATTGAAAGTATAAAGCAAAAATATAAAATTAAATGTAGAAACTATGTTGCATTGAATATAGTGTAATCAAAAGAGTTATTAATTTTCAGACATTACAAAGATTTATACATAATATAGGTAGCAGAAATAATGTGATAGGGTAACTTTTCACATGTATTTACAAAATATGAAAGTATTTTCATGAGGGAAAAAATTGTTCCACTACTCTAAAAAAGTGAGACCCATGTATAGGCCTACCCTGCTTCAAGTTTTATCCAATGGAGACTAATTTTTAGTCATGATTTTTTAATTCTCTTAAGTTTATTAATGATTGTTCAAATGCTTTTATGGGTGCTTGATCATATATAAATGTAGATTATATTTATTTTAATGATAGGTGACACATTAAAATAAAGAAAATACCAAACAATTGTAAATTAATGTTGATGGTAGTAGTAGTAGCAGCAGTAGCAAAGGCCTATTGCAATGTGATATGGCTTCTCCTTTATCAAAGTCAAGAATCTCTCAAACCATTACACCCAGAGAAACATGTTGGCACCTTACCTTCCCTATCCATACCTCACCCTAAATTTCTCATATTCTTTTCTATTCTGCTCCATCCCTTTTCCACATCACCTTTGTTCACTCTATGCCTTTATATTAGATCTCCCTTTTTCCAAACCAGCATAAAAACCAAGAACCCATTTTCTGTATAATCACTTTGTTTATATTTATTCTCCCACAACTTCATTATTTGTACTCTTTCTGCTTGTAAGCATTTACATTCAATTAGTAGATGCCTAATATTTTCCATACCTTCCTTACATAACTTGCAAACTAAATCATTCACATTTCTCCAAGTAAGTGTATTCCCTTGTTGCTAACGATTCTGTTTGAGCCTTAAACAGTAAACTACTTTCCTTGCTATTATCGTAAATTACCCCCCCCCCCCATATTGTTTACTTCTATATATATATAAACTCTTTTTACTCTCCATACCAGTTCTCCAACTCCCTATTTTTTATTAATGTATCTATTCTTCTATCCCATTGTTTGCCACTATAACACTCAGCAATCCCCCTAACACAATTATCCCACTTTTTGTATAAGTATACTGATATAGTCTTTATCCAAAACTTTTGCATACCGTACTACATTTCTCATCCATCTTCTTGCCTGTCCTTTACTTGTAACCCAATTAAATACTATTTTGGCTATTCTCTTACTATCCATAAATTGCAGTCTACCAAACATTTTCATTTTGCCTCTCTCATATAAAAACTTGACTATCCCATTTCTCTTTGAATTGCCTCCTTTGCCGTACACACTTCTGCATCTAATACGTCTTCCTACTTCTTTTTGTACTTTTTCTAAGTAATCTAATACCCCTTCATTAACACATAACGCATCGTTATCATGTTAACCCTGCTACTGCCACTTCCTTCCATACAATTCTAGCTACATCATATTTATTATATGGAAACACTGTTAATTTCTTTAACAGTCTCTTTCTTTTCTTTGCTTCATTTATCATTTTTTCTCCCATTCATCCAAACAATGTCACTGACTATTTAATTAAGACGATTCCCAAATAGTTATACCTATTCACTACATTTAAAACTTTATATCTCCCAATAAAAATTCTTTCTCTTCTCTTTCTCCAGCATTTATCATCTTTACTTTTGATTTTTCCCACTAAATTTACTCTCCATATCTTTACCCACCCTTGCGGACGTATTCAGCATAACTTCTACGTCTTCCCTATTTTATGTGCACAGGAAGATGTCAGCAAATAAAAGACAGAGTTGATCATTACACTATCTGCCTCCGTGTAGATCGATGCAATGTTAGAAACGCAGACTCTAGAGTATTAGGTACTCAGGTTGTGATCAGTACTATTATTTCCGTTCTTTAAGTTTCTTATGATCTTACGAGCAATAAAGCTATTCAATTATTTTTAACATTATTATAATACCTAATTTTGGGAAAAGAAATTAATATACTTTAAGATAATCTTAAAAGTTAGTAGTCAATAACTGTTATATAACTGCGAAACATAAGTGATGTGAAATTATGTTGTGAAGGTAAAAAAAAATTTAAAAAGTATTTAATTAACCCAACGATATATTTTCCTTCCTTGCAGCAGTCTAATTTACTTTTGAGCATTAACTTTGTCTGCTCCCACTGATTGGTTATTATTGTTTTCATTTAAATCACAAAAATAAATACTGTTAAAAATATTTATATATCCATTAAATAAATATTTTTCATTATAAAGTACTTAATTTTGTGATTTTGATATTTCAAAATATTTTCGTATTATTTTTTCACACTGAATGTGTTATATCCGTATCTGTTGTGGTAAAATATGTGAATGCATCAAATATTGATTAGTATATTGTTAAAGGGGGGGGAAACAATGAGATTTAATGAAAAAGAAATGGTGTATTTTTCCTCTCTTCCAACAGCGGATAAGGAAGGGCGGCTAAGTCATCGAAGCCCTGGTTTTAGAGAAGGTACCTTTGTGCTGTTTATTGAAATTATTTTTGTAGGTTGGTTCGTCTTTAGATTCGATAATATATATAGTGCGTAATGCACACCGAATGTAGTTCGTCCTAGATATTTACTTTTAATATATAGTGCCATTTGAAGAATCTATTGTTATTTTTTAAAATCTTTATCTTAAGTCAATCATTAAATAAATTTTGTTTATACTTGTAAATATGCAATATCTATATAAACTATTGTGCTTTACTATATTTCAAAGGTTATATTTCTAAGAATGGATATCAAAAGCAAATAATATAATTAAATATTTTATTTATATATTAAGAGAAATTTATATTGTTACTATCAACTTGTTAAAGTCTTCCAAATAGGAGATTAAATAAACTTTTGAGTTCTGCTATTTTAGGAATGGTAGCTATTTGAGGGGGTGGGGACGTAACAAAGCAAATAATATTTATTAATGTTATTAAGATTTTCTATCTATCTAACATGTTACTTAGCCTCGAGCGCAGCCATCAAAATAAACTGTTGCAATGGTAGCCACCTTTCTGAGATGGTACTTTAAATGATTTTTCTATGATTTGAAATAGTAGTAACTCGTAATTAAAATGTATAGGATTGATATACTGTATTGTATCTCATAAAAATGCTTATAAATTTATTGGCTAGCTATTTAAAGATTTTCAGCGCACTTTTTGCTAATATTTTATTTAAATCCATTAGTGTGTTGATGACTTTTGCAATATAGATACATATGGCGAGGCAACTATAAGTGATATATTAATTAGTAAATATTTAATTGGTAAGTATGTAAATAGATTGTTGTATAGAGCAAATGTCATCCATTCTGTAATAAATCTAATCGTTAGTCAAAGTATTAGCATATTTTTTTATTTCTTTTCATTCTGTATTTTTTCTATCTTTATTTTTTTTTTTTTACTATTACATGTGTAAATTTAAATATGGACAGGATTGGTGTTACAGCTTTTAATATTCCAGAATTTTATTTTTGTATAGCATAATAAAAAAAAAGATGTTGGGTGCTGTGCTCAGACCACTGGCAGACTCCATAGGTAGTGGATAAACTGTCAATAACAAATAAGCAGTGCCAAATTAAAAGCACTTGCTACCTTTTAGAATAGAATATTGGTTCATCAAAGGTTAAGTATTGTTTTCCATATAAATAATCTTTTTTTATCTCCCTCAACTTCTTTCAGTCACTTAAGTTAGTGTAGGGATCAGTTGTGAGCCTCTCATGCCATCAGGATCTTATACTAATTATATCAATGGGATTATTTGTGCAACATTTCCATCCTTTAACTATCCACACAACATTTCTGACTCCGATTTTTTCAAGCCTTCAAGAATTAAGAAAGCATTGATGGTGTCAGGCTTAGTAGACTAATCCTCCTAACTTGTGATCTTTGTTTGAGGTAATCCAATTTTATAGAAAGAAACAAATCATTTACCTAAACACTATAGCAAGCTATGCATTGGAATATAAATGATCGTGAAAAAATTAAAATTTATTGAGATCAAGAAAATGAAACTGAAATTTTTATAATAAATTCTTCAATTATCTTTATTAAGTTTACCTTTTAAAATGGTTGAAATTATTTTCAGTTATCATATCTTTTTTTTTTTTCATTGTTATTTCACAATAAAATGATATAATTATATCCAACAATGTGCTTAAATTACATTGCTGCAACAAAAATTAAGAAATTGCCAAAAACCTTTCAGGGTGACATTTTTTAATGTGTTATATATATATATATTAAGGAAGTCAAGAGATAAATCTTTCTAGTACTTTCTTTTTGCCTAGCTATCTTATTACTGAAAAATCATACAGATTTCGAATTCACTATCCTTTTACCAAAGCATAAATTATATGATGAAAATAAAGAAATTTTGCTTCCTGTGTAATTTATATTTTTATTATTAAATTCATTAAACATTACAATATATCAATTTTTAATGCTTGGTATTACATCATATTTTATTATAAATATGCATATTCATGGTATGTATAATTAATAAAATTTAACATTATTCATTGTCAGACATCTAATATAAAAATGCTGAAGATTCCATTGTACATCTAGATAAGAAGATAATTTTTGTTACAACAAAAGCATTTTCCATTTAATTCAATTACTTTCGCAAATATAATGAATTTGAATATTCCATATATTGAAAAGGGTGATGGAAATACCTATTTCTGCTATCGAATACTTTCTAATCTTATGTATTGTAACGGTCCTACCATTTGGCAAAAGTGATCATCAAAATTAATTTAGCACAAATTATAATAATCATATAGATATGAAATGTTAGTGTTTATTAATTAAAATAATCTTTGAAATTTCACACTCAAATCAAAATAACAGAAATGAAACAAGATAGGAATAAAAATCTAATTTAATTCAACCATACTAATGATCAGACATAGCTATAATAATAAAAATATTACAAACTATGTCACCTTTTCAGACCATTAACCGCCCCTAAATGACTGAAGGGAAATTATATCCTCTATGAATTAACAACTTTGTATTAGATTAAAAACCAGAGTACCATCCCAAAGCTGGGAAATCCATTCTATACCATCAGTTTTATTAAAAACACTACCCCGATTAATTCAATAGAATATGAACTTTTATCTCTCTAGCTATTATAAATTTAATTTATAATTTAAATGGTAGAACTTAAGGGAAACAAAAGGTCAGATTAATAACAAAAAAAATATTATAGAGTCAGACATAAAATATTTAAAGCATCATTACATTAAATTATAAAATAATAAGTATTTAAACATTATCATCCTTCAAGTGATCACTCTTTTAAACATTAACGATGTTAAGCTTAACATTTTTTCTTTTCTTTGTTTGCTTTTCATTATGGAGTCTATTTTAGCATTGAAGACACTATACATCATCCTTGAAAATGTAAAAATAATAATTCTTTAATTTCTTTAGCAACTTTAAATTTACTCCAATCTTATATCTCTTCGCCTCTCTAAAAGTAAATATTTCATCGGAAAGGACTTTCATTCAGCAATTATTTCTAAGCATTTTTTTTTTTTTTTAAATGTAGATCAGGCACATTTCAGAAATGGCAGTTGAAGTGTAATCACATATCAGGCCACAGATAAATAATCAATTCAGGTTACATCATATAGGATAAATGGCACACCCTGTGGATGTAGCCACAATACATTACTATGACCATTTTATAATACTTGTTTTTGTTCATAACTTGGCTGCTAATGACCATTATAAAGCAAAGAACAGAGCTGACGAACGCTAGCTTTCAATAAAAAATTTTAAATCACATTTTATTTAAACCAACATTGATTAAAATAAATAAATCATATTTTATTACTTTTCTAATCATATTCTTTTTACTTATAGCAAATATATATATATTTGTTATAATACAAATCCACATCTTTTTTTTTTTAAAAGAAAAAAAATCAGATTTCAATTATGTAAACTTTGAATAACTGACCTTTGAACTTTAATCTTAGAGATGATACAAGCAAATTTTAATTTGTAATCAAAAAAAAAATTTTTTTTATCCTGAATTACTTGTCTATGTGTCAGTTATGTATCTTGCTTTGCAACTGATACATTGTCCTCCCACCAGGTTAGAAATAAAATAAGCCAATTCAGATCTTTGATATTGGATGATTTTATTTCTATACTAAACAATATTATTAAATTCATATATATAACCTTCATATGAGTTAAAAATTAGACAGAAAATTTAAAATCACCTTCAATAGTAATGTAAACTGAGATACCAAATTTAAAATCACTTTTTCATATGAAAGTAAACTGATTGAATGTTAGCTAAACCCAATTTTAATTTCTTACGGATGTTGCGTTACCTTGTGAGCCTAATTGTGCAATACACATTTGCTAACTAGGGACCCTTGGTTTGGAAAGCTTTTTGAGAATGTCAGGAAAACTACTGAACATCCGATTTTAACTTACAATTATCATTTCACTGGTAATTTTTTTCTACCAGCAACTCTGTAGAGAGATCAGGATATCTTTCCACCGGTGCTTCACTATTAACTTACTTGAGGGGTTTCAGCACAAGCACACACCTGCAGTTCAGCTGACTCCTTCAAAAAAAAGGCTTAATCATACAAATATCTTCAATCCACAATTATTATAATACTAAAACCTTATATGCTATACCTTTAACTTATCAAACCACCTACTCATCATCATTGATTAAGTTCTCTTTGAGAAGTTTCAAAAAAGAAGGCATTGTACATTCCCTTCTCTATTCCTTCATTAGCAGTACAAAAGCATTATTTCTATAGTGGCAAAGGGCCATCATAGATTTCTTGAAATTTTTTATATACATGTTTTTCAGGGTGACTTACGGGATTAATCTAAATCATAATCTTATCATCTAACTGAAAATTTTCTCTAGAGGTGTTCTGCTTATTTATTCATAGATCTTCTGTTTCATTAGTCTATGTCTTGTTTCAGTCATGACTTATAAAAGTGTATGTATCATTTGACCAGCATAGAACACTTGTCTGGAAGAGAAATCAATAGAATGGGCATTTTCAAACCCTCATATCTTTGTACAGAATAAGAATAAAACAGTAAATAAAGAGATCATATTCTATCAATATTAATTTTTCTTCTCAATAACTTCACCTCTATAATAGCCTCATGATGATTCTTAATTTCATAAGGTATAACAGCAAATATTTTATGCATAATGTATAATAAAGGTTTCAAAAGTATTTTAATTATAAACATTTTTTTTTTACTAATAGTTCTTCTTTACTGCTCCAAATTATTATTGGTCTCATGTTTTTTAACAATTATAATAAAGGTTGAACACATATTTCCGTAAAATTATATTTTATTTTCCATTCATTCATAACTTCATTAATTCATTAACCAGACTAGGATCTTTGATGAGATAAAGCCATTCAAATTTATAATTACATTAAATTGGGATTAAGTTTTCCCTCTCCATGTAATTTTCAAATAATCTCCACATTTTCAAATGAAATAACAAAATTTTTATATCTATGCAACCATTTATCATTTGGTGACCCTTACAATGAATCTTCCACTGGAGCAGATTTTAGTTAGTTTTTTAAGGGTTCTATTCCCTTTTACTTTTCCATTACAGCTGTGACCCCTTTAACCTTTACTTTCAACCTTTCCCTTACTCTACAATGTATGGCCTTATAAATATGTGTTACATCCTTATAATTAATCACTTGAATTTTTAAATTTTCTATTCCTTCTATATTATCATAAATTTTATTCTCTAAAATTTCTCTTTCTTTGGAAATAATTTTATTTTCTGCATGCTTCATTTATGGTTTCTTATTTATCTTTAGCCTTTATTTCCTCCCTTTGTTGTAACTGTTCAACATTTGGAAGCTTTGTGTCTAAGCTCTCATGTTTTATTTCTACTACATCACTGGAACACTCTATTTGTATCCTTTCCCACATTTCAACAATAGTAGATATTTTTGAATGAACCTGTTCCATTGCTCTATAATTTTCTGTTTTTACCTCTTCTATTACCTCATGTAGCAATTCTATTTTGTTTTCTTGCTCAATTTTATCTTGTTATATTTCTTGGCATGCCTCTTCAACTTTATTCTCAATTGGGTTAAATCTCCCTGTACTCTTTTATAATTTCTTCCCTCATCTGTTCATATTCCCTTTTAATTTGAGACTCCAGTTTTTCAAACATTTCATTTTGTTTTTCAAATTTTATAGCTATTTCTTTGTTTTAACTTTCTATTTTTTCTAATATTTTACATTGGTTTTCAAATTTTATGGCCATCTCTTTATTTTAATCTTCAGATTTTATAGCATCTCCTTCATTTGATTTTCAAGTTTTTCAACTCTTTATTTGGATTTTCAAGGTTTTCATTTTGTTCATTAAATTTTATGGCCATCTCTTTCATTTGATTTCAAACATTTTTTTGATCATTGCCACAAACCTGTCACTATTTGTGACTTCTAATTGATTCTTAATTTGTTCCTCACTGGAAATGTTTTCTGCTTCTTTTTCTGGAGCCTGCATTTTTGCTTTTGATCTAATATGCATCTAATTAATCATACTATTTAACTACAATATTAACCCTTTTATATAAACTATTTTAAAATTATTTCTACTTAATTTCTTATTCAATGGATTGGTGTGACCATTCACCCTTTCACTCTGTAGCCCTATTTATTATTATCCACCTGATTATTTTATTACCTGCCATTTCACTGGTTTGTTCTACTTATATACATTTAATTTATATTATTTGCTTATATTTTCTTTTAACATCAAAATTTAACCAATATAAAATCCAATTCAGTTAATAATTTAACTGTTAGTCTCCTCTCTGTTCCCACATTTTCCAACAGACTATTATTCTCTATTTATTAAATAGCCAGGGTATTGATTATTCACATTGATGCCATTTTATAACTGATTTTCTGTTTCTACTACTAGATACTCAGGGTCATTCTCAAGCACACACATTAGGTGCCAATTGTAATAGTTCTGCTATTTGGCAAAAGAGATCATCAAAATTAATTTAGCACAAATTATAATAAAAATATAGATATGAAACATTAGTGCTTAATAATTAAAATAATCTTTGAGATTTCACACTCAAATCAAAATAACAGAAATGAAACAAGATATGAGTAAAGATATAATTTAATGCAATCATATTAATGGGAAGATCTAGCAATAGTAATAAAAATATTACAAACTATGTCACCTTTTCAGACCATTAATCACTCCTAAATGACTGAAGGGAAATTATATCCTCTATGGACTACAAATTTATATTAGGCTAAAGACCAGAATGCCATCTCAAAGTTGGGAAATCCATAAGAAGATATTCTTCACTATCAGTATTATTAAAAACACTACCATGACTAATTCAGTAGAATATGAACTTTTAATCTCCCTAGCTATTAAAAATTTAATTTGTAATTTAAATAGTAGAACTTGTGAGAAGAGAAACAGAAGGTCAGATTAATAACTAACAAAAAAAAATATTTATTATACTATAGGACATCTAAAATATTTAAAACAGCATTATATTAAATTATAAAATAATAAGTATTTAAACATTACCATCCTTCAGGTGATTACCCTTTTAAAGACTAAAGTTTTATCAATGTCTTCAGTTTAAAATCTTTTATGTTAAGCTTAACATTTTTTCATTTGTTTGTTTGCTTTTCATTATGAAATCTGTTTCAGCATTGAAGACACTGTACAAATGTAGAAACAATAATTCTTTTTAATTCCTTTAGCTCAACTTTAAAATTTATTCAGATCATATTCCCTTAAACCATATCCTCTCCAAAGGCAAATATTCTATGGGAGAGGACTTTCAGTCAACAATTATTTTATAAGCATTTTTTTTTTAAACGTAGATCAGGAACATTTCAGAAATGGCAGTTGAAGTTTGATCACATATCAGGCCAAAGATAAATAATTAATTCAGGCTACATCGTATCATGATAAATGGTACAACCTAGGAATCTAGCCACAATGCATTATTATGACCATTTAATATTTGTTTTTGTTTATAACTTGGCTGCAAGTAAAAATAAACTTAAAAGTTTTTACAAGCTCCTAGTGACCATTGTAAAACAAAGAACAGCCTATAGACTCTGAAAAGAAGCTAGCTTTCAATAAAAATTTTAAAATCCCATTTTATTTAAACCAACATTGATTAAAATAAATAAATCATATTCTATTATTTTTCTAATCATATTCTTTTTACATATAGCAAAAAACCAATATTTATTATAATACAAATACTTTTATAAATTGATATTCTAACAAATCAGATTTCAATTATTTAAACTTTGAATAACTGCTAAATCCCACTCGATGGCGCAGTTATCACGCTAAAATTATAAAATATGATCATTCACGGGCCGTTAATTATAATCATTTTGATGTGTTTTTTGTAATGCGAAAATAAAAACAAAAAGAAAATCGTCTTTTTTAAATATTACTTAATTTTAAATATTATTTTTTATTAACATATATAAATTAAATGATAATAATAAATGTAAAATAAAATAAACAAATTACAATTTGATTCGTCTTTTTTAGTTTTCTTTTTATTAGAAAAAATCAATTTTCTATCGGAGATTTTTTCTATCGAAGATTTTGTTTACCACTAGTTTTTATTTCAAATAGAATGATAACTAAAAGTAAAACTTGTTACATTTAGGGTTAGGATTAGGGTTAGTTTTAGGATTAGCTATAGGGTTAGCTTTAGGGTTAGTTTTAGGATTAGTTTAGGGTTAGTTTTAGGGTTAGTTTAGGGTTAGCTTTAGGGTTAGTTTTAGGGTTAGGTTTACGGTTAAAATAAAAAATATCAAAATCGTATTTTTGTAAATATTTTTTTTTACTAACATCTATAAAATAAATGATAACAATAAACGTAAACTATATTCAACAAAGAATAACAGTAGTCTGAGAAAAGAAAGAAACTAAAACTTTTTTAAACAACGACAAATATATATATATAAAATGTTTATAATATATGCTTTTTATGACATTTAAAAAAACAGTGTACAATTGTACTTTTCTTACTGGATATTTTTGTGTTAACGCTTTTTTTTTTATTTCAAAAATATACACACGCTACAATCTTAAAATGTCTCGTGGAATGTTACGAACAGTACGTTACTTGACTCGTTACCTAATTCCAAATAACTTTATACATATATCTCGTCAACATTTACTACTTAAAACTTCAATACACTACGGTGTAAAAAGTCTGTTAATTATTACTTTACAAAATCTGAACATTTCAATACTTTAAAATAAAAAAAAATCCAATGAAAATAACATTTCCATCCAATTCAAAAAAACACACCCTCTCCCCAAGCCGTAATCATTTTATAAACTGTGCGAATTCGGAAAATGTATTTGCTGCGTAAAACATACATGCTGTACTGCGACGCGACATAGCGGCCTGCAATCTGTAGCACAACAAAAAAGTTGTATTATAGAAAATTCAGGTTCGAAGGTGTTGGCCGCGGAAACAGCATTTTTATGTGTTTCAGTGTGAAAACAGCGCCATCCAGTGGGATATATCTGCTCATCGACGACAACCCTTTAATCTTAGAGATGATACAAGCTAATTTTAATTTGTAAACAAAAAAAAAATTTTTTCTAACTTATCTATTGTAACAATATATAAATATGTCGTTACATTAATTTAAAATAAAAACTTAAAAGTTCGCAAATAAAAATAAAAAACTAAACGCTAAAATTAAAATGTTTGTTAAACGTATATACATTCGCACAGATGCCAAACTTTAAAAATATTTTTTTTTAAAAAACAAATAAGTATTTGAACGTACTTTTTTTATAAAAAAAAAAGTATAAGATTTAAAAATAAAAACAGGTATTAATTAATTCTTGTAATCTGTAAATGGAAATGATTGTTTATAAATTGTTTGAAAAGCAAGCTAGCCTTGGGCTCTTGTATAATTAAAATGATCTGATGAAAGATAGATAAGAAAAGAGAAATTAGCTTGACCAATGGAAGCACTAAGCCTTGGCTCGGACCCTAACGAAAGTGATGGATTAGTGACGTTTTGTTGATTGAATCCATGTGGATTAATATAAAAAGGGAAATACAGTTTTTCCGGCTTGTTTTTGAGGGTCGTGATAGGACGCACATATCACACACTTTCTCTATTTAAAAAATGAACTGACTGTGATACCGAAATGAACTAGCTAATGCTACCTCCGGAACATCTGACCGGGTTTTCAAATAAAGACTCCATGGGAATTTACATCAAGAGCAGTGATTCTTCTACTGTAAGCTATTGACATGTACTCTAAAATTTAAAACTAATTAAGAACTTTCGTTCAAGCTTATGAACTTCTATCTGACTTTTAAGTTTAAAATCAATTGATAATGTTTAAAATTTTATATGTTTTGCTTTGAAAAAAAATCATTTCCATTTTATTATTTTTTATTTGTATTAATACTTTTTGTTTAAATTTTAAATGAGGGAATTTAAGGTTGGGTATAGACGTTACATAGATTCGTTAGCGGTTGATAATGTTGGGGTTTTCACATTCGATTAGAATATATAAGTCAACGATGTCACTGCAAGCATCTTACGATGAATGCTATTGGGTTTTGTGTATTCCCTATGCAATTGACATTATCGATGATTTTGTATTTTGATCGGTTGTGTTTATTTTGAAATGTTTTTAACCGTGGAATCTGTGCAGCCGATCTATACTCACATTATAAAACAAATTATATAAAATTCATCTGTGCGAACGTATTTAAATGTTAAATTTAAGTCGGGTGTGAATGGCTATATAGTTTTGTAAAGTTATATTAAGGGAGGGTAATCTTAGGTTATTCGTTTCGTAGTTGAATTGGCTCAATGGATTGGATATATTTGTGTAATTAGTAGATGTAGTATGAGATCCGCTACGGGCAGGATTGCATATATACGCCACACACCTTCTGTTTGCCTATAGATGGGTTTGTAAGATGGCAAAGGACCGCAATCCATTCCTATGGAGTTTTATGTTTATTGTTCTACTCGCCAACAGATGCAGCATTCCTGTTGGTGGAGAGACAATGTCTTCTCTAACTCTACTTACTGTTCAGACATACATTCCTGACAGTATAGTATTTTGTGTTGTCGTATTTTCATGCTACATTGAATACATAAATGTATTAGATGGATTGACGCCAGTTTGACGGCGAACTTTTTGGCCTAAGGTTAAATAAGGGATAGAATATTTTCTTTTCAAATGCAGATCTATGTAGTCTATTCATACTCGACCATCTAAATAAAATATTAAACTCATTGAAATTTATTTAAATGTAAAATTAAAGATTAATAGAAAAATCTAAAATGTTGAATTTATTCCTCAAAATATAAATGTTATTTTATATGTGCGTAAATAAATATTTTTATGTGTTAATTTCTGGCAGTGGCTTTTATTTATTTATATTTAAGATATAAATTAAGATATAGATTTTTATCTCTGCGTCTCCATTGAGCTAGTGACTTGGGCTAACGATCTGAATATTTAAATAAAGTGGAATCTTAACAGCGCGTATCTGCCTACTCTATAAATTTTTCTAGGTTTAAATGCCTAGATGGTGCCTTGTAGAGCAGATATCGTAGTTTGCGGTTAGATTTGATCTCCACTTTCATTTCGATCGTTATACTATTTTTTTTTAATATTGTTTTATTACAATTATTATCCAAAGATAATCAAGTCTTAACTGCTCTTGTAGTCAGTTATGTCTCTTGCTTTGTAACTGATACAGTATATTATATTTATTGTTATTAACTTGTCTAGTTAGAACCATCCTTGCCTTTTGGGATATTTCTATTTTACCTTTATATTTGAGATTATTTGCAATGATATTGGCTACAATATTACATAATCTTCATATATTCCTTAATCATCTACCTCTAAAAGCAGGTTGACTTTATCCTATTACAGACTTCTCTATTGTAAGTATAGGCAAAAATATGCCCCAGATCAGTTTATTGTTTTTACCTTCATCTGTGTGACCTAGAAGTTAAAACTGAAAGTATGCCTATGTAACCTCACAGATAAAGGCAAAAACTAGAAACTAATGTAGAAATGAAGATATTATAGCACTATTCTATCTGATGTCTAGTGATTATTTAAATCCACAGAAGATGGTTCTTGAGTAGGATAAGAAAGCATATGAAAGAATTATGTGATGTTGATATTAATTTTTCTAGTCAAAGGCTTAAATGAACTCCTCTATTTAATATAAAGCTGAGATCTGTAGAATAGACTTTGTATTAGAACTTTATAACTATATTAAGCAAATTGGTTTGGATTTAAAATCTTATAAATCCATTAGCTTGAATAGAAATGAAAGATGTCTGCTGCATCTAATCCCTTGTGATGAAAGCAAAAAGTAAAAACTAATCTTGAGAATAGGAATGCACCACTCTAGCTTGGCTTAGAAGTAATTTTGGGGTTAGGAGAATTGCTTTTGAATTGCAATAATTATGCAAAGTACTATTTCTTTAAAATTAGTTTTTATGTTGAATCTCTGAACATTTAGTTATCATTAAAGTATATGATATGGCAATAAGTATGAAATTCTAAATTAAATTATGTTAAAAGTTTGAACAAATCAAACCTTTATCCATTAAGAATTTCTAGTTAAAAAAAATTAAAAAAGCAACTTATTTCATTCATAAAATGTTTTATTATATATATAAAAATGTTGTTAAATCCTTAGAAAATCTTATGTACTGTGTATATTCTGTTAAAGATTCATTCATTTCATATTGTTATTTTAATAAAATAATATGCTTTTCTTGCAATTTTAAATTAATAAATGGAGATTATTTAACTCATTTAGATTTTTCAGTTGTTGAGGTTGTTTTTGCAAATAATGCTTCAGAGTTTCAGGAAATGTTGCAAGAGTTATCAGATTAAGGTAAGACTGTAGAACTAAAGATAAATGCTGGAAAAAAACTAAAATAATGATCAATGGATTTTCTCAAAAAAAATAAAATAAAAACTATTAATAATGAATTAGAAAAAGTTAACAACTACAAATACTTAGATTTGGTTATTAATACAGATGAAAACATAATGGATGAAATTAATCATAGAATTAAACTTGGGTGGAATGCTTTTGGTAGAAATAACTTAATATTAAAAAGAAATATGTTTATGTGATGAAAAGGAAAATTTTTAATAAATATATTTTACCAGTTCTTACTTATAGATCTGAGGCTTGGACACTTAACAGAAGAGCAATACGGAGACTCCAGTTCATTGACTGAAGAGATATATGTTAGGAGCAACAAGAAGGGATCAAAAATGAAATACATGGGTGAGAGAACAAACAGGTATTATTGACACCATTGAAAGAATTAAGAGACTGAAGTGGAGCTGGGAAGGACATATTGCTAGAAGAGGTGATAATAGATTTTCATTTGAAATCTTAAATTCGATCCCAAAATATTGTCAATGATCTACAAAGAGACGACATGTGAAATAGGTGGATGAAATAAGGAAATTTGCTGGTATGTCAAAAAGAGAGATTGGAGAAAGTAGTTTAAATTTTAAGATATCTTCATTCTGCACTAGATCAATAATGGTTGAAAATGATTCTTACTATATTTTTTATATTGTTTTGAGTATCTAGCAATCTTCTTCAGAGCTGTAATTGATGAATTATAGTTATTTTATATATTCATATTTAGACATTAAAAAAGTTATTGATTTTTAGAAGATGAGTTTATGTGGATAATAGCTCTAGAGTAAGGTATAGAAAATTGCTCTTTAAAGCATGGATATTTATAACATATCTAGATTTAAATAATAGACAAAAAAAAAGAAATTGCATTCAGCCTGTATATATATTTTTTTGTATATAGACACAAAGGTATTTGCCTATATTGTGCCGGTCAAAATCGTGTATTCATTCAACAAGACCAATAATCCAAGCAAAAGTACCTTGAATCCAACCATGTACAAGATACATATGTCAGGGCAAGGATGAATCCTAACCTATTTGCCTAAACTATTGCCTCTCTGACTAATGGATAACGTTTGTGATGACACTAGCAGTGCTTGGTTTTTATTCCGTCCCAGCTGGAGGTCATGGTTCACATAGAGACTCAAAATAAAAAGGGGGGTTATATGGAAAACCAATGATTTAGTGGATTCTGACAATTGCAGAGTGGTACAGATAGGATTTGGTTGATTAGTAATGGTTTGAACCATAATAATGATAATTCTTTCTGGCAACATTATAAAGAATAGAATTTAAATCAAAGAAATATTTAAACAAATAGAGTAATGAACCTTAGAGATTGGGAGTGATGACAAACTAAGCTTATTTAAATAACAATATTAGAGGAATTTATTAAAGAATTTAGTACAAAATAAGTCGAGTCTTTGTTTATACAACTTGGTTATTTTATTATTTAATTTGTTTTGATGCAGCTTTGACAAACAATATAAAAGTTTGTTAATTGGTCGGCCAAAACCAATTAGCAATAAAATATTATTAGCCCTGTTCAAGATAAATAAATCTCTTTATATATATTAAAAGATATGAAAGTGTACATTTAAAACATTATTACATTTATAATCATTTGTATATAATGAGTGTGGGAAGCAAAATAATTCTTAAATAAATAATTGACAATTGTACAGTCAAATTTAATTAATTAATTATTTGTTTGTGAAGGACGTGCCATCATGGCAGAGAGCATTGCAGGATTGCTACATAAAGCTATAAAATGATGATGATGAGGAGGGCAGTATGCTATTGCAAATTACAACAAAAGAAATGAGGTTTGCTATGAACCTCTGGGTGGCTTTGCTAAAGAAGTTCCTAATATGTACAGGAGATAAGAGAAATGCTAGCCCTCCAGCTAAAGCATGTCTCTAAATAATCATGATAATATTTCGATGTGTATATACATCTTAATGACAATGCTCGAAAAATCCCCTGGTATGAACCATGTCTACTTTGGGGGAGAGTGAGAGATTGGACTGGTCAGATTCTGAAGGTCCTAAGAAGTTTGTAGCAAAGCAAGAATAGCCATAATAAAGAAATGGTGGTAACTATAAATACACAATGCCCTCGACGTATATATATAAAATAATGTATCACTAACAAAATAATGAATCCTGATTCAAATCATTTGCTCCCTGACATAATGTAAAGTCCTAGAAACATTAGGTCATTAATGAAGGAATAGTAAATTATATTACGGCAAGAATTAAAACTAAATATAAAATTGCTTTCCCACTCACACGGAAGATTACAAAATAGGACTTGTCTTTCATTAACACAGACGGGCATTAAATATCAAACTAATAAATTGTAAATCATACTTTTAATATTTTCTGACAAATAAAAATATATGTATGAAATATATATACTGATAAAATTCTATGATATTTTTACTCAATTGATTCACGAAAATTATTTATTCTTTCAGAAATAATTACAGGGCTATTTAAATTGAAGGTAACAGTAAGATATTTTTAAAATAAATCATTCAAAATAAATATATATATATATAACATACAAAACCAAACGAGCTTTCGATTAGTTAATTTACAGGAAGTAAGACTTCTTGTAATGATTTTTAAATTAAAAGAAAAATAACAGGGGGAGGATTTAAAGCTAATAGCTCATTGAATTTTGCAGTCAAATAATCTAAACAAACCGACAAAATTAATTTAATTTGCCGCATCAAAATAATGTAGTTTTATAAGAATTGATATTTTAACTTAAATAAATTTAAAAGATGCATTTTAAAACCAAGCCGTATAAACATTACACAAATATATAAAATATAAATTAATATAGATTTTGAAAACAAATAAAATCAATCAATGGCTTGCTGCAAATTGGATGTTACCTCAGAATCAATCAGTTAATAGAGGCAGTTAATATAGTCAGATCATTTCAGGCTTCCTCGACACAGACAGTCTCTGGCTAGATGTTCAAAGCACTGCAAAGGCATGGATAGGCTGGTGGAACAGACCTCTGAGAAGCAAACGACCGATCTTTTCACCCCGTCATTTCTTTAGGCACGATGTATATATGTATTCCTCACTTCTCTTCAGTAAACTCAGTAATAACTTTCTTCAATCAAATTTTCCACTATTTATATCTTCTGGTCTTATCTACAGGATTTAATCTATACTGACCACCAATTGTAATTGCTCTAAACGCTTCTCTGTGGTATGTGCCAGCTTTGGAGGGAAATTAGAATCCTACATGCCCAAGGGTTGATTTGCTAATTAAAAAACAACAACAAGCATATTAAGTTTATCAGTCATTGTACTAACAAAATCTGTTTAATTAAGGTTTAGATTAACAAAAATGTAGATTTTATTCTGAAAAATTTTAGGAATTTGGTACAATGACTTTTAAACATATTTTCCATAAACTTAAATAGAAATTTACAAAATATAATTGAAATATTACATTGTTTAAATAATTGATTCTCAAGTGTACATTGATTAAAAGATAAATATAAAATGTTACCCACTAATTAATTGAAGAAAATGAACTTTAATAAAGAATTTGAAATATTTGTAACATTTTATAGATATCTAGGATTCAATTTAATTTAAGAAAATAAACGCAATATACATTTTTACAAATATAAATAAATAAACTATTATAAAAGGTTAGTTAATCATAAAATACAAATTAATCAAAAGGTTATAACAATTATAAATATACTACCACCTCATATGAGATGGGTGTCAGTTAATAATGATTGGGTTCAAACCCAGACTAGTGCTGATGACATTGGCACTAGGTGAAGCAGAAATATGTGTACTATATTTCCAGCTTCAATATATGTGACTGCATACATATAAAATCATAAGACAAGACAGATGTTTAATTCTATCAAATACCAATAAGTAAGAAATATATGTAAAGCTATGTGCATGAATAAGAAAAGTGACCCTATTAAGTACAAAGCATTTGCTAGTATATCAAAATATAAGGGATTTGTACATATATAATTGTATTTTCAAGCTTAAATAATTAAAATATATTAAGCTTAGTTGTCTTATTAAACTTCTCACAATACCATGCTAGTTAAAAAAGAGAGAAAAGTAATATGAATATTTGCTTCATTGTAATAATATTGTATTATTAAGTTTATTATGAAACAATCGTAATAAAAATAAACATTGTTAATAGTAAAATAATAATATATCTAAAGAATATTTTATTAGCAGTTTCAAATATTGTTTCTTACATGCAACATTAATATAAAAGGTATAAAGAATTTTCTTGAAAATTGTACAAATAAATATATTTCTAGGATAAGAAAATCTGAATTATGAAAATAAAATATATTTTGTAACTTGGATTAAAAAAAATATTTCATTAATCGTGAAAGAGATTATAATGTAAAGATAGTTACAGAAAAGCATGTTTTAATTAAAAGCAGAAAAAATAGTAATGTAATTAAAAGATCACTTGATTGAAAATTGCTGTTATTGTTAACAGATTTGTTAATCATAGCAATGGTGCATAAGTTTCCTTTTTAACTCTCAATTAGATGTTTAAGCAAGAAATTCTACAAACTATATACAGGGGTGAATATAGTACATAACAACAAATAACAATATATATTATATTAATACATTTAATAATTAATTAGCTCTTAGGGGATACAAAAAATTTTAAAGTCTGTATAACTTGAACTTTCAGTTCTTTTTGGCATTTTGGCAGGACTTAACCAAGATTATGGCTCTTAATTCACTAGAGAATCAGCCTTTTTTATTTTTAACATTCTAATTATTCTTAATTGTAAAACTCAAACATTCATTTGTTCTCTTTTATATATATAACAGAATTAAATTGAAAAACAAAAGATTTGGAGAGGAGAGAATTATTTTTGTTTTATGATCTGTACTATTGCAGGAAAAAATAAATAAAAGTAAAGAGCATTTTCAAAATAGAAAGGACCGCAGTAAAAGTTTAAGAATAGTGGTTAATCAAATCCATGTTTCTTGGACTGATCATTATTGGGAGATAAAGAGAAAAGCAAGAAATGTAGCTGTTAGAAATTCTAGAACTATGCATTATAATTAGAATAAGCTGTAATCTTAAGAAAAAGTGACAATTTCTAAACTTACCAATATGATGTTACAGGTTGTATCACCTCTATGCCATAGCTGTTGCAACTTATAGTAATCAAGTTTTCTTTGATAGAAGGACTGGTTGAATGTCTATGAGAACTTGAAGTGACCAATTAATTCTTTTTTTAGAGTGATGCATGGAACTAAATCAGAAACTAGCCTAAATTTTAAACTCTAACTACAAATAAAATTGTAATCTGTGAAATTTCTTGAGCAAAATCTGAAACTAAAACTATTTTAAAACTTTATAAAAATATATATGAAAGTATAAATTTTTAAATATTGGTAGTGGTGGTGGGGTTATAAAAATTATAATGATTTTAATCAATCATATAAATAGTTTACATTATGAAGAACTTGTTATTATATAAGACTTCATCATGAGAAACATAGGAAAAAAACTTAGAGGAGAGTTAAAGTTTGAATTATGATAGCTTATAAAGTCTATAGAATATTCCATAGAGTAAATAACATATACACACAACACATTTTTGAATTCTGAGATTTAATATTTAGGTTGATTTTTATGTTATAAAACCGATATTTAAATTTAAATAATTCACTAAGAATGTAAAGAATTTGGTAACTCATAAAATTGGATACTTAATATCCAATTTTATATTTACTTAATTCATTTAAACACTCGATTGATGTCATGAGATAATTCCGGGAGAACTAATCAATAAATGTAAGATTCAGTGTACTTTATATATGTTAAATATAGGCACTTAAATATTTATAAAATACAACAGAAAATAAAATATAAAAATGAAACATTTTCACATGTTGCAATAAATATTTTTTTATTTTTTAGAAATTAATCTAAAAATTAACTTTTTTTCATTTATATCATTAGAAAAAGTTCTTTTTAGTAGTTTCATAACATGCAACGCTTACAATTTACCATATTTTTTTCTTACTTTATCAAAATTAAATAAATTTAAAAGACAAATAATAATAAAAATTTGAAACAAATATGTCAATTACAAGTAATAGGAAGTTTGAAATTATACATTTAATTTATAAGTCAATATTAAATACTATTAGAAGAAATCAATTTTTAAAATAAAAAAAATTTACAATTGACTCTACTCCCCAACCACCACTTTTCAAAACCAAATAAGAAATTTAAAAGATGAATAATAATAAAAGTTTGAAATAAACCTGTCAATTACAAATAATAAGTTTGAAATTACAAATTGAATTTATAAATTAATTTGTAAGTTAGTATTATATAGTTATAATAGATCACTTTTTCGAATAAATTTATCAAATAATTATTCCATGATCTCCACACATTATTTAAATAATCAATAAACTTAAAATCAAATGTAGGTACCCGACTCTATTGGTACCAATAATTTTTATTAAGAATATTGAACTATGACATCTCAATTATTGGAGTATAATATTCTTTTCAAAAGAATTATATGCCACACTGAAAATGCATTAAGATTATATTTAATGTTTGTTAAATTTTTTCTATATAAGAAATATTGGTATAACTGTGCATAGGTTATTGATTATATTGAAGTATATTTTGAATTTATTTATTTAACAAATGGAATACATAGATTATTTATAAATTATTCACTATATAATAAGCTTTAATTTCAATATCTGGTGTATGATTGAACCATATTACAATCTGTATTTTAGTAAACTTCCACATGAACCCCATTATCAGAAAATATCAGATAGATGATTCCAAACATGAATATCTTAAATATAATAATTGCTAATGTCTCTGTGATTTTATTAATCTTTTTTCTAACTACTTTTTCATTTATGTAGCTCTCTATGAACAACAACAAAAAAATACTAATATTTGTTTTTGAAATTGTGCAATAAATTGATGTGGGTTATTTGATCTTTATATGCCTATCATTAAAAAAAATATTCCAAAAATGTTCAACTTTGTGACACAATATGCCAAAAACAACAAATTATTTTCATTAAAGTTTTATAACTTTTTTTAATATATATATATATATTCAAGTTATTGCTTTAAAAAAAATTGAATAGTAGTCACTTGGAAGATCATATGATTAAAATGATCATTTGCATGATTGTTTTGTTAATAGAATGTTCTTACGCTTTTCCTTAATGTTTTGTGTCCCATAATAAAGTATTGTATTCTCATTTGTTGTTACTATTATGTCCATAGTAAGTATGAAATGCAAAATAAAATAAAAATACTGTTGTTATTTAACACAAAATTATTAAGGCTTCTGATTTTAATATAATTTTTTTTTTAAACTTTTCAGTGTTTAGAGAAAGATGGTTCAAACTGAAAGGCAATTTATTATTTTATTACAGAGTGAATGGTATGGGTGGAATTTATGAAGATGAAGTAAGTAAAATGTCTATAAGGATTTTACTTTTATTAAAAACCAATCTATATTTTATATTATTACAAAATGCAGTACATCATAAATTTAAATATTATGTTACTATTATAATATGTAATCTCCTAAAATTTCATGAATTACCACTGATTTATTTATTATTGAATTTACTAAGCAATATTTTAGCAGTTGAAACAATGCAAAAAATAATCCATCAGGAATTAACTGACAGCATGTTAAGTAAAAAGCAATAACGAAAGTAATCATAATGAAATAAATGATAGTAATAAGTATAGAAATAATTTCAGAGTTAGTAAATAATTTTTTGTAAGAAAGTATTTTTAATATTAGTCAAGAATGTATCTAATTCATAATTTGCCTTGAAATTTTCCATCATAAAGGATCCAAGTATGATTGGAAAATTTTTTAATGTACCTCTCTTTTCAAAAAAAATTTTGTATTTGATTTCTATCTAATAATGTTCGTCAATAAATGTGTTAAATAAAAGCAGTAAAAAAGTAATGATAAGTAATTTAATGCATATATGTATTTGTTAAAAAATAAAACAACAAAAAAATAATCCATAATAAGGTAAATGATAATAATATTTAAAATATAATTTCAAATTAGTAATAATTTCATGTTATTACAATTGTAAAATTTAAAAAAATTGCTCCATAAAAAAAAAAAAAACTAGTCAGTTTTTCATTTTAAGATTACCGACAAGAAAATAATTGTTAATTTTACAATATAATAAATTACATTTGCCACATTTATTATTGTTATTCAAATTGGTGCGAATTACTTCCTTTTTTTTTTGACAAATATATTTTTATTTCTAATGGATTAGTTTTTTCATTACTTGTCTCTCTAAAGTGTGATTGGATTAATAGATTGTGAAACTTAAAATAGATTACATACTATAACAGTACCAAATTATTATATCAACTTTTAACATGGTTATTTGTTTCTAATAAATACACACACACACATATTGTAAATTCTGAGGGAAAAAGTATTATATTCATGTTTAAAGGGAAATTTGATAATAAATTTATAAGAAAAAAAATGTATTTAAAAAAGATAAAAAGTTTCAGGAATATTTATAAATTAAAACTTTTTTGTATAAAATTTTTGAGTTTATTTTGAAAAAGAAAAAAATATTTTTTTTATTAATGTGTTAAATATATATTTATAAATAAAATGTCCGTTAATTAAAAAATTATTGTGATCACAATAAACAACAACTCGGGAATACATTAAAAACTTTACAATCCTTAAAAAAAAAACCCGAAGTTTGCATTTGTGTTTAATAACTTTTTTATATTAACTTTTGCCATTCCTTAATGATCTATCGTTTATTAATGTCACATTTTTTTTAATATAATGGATTTAAGTGACATTAAGAAATGATGGATGTTAAAGAGTGGCAGAAGCAATGTAAAAAAGTTATTAAGCTTAAATGCAAAACTTCATTTTTTTTAAGAATTGTAAAGTTTTTCATGTAATCCCGAATTGTTATATATATGTAATACTGTGATTGTAATAGTAAATAGCTGTAAAGTCAAATATGTCCTTTGTAGTTATTATATATGTAGAAAGTTGAAAACCTGCATTAATTTGTAACTATGTGCAAAAGAAATTATATGTATAAAATTAATTGATATATAAACAAATGTGATTCTAATTACTGGCTACCAAGTATATAAATATATATAATTAAATTTGTATCAGTAGTAATGTAAAGATTGCTAATTGTTAAAAAGTGTTAATTATAGTCCAAACAAAATTAGCCAGTAATCCAAATAATAAAAAATTATTTTCGCAAAGTAATATTCATGCTTCCAGGAAAATCCTGCTCCAGATATTCCAGAAGTAATGCCAAAAGAAATAAAAAAGTATCCAAGACAGACAAAGGACAGAAGCCTAAAAGCAATGGAAGATGTATTGCAGAAAGCTCTGAAGAATGAGCCAGACCTAGAACTATCTGGCTCCTTACTGATTTTTATTTTTAAGTTGTATGTGTGACCCATCCATTAATTGTATATCTTTGTACAAATTATTATTAGTTATAATTTGTAATGTGTATGATGTACTCACCAGTTATATATATATATATACACAGGATTTGAACTCGGACTTTCAAGCCACTCCACCATCCACACTATCTCATACTACTGGTACACATGACCACACACATGCAGTAAAGATAAATATGTTTAATTAATGTATATATTTTTCTATTTTTTAAGTCACTGTCATTCTGCTTAACTTTTTCAAATATCAGTCAGCATAACATTCATTTTTTCTAAATCTTTTTTATCTAATATCACTAATTTATTTCTTTATCTAACTTTAGGAAAATTATTTCTTCTTCATATTTAGATTTAATCTTTCCAACTTCTTTCTTCCCTATTAATTCTTTGTTTTTCTTTATATCCCCTGTACTTCTATTTCAAAATTATTATTTTCTATTTTATATATCAAATTATTTATTTCTTTTTAAAATTCATAAAACCATATTTTTTTGCTTCATTATTTATCAATTTTGTAATATCCTTGATATCATAATAATGGAACTCCATATTTTTCTTCTACAAAATCTTGGGCTATTTTTTTATTGTTGCTTCTATTTCTATCATATCTTTCTTAATGTCATTTCCAATTGACACATATTTAATTCCTTTATTCAATATATATTTTTCTTCTTCTGTAAAGTCTATCTTTGAATGATTCTGTATATTATTTATTTTGTCATGTTATAATGCAGTTTTATTTTTTGTTCTTCTACCAATATTTTAAATTTTTTAACGTCTCTCATTTGCTTTTTCATTTATCATACTTCTTTTTATCTCACATAATTCTCTAAATTTATCTTCTTCATCCTTTGTTATTTTATCCCTCAATATGAACTCTATATTATTTATTTTTTATATAAATCTTTTTTATTTTTATAACAATTTCCAAGGTGCTTCTTTAGGACATTCTTTTCCATATTCTTTATAAATACTTCAATATTAGTTAAGTGTTCTTAATTTCTCCATCTTAATAAATTTAGGTATTATATTATTATCATCCCATTTTTTTAGGTATTTTATATTATTTTTATATAATTTTTTTATACTATTCCATCGCACATTGATTAAATTTACTTCTTCTATATATATTTTTCCTCTTAAATAATCCAACAAATTCTTAATATTTCCTAGTTGTTCCATTATTGCCCCTGAATTCAAATGTATAATTCCAAACACACATACGTATCCTATTTGCTCCATTTCTTTCCTTTGTGTTATCCATATTCTTCAGAAATATTATCAAAATTACCCTTTCCTTTATTTTTCCTGTAATATCTTATATAAATCCAATTTATCCAAACAACTTTGAACTCTTTTTAGCAAAAACCTTTTATTGTAAATATATCAACATACACCTACTGGTTTATTAATAATATTAATAAAATGGAAGGTAATATAAAGTTTACAGTTGAGAAGGAAAAAAATAATGAAATTGCATATCTGGATATAATGTTTCAAAAGAAATTGATAGATAAAAAATGGTATATTCATACAAATATTTATAAGAACTACTGGTAACAAAATAACAAGTTGGTTTCCTAACATTGATAGGAAATATAAAATTAGTTGTATATATTCAAGAATATACAATGCTGCAGTGCATTGTTCAAGAAAAGAAGACTATATTAAACAAAAAGATTTAATAATCAATGAGTTAAAATTTCCCTGTATATATAATTAAAAGAAATATTGAAAAAATAGAGTATAAGATAAATAAAAATGAAAAGAGTGAAGGAAAAAAGAATGGGGAAAATAAATATATAGGAATAAAAACATTATAATGAATAAATTTAATAAAATTATAAAGATTAATAAAAAATGCAAAATAATATAATTACTACAAAAATAGTTAATAAAAAAAGAGAAAACATTAAATTTAATAGATAACAAATACATAGAATATAATAAAGAAATAATTTGAGTATATGTGATAAAATGCAAACAATGTTTAGTGGGATTGGTAACAAATATGTGGGAGAAATGAAAAATTCTATAAAAACAAGATTAAAACAACGTCAGATAATAAATCACTGATATATATGCACATGAAGGAAACAGGACACAAATTTACACAAAGTTCAATAAAAATGATGTTACATACAGCCAATATTAAAGAAAGGAAAATAAACGAAGCAATACTAATAAGATAAAACCAAGATTTAATAGGGATTAGGATGAGATTGGTTCTTAGTTCTTAAAGGCGATATAAATATATTAAATAGAAAATTATTTATAAATAAATTACGAGTTGTAAAAAAATAGTTAGGTTACATAGGAGTATAAACATGAGTATATTTATAGATATTAAATATTAGGAAAAATTTAGCATAATATTTACATATAAAGCAGTAAAAGTTTATAAAAGAATTATATAATAATAATAAGTTAAATTAAAGTGTATATATATAAAGAGTTGTAGTGATTATAGATATTTAGTTTAAATAATATGTAATAGAGGTAGCTAGAGATGGGAGTAAACAATTTTGGAATTACATTAAAAGGAGAAATGTAGAGAAAGAGAGATTGTATTAATAGATGATGAGGGAATAGAGTGTAGCTCTAGAGAAGAGGTACAGAGAATCTTAAATAGATATGTAATGGATATAGAAAAGATGTTAGATGTGAAGGAGGTAGTGATAGAAAAAATGAAAGCAGTTAGTAATGGGAATATTAGGTTCACAAAAAATGAATTGAATGCAGCAGGGAAGAGATTGAAAAGTGGAAAGGCGAGGGGTTTAGATGGATGGGCAGCAGAGATGGTAATGAATTTAGGGCATAGAGCAAAAGCAAAGTTATTATCATGTTTTAATAAGATGGCACAGAAGAGAGTTTTTCCGGTTAGTTGGAGTAATACAAGAATAAGATTATTATTTAAAGGAAAGGGTAAGGATCATAGAAAGTTAAATAATTATAGACCGATAGTGGTAACATCAGTTTTATATAAAGTTTTTCATATATGGTAGCTGGAAGAGTTATAAAATGGATGGAAGAGAATAATGTGGAGGAAATGCAAGGAGGTTTTAGGTCAGATAGGTGTACAGGAGATAGTTTGTTTGTAGTTACACAACTTATGGAGATGAGTAGGAATTCAGGTAGATCCTTATATATGAGTTTTATAGATATAGAGAAAGCATATGATAGAGTAAATAGAAATAGATTATGGGTAAGGTTAGCCTATTTGGGAATGCATGAAGCTTTAGTAAATATTATTAAGAAATTATATGAAAATAATTATTATACTTACCAGTTAGGGAATATAGAATCAGTTAAAGTTAAAAATGGGGTGGGATTAAGGCAAGGATGCCCTATGTTACCTATTTAATTGTATTTGAGTGAAATGGAGAAAGCAATAGAAAGACTAGGAAGAGGGGTAGAGATACCATTAATAGGTGGCAAGGGAGTATATATTTTGTTGGGTCTTTTTTTTGCAGATGATATCTTTTTGTGTGCAGAAAGAAGAGAAGATATGGAAATTATGTTGAGGACATGTGCAAGGGTGGGTAAAGAGATGGGGATTAAATTTAGTGAAGAAAAATCAAATATAATGATGGTTAATACTGGGGAAAGAGAAGATGTAGAATTTTTATTGGGGGATATAAAGTTAAGTGTGGTGGATAGATATAGGTATTTGGGAATCATCTTATGTAATCAGGAAAATTGCTTGGATGAATGGGAGAAAAAATTGGTAAATGAAGCAAAGAAAAGAAAGGGTTTGGTAAAGAAACTAACAGTATTTTCATATAATAAATATGATGTAGCTAGAATAGTATGGAAGGGAGTTGCAGTAGCAGGGTTAACATATGGTAATGATGCATTATGTGTTAGTAAAAGGGTTTTAGATTATTTAGAGAAAGTACAAAGGGAAGTAGGAAGACATGCATTAGATGCAGAGATGTGGACAGCAAAGGAGGCAATTCAAGGAGAAATGGGATGGTCAAGTTTTTATATGAGAGATGCAAAAAGTAAAATGAAAATGTTTGGTAGGTTGCAGTTTATGGATAGTAAAAGAATAGCAAAAATAGTGTTCAAGATGGGTGAGAAAGGTAATGCGGTATGCGAAAGATTTGGATAAAGAATTTATATCAGTATACTTGTGTAAAAGGTGGGATGATTGTGTTAGGAGGATTGTTGAGTGTTATAGTGGTAAGGAATGGGATAAAAGAATAGAAGCATTAATAAAAAATAGGGAGTTGGATAACTAGTATGGAGGGTAAGAAGAGTTTAAATATATATAGAAGTAAACGGAATATTGGATGCGAGTTAATTTATGATAATAGTAAGGAAAATAGTTTATTATTTAAGGCTCTAACGGGATCTTTAGCAACAAGAGAATATACATGTAAATGGAAAACTATGGATAATTTAGTGTGAAAATTGTGTAAGGAAGGTATAGAAAATATTAGGCATCTGTTGATTGAATGTAAATGCTTGAAAGCAGAAAGGGTACAGATAATGAAGTTATGGGAGAATAGACATGAACAAAGTGACTATACAAAAAGTGAGTTATTAGTTTTTATGTTGGGTTTGCAAAGAGATAAGTGGGATTTAGATATAAAGGCCATAGAGTTGACAAAGATTATGTTGTGGAAATGGGATGGGGCAGAATATGGGAAGACTTAAGAGTGGGGAATGGAGAATAAAATGGCTAACAGGTTTATCTGGGCATAATTGATGAGATATTCTTGACTTCGTTTAAGGAGAAGCCAAATACATCACATCAAAAAAAAAGAAAAATATTTTTAAAAGATTAAAGTAAAAGTAAGCTGGGTAAGTTAAAAGATTACAATATTTATAGGTTTTAGATATTAAAAAAATAAATATAAAATATTAATTTTAACAGAATGACAAGGAAATAATATGATTTAAAAATTAAAATGAATATTAATAAATGAATTACTGTTGAACTGACAATTATATGAATATAAAATTAAATATTTATTGAGGTGGAGCTAATAAAAATAGTTTAAGTTTATAAGAAATAGAAGTAATTAGATTATTAAAAATAATAAAAATGTATAATTTATTTTCTATTTTATTTTATATTAACTGGATTATTTTATTTGGGTCTAATTATACTTATTTCAGTTTTATTAGGTTTTGTTATATATTTTGTTGTTTTTATTGTTTTCATTTTTTATGGTATTATTTATAGTTATGTATTTTATTCATTATATCATAACTCTGAAGACTGCAGGACAGTCAAAACATAGGTGTATGTGTATATATGTACAATAAAAGATTTTTGCTAAAAAGTGTTCTAAGTGGTTTGGATAAACTGGATTTATATAACAATTTGTTACTAATATGCACTTAAATATTTTTGGAAATCAGACTTTATTAGGTTAATATAATTTATATTTTAAAAATTAGAACAGTTATTGGAAAATTAATATTTTATTTCCTTTTGAAATTCTGATTAGCAATGATGATGAATTTAAATTTCTTTTATTTGCATATTTGTTTCAATGCTTTTTCACCCTCTACTATTTTGACAGACTTGTAGTCTTGTCCATAGGTAAAATGAGAAATATGTCAAACATTTTATATAAATACAAATTTGAAAATATTTATTATTTAGCAACATGTATCATCAATAATGTTTACTTTCAATAGCATTATGTTAAATCTCACATTGCTTATCAGAGCTACATCGAGAATTTTTTTTTTTGTACTATAACTTTTTTTTTTTTTAGCAACAGGAGATTGTCATATATGTGACTAGTTTAAGATTTATCACTCAGTAAAATTTATTACCTATCACATATATATATATGCTTATACCTATTTAGTCAGTGCCTGACATAGGCAATTTCAAGTTATGTAATTTCAGATGAATAAAAATGTGATAATTCACTTTCATGATTCTTGGGAATAACAAGAATTCAAATGTATTCTAATTCCTCATGATTTTTGAAATTGTAAAGAAGGGATTATATACTCTATAAAAATAAATTATTTAAAACCATGAAATTTTATACAGTAAAATTTTATTAAATTTTAAGATTTCTGTAAATTTGTATAAATTATTAAAAATTATAGGCAATAATTTTATATCCTTATATTATCTCTTTTCAGATTGTTGAAGATCATTTTATTCAAATTGCATAATACTGCAATTCACTAATAATTCTATAAATCACTGAAGTTGTGAAGAATTTATGAACTTAAATATTTAAATAAAACACATGCTCTTCTTTATAAATCTTGTTTTATTATATGAAATATAAAATAAATAATACTCCAACATTTCAACTAATTTTTTTTAGTCTTTATCGAGAAACAAACTAAAAAATACATAAAAAACAATAAATATATTAAATGTTGGAGGGTTATTTATTTTATAATAGTTCATATAATAAAACAAGATTTATAAAGAGCAAGTGTTTTATTTATATACTAAAATTAATGGGTTATTTTTAAAATAAAAGACTGTGTTTTCTGGTTATTGATTTAATTTATTTGAACTTAAATATTATTAAAGCTAGAAAATCTCAAATATTATGAGTTTGCTCCTATAAAAAATATTCACATTTTTATTTTATAAATTCTTATTGTAGTAATGTGCTGCAATTATAAACTAATTTTAATACAGTAACTGCTTATAATTGTTTATACTTACATATATTTAAATTACTCAAAATATTGTGAAAGTATTGTTTACATAAGTCAAACACTTATATGTTTATGCATAGATAAATGCATTTGCTGCGATTCAGTGTTAAAGTGTATCATAATTATAAAATAGATATATATTTATATAAAATAATTGATATATTGTCAGATTTAGCTTTAAAGATTTCTAATCAAAAAAAGCATTGATATAGCATTGAAATAAATGTGTAAAAAAAAAAACCTGATATTTACTGCCATTACCATACAATTATTAAGATTACAATCATAAACATTATCTTCAAAAAAATTGTCAATATTAAAATAATGCAAGTGAATCATCTAATATCTAATCATTTTAATTTTGATAGATTATTTATTTTCATAGGAAAAAAAGTTAATGTACGAGATCATTAGGCCTGATTATAATTGTTGCTTTAACAGATTTTGCATTGTTTAAATATTTTTCTGATAAGGATTCTAATAATCTATAGTTGTGTTTTCCTATTATTTGTTGTAGAATTTGAATTATTTTGTACAATATTTAAATCTTTTAAACAGATCTGTGCATCAAAGTACTTTTTTAAAAAAAATTATACTATACATTTAGAGTATTTATACATATTGCACAAGTTTATTAATTCCAAAGAATTGACAAAAATCAGATTTGTAGAATATTAATTGTTTTGACATTGATTTTCATTTTAGCCTGCAGGTATGTTTGTAATTGAGCGTTGTCATATTCAGACTGAACCGTTATCGGAAGATGGAAGCTTTGTTTTTTCTTTGGGTAATTGCTTGTTTTTCTTTACTTTAGTCATTTATTTACTGCTGTAATTATAATTTTCATTGTTTTTAGTTTTTCTAGATGATCAAGACAAGAAACACTTGTTCAGTGTTTCAACACACCATCAGTGCTTGCAATGGGTAGCAGCACTTCAGGAAGCAAGGTAAACAACTCTTGAAATGTTTTAAAGATAATCTATACTATTTCTTACTCATAATATGTATTTATAATTTCAGTACAGAACAATTAAAGATCAGAATGGCTAAATTAAAACTAAAGTTAGATAAATTGGCACATCAGGTAATTTTCATTCAAACATACATTTATAAAGATATATATTAGATATTTTACTCCCCCCACTTTCTATAAATATTATATATATTGTCAAATTCTATTTTTATCTCAATGCAACTTTCACCTTAGCTCAATCCCATCACAATCATCTATATAATAAACAACCAGTAAGTTTTAATTTTATAGGAAATAATTAGTCATTAGATGTCTAGAATGCTTTTGTTGTTCCACATGTATAAAGTATTGCAAAATGTAAACTATAAAATTATTAGAAATTGGATTTACAAAATAAAACATATTCAATCCTCTTTCATTCTTTTTGCATTTTCATATTAAATTAGTCCTTAAAAAATTTCACTTCTTTATGGTTGATTCTGCAGGTGCCATATTGAATTTTTTTAAAAACTGACCTGAGACACAATTTTCACAATAACTTACAGTTTTAATAATGATAGAGCAAAAAACTTTAAATTGATAAAAATAAGAAAAACTAAGGAAAACAAAAGTCTAAGACAAATAGTGATAACCATTTAAAAAATAAGGAAAAAAAGAAATTTCAATATCTGACATAATTATTACTTTATTGTTTGTTCATAATTTCCAATTTATCATTAACTAAGTTTAAATTACATTTTCATTGATAATTTCTTTGTATTCCTCACAAAATTATCTTTCAAACCATATATAATACTTCTTACCCGAGATAATTCATAGCTTCAGAATCTCCAAAACTAGTCGCATAAGTATTCTTCATTTTTATCTTGTACCCCAAAAGTTAACAAATCTCAATGGATATCTATAAGAAAAAGATTCATCCTAATAAAAGATACAAAACAAATCATTTCCAGAAGATAAATATGCATTTATCATCATAGCAATTGGCTTCTTGTATCTCTAAAACTAGAAATTGTAAGCTACTGTCTGTATCAATAAAATGAGTTTCATCTCTTCATTTTATATTTTTTGTGTATACCAGCGATGTTTATATTCTTTATGCACACCAGTGATGCTATCTTGTTATATTTATTGTCCCATAGAGATAAAATTTATTTGCATATAGCTCATTTGCTAGCTATAGACTTGAAAATAATGTGATGCAAGATGTGGCAAAACTACTGACTCCACAGCACGAGTATCAAGGCATAGGCAAGAATCAGAATTTGATTCTTTGCCTGCATACAATTTCATGTGGTAAATACATAACCATTGTTGCTATCACTACACACACACCATTTGAAATCTCTCTTTATTGGTTTTAAGTGTTCATATTTTCACATGGTACTATGCCCAGTAAATTTGTGATTGATTTATCAACTGCAACCTTTCTGTACATCTGCTGTTAGATCACATCGCGTTACAAAGATTCAACCCGTTATAATGGTAAGAGGAGAAAGAAATAACAGCTCTAATAGTTGAAACTATCAGATGATCAAATAAAGGCTTCGAAAGGGAGCGAAAAAATTTAAATTTATTTAAAATAAAGCATGTGAATTTTTATTTTGGTATATAAATAAAAATTCCACTAAATGCATACCTGTAATGTGTACTGTGTTAGATACCATGTCTTCTGTACTTTTCTTATTATTCCTTTTCTCAAAATTAGTAATTGCTTTGGAGATCATGACGTTTGAACGGCATAAGTGACAGTTGACTACTGTCCATGGATCTTTATCTCTCAATTTCATCATTCTACTACTACTCTAAACCATGCAAGGCAACATGGTCTTTCCATTTCATGGATGGAAAAAGTTACTAATGAGCTTATTCTTTGATCTATGCATTTTGAATTTTTGTCTTTAAATTATTCTTTCTTCATACTACCAGAATAATATAATAGAATAGGAGACTTACTGCATTTATTTGCACAGACCATTTGTGCTTTTTCTAAAATGATTACTTAGTCCTTCAAGTTACTTATCAGTCATTTAAACTAAGAAATAATCAGTAACTGATATAATCATTTAGACATATATCTTCAATTTTATCTGTTTTTGAAATTTCTAAAGTTTATCTTGAATTTTAATTTGGAACTCATTGACAGTAAATTTAAATATATATTATAATGAATTTTTGTCTTCTGTATATGATTATATATATATTTTCTTTGGTTTAAACTTACATCAAATGATAATTTCTTAATAAAATCCTTCAAATTAGCTAATTTATATGTGTATTAGAATTAAAGTGGATATAATAATAAAACTAATCTTAAATGAGTGATTGAAAATGATTTAAAGTTTTCATATTATAATTTCATTTTTAAGTCCAATAGTGAGATTACACCCACTCTAATGCACCTCTAATATAAATAAATTAGCTATTTTTATTTTTGTAAATTTAAAGCACGTAAAAAATAAGTTCAGAATTATAAATAAAAGGCTTATAAAAAAGTTCCAAACTAAGAACAGGATAAACTTTGGATTTCTATACTCTACATTCATTCATTATACAAGCAAATTAAATATATATATATATATAATAATTTAATATTAGTTTATTGCAATGAAAAGAGGAGTAATTTATAGGCAACAATTATTCATAATAGCAGATCAAAGACCAATTCTGTTAGTAAGTCTGTATTTTTCAAAAATGAAAAGAACAGACCATATCTACATTGATTACAAGCAAAATAATGATAAAGAAAAAAAAACTTGATACATGATCAATACTTGGCATTTCAATAATCACTCCAATTGAATCTCTTATCGAATTTCTACTTAGTTAGAATTTCTAATATTTCATTTAGTGATACATAGTAGCAAAAGCATGCTAGGTATATTTAATGGCTAATGCTAAAAAAAGCATTTTATTGCTTTCTTACACATTTCTTTTATAATTATTTAATTAGAAAGCTCTTTACTTAGGATATAACCATTTAAGTTTAACTACTCAATTGTCAGGCTATGCTGGAAGGAAATATATATATATAATTAATCAAATTAATTCACAGCATTCCTGATTTACATTCAATCATCTCATAAGCTATTAATATAGTTAAAAAGATATCAGACTAACCTCTCTCACTATGTAAAAATATTTGTTGAACTAGTCAACTATGTCAATTGTGAGATGTTTATGTTACATTATGAATATATTTATTTGTAAACATATTCAAGCTTTAAAAACAGTTTTTACAACCATGGTATTTAAATTTCTAATTCACTAACTCTATATATAACGATAACAATCAGTCTGATATTTTTATGGAATGCATATCAGGAATGCTGTGAATTAATTTGACTTATCTATATATATATATATATACATGTCAGTAGCAAATTCTGGGAAAAAATTATGTATTTGTTATACACCTCAAGTTAAAAATAAATACTTAGTAGATTTGTTTTTGTCAAAATTTAAATTAAATTTACATTTAAAAATAATTACAATTGAACTTTTACCAGATTTATTTTATTGTTATTTTAATAAATTATTTAAAGCTTGAATATTTGTTATACACCTCAAGTTAAAAATAAATACTTAGTAGATTTGTTTTTGTCAAAATTTAAATTAAATTTACATTTAAAAATAATTACAATTGAACTTTTACCAGATTTATTTTGTTATTTTAATAAATTATTTAAAGCTTGAAAATTTTTAAATAGTTCTGCCCAGTCAGCCATCCAATTATTGATTAATAGATAGGAAAACTGCAAATTTTTCAATCACCAGATATTTGGTCTTCCTCATTATTTTTCTAAGAGGAAATCTGAAGAAGTCATTAACCAGTTGTAGGCTGTTTAAATTTTCTTTAGCTTAAGTTAAAAAGGTCATTTATATTTCATAATTTGTTTTATTCTTAAAAATAAACATTTTTTTTTTTTTTTTAAATTCTAGCCACTGGTGATATTCTAATGCAATATAAAGTTTTTCATCTATAGGAAGTTTCAAGGCAACTTTTTCAAAAGTAAATGTAAAAATTTTTATATAAATACCTACTTATATATATATACTGTATTAAAGATTTCATCTGTATAATTAAAAAAATGTTTTTACATTCCATTAAAAGTTTGTTTTAAAATAGAAAATTAGTCTAAGAAATGTGAAGTCTAACAGTTATTAGAAAAGTTGTACAGAGTACATTAATTTTCCATGATAAATATATAAAAAATGAATACATGTTATCTATCAAATGTAAAATAACTTATAATAGATAGGCAGTTTCTTTCAAGATTGCTAGGGTAATCGAAACTGTCAAAAAAGAGGATTGTAAATAAAGCATTGTGAAATAGTAATAAAGAGCATAGATGATTTAATATTATATTATAGCAATAATAGAGTTGTAGTAAATAGGGTAACATTCTTACAATTTTTTTAAAGTTTATTTGACTATGTATAATTAAATTTATATTAATAAATAATGCAAATTATTCCAACAGAAATGACAAAATGAGAACTCCACTACTGTACTAAACACACAGAGCATTTAAGATTTATCGTAATGATCT
This sequence comes from Epiperipatus broadwayi, assembly GCA_028023455.1. Taxonomy (NCBI): domain Eukaryota; kingdom Metazoa; phylum Onychophora; class Udeonychophora; order Euonychophora; family Peripatidae; genus Epiperipatus; species Epiperipatus broadwayi. The sequence continues at coordinate 2,785,906 of JAQFVV010000060.1, forward strand.
GTGAACCTTTAGTTTTCAACTCTTTCACTCTAGCGCAAAGCTAAAATAAATAGAATGTTGAAGATTTATCATAAAGAATGGTAATAATTATGTTGCTAAATAATTAATAAAAATCAAATAGTATATTGCGTTGGAATTTGAGCTTCAATCCAAGAATTTTATACCCATAAGTATTAATATAAATAAATAAAAAAAAGATTCCAATTTAAGTTCTTATTTCAAAATATTTTTAATAAATGTATTTATTTTGATTTAATATATATATATATTTTTTATTATATTCATTGCTTTGTTCAGTAAACTATATAAATAAATCATATAGCTTTGAACAATAAAAAAATACAAGTATTTAAAATTATAACTTTGAGCAAAATAATATTAAATCACAAGTTGTATATATAAATTTTTCTCTATATCACATTCTTTTATTGGTTCATATATTTCAAATTATTTCAATACATTTGCTGTTTTTATTTTATAAGTTTTTCTCATGAAAAATGCCAAATTCATTGAAAGTATGAGAATATGTTATAATGAAATATTATTGGGGAAAAAATTGCACAAAAGTATTGAAATAATTTGATCACAAATAAGAGAAATATGTTCTTTTAGTATAATTAGATGGCATTTATGGCATGGTAGCACTTTGACTATTATGAATCTACAAAAAAAAAAATTATGTGCCAAAAGGCTTATTGAAACAAAATCTGATTTTCAAATTCAGTGAGAGATGAGAGCATATTTACAAAACTATCATCAATACATGCATGATAAGAAAAGTTTATGAAAACTAGGAAGTTTGAAATACATAAAAAATAACTGTTTGACATTTTGTATTGTAATAGCCCAATGCTCACATTAACTGTCCATAATTTTTTGCTTTTTAAATAAAAACTTTGACATTCTCGCTTGAATTTGTCCAATTATAAGTAAATCTTCAAATGAATTTGTTATTACTGATTCAAGCTGAAAAGATAATTTGTACACCTGTAATATGTCTCATTAAAAAACTCCAAATATTAACACTAATTTAAAACAATAAACAGAATACTTCAGAAAAAAATATTTATTTTTGATATTGTTTTTTTTAGAAAATATACATATTTACAAATTTTAAATATTTATATACGATATAAAAAAAATCAATCCAGCGTTCCTGAAAAAAAAAAAAAGTCATAACAGCATTATATATTAATTATAAAATATATATATTTTAAAAGCTTTGCAGTTATATGTTGGATTTCCATCATCTAATTGAATTGTTAAATGTTTTGACAAAAATTCAAACTTTATATTTTTTTAAATACATACAATTATTAGTAATAACATACACTCTTAATATAGAACACAAAGTTTCAAGTGTTCTCCAGATGTTTCTGGCCTGACCAATAATAATCATAGCATGGGAATTGAACTAGTCACCTTTAGATTCATAGATATAGAATTTTAAATGATGATCTAATCAGCTAACTATTCTGTTAAGCTGACAAATCTAAAACTGGTTATATCTGCAACACATGAAGAAAAGGAGAAAATTATATGTATTCTATGCTAAGCTATTATGTTTTTACTAAAATAGAAAAGCATAAAAAAGATATGAATTTTTAAAAAAAATCTTAACAGTTCAATTAGATGGTAGAAATCGTTAACACATAAATGCAAGTAAAATACTATCATCACAAACCTTCAAACAGACCTAAAACTTAAGTCCTTGTATAAAATAAAAATAGCAATTATTACACACAATCAAATCACTTTTCTATGGTTGCAATATATTTAATATATATCATTTATACATATCATAAATCATTGCTCCATTCATATTATGTATTTCACACTATTTTTTTTTAAAAAAAAAAAAAGAATTTAAAAATATAATTTCCAGTATCAGTAAGTGTAAGAAATGCATCAACAAAGAAATTAATATTGTATACAATGTACCAATATTATAAATGAAACTGGGGGAGGGGGGGGACTATTCTACCACAAATAAGTTTTTGAAAAATACAAAATCCAATAATCAATTTCTGAAAAAGAGCATTTACTAGTCCTGATAAGATTTCTATAAACATTAAGTATTAGTCATAATTGAACACTATACTTGTAATAAAAACACAAAGAAGCAATTTTCAATTTTTTGGCATAGGATAGAGATTTAATAAGAGCTATCATCTTGCATCTATTATTTCTTACTAAAACTTACAATAAGTGACAAAGAGATGAAAAATTATGCTGCAGTTTATTAAATAATTAGGGTTCAAATATAGATAATATTCTTACAATAAATATTATACATACATCCAATGATAAATTATTAAAAAGAAGAAATTAGTATAATAATAACTGAAGCATGGAATAGTGATTATCTTATTGGATCAATTAATAAATTCAATGGAAAGAAAATTGTAAAAAGAATATATATGAAAAGCAAGGAATGTAAAAATATGGAAATTTAGAGCAGTTTTAAAAATAATAACAAAAATAAAAAATCAAATTGTAATTAAAATGCTACATAAAAAGAAAATGACTTACAGTTAATTGGTAAATGATAATAAAAAGGAGGGATTAGAAAACGTAAATAATATATGTTGTAAATTATTTAGATTGTAAAAGTGATATTAAAAATGTTTCATATGTAGGAATAACAAAAAAAATGAAAATGAAAAACTAGATTGATACATCTAAAGAATAAAAATTCCAATATATTAACGTACAAAGAATACGAATATTTAAATTTTGAAATAAAAATGTTATTGCTACACAATGTTCAAACCAAAATCTGTGTTCAAATCCCCTATATTATATTCAAACTCCAAGTATATGCATTATGCTTGTATTTCAAAAATATTAAAGGACATTTGTACATGAAAAAGAAAGCCAGTTTAAATAGAAATAATGGTAAAGATTTGGAAAGTAGGAAATTATAATAGAGTGAGTAGCATAATTATTTTTAACTAAATGTACGAACATATTTAAACTGAATAATAATCAGAATGAGCTAATTTTAAGTTTGTTTGTTTTTAAATATAAAAAAAAAATAAAGCTTGTAGAAAAATAGAATAAATACAGATGAAATAAAAAAGTAACAAAAAAATATTTAATAATGTAAAGATAATTAGAAAAAAAATAAATCAAATTATACATTTACAAAGGATTTGTTTTGGTTTTAGAAAATATAATGTAAATTTATTAGATTGAATTTTTGTTACTATAAATATAGATCTGTATATATTTAAAAGTATAAATCTTGAAAATGATTGTAGAAGATGGACGAAACCTAGCGGAAGAGTTAAGATAATTAGAAAAGAAATGGTTCATAAAAATATAAAATTTATAAAGAAAAATTACATTGAGAATTTATAAACGAGAATTCATTGCATCAGACTTAACAATCTGCAGAAAGTGATGATGAACTTAACAAAATATTATGTATAACTAACTAACCAAGTTGTCAAAGTTTAACATGGAAATAAATACGAATAAAACTAAAACAATATAAATAGATTAAGAATAAGAAATGAAGTTGGTTGCAGGTAGTACTAAACAAAAAAAAAATGTGAGAATTGCAAAGGACTTTTAATAAGATTAGATAAATTTGTATCCCGATGAAATAAGATTTTAGAGAGGTGTTTAGTTAAATATTTTATTTGGAAAGTAATTATATATAGAGTAGAAATAACAACAGGAAAAGTGCAAAGAAAAGATTCAAGAGTTTAGAAATATGGAATTAGAGAAGATTAATAATGTAAAGGTATTAACAAGAATAAATAAAAGATTATTTGATAAAGAAATTTGGTTGGGACATAATCTCGGAGGCTGTGCAATTAAGTAAAATGGAAGAGATAATAGAGAATATGAGAAAAATATATAAGGAAAAGAAATGTTATAAAATAATATTAAGAACAGAAATACTTATGAATATTTAAAGAATATTCAAGGCAGAAAGGCTCGAAGAAAATGATCTGACTTGTTTATGTTATTGCCTTTTGACAGATAACCAATGATGATGACTATAAGCTTTAGATGAGAAGGAAAATTAAACTAGTATTTAAAGGTTATATTAGTGTACACAGCCTTATATGTTTCAAAATTTTCACTTATTTATATGTGAATCTCACTTGAAGTTTAATACATTTCTTATGAACAATCAAGTCAATTGATTTTGTTTATTAGAGGAAAAAAATAGTTATATTTCTAATAATATTAATTTTTTAAATTCATTTCTGTCAAAAGATGGATATAAAAACTGACATAACTGGAAGGGGATGGGCATTGTATAAAAGTTTGTTAACACTATATTATGCTATGTAAGTAAAAAATAAATAAGATTGAAAAAAAAAATCTAATAAATATTTAATTTTTAATGTATAAGAGGCTCTTTTAGCAATTTTTTTTTTGCCATCATTATTAATGAAAACGTGATATGATGCTCTGTGGCTTCTCATTTTTTAAAGTCATGAATCTCCCAGCCACTATGCCCAGAGAAACCTGTTAACCACCTTACCTTACCTTTTTATTCCCCACCCTAAGTTTTTCCCATATTTTTCTCTATCCTGCTGAATCGCATTTCCACAACACAATCTTTGTCAACTCTAAGGGCTTTATATCTAAATCCCCCTTATCCTTTCCCAAACCAGCATAAAAATGATGAACCCACTTTCTGTATAATCACTTTGTTTATATTTATGTCCCACAACTTCATTATTTGCATCCTTTCTGCTTGCAGGCATTTACATTATATTAACAGATTACTTCTTTACATAACTTGGAGACTAAATCACTCATATTTTTCTATTTATGTGTATATTCCCTAATTATTAGAGATCATGTTTGAGCCTTAAACAGTAAACTACTTTCCTTGCTATTATCATAAATTAACTTGCACCCAATATTCTGTTTACTTCTATATATATTTAAGTTCTTTTTACTCTCCGTACTAGTTCTCCATTTTTCTATTTTTTATTAATGCATCTATTCTTCTATCCTATTCCTTGTCACTATAACACTCAACAATTCTCCTAACACAATCATCCCATCTTAATCATACCAACATAAATTATTTGTCCAAACCTTTCTCACCCACCTTATTGCCTGTCCTTTATTCATAAGCCAAAAATACTATTTTGGCTATTTTCTTATTAACCATAAATTGCAATCTATCTTTCTTATTGCATTGCCAAATTCATATAATATTAATACCATCTGTTCTTTATTACTTTTGACAATGCTTTTTTAAAACCCATTATGACTTGGAAATATAAGTAGAAGTTCTGAAGATTGCTAGGGCAATCGAAAGAACATAGATGGTATTAATATTATATAAATTGCAATCTACCGAACATTTTCATTTCGCTTTTTGCATCTCTCATTTAAAAACTTGACAATCCCATTTCTCTTTGAATCACATCCTTTGCTGCCCACATAACTGCATCTAATGCATGTCTTACTACTCTTTGTAACATTTACAGATTATTATACTTAGTGACATCTACATTTATTTATTTTTTTTGCAATACAACTTTTTTCCTGCTATTTTAATACAATTATTATTATGTACTTATAATTAAATTGACAAGCTAAAAATAATGGGATTTTTTCCCTATTTATACTGTGTAATTTATTACTATTTATTATTAATATAATTTTGTATACATCTATTTCTTTATGATATATTTAATTATAAACATTAATTATAATGCAGAAGCATATACATATCTTTACACATAAAACATTATAATCTATATACACACATGCATTATATAATTATCCATTCGTATTTAAATGAAATATTGCTTTTTTATATACAATCTTATTATATTAGTGATAAATAAACTATAAATAGAAAAAAAAAATTTTTTTTATCTTATCAATATAATTATAAGTGAAATAATAATATTTTCATTACTGTATAAAATATATAATAGTTCTTTTATGTAATAGTAGTTCGTTGAGAGGGAAAATGTGACGGGGGAAAAGTTCTGTTTAAATAAAAAAATCTATATGTCTTTATGTATAATGGTCTGTAAACTTAATATATATATTACACTAAGAAGATTGATAAAAAATATACTAATGGTTATTGTATAATCTTTTTTACTTTATTTATTTATTCACATGCGACAACATAATGGATTTATATTTATGTCCATTTTATAATATAATAATTTTTTTAAAAAATCAAATAATTAAGTGATAACATTTAAATATAAAGTTTTTCTTACCTTCCAAAAATGCTAAAGCATCTGCTGCAGATATGGAGGAATCTGAAAGAAAAATAAGAATCTCATATATACATATTAATAATTTTTATTAGTCACTCGTTAGACTTGAGATTATCCAATAATGAATAATATTTCTGTAGTATAGTTTTCATTATAGCACTCTCATGCAAGGTAGGGAATGTTTTCTGTTCACATGTCTATGACTACATACCTCTGCAAAGTGTTAAAAGTGGATAGAAAACATTCCCTACCTTGTGCGAGTGGTGTAATGAAAATTACACTACAGAAATTTTATTCATATATACATAGTACATTTTTTGCTTAAAAGTAAATTGTGATGGGTAGGTATTAGCAAGTATTGACAATTGAGAACTAATAATTGCTATTTCTTGATGCCTACTCAACACAATTACTACAGCATGTCAATTAGTAAACTTTTTACATCATTAAGAATCGATATATGTATATATATAAAAATATTGATCTTTTAATTGGATGTCTGTTTATTTTTTTAGATAAATTTCAGCTATGCCAGAACTTGCAAATTGAAATTATATCATCTAGTAATAATATTTGCTTGATTCATTCTTAAATTAAAAATGGAATTGCTTTTAATTTATTTCCCTAGGTTTTAAACGAGTTATAGATCAAACATTAATACTTTACATATGTGAAATCTGGCAATATCATAACTTCCTAAATATTTTCATAAGTAAACAAAATTATTCTGTAAAGTATTGCATTATATATAATAATTAGATTTTCATAGTTATAATCTAATGGGAATTCTCCATGTGTTAATTTTTTAGATAAGTGTTGTCTGATTATATCATGAAATTTATCTAAAAGTAAAAGTCTATGACAATCTTATAATTATATATATATATATACACAGCCACTACTATCTTATTAAAACTTTTCAATCAGACGTAAAAGAGATTGGAAACCAATAATTAAGCTCATTTACACAAATACACTGCCAGCTGTTAAAATTTTTCTAATAAAATATTCTTATACATATTCTTTAATATGAAAAAAAAAACATCTTTTGAACTAAATTATTTTGTTAACACATTCAGGCATATTGTCACCAATTTCAATTTTTCATCTAAAGTAGTTTGTAAGTAGAATGTTTAAAGCATGATAAAGACAAATGTGAAAGAGAAGCGAAAACAAACAATAAATACATTTAGGAATACCCTTCCAAATTTTTCAAATAAAATATTCTTACAGAAGTCCTTTATTATTATTACCTCTTTTAAAAATTGAATTACAATGTTACCAGACAGATCTTCACCAATTTCGAATTGATGTTAAAGATGATTTGTAAGTTGAAATATTTGAAGCATGAGAAATACTTTTAATGATTTCAAAAGTGGCACAGAAAGATTGCAATCTCCAGCACTCCCTGCACGAGGCATACATTAGTATATGAAACTAATTGATTCCATATGGGAACAAGATTTCATTTTAATGAACTCTTAGTTAAAGGGCAGCAAGCTATGAAAAACAAATGAAGTTATTAAGATGAACTGATAATATTAGGGATAGTTGCATCAGGAATACAGAGATAAGGTTCTTAGACTTTTGAAATAAAAAAAGGCTATATGGTGCATTTAAAGAACATCTTAAATGAGATATATATATATTCTATAGAACAATCGTCACCTAGGAAACACAAAACTATTTTAAATTAACAATGAATTTTGTTTACAAATTACTTGTTCACTTCAGCACTAGTGTAATTCCATTGTTTTAAATCATCTTTATATGAAGCAAATAACTAATCTCCAAATACAAATTGTCCTACCCTTCCAGATTGTCCCATGGTCTTTTTTATTTATAATTTCAATTCCCATAATTGCCTTTTGAAATGTGCAAATGAGGATCACGCAGATTAACAACTTTTAGAATGATTCGATTTAAATAAAATGCACTTATTTTACAATGCCAAGCAAAGAGGAATATTCTATTCAAGAAGGGGAACAAAGATAATTCCTGATTAATGTTTTGTTTCAACAAAATTTCACCACTATTTGCAGATTATTGATATGGACCATTTCCCTCAAAACTAATATAATCCAAGTTGAATCATTCTTAAAATTCATATTTCCATGATTGAAAATTATCATATTCCAAGATGGAATTTAAGGAAAGTTAACTGAAGTCAACTTTTTAAATATCCTGAATGGAATATTAAATCACTCCAATTCTCTCTTGCTATGATAGATTTAATAAATTCATTACAAGAGATGCCAAAAATTTCATTTGCTGAGAATATCAAATGCTAAGTTAGAAAAAAATCAATGTTCTTTATAGCCAATATTTATAAACCAAAGATCAGAAAACTTCTGATAGATTTATAATCATTGGATAATATTTAAAAAGTAAAGAAAGATCATGGAACTTTATATAATGTAGAAAGCCCTTGGCAATTTCAAGAAAACAAACCATCTCTAGAAGAACCATTACCATCATTGCTAATGAGATTTCCAGTCTTTTGTAGAAAATTTCTAAATGCAAGATTGGTAGAACAAGAAAAAATATCATTAAGTAAAACTGCAATTTTCATATTGTTTTTCTAATACTTATTTAATAAAACTAGAAGAAATTGGTGAACTTGCTTTTGTTTTGAATCATGAAAGATTCCATAAGCAGATAGTATATTTCCAGAATTTCTAAAAAAAATCTAAGACTTAAAGCAAAAACATAGTTGGAAAAACTAATCGTCTTAAAACCAATAAACCTAGCAAAAATATAATATCATGATTCCATGTTCCTATACAAGTTTTTTTGAAAGAATCATATTAACAAGAATTTTCCAATAGTTGAGAGCTACCTACCTATAAAACAAACTGGATTTAGGCTAAGAACAACATGTAGTGAAAGAATTTTGTCTCTAATAAATCATATTGAAAAAGACTTTCAAAATAAATTAAAAACTGATGTGTCTTTTATTAATTTAATCAGCTTATGATTCAATTTGGAAAAAAAAATGGTCTTAATTTTCTTAACAAAATGCTTTTCAATAGAAAAATTCAAGTGACAATAAATGGTAACTATAGTAGATAAAAAAAATTTACAGAAAGATCTACCATAGGATTCTGTTTTTTCACCTATTTTAATATATTCACCAAAATGGAATTCATTGCAATTAATGACAATGCTTTGATTTCATAAAAAAGATTCCAACAATTTGAAAAATGTTTAAATCTTTTTTAAAAACTGTTATCTTATTCCGAGTTCATATGATCCTATTTCATGCTATTCAGGAGTGATCTTGGATTGTAATCTAACTTTTGTTTACTTCATTTATCTAAGATTATATCAAAATAATTTCTAGTAATAACTTCTTAGAAAACTGATTGACATCACTTGGGTTTGTGATGCATGTATGTATGAACAGTTCCTTAAGAATAACATTGTGGTGAAAATTACATGTGAAATATTACTACCACATTCAAATCTATTCCTTTTCAATAGTTTTCTTTTTCATATTCTCCATCAGATATCAGAAGAGAAGTTGCCTCACAAAAATGTAATAAAATAAGATGCTTTTTGTCATAAATCTGTCATTTGGATTACTGATCTCTGTACAAAGGTTTTCATGAAAGAGTAAATTATAAAAAAAGTTAAGATTTTTAAATACTTAGATGAAATTTGTTAACTGTCGTTGGAAAAAGTGAAAAGATTAAAAGTAAGGATTCAGTAGTTAACCAGACTTTTAATAAAGATGGAAGATTAAATTTATTTGGTTTTCTTTCATCAGATATGTCTAGATAAGATCCAAGGCAATAATTATTTCATATTAAGGTGAAAGGCTTTTTTACATCCATAGTTGGTTCATATCTACAATATCCTTCAATATTTTAATTTGAAGTGTAGTTATATACTAAACAGAAATATAAACAATGGCGAAGTGGAAAGAGAAAAGATTGGAGTATTTAAAGAAAAAAGTGGAAGAATAAAGCTAGCAATTTACATGCATTGAAAGACAAAAATAAAATAGAAAAGGAGCAAGATTTGTAGAGAATAAGCAGAAAAGAGATAAAAAAAGGAAATTGACTGATGATCTTATTAATCATGAGTGGCTGAAGAATAGAAAAAGGAACAGAAGATGGAGTAAGATAACATAAGATAAATAAAATTTACATAATTTCTACTTTTAAATAAAACAAACAAAATTATGAAATGAAGCCAATGTGAACAATTTCCCAATAGCACTGAGATGAAAGCAATCTGAAAACGAAAAGCATAAAAAATATTTCTGATAGAACAATGGCTGAATCTAAATCTTTTTCTTCTATTCAGAAAATAAAATTATTAAGAACAGAAACAAACCAATAAACTAAAGATTTTCATTAACAATTTTTTTTTTCCCAATTAAATGATTTGTGAAGATTCTGCACAAGACAAAAGTACTTTCAAGGAGAAATCATTCTTAAACAAAGATATCTTCAGTAAATCAAGAAGTCCAGCTTTCTGCCCTTCTATTTGGATCCGGCATTGAGATATTAACTGCTTTGAAATTTACTTCAATTATTTAATATAATCATAAAACAAGAAAATAGAAATGATTTATTTTTTTCTAAGTAACTGGGCTTTTCCAGGCCAAGTTCAGCTAATTATTAGTATTTTGTCTTTAAAAGAGAGTAAATGTTAGGTATTCTCATTTATCAGATATTAGCAAAACTGATCATAAAGAAAAGCATCACTAGTAAAATCACGCAAACATTATTGGCAGTGGAGAGTGACCTATATCTACAGGCACCGAGTTCATAGTTTTCCTTTAAAATAAATATCTTTACTAGAAACTGCTTTTAAAATTAAGTAAAACATGAGCAGGTCAGGTTGGATTCAAAATTTATGGTATTTCAAGTTAGTGACTTCAATAATATAATACTACTACTATCTGTCTAAGCAATATCTCTTGCCTGAATAAATTCAAGGCTAAATAACTACAAATGATCTGAAAAGACTGGGAATTTATAATAATATTACGACCCTCTATCTACTTAAAAACAGATTGAAAAAATTGTTGACATTTTTGAACTGTGCATAAAATAGAGAAAAGGGATTTTGTTCAATTAAATATAAAAAGAGAATAAATAATAGAACAAATGCTGGTCCCAGTAAAATTCAATTCCCAACATATCTGTGTTAAGCTTTCTTTACAATTAACACAAAATTTACATTTTTTTTAAACTTCATTTTGAGAAATGAACTATATAAATGACAATAAACAGAGTTGTCTCAAACACAAAGCCTCAGATATGGATTTAAAGGCTTAAGAAATTTACATAATATTTATATTACATAGATGGACAATAGATATTTTTGCAACAAATTCAGTAAAATGAAATGAAAAGAGTAATTTTTCAAATGCACAAAAAGATTATTAAAATGAATAGTAAATTCATTTCATTATACTGCACTCGGAATTAAAAGAAAAAAAATAAACAAACCTATATCTTTCCTTTGAATAGTTTTCTTTTTAGACTGTTGAGTATAAGAATATGCATCTTTAGCTAAGCATTCAATAAATAATTCCTAAAAAAAATAAAAATAAATGTTTAGAAAAAAATCAATGATTATTGTAAATGAAAGTTTTTATTCCCCTTTTTTTAAATAAATGTTTAGAAAAAAATCATCCCCTTTTTACTAAGTAACTGAGATATAAAATCTGCTAAAACATGGTTCACAACTATATAAGAAATTATTAAAGTTTAAAAAACAAAATGTGTTATTCTTTGAAATTTAGCAGTCTAAATATCATCTCGAAATTACTGATCAGTTAATATCTAGACATCACTTTAGGAAAAAGAAATATTATGAAAGATTAATCTTGAACCACTCTATAAACATATTTCGATATGCAATATCATTACATTAGTAAAAAATACTTAAAAGTTAATTTATACAATTTATCAAGGAGAAAATAGGGCATAGACATTGGAGAAACAAAATCACAAAATAAATAAACAATTGAGTGTGCACACACATTAAAGGTCTTGGTACACTGTGGAATAACACATTTTAGCAGCCGTGAAACATCAATTTGGGGTGAAATAAAAGATAATCAATCATATTTACTGAATATAGTTAATGAACAGGGAGAGACACATGGCTAAAGTAGAATGCGATATTATATATTTAAAACTGCAGTGGATTGATAATGGTTGATGATGATACATCTATGAAAAGCTATTCATATAGCAAAAATGTAAAAATAAAAAAAAGTGCACTGGATGGCACTACTATATGGAGAGTTTGGTACTCTTAATAACAGCATGTATATGCATATGAAATGATCATGTGATGTTTTAAGAATTTAAAATATATAAGTATGTGCATAGATAAAGATCTAAAGTCCAAAAACAATTATGTAATAGCGAAATGTTTATAACTCAAGTGTTCGTAACTAGGGGACTGCCTGTATTACCATGCTGAGGTAGTTAAAAGACATAAGCTAGCCAAATGATGATAATTATCACATTCAAAGGTTTTAATTGTAGTTTCATATGCCTAATTAAAAATACATCATTTTCAAATTGTTCATCTCTGAAAAGCTAAATCATTATCTCCCTACTGGTCAGTCTTAGGGTAATGTGATAATGGCTTGAATATAACTAATTATAGGAACATAACCACTCCATAATGAATCTATTTCAATATTATGCTTATTTCTTATCACTTGCTAAACTTAGTATGTCATGTGCATACTAGTATAGTAATTCAAATAGTATATAGAATTAAGAACAAACAAATGCAAAGGCTTTCAACTTTAACAAAAACAATTTAATAAAATAGTGTTTTACATGACTGTTAATGAAAACATCCAGAGAAAAAGTTTTTTAAAAAAAATATTCATGTTTATTACTGCCTAGCTTGCTTTCGATATAACGTATACCTCATATTCATGGCTTATAGTAATATGATACAAAATGAATATTTTTCAGGCTAAATAATTTGGCATGTATAATTAGTGCTATATACTGCACAAAGAAATGGATATTCAAAATTGTACAGTATTTTAATACTTTAATAATCAAAAAATTCTTTTTAGTAATTAATGTTACAAATTTACAGTATCTGATAAAAAAACTATTTACATACATTCGTAATTGAATTTTTTCTAAAGAAAGATAAACTTTGGAATTTAAACATTTATTTTTAGCGCTGTTTCTAATTGTAATAAATTTAATCAGCCATTTAAGCTATTGTGCACTTTTTCACGAGTGTTAAATAATAATAAATGAGTACTTCCGCTTACAACACAAGATATAGTATTTAGGAAAGAATAAAATGAATCCACTTATTCAATCCAACCCAAATGCTTATATATGGGCAAATCTTAAGTACTGTAAGTACTTTAGAAAATAATTAAAAGTATATTTTAGAGAACAATAAGAACTTATATAAAATACAATAAATCTTCCCATCTCTCTGACATTAATTACTTTTATTTTTAGCATCATCACAGACTGTCTTGAACAGGATCATCTTGATTAGTGCTTATTTTTAAAAGTAGTTTGTGCGCGATTACGTTACATATATACTTTTTGTTTTGGTGAATTTTTTCTTTCTTATTAATTAAAAACATGAATGAGAAACAAAAAAAAATGGCAGTGTTGACACAACGAAAAAGAAATCAAGGTCTCATAAACCCCAAACGGTCGAGACAAAAATGGATATAATTAGATGTTCTGAACATGGTTAATCTTTTGTTTCAATCCTGCATTCATGTAATTTAAACTGATCAACAATATATACAATTGTGAAAAACAAGAATAAAATTAAGGAATATGTTAAAAATTGTGGAAATATTGCTTCAAAAAGATATGGCAGAGTAATGGATGAAATGGAGAAATCGTTAGCTTTATGGATTGAAGATCAACATCAAAAAGGCATCCCAGTAAAAATAAGAATCATAGAACACATGACCTAATTCTCTTAAGCTTGTAAGATATAATCAATGAGGATTGATTCTTATTTTGACAATTTATAGTCTCTGCCTTAAGTCTTATGCAATGTTATATTGTTAAGATTACTAATATATGGTATGGCTGAAGATCTCTCAGCCCCATATAGCTATTTGAGTTGGATAGCTGGGTTTGAAGACATGTAGGTGTCTGAAATTTCAGATTTTCCTCTCAATAGATAACTTCTAGATAAATGCTGGCTTTGGGTTGGTATTTTTAGATCTAGTATCTGAACCTATCTAGCACCTCTCTGAGGAGTGCCAAAGCATGAAACCATGGTCAGAGGTTGGGGGGGGGTCCTGACAGATATTTTAAATGCTGGCTCTGGCTAAGCATTTATCACAAAGCTTGTTGAGGAATTGGCAATCCTCATTGATTGCATCCCAGTAAGTTTATCAATTATTCAAGCTAAGGCTCTTAGTTTGCATGAAGATTGGAAGAAAAAATTAAAAAGACTCTGCTGTTGAATTTGTAGCAAGCAATGGCTGGTTTCACAAATTTAAAATGAGATATTCTTTACATAATATTAAATGTACTGGGGAAGGTGCCAGTGCAGATAAGAAAGCTGCCAGTGAATTTATTTCCACTTTCTCTAATATCGTGGAGCTTATTTTCCATGCCTAGTCTTCAATGTAGATGAGACAGGATAATTTTGGAAAAAGATGCCTGCATGTACATATTTAACAAAGGAAGAATCAGTTGCACCAGGGTATAGACCTTCTAAAAACAGATTAACATTGCTTCTTGAAAATAATTTAGCTGATTTTAAATTGAAGCCAATGCTAATTTATCAGACAGAAAATTCTAGAGCATTGAAAGGAAAAGATAAAAGAATGCTACCAGTCATTTGGAAATCAAATACTAAAACCTGGGCTACTGCACAGCTTTTTCAAGATCGGGTCTCACATCATTTTGTGCATTCTGTTAGGCAATATTATAGTGAGAATAATTTACCATTTAAAACACTATTACTCTTAGACAATTCTCCTGGACATCCAAAATCTCTGCAAAATTTATATCCAGAAGTTATTATATGAGAAGATTAATGACTCAAGCAATCAAGGCAATTGGCAAGGAAGGTGGATCTACCTTAAGAGCTTTTTGGAAAAGTTATAATATATGGAACACAATAAATATTATTGGGGATGCATGGGCTGAAATAAGAGAGTCAAGACTGAAAGGTTGTTGGAAAAAAATATATCCACAATGATATGGAGATTGAAAAAATTCCTGAAGATATCACAACTGAAATAATCAATATAATGAATGAATTAAATTTAGATATCACTGATGAAGATATCGATGAGTTAATGAAATCTCACTCAGAACCTCTGTCAAATGAAGACTTACTTAAACTACAAGAGATGAATGAAATACAAAATGAAAAAGAACCTGATAATGAACTTATTGTTAAGAGTTTGACAATCAAGAATATGAATGAAGCCTTCATGCACCTTGACAAATTTTTGACCATCATGGAAGAATGTCATCCCAATGGACAGCATATATCTTGTGTATGAAGGGCAATAGAAAAAGACACAGAATGTTACAGAATTCTTTATCAAAAGAAAAAGAATACAATTCAATTAACTCTTGATAAATTTGTAAACAAAATTCCAATACTAATCAATAAAAAATAAATACTGTATCTTGAAAACCCTTTTTTTTTTTTGTTTTTTTTTTACATACCTCTACTTTCAAACAATTTCAACTTCCACTTATGCCAAGGACCAATTAAGTTCATAATTAGGGGACTGCCTGTATGTTGAACTGCTTGGAAGGAAATCAATCATATACATCTCAAATTTTAATTCTAATACATTTTGGATATAGAATTTATTATTTATTTCTTGTATCTATTCCTTTCACAAATTCCATTACTTTTGACAACCGAACATAGGGCAATCGTAAATAAAATATACATTTCCAGGCAGCCAACATCTAACTTCATTACAATGTACATACATCCATTAGAGATAGGATGCAGAGTAAAATATACTTTTAACTTTTCAAAAGTCACCAAGCAGGTTTTCAGTACTTTCATATATTCATGGGTTGAAATAAACACTATCCATGAATATGATACAAAAATACTGAAAGTCTGTGACTTTTAAAAAGTTTGAAAATATATTTTACTTCGATTCAAATGTTTTAGTGAGTTTATTTACATATTAATCTGGTCGGGATGGTTCACTGTTTATTATATACACACACATGTAATAATTTTTTTCTACAATTAATGTAATGCTTTAAAACACAACTATATGTTTTACTTAACACAATCCAATTCAATTAAAGCATAATAATTTTAATTTTCTATTTGTCATTATTCTTATAAGTCATATGGAATAAAAATTAATAGTGTCATACAAATTCAAACTAATAATCAAAAAAATAATAATTCTTTACAACAGGTATATAATCAAATAATAATTTTATATCACATGATCACCATCTCTTATGTTAACACATAATTGTTATTAACCAAGCAAAACTCTCCATACAGTAGTGCCTACTCATCCAATATCCCCAGACTAGTTTCTGGCTTGTGGCCTCTGTCAGTGAGGAGCCTTGGATCTGATAGCACTGCACTTCTAGAAATCAATGGATGCCAGAAGGCTTGTGCATAAAATCTCCATCTAGTGCCTACTCATCCAATATCCACAGACTAGTTTCTGGCTTGTGGCCTTCGTCACTGAGGAGCCTTGGATCTGATAGCACTGCACCTAGGTGAAAGCTCCTCACTGACGAAGGCTATAAGCCAGAAACTAGTCTGGAGATATTGGATGAATAGGCAATAGATGAGGATTTTATGCACAAGCTTCTGGCATCCATTGATTACTCTGGATGGTAGAGGGTAGCACTACTGTATGGAGAGTTTTGCTTGATTAATAATAATTTTATACATAAAAAGCTTTTTTCAGCACCTGCTTTGGTGCCCTTTTCAAATGTTACTAATCTATATTGTAACAGAATAATAATTGATGATAACATTTTGTAGCAGAATAAAAAATGGATTTACAATGATGAAATGATAGTCACTATAATGAGGGAATACATTTACTATGATAGCTGATATACAATTTATAATTAAATAAGGAAGACGCTTATATATGAATAAGAATATGGCAATTTACATATCATGCTTTAATTAGATGTCCTTTTGTAACTAATTAAATATAACACCATAGCCCATTTGCAACTATCATAAACATTAATTCTGTCATGCTAATAATAAGATAAATAAATTATCCCATTTCTCAACACACAAAATAAAAAATGAAAATTAATCACTGTCATCATTTAAGATATTCAGATATTGGGAAGTCATTTTAACTAACAAAATATACTAGCCATTGTCATCAGATAAACCAATACTAGCTATAGCAACTGAATAAAATTACTGTGAAATCCATGGAGTGCGTTATGCTTATCTCCAATAATAGGTTCTTTTAAGAAAGAATCCTTCCCATTCCTCTTTCCATATATATATATAAGACCATTCATGATCACATGCATACACTGGCGCTATTTATAACAACATAAAAAATATCATATAAAATTAATACTATCAAGTTGGAAAAGGGACTAATTCACCTTTATTCAGCTTAGGTAAGTACATGTGTTTTTCCCAGGCGCCACTAGATTATTTTAAAACTAGGTAAATATTATCTGTCCATAGTGTACTGGATTCAAACCCATTCGGTACATTTTTTAATACACATGGCTTAGATAAACAATGAACAACAACAAAAAAAAATGACATTCTTATATCTTATCCATGTCAATAAAATTATAAGATCCCAATACCATAAAATTTATATATCCAACACTCCTATAGATATTACTAGCTCAGTTTAAGTATATTGATGGACAGATGCAGGAATACTCTTAATAATGGCTTCCAAACACACATAGTGAAGACTATTACTTAGTTATATGGCTCTTAAACCTAGTTACTTAATTTAATTATTTATCATAATATAATGATGATGATACCAGCCATAGCTTTCTATTGAATGTATAACAACAAATCTATATAAGCTTATAGGCACTTTCTTAAAATCCTCTTATGTTAAACTGGGATTTAATTATAATACTCACTAGCGTTTGTATACGTTTATGGTTATATTTACTTCAAATACTATTATAGATAAAATTATTGCCCAATTATCAGTATTTACCAGTGATGATGAATGATCATCACGAATCTCCCCACATGATATTTAGCTTTTTTTTATAGACCCCTATTTATTAAACATATTAATTTTTTTTTTTTTTTTAAGATTTGAAGAGAGCTTGAAACAAAAGGTTCAATATCATAAATGCATATTTTTTTACTACATCACTCTATTCTAGAGTCACTCATAATTATCATTCAGCTTCTATTATTTATATAAGCACAAGCACTCAATGATTATACTAATCAATTCCCTACTAGCATTCATCATTAAGAAGCATTAGATAGCAAACATCCATTCATCAACCACATTTATTTTATGACTTAAGCTTATGATTTAAATCCTCAAGCATCCAAAGTTTTTGGATCAAATCAATTGATCAACTATTACTACATATTTTAGTGCCATCAATTATATCTTGACTTTTTTTATATACCAAAACATCTTTATGGATCACATGATTTTTTTAGCTTAGATTGAACATAAACACCAATAATCTACATTATACAATTCTACTCCAGAATCATTTATTAATGAATGATTTAATTATGACTCTGCATTTATTACTTTGATTAACCAATAGACGCCAGATCCCTAAACTAGTTTCTAGCTATTGACTTTTGTCACTAAGAAACCATAGATTGAAAACATTCATCGACAATGACCTTTACTTCATTTTACCATTCAAACAAATAATCTAAATAGTCATCATCCTAGATCTTGAACTTAAACTGTTGTCTCAATCCAATATCCATTATTGATGAAAGCCAACAAATAAGAACTAATATGCTTATCAATATAAAATCTAAATGGCTTTACAAAGAGTAATAATCATAAATATATACTACACAGTTTAATGATCATGTAACTGTTAAGCAAGACAGCTCCATCCAATTGATTGAAATGAAACTTTCCAATTAATGTTATTCAACTGAGAATTAATCTTGAAACACTTGCCATATACAGATGTCTATACAATAGTGATGTAATATGAATTATCCCAGTTTATATATATATAAAACTACAATAATAATAATCTTAGCAATAATAAATCATAATATAGCTTACTAATTTAACTTAAAAGCATTTGCTTTACTGATTTCAGCTCTTAAAATTAAAGATTTACTTAGGACTATCACTTGATTGAGATGACTTCAGATAATTTAAGAATAAAATAATCGCGGATCTTTATTATCATCCTTGGTAAGTTTGAGAAATGGGAAATTAATGCATTTAAATCCACATCATTAGGCCAGTTTCTGGCTTTTGCCATTATTAATAGTTTGGAATTCAATCACTATTTGAGTTTATTATAGACTACACTAGAATAGAGCTCCTCTTGTTTTATCATATATTGTATAGCAAATAGAAACATTTGATTGTTAAAATTTGAGAATTTTAAATTCTGTTCAGAATCCAGAGAAGCAATCATTGCAGATGCTTTATGTTCAGAATTTTTTTTTTTAAAAAAAAGAATAGACAAATGAATTGGAAATGAAGAAATTTGGAATACTGTATCAATTTGAGAAACCCTTAATATTTTTTTTGTTTTCTGACTTCATTCACATATTAAGCTTGCTAATCCATTCCAGTGGTGAAATCATCTTTATTGCAAAAATAATGTAAATAAATTCAATTCAAAATTATTTTTTTTTGTTGTTTAATAAATTTATTTTGAATTTTTAGTTTTTATCAAAAATAAAACTTTTCATAAGTTTTTACTTACCATAACCACTACACATAAAAACTAAACTTTATCTCAGAGATTTATAAGTTTGAAAATTTGAAATAAATTTGTTTTGCAGTAAAGAATATCTTTTAAAGGAAATAAAAATGAGAATGAAGCTGTAGTCACTCTAACCACAATACCAGAAGAAAAGGTTTTCTTCTTATAATAAAGAATGGGAAAACACTGACAGATACATAAAATCTAATATTTGTTCGATTTTATTCTTATCAAATGAAATGGTCTTAAAGATGTAAAATTTCATAAAAACTCCAAACACTAAAATAAGGATACAAAACATCATTCCTACTCATTAACTTTCCCTACATACACAATACTACAAAACATGTTTAGAAAATGGATGTTGACATACAGACTGTGAAAGAATTTAATGAATTCAGGGATTAATGCAAAACATATTAAATCATGTCACCACTGAATATCTTCCTCTTCACTATGATGTATGCTTGCCATCACATTATATTTCTACAACTTAGGGAAAGAATGTGATCCTATTGTAATATTATAACAGCTATATAAAATATATATATATTATTAATTATACATAAGAAGCTTTTTTGGCACATGATTTCATGTCTTTATCAAATATTTAACATCTATTTTAACCATTATGTGATGTGATGCACTATGACTTCTTAAATGGAATCAGGAATCTCTCGGCAACTATGCCCAGAGAAACCTGTTAGCCACTTTACCTTCCCTTCCCATTCCATTCCCCACCCTAAGTTTTCCCATAATCTGCTCCATCCCATTTCCACAACATAATCTTTGTCAACTCTATGGCCTTTATATCTAAATCCCCCTTATCTTTTCCCAAACCCAGCATAAAAACCAATAACCCACTTTCTGTATAATCACTTTGTTCATATTTATTCTTCCATAACTTCATTATTTGTACTCTTTTTGCTTTCAAGCATTTACATTGAATTAATAGATGCCTAATATTTTCTATTCCTTCCTTACACAATTTACAGACTAAATCACCTATATTTTTCCATTTACATGTATATTCTCTTGTTGCTAAAGATCCCATTTGAGCCTTAAACAATAAACTACTTTCCTTACTATTATCATACATTAGCTCACACCTACTGTTCTGTTTACTTCTATATATATTTAAACTCTTTTTACTCTCCATACTAGTTCTCCATCTCTCTAACTTCCTATTCTTTATTAACGAATCTATTCTTTTATCCCATTCATTACCACTATAATACTAAACAATCCTCCTAACACAATCATCCCACCTTTTGTACAAATATACTGATATAAATTCTTTATCCAAATCTTTTGCATACCGCATTACCTTTCTCACCCATCTTGTTGCCTGCCTTTTACTCATAACCGAATTAAATACTATTTTTGCTATTCTTTTATTATCCATATACTGCAATCTACCAAACATTTTCATTTTACTTTTTGCATTTCTCATATAAAAACTTGACCATCCCATTTCTCCTTGAATTGCCTCCCTTGCTGTCCATACATCTGCATCCAATGCATGTCTTCCTCCTTCCCTTTGTACTTTTTCTAAATAATCTAATACCTTTTTACTAACACATAACGTATTATTACCATATGTTAACCCTGCTACTGCAACTCCCTTCCATATAATTCTAGCTATATCATATTTATTATATGAAAACACTTGATTTCTTTATCAATCCCTTTCTTTTCTTTGCTTCATTTATCAATTTTTTCTCCCATTCATCCAAACAATTTTTCTGATTACTTAAGATAATTCCCAAATAACTATATCTATTCACCACACTTAACTTTATATCCCCCAATAAAAATTCTATATCTTCTCTTTCCCCAGTATTAATCATCATTATATTTGATTTTTCTTCACTAAATTTAATTCCGATCTTTTTACCCAGCCTTGCACATGTTCTCAGCATAACTTACAAATCTTCTCTTCTTTCTGCACACAAAAAGATATCACAGAGCGCCATCTATAGTTTTATAATAAACTTAAAATTAACAACTATAACAATGATAAAATAAACATGAATAAAACAAAACAAAATTATGATATAACAATCCAGATTATTAGATATTCATTAAAAGTTGAAATAAATTAACTATATATCATAACAATACACAATATAAATAAAAATATAATTTATACAATTTTTTATATACTATTTTATTACATAATTTTCCATTCATTTTTAATTGACCAATTAACTAAATTTATTGGAGTTTTATAAATATAATTACTTATGGTATGCTTAATATAAATAAGTTCCATATGTCTTCTTTTTTGATCTTTAATGTAATTTAAAAGTTTAATATTTTTTATAGTATCTATCCTTATGTCCATATGTTAAGTAAGGAATGTATAAAGCAGATTTATCATCTTTCCTATTAATTGCACTGTTATGTTCTTAGGCTCATTCCGTTGTTTTCCTATATGTCCATAATAAATCATATTGCTTTTTATATTTTCTCTTATTTTATAATTACATATTTTTTCCAGACTTCTACTATTTGTCCATCCAATATTTACATTTATCAATATATTTTTTCTTTTTTATTAATATATTATAAATTTGGCAATAATATAAAAGTTCGATTCATTTTTTATCCAAACTATTGTTACCATCATTATAATGATTATGCATAGAAATTTACAATTACAAGTATATTATTGATATTTTTAAGGTTATATCCATAATCTTTATAATTCAATAAACCATTTCTCTTTTGTAAATGAACTATATTTTTATCGATAAGATATTTATCAATTCTATATTTAAAATTTTTAATAACTGCCATTTTTTGTATCTATATCTGTTGTGAGTCCATAAGAATAATTTTTCTTAATTTATCTTCTTTAATAAAATATTTTAATATAATTATCATCATTACCTATGTGAACTTCTATATCTAAATATTTAATTTTATCTTCAAATTCTATTTTTGTAAATTTAATATTATATATATTATTAGAATCATAATTATTATTCATAATCTTTTTATTACCAATTATTAAAATATCATCTATATACCTAGAATAATATATTTTTTGATTAATTATTCTCTTTTTAATCATAATACTTTCTAATTCACTTATAAATATTGATGACATTCATCTATATACCTAGAATAATATACTTTTTGAATTATTCTCTTTTTAATCATAATACTTTCTAATTCACTTATAAATATTGATGACATTAACCCACCAATTGCAATTAAAAATGAATAAAAAATTATATAAGATAGTATATATAAAATTATATAAAGCATGCTTTTATTTATATGGTTTATTATGTTAACCAGTTAATTTGTTTCACTTGTAATGGATTTCCAACAATCTGGATTGCTGTATCATAAGTTTGTTTTATTTTATTCATGTTTTACTTTATCATTGTTGTTATTTTTGTTACAAAACTGCATAGAGCACTCTGCGAGATATGGGCATAAAATCATATGTTGAAAAAGGCTTTTTATATGTAATTATTAATATATTTTATAGGAAAAAAACAGCATAATGGATTTTTATTCCCATTTTTTATTATATTCAAACAGTACATGGAATGTGATCTATATCTCCTGAAAAAACAAATGTATATTTTTATCATAAAATTCTGGAAATGTTTCATAATAAAATTCACATTTGGAGCAGAATGCTCAAGTATTTAAAATAATGGAGTCTTCTCTAAATGAAATGAAAGAGATTGGAAGATGAATTCTGTGGCTTCAAAATAAAAGTATGCATTAAATCTATTTTAGGATCAAGTACGATAATCGAAATGAGAAAAAAATAAACATATTTTGCCGATTGTGTCATTGATTGTTTTCAATGTTGATTTATTTTGTCTAAATAATTCTTTTTTTGCAATGAAAATATACAATTTGTTAAATGAAACCAAATGAATGGAATTTTAACAATTCATAACCAATTATTCTAATTAAATTTTTCCAATGTTGTACACATGAATGCTTTTTATACTAAGTTTTGCTTCATAAAGAAAATTGCTTCTCAAATAATTGGTAATTGACAAACTCTGTAAACAGAAATAGAGATTCGTTATCTACAAATATGAAATAATCTTTATGTAAGATAAAGTCAGTAGCAATTCTCTATATCAATAGATCCAGGTTTATGCATTTAAATCCCTATCTAGTGCCTACTATCCAATATCCTCAGACTAGTTTATAACTTATGGTTGTCATTGGATCTGAGAGTGTTTTATCTAGACCTTTAGTTCTCTCTAGAAACTGTCTTTTACTTATTTAGTCAACTATAAAACAATGTGCCCAAACTGAAAACACAACGTTTTCAATCCAAACTAATTTTTTTCTGTATAAATATACAGATCTGAATCCAATTCAGTATCTATATAATTTGATGTCTCGAGTTTTTTTTATAACCATAGTTACCATTATTATTTGACTAGAAGTGGTATTAACCCCTAAACCAACATATAAACATCACTTATTTTCCTTGCACAAACTTTTAAAATAGTAGCAACACTTTCCATACAACCTTAGCTAAAGGATGTTAGTGATGATGATTACAAAAAAAATCAGACATCAAAATATAGATATTGAACTGAGTTCAGATCTCTATGACTATGCAAGCAAATTAGCCTGGATTGAAAACATTCTTGTGTTTTCATTTGTGCTTATTTGTGTTATAGTTGATTAAATAGGTAAAAGGTAGTTTCTGGAAGAATGCATTGGATTCAAAAGTTTAGATGTATTGCTCTCAGATCCAAGGCTCCTCATTGAAGTAATCTGATATTAGATGAATACGCACTAAATGAGAATTTAAATACACACTTTTTGATATCTATTGATTACTATAGTTTTTACGAGATGAAATTTTTGCATCAATAGTTGCTACTATTTTAATAGGTTGTGCAAGGAAATAAAATGGTCATGTAATGTTTAAGGCTTATACATAAAGTTACATATCCCAGTAAATGATGCATTTAGTGAATGATTTCCATTATAGAAAATATTTCGAGAAATAATCATAACATGCTAAACTAGATATAATGAAAGCAAGAATTCAATTTTAAACAAATCTTATGTTTACTAAGCTTCAAACTATTATAACTGTAAAGTCAAATAAGTATTGTTATAGATTTAAATTTTAATAAAAGGTGTATAACATTTAAATAAAAACTGTCTTTAACCTTACGATTAAAAAAAAAGTTAAAATTGCTAAAAGAAACTATCATTATAAAATACAAAAATTCCACGCTGAAGATTTTTTCTCATCATATGCTAAATGTTCGAAAACAGAGCAACGAAAAATCGAAATAATTCCAACTCTACTTGACTTAAACTTTCCTTTACATCTAATTTACAATCTTATTTTTATTTCAGATTTAAAAAAAAAAAAACCCACAAACATCCAATTTACTAATATTCCACGCGGTTTCTCTAATACATGAATAAAATAGTTTGAGTTCACCCATTTAAATTAAAACTGACATGTATTTTATAAAGCAAACTTATTCAATTATTCTACTGCATTCACACACGCACAAATCGTAAAATAATTACTGTAGCTTTCGCGATAAGAAGTACAGAATCCTGGCTTGCCAATGCAACATCGGGATCCATTTTCATTATATGTTTAATCCGAGTCATCGGTAAACGTGTTAATTTTTCAGTTTTTTCTTTTTCAGATTTATTTTCAACACTCAGAGAACTTGGAGAGCCATTTTTTTCTTCAGTAGTAGTTGATTCAATTGCCGCCATTTTTTTTTTTTAACTGATAATCAAAAATGTATGACACATTTGAAATTTTTTTTTAAATTTAAAATATTTCAAAATAAAGCCTAGTAAATATTCTTTTTCATTTATAATAATATATTTTAATAAATTTATTTGTGAAATGTAATAAGAATATGTAATACGAAACAAATTTAAACAAAATGTTAATTTCATTTGATGTAAAGTATTGTTATTGAAACTTTGCAGGTGTTTAGAATCTCAGGATTGAAATCAATGTTAAGATGTGGATCACTGATAATTAGGTCTATAAAGCGTTCTAATAAAATGTTAAATAGAAAAGAATAAAATATGCCTTATTTTTATCTATATCCGTATAAAATTGTATTTTTTATAAAAGTGTAGAGGGTTGCAGTTTTTTAATTAAAATGTAGCTTCAAATTTAAAGTATTACAATAAATTATAGAGCGACAGATTACCACTGACGATAATCAAGTTATCACTTGATGGCGGTATTCTTTCGCTTAGTTATCCAACTTCCTTTCAATGGAAAATTTAGCTTACATGCCCTAGTTTTATTTACATAAATACCTTATATTTCATTCTGTAAATTACGAAGCGTCTTCAGAATTGTAATAGGCAATAGTTTAAATAAAGATATCATTGCTTTCATTGATGCCATTTTTCTATAAATGTGTGATGCAAGTTCATGTCAAGCGTTAAGTGCCAACACAGGTATGAAGCGCCTTTGTACAAGCAGCTTTTCGGCACCCCTATTTTTTTAGGCCCAAAACAAATTCGATATACATATGTAAATTCTTTCATTATACGTAAATGAAGAATACACAAAATGATTAGATTAGATATATATTTTATTAATTAAATTACATTTTTTTCATTACAAAGGAACTCTTCTAGCCATTAAATTAGAAAATTTTTTAATTAAGAAATTCACTGCATCCATTGATTACCTGTGAATGCTTTCACTTAGTGCACTAGTATATGGATAGTTTGGTACTCTTATTAATTCACTTTCTCTAGAGATTGTTGATAAGTTTGATAATCTTTCCTGCGGCATTGAGGACTTTAATTTTGAAAAACTTCTTTAGGGAATGGCAACTGTTATCAATAAAATCAAATATATTCTTAAAGTAATGGCAGTATTAGGGAAACAGTCAATCAAATGATTATTATAGATAAAATTTATAATATCCTTGACAGTTTTTTTTTTTTATCTAAAAGGCATTTTAAAGATTTTATTTCTTCAAAGAGCGATGCATCATCTACATCGCAACTATTATTTGAATGATCTGCTAATTTTAATTTTAAATTCTTAATATGTAATAAAAATTTCACTTTCATTCCAATCTGATAATGTCTTTAATTTTGATAAAACTTAAAATGTGTCATTGTGTTCTCTCAAAACTTTAAACCTTTCACACAACGTCATTAATACAGATTTTATTATTACCAAAAAGAAAAAGATTTTTAAATTTAATTTCAGATCTTCCATGCATTCATCTTTTGACTCATAATCAAAAAGTCTTTTCTTTATTCTTCATGTTGTATTGGCAGAAACTGTTGACTCAATCTCTAAGTCTTCTGCCATCTAAGCCACACAACTTATAATGGATTCAAATGATTTAGCTGTTTTAAATTCATGCAAATCATTTTTAATTTCTTTTAAACTTTTGAGAACTTCACTCAGATTGCAACCAGGATTCTATAACATCTTGATAATGACATTAATTTTACTCAAAATATTATGCCACATAATCAAGGAACAAATAAATTTAAATGACTTTAATTTTGATGCCAATGCATTTGCCTGAAAACTTGTGTCCATGTCTTTTGTAGTCTCATTTTTAATTTTTTGTAAATGAAAACATATTTCTTTGGCTTGTATTTTTAATCGTCAAATCACTTCAATGTGACTTTCGCATCTCATATTAGATAATGGTTGTTGTCATATCTGACCTTGCCTTCAGAAATGGACTATTCCAGATTTCTTGCCTGATCAGCTAGTACCCAGTTGCTATCCAATGGGGATGAATCCTTCATTGGGGTTCGCACTCTGAATCCGAGTGTTCCCATTAAGGTAATGGATCTGACAATAAATAGTCATTTTGGAAACAAGGCAGAGAATGTTAACTTCTGTCAACCTGAATGACTGAATTTGCTCTCCAGTGAAACCTCTGCCTACAACAAGGGTGTCTTCACTAGTCACTACTGATACATCTACATAGTCAGGCAAATCCACTTAAGACTGAAAACTGCTGTGACTGCAGTTGACTTGAGGCAAGCTGTCTGATGCAGCTGGAAGAGTCCGAACTAGAGCCTACTCGAAGCAAGCTGTCCTGTACAGTCGGAAGGGTCCTACTTAAAAAGAATTCATGGGGCAGGCTAATCAGATAGCTGGAAGTGAGTTCCATCACTCATATATCTCATCATTAATTGTATAAACTATATTTATTGATTAACGTGTGTGTATTTGTAACTAATAAATTATACATATTAATTGTTGAATAGTTTGTTATTATTTTTTTCTGTTGATTTGAAACCGAACCTGTAAATCAAGCCAAACACAACAGATCTGGTGCAGCCAGACACAAGGAGAATTTTTCCCTCATGGCTGAAAAAATTATAATTAAACATATAAAAGTAAATACGTGAGTGCATATATGATTTTTTTATATAAAAAAAACATTACATTACTGTGATTATTAAAATCACTTAAAACTGTTTTGAATAAAAAATTGACCCCAAACATATAGGCGTATCAATTAGAAGCCCCAACCAATCACGAGAGCTTTATTCGCATCATAGTGACAGAAGCTTGCCCCGGTGTTTTAAAGCTTTGTTGAGTTAAATACAAACAGTAGTGTAAATAATTAAGAGTGGTAACTCTGAAATAAAAAATGAAAATTGATTTTGAACAGCTACAAACAGTAGTGTAAAAATTATGAGTGGTATCTCGCATAAATAATTATGGCTTATGCAATCGGCCATATGGAAACTTTTGACCTGGTTCAACCTGAGGACTGGTCAAATTACAAGGAGCGCTTGATATTTTACCTACAAGCTAACCAGAAAGAAAAGCTTGAGGTAAAATTAGCCACAATAATGACCATTATAGTTCCACAGATGTACAACATATTCAAGCCTCAATCTATGGCAGAAACCTCCGCTGACTTGGTTAGTTAGTCAAGCTATCCCATTAAAAAAAATTACTAAGCATGGTGTTCAAAAAATTGAACTTAACACTGGAATGGTCAAATACTCAGCCAGCTCAGAGAACTCAGCATTGAATACTCTAAGGCTTTGCTATAGTTGCAATGAGAAAATGCACGTGCATATAAAATGCCCACACCACTATACAATGTACATTTTGCAAGTGAGTCGGACATACAAAGGCAGCATGTCTGAAATTGAAAAGACAAAACAGCTGATATGAGAATGGAGAAACCTATTCCAAAAAATAGTAAAGCAATTATAAGAAAAATAAGCAAGTTGCCTGTTCAAATCATATCAAAGATGACCAATCTGAATTTATACACACTGCTATAATTAAGAATACGCCAGTTAGAATGGAACTGGACACAGGGTCTGCAGTGTCTATTGTTTCAAGAAAGACCTGGGTGATCATTAATAAAAATAAATATAAACTGCATCCTAGCAGCAAGTCAATATCAGACTATCAAGGAAATAAAATTAAACTGCTAGGTGAAACAACAGAAAATTACAGTGCCTAACAAGACTATACACCTACCATTCATAGTGGCATTATGTAATCATAGTAATTTGATGGACAAAAATGAATCAGATCACAACATTGCCAAAGATAAAATCTGATTGCTCAGAAGTTTTCAACAAAGATATAGGTCTGTACTTAGGGCAACCTATCTATTTATTACTAAATGGACAGGTAAAATCTATCAATTGTCAGTGCAGACAACTTCCACTAGCTTTGCATAGTAAAGAAGAAGCAGAGCTTGGAAAGTGGGAAGCAGCAGATATAATAGAGCCCATATATTAAGAATGGGCCACTCCAATAGTAGCAATCATCAAAGAAAAGAGATTACTGATGCACATTCAATAAAACACTCAAGCCAGATAATTATCCACCTCCAACAGTCAAACAAATCCTATCTGTCAGGTGGTAGAGTTTTTACCAAGATTGGTGTAAAACATCTGTGGAAGACCAGGTTGCAAGAGCAATATTGATAATATCCCATAAAGGGTTATTCAAGATGAACTGATTATGTTTTGTTATATCGGTCATCCCAGCAATATTCCAGAGAGTCATGGATCAGCTGATTACTGGAATACTAGGGGCACTACCATATTTTGATGTTTTACTAGTGGCATCTGCACCAGAGCAACTTTGGAGTACCACCAAGGAACTCCTAGATAAATTGAAAGCCTCTGGCATTAAAATAAACTGGGAGAAGTGCATATTTGAAGCTGATTAGCTTGAATTTCTGGCATACAAAATAAATGCTAGGGGCATTTACCCAACTCAAAAGAAAGTGTTGGCAATAAAGAAAGCTAAAACACCTGTAAATAAAAAGGAACTCCAGTCCTTTTTAGGGCTCATAAATTATTATGAAGGTTTTTTATACCATAAAACAGGCTACTACACCACTATATAGGCTACTGGACAAAAAAGCAGCTTAGAAATGAGAGAGTAAGCATTCAATGTGGTAAATAATTTATTATCAGATACTGCAGTGCTAGCACATTTCAACCCAGAAAAAGTGCTAGTGCTGACTTGTGGCAATGTTGTTCCATAGAAATAAGAATGGAACACACAGCCCCATTGTGTTTTCATCAAAGTGCCTCTCTAGAGTGAGAACAACTATGCTCAGATAGAGGCCCTGGCTTTGATCAATGGAATCAAAAAAATTCATGACTCTATATGGTAGACCATTTATACTTCAAACAGATCATAAATTTCCTCATGGAGATATTTGGATCTGATGAGGGAACCCCTTAGCATGCCTCACAATAAATGCTGCAGTGGTTCAATTTCATGTCAGCTATGATTTTACCCTTCAATATGTCAAGGAAAAGCATATCCCTCACGTAAATGCATTAAACCAATTGCTTGAAAAAGTGGCAGACAGTCAAACAACTTTATGCCAATCAATTAACATGATTGATTTAGATCTGAGCATACCACTGAACAGAAATAAGTGGCTGGGTAGAGTAACAATGACCTGGATTTCAAAAGCTACAAAAATGGGTGCAACAGGGTTGGCCTAATAAGAAACCAGATGAGTTGCATTCAGCCTACTGGATGTGTTAATTGGATATCTCAAGTGAACATGGCTGTATTATCTGGGGATCCAGAGTTGTAATACCCCCAGCCGGACATTCCCAGATGCTCATTATGAGAACCCAGGGATAGTCTGGATGAAGATTCTGGCAAGATCATATGTGTGGGGACTGCCATAAATGCTGACATTGAAGCCAAAGTCCACCACTGCTGGCAATGTAAGATGAATCAGAACATGCCAGCCAAAGACAAAGGTTAATATAAAGAGCCCTGGTTTAGACTCCAGAGGCCCCATGGAAAGACATGCTACTGCTGATAGTGGTTAATTCATTCTCCAAGTCACTAGAGGTAATAGAGATACCATCACTTCACTCCATGGCTATGATAGAAGCTCTGAGAATGCTATTTGGCATACATGGTCTTCCTGGAACATTAGTAACTGCTAATGAAACAACTTTTTCAGTGCATTCAAAGCCTTCTGCAATAATAGTAACATTGATCTAGTGAACAGACTAGCTATCATCAGGTGGAGAGATTGGTCCAAGAAGCAAAAAAGCTGATAATGAAAATGGATTCAGGAATTTGGAATACCAGAATTGCCAGGACATTGCTATCACAACACCACACCTAGTATGGCAACAGGAAAGTCTCCAGCAGAACTGTTATTTAACAGACCTCTGCAAACTCTTCTTTGAAACCTGAAACCTGATGCCAACCTTGAACAAAAGGAAAAAAACAAAATGAAAGTGCAGATAGGTACACTGGTACTATGCAGGATGTACTATGGGTTCCAGCTGTGGTGACACAAGTAGTGGGTCTCTATACTGTTGTAATGCAAACAGAAGATGGTCATTGACATCACCATCTCAACCAACTTAGACTGAATCACATTGAAGCCAACAAAAGCAGTAACCTGAACTACTGAACATGCTCTCCAGTGAAACATCTGTCTATGGGAAGGGTGTCTTCACTAGTCACTACTGATATGTCTATGCAGTGAGGCAAGTCTACCTAGGACTGCAAACTGCTATGATTGCAGTCGACTAAAGGCAAGCTGTCTGAGTGCAGCTGGCAGAGTCCAAACTAGAGCTGACTCAAGCCAAGGTGTTCTGTACAGCCAGAAGAGTCTTAATCGAACTTGCGAGGCAGGCTAATCACATCTCTGAAAGTGAGTTCCGTCACTTGGTATGACTATATCATCATTAATTGTATAAACTATATTTATATTATTAACTAATGTGTGAGTGTTTGTAACTAATAAATTATACATATTAATTGTTGAGTAGTTTGTCATTATTTTTTTGTTGGTTTGGAATCGAAGCTGTACATCTAGTTAAACATAACAGTTATAATATTAGGCTTTTTGCATATTTAAGTAAAATAGTCCATCATTTTGTAGATGCAGAAATAAATTGTAAAATTTCTGAATTATACTGAAGAAACTCACATTTTCAAATGAAATTTTTGTAACATCATTTACCACTAAATTGAGACTATGTGCTGAACAAGGAAAATAAAAAGCTGAATTATCTGTTCAATTACTGAAACCAATAATTTCTGTCTCATTCAACTTCTGTTCTCATGAATCAATTCAGTAATAATTGAAAGGTAGTAATAATTGAAAGGTTGCTATACTTTCACATGTGCTACAGTTGTTTCTTAGACAGCCAATCAAATTTTTAAACAGCTGTCTTTAAGAACGATCAGGCTTTTGACACACAACAGAGATTTTGATAAGAAATGGATGATACCAACCTTTTCTCAACTTAACTTTTATATATGTAAGCCAGTCTTAAGCATCTTGGCCTGAAAGCTTGAAATATAAACATATTCATTTATTACTCACTGAGTTTCTAAATTTACGATATTACAGTGCGAAATCTTAGATTTACTACACCGAAATTTTCTAGATGTTAATATAATTTATCAGCAACATATGTAAATAACATTTGTCTAAATCGCATTTTGTTATTAAATCAGTAATAATTGAAACGTTGCTATTCTTTCACATGCACTACAGTTGTTTCTTAGACAGCCATGATAACATGCAATTTAGACAAATGTTATTTACATATGTTGCTGATAAATTATATTAATATCTAGAAAATTGCAGTGTAGTAAATCTAAGATTTCACGCTGTAATATCGTAAATTTAAAAACTCAGTGAGTAATAAATGAATATGTTTATATTTCAAGACTTCAGGCCAAGATGCTTAAGACTGGCTTATATATATAAAAGTTAAGTTGAGAAAAGGTTGGTATCATCCTTTTCTTATCAAAATCTCTGTCATGTATCAAAAGCCTGATCGTTCTTAAAGTCAGCTGTTTAAAAATCTGATTGGCAGTCTAAGAAACAACTGTAGCACATGTGAAAGAATAGCAACCTTTCAATTATTACTGATTTAATAACAATATGCAATTTAGACAAATTTTATGAATCAATTGCAGTATTTTTTTGTTACATTTATTTGAAGTTGAGCAAGACTGGTACAATTTTTGATAGAGATTCACTTTTTTTATGTTTACTTAGAATATATGATAAGTGGTGCCAGTATTTGCATCCATATTCATTATTAAGTTGCAACTTGCAATCACTGAAAAATTTGCAGAACAAATAAAATATCAAATCTTTAGAAATCAAATAGACTAACAAAAGTCTTAATATTTCTTTTCTACTTAGAAGTAATCTACTATATTAAGAAGTGGAAAATTTTCTTTCTGACTTATGTCTTGGAAAATTCCATTTGATGATTTGAAGAGGGCCCCATACTGAAACAGTAAGATTTGCTTTGCAAATCTTCATTTCACCTTTTCTCACCCTCTTTCCTACCTTCATACCTTAGTTTAAACCCTAGTGTATCATAGTGTGTCTGCATTGTACTTATATGCTGAAAATCCACCCAATTTTAAACCACGAGTACAATGCTCATGTTATATATATATTTAAGTTTCTAATTCCCAGTATAAATAACTAGTATAAATTATGTATGTACACATAAAAATATTTGTTTGAAAAGTAGGTTATGTGGGTCGTAATTGCGCACACACTGTGATATATTTATTTTAAGAAAGTTTATGTTGAGATAATATGTTTATATGTAAAATTATTTCTCCTTAAATCACTTTTAGTTTCAATTATATTCATCTTATAAATAGATTTAAACATTAAAAATTAAAAGAAGTAAGTAAGTTATTTTAGATTTAAAATCACACCATCAATTGTATGTAAAAATAAATGAGGGTTGGTAAGAAAACAATAGTTTAATTAATATGTTCTAGTGGCTTATCAAGAAATACAGCAGATGTCCACTTAAGAAATTTTTTAATTAGCAAAAGTGTTTTTTTAATTGAATCAAAGTTTTAAACCGAATGTCCACAGGGTAATTAACAATAGAAAATTACTTAAAATTTTTTTGAATTCCTTTGGACGTTCAGATGGGTGTGATTGCAGCTTTGATAAGATAGCAAAATTTTGGTATGTTTTTTATGCTCCAGGGCAGTTTTATTGTACAGCCTGTATATATATAGAGGGTTTTTCTTTTGTTAGAGAGTCTTAGTCTTCTGACAGTTTTGCTATATATATATATATATATAGGGTTTTTCTTTTGTTAGAGAGTCTTAGTCTTAGTCTTCCGACAGTTTTGCTTTTAAGAGAGTAGAACAGAGTGGGAAAGTAGCCTGCTCACATTTCTTATTGAATTCGAGATTTCATCTTCCAGTAAACTTTAAAATATTCAAGTATATTGCATTTAAAGTGATTTCTGAAGAATCTCAGAAAACTGTACACCCCAGCCTTTAATGGAAATTTTTAAATGACCAAGTAGAGCTGGCGAGAAGACTATTTTCCTTTCAGAAATGGCCGGCTGCTGCACATCATTTCATCTGATGCCTATACTTAGGAAGCCCTGAAAACTGCCACTGGTGCTAAAATGTGAACTGTGAACTGAAATTTGCTGCCAAAATTCTTATGAATGCTGCTGTCATGAAACTGGGAAAGTCACCACCTGAAATTGCATTCAAATGCCTACTTCTGATGAAGTAACCCAAATTAACCCAAGAGCTCTTGTGGTATTATATTACTCCTACTAAGCTATAGCTCATTCCATTTGTTTCCATTTGTTTATATCTTAAAATTCTTTTTTTGTTTCTTTAAATTCTGTAACTTAATTAGTGTGTTCTATCTCTATAGTTGGGTTAATATTTTGTATTTATTAATCTGTTTTTTTTTATTATTATTATGATGGTGTGCCAGCATAGCCATTGATCAAGCAAATTATTCTTTTTCTTTTGACCCATTTTATTATCTCGTTAAATCGCTCGTTCGAGAGCTATCTTACTATTATATAACTATTTAATAATTTTGCATTTAAAACTCCACATTTATTTGTTTCAATATAATATGAGCATATGTGCAAGGTTAATGAGTGAATATTTAACAAATGCATGATTGCGTATTAACTTATATTTTCTTTTAAAACCCCATAATTATGCATTCTCCCATTTTAAATAAATTTTTTTTTTGCTTAATTTCCAAAGCTTATAATTTTGAGGTTGAGAATGTGCGGACTTTCTTAAAATAGATATTTGGGGAATTGCTTAGGGGCTTTCTCAAACTAAATGAATTCTTTTAAATATTTTATGTACTTTGTTTGAGTGCTGTTTGCAGGTGTATCGGGTGTTTGAGACTGCTTTGTTCTTTCAAAGGGCTTTAATTGGCCAAAACCATTTCCCCTTTATTTTCCACAGTTCCTAGTTAGAGTGTGTACTCAAATTATTACACCTGGGAATTCTACACGATCATCATGCAGTCACTAAGTGTTTGGATGAGTCCAGCCTTGGGCTGCCATGTGATACAACGTCCTATGGATTTATGGCAAGACGTCTTCCCGGGTATCATTTTATTTATTTATTTTAGTTATTTATTTTGTAAAGGTCTGTGGTATCTACGTACCACACCCTCCATACTTTACAGAAATTCCTCACTAACACCACCGACTTCCCAATATAATTTAATTATTTCTATTGGTTTGCATGCCTTGATCACATTCCCACCTTATAGCTTAATGAGCATCAGTCCATTCTATTCTCGAGTTCAAGAAGTGTTAATTCAAACTTTACTGTCTCCAAATCTTTTAATTTAATTATTTCTGATATTTACTCAAAACACCTCGCATATCTTCATAAACTATCTTAAGCACATTATCGTAATGTTATTGCATTAACCCGGGGTATAGAGAATTAATTTAACAAGCCATTATGTAAATTTTGATTGACATTTGTTTTCGAACACAATTTTAGTTATCCAATGTCGCTGTTCTATATATGCAGACAGTGCGTGTATATATATTTGATAGTTTAATAAATCTTTTAAAATTTACTAAATTTTGATTCTTTATTTACTTTCTTGATCCATATCACTGTCTCGGTCTACATCTTTTATACATTTATTTTGTGCCATCCATAGACATTTAGTTAGCAAACCCCAGGTGTGTATTGTGGTATAGAGTCTTTTGTCTCTCCCTGACCACCGGCACTAGTAGAAGATTATATTATTAGTAGCATCAGATGCGTTGTCACATAGGTGTCGCTATGGTACTTAGACTTTAGATTTGAGCCTAGAATATCTAGAAGGCAACCCCTACTAGAATGTTCAGTTTCGTTTTTGGGGTTTAAATTCTTCAGTGTGTTAGCGAGATAGACAAATCTGACCATTACAATACATGGATTTTTCAAATAGGCAAATTTCTTTGAAATATCAATTTGGTTTTGTTCAACTAATTCTAAAACAAAAATAACTTTATTGTTGATGACAAACCAAAACTTTGTTGATTATACACTTCTACTTCCCTTCTTTCAGTAGATGATGATGGTGATCACTCTTGTCCTTGTGTTTCTGTTTTATCTCTTTCTGTAGATGTTGATGGAACATTCTTGTTCTGTCTTTATGGTATTTCATTTTCTATTTTGGGCACCACATAATTTTTTAATTTTAACAATAAATTAATGATTAAGAATTTTTTGTATAAGAGAATTAATGCTTTGTTATTATACAATTTT
The DNA here is from genome assembly GCA_028023455.1 of Epiperipatus broadwayi. Lineage (NCBI taxonomy): Eukaryota > Metazoa > Onychophora > Udeonychophora > Euonychophora > Peripatidae > Epiperipatus > Epiperipatus broadwayi. The sequence goes on from JAQFVV010000060.1 coordinate 2,823,069, forward strand.
TTAAATCATACTTACTATGAATTTAAAAAAACACTGACAATTAAATATTTAAAGCTTAATAAATAAAATTGCTTTATATTTTTACTTCATCAATTAGAAATATCAAATGAGGATATAATTGTAAGAAAGTGGTGGTACTATTCACATTACAAATAATATAGTGAACTACGCAAAGAAAATAGATATTTAATATATTTCCCTTGCCTACAAACAAATAATTTATAGAGAGCAGGAGGTACCCATCTGCTGCAACATTTTTTTGTTATTGGACAGAGACATGAATCTGTATGTTCAATGAATATAGGTAATGCCTACACACACTGTACAATTTTGTGTAGAAAATGAAAATAAATATAAATGTTATAATCATATAATTGTTGAAATTTTTTTCCCATTACATAAAACTCTATTTGGCACTCCCTTTCATAGGTGCTTTTGTGCAGTGAACAATATGCACACCCACTTGCACTAGGCCTGTAGATGATAATCTATTACCATAACTGTATTTGTCTCCTTTACATAGGTTTGCATCTAGCTAGATATAGTTAATGCTGTGGACTCCAGAAATATACTAATATACCAGCTGGGTTGCATCCATAACAAAAAAAACAAGTAAAATTAAATAGGAGTTTATTATACTCATATATATATATATATATATATATATATCATCATCAACCATTATATATCATATATATATATATATATATATATATATCATCATCAACCATTATCAATCTACTGCAGGATGATGGTCTCTCCAAGTTCAATCCATCTCGGATCTTTAGCTGCACACTTTCTTATTTTATCCATCCATCTACCATGTGGTCTTTTTCTGGGTCTTTTACAATCTCTTGGACTCCAGTTTAAGATTTCAATTGTCCATCTATTATCATCTCTTCTAGCTATCTGTCCAGCCAATTCCAGTCTTTTAATTTTTTCAATGAAGTCAGTAACACCTGTTTGTTCTCTTACTCATATATTGCATTTTCAATCTCTTCTTGTTATTCCCAACATGCATCTCTCCATACTTCTTTATGTTGTTTGTAGTCTCTGCATTGCTCTTCTATTAAGTGTCCAAGTCTCAGATCCATAAGTTGCTCTTCTATTAAGTGTCCAAGTCTCAGATTCATAAGTAAGAACTGATAAAACACATTTATTAAAAACCTTCCTTTTCAAACACATAGGCATATTTCCTTTTAGTATCAAGTTATTTCTACCAAAAGCACTCTAACCAAGTTTAATTCTATGATTAATTTTATCCATTATGTTTCCATCTGTATTAATAATCTGAGCAAGGTATTTGTAACTGTCAACTTCTTCTAACTCATCATAATCGATCTTTATTTTCATATTTTAAGAAAATCCATTAAACATTATTCTAATTTTCTACTTTCATCCATAACTCCTGCAACATTTCCTGAAGTTCTAAAGCATTATTTGCAAAAATAACTACATCTGCAAAATCTAAATTACTTAAATAATCTCCATCTACTTTCACTCCTTTAGCTTCCCATTTTAATCCACAAAATACTTCTTGCAGCACTGCTGTAAAACGTTTTAGAGATGTAGAGTCACCCTATCTTACACCCATCTCAATGTTGATTTTCCCAGTATCATTATATAATCTAATTGTTGCTGATGCATTTTTATAAATATTCTTTAAATATTACAATATCCTGGATCTATACCTTGATGATACAATGTTTTAATCACTGAAAAAATGTTTATAGAATCAATATGCCTTTTCATAATCTGCAAATCCAAAGCATAATGGCAACTAATATTTATTTGTCCTTTCTATAACTTCTCTCAATATTGGGATATGATCTACTATACTAAAACCACTTTTAAATCCAGCTTGTTCTCTTGGTTGGTGGAAATCCAATGTTCTCTGTAGATGGGTTGTGATTGTCTTAGTAAAAATTTTGTATAAAACTGATAAAAGGCTGATAGGCCTGTAATTTCTAATATCTTCTTTATCACCTTTTTTAAATATTAATATTAATATTGCATTCTTCCAATCATCTGGTACATCTTTATCATTTAGACATTTGGTATATAACTCTGCTAAAAAAATATATATTTCTTCACTTTCTTCTTTTAATATATCAATTATAATTCCATCATTACCTGGAGCCTGTCCTTTCTTCTTCATACATTTAATTGCATGTTCTTTATTATTATACAATTCTTGATAAAAGTCTTCTACCCATTTCATGATGTCATCTCTATTTTTAGTAATAAATTCCATCTTTTTTTCTTATTGCAGATATAAATTTTCTACCAATACCAAAATGTTGTTTTACACACTTGAGACTTTTATTCTCTTCTACAGCATTCCTTGCTAGTTCACAGTTATGCTTTCTTATATCATTTTCAACTCTTTTCTGCATCATTTTACAAAATTTGAGATATTCAATTCTTTTTAATGCATCATTTTTGTATATCTTCATATTCCTTCTTTTCTTTATAAATTCTCTAGTCTCAGTAGAAATTTTATTGGTCAATTGCTGCTTTTTTCTACCAGCTATCTTTGTTGCAGTTTTTAAAAGTGTATCAGTTATTTTTATATTTAGTTTATTCAAATCTGAATCATGTTCAAAATCTATTCATACTTAAAACCAATATGTAAGTTCTAATTTAAATTCATTAGAATGTTTCTGAAGATTAGGAATATCAACTGTAAATATTGTTTTTCTTAATAATTTTTGTCTCTCTAGTTTTGCATTAACATGCATCTTACATTTTACTAATCGATGATCTCTTCCTGTGTTAAATTTATTAAGAACATTGCAATCTTGAAATATATATTTTCTGTTAGTCAAAATATAATCCAATTCTGCTGTACCTTCATTTTGATGCTTCCATGTCCCTTTTAACATTTTTCTCAAGAAAAGAATTCATAATATAAAGTTTTTCCTTTTTCTGCAAACTCCACAAGTCTATATCGTCTCTCATTTCTATTACCATAGCCAAAATTACCTACAGCACATTCATCTTTCATTTGTTTACCAATTCTAGCATTAAAGTCTCCCATAACAATTTGAAAATGTTGTTTACTCTGATCAAAAGCCTTTTGTACATCCATATAAAAATCTTCTACTACTTCATTACTATGTGAACTTGTTGGGGCATAAATCTGAATTGTCTGCATTTGATATCTGCTATTAAGTTGTATAACTAATCTTGCCACTCTGTCCGATACACCATCAATCTCCACCAATGTTGTTCTTCCACTTTTTATATATAATGAATCCTACTACACTTGTATTTCCAATATTTATACCTTTATAATAGAGTACATGTCCACTTTTTAAATCAATTGTCTCTTCACCGTTTCTTCTAACTTCACAAAGTCCAATAATGTCTCATTTAATATAAGATAGTTCCTCTTCTAATTCTAGCAATCTTTCTTCACTTGAAAGTGATCTGCAGTTGTAAGTACCTAATAAAAAGTCATCATCAAATGGCAGCCTGGATCCATAATCAGAATTCTTAGCACCCTCTGCCTTTGGCCACCAACCTCTGCCTTGGTCGGTGACTTTACAGCCTCCTAGGAATAAGGGCCATGATTTATTTTTGTCTGTAGAAATGCATGTTGTGAGCAGCTCATCCATGTTTGTATACTATATGAATAATCACATAGTAATAACAGCTGCAACAACAAGAATGTATGGAGTGGACATTGAGAATTTGCCCTGCTCAGTTTTTTTAAGGCTTCTAAGAGGAATCAAAGAGTCTCCTTTCAGTTAGTAGCAAACTCCTTTCTACAGCCATATATATATATACATTGTACCAACATTGTGTTGGAACATAATAAAAGAAAATGTAAAAGTAAAAGTTTAAGGGTTTTGAAATAAAAGTTACAGTTATTTAATTAAAAAAGGGGAGGGGGGGTTTCTTTAGAAACGTCAAGTTAAAAGTTTTATAAAAGAAGTAAAGAGTTTTTTTTATTATTATTAATTGAAATATAAGTTAAAAGTTTAAAAACATAAATCTCTGTTTATTTATTTAAAGAAAGAAAAAAAAAGTAATCTTAAAACTAAATAGTGAATGGATCTCAAATTATATATGTGAGTGTGACTGTAAATATAATGTATGCGTATTAAATATTAAAAAATAAACGAAAGTTAAAAAATTAAAAAACACTCAGCGATGGCTACTAATTAAAAATATAAAAACACGTTTGCATGGCTACTAATTAAATGATCTTCAAAAACGTAATTAAAAGATTATCAAAGGAATTTCGACAACAGATATTGCTGGAGGATATCAAAATGATAACACATGGTATGTATAAATAGTCAATTTTTTTCTCGGACAGTTAGTTGAGTTAGTTGCATCAGAGTTGCATTAGAGTTGTGTTTGAGATAACAGTTCAGTACAATCTATAAGTGAGTTATATCAGTCAGCTTATTATATATCCAGAATCAAGAATGCAGTGTTAAAACCTCAGAAAACATATGACTTTCTCCAGCCTGAAGTCCGATGAAAACAGCCAACCTACCTGATAAAAGTGATGCCTGCATAACAACCTGAAGCCACTCAATATCTAATTGTCTTAAAGAAAATGCCTTGGAATAATCAGCATCAAATCTCCACAAGAAAACTTCAAATCTAACCGGTTAGAAATACTTCATTAGAAGCAGCAAACAGCAAGATGTATCCACATTCAAAATCCTAGGTAATAACATTTTCTTATATTCATTTCTAAAGTAGCCATCGCATTCATAAAACCTCAAGAGTCAAGTTTAAGAACTCTATTGCATACATAGATGAACTATTAATATGTGTGTTTAAAATGTTGTGTGTATTCATGTGCTAGTATATTGATTTCATTGTATTTTAAATTTCAAATATTATTTAATGCTTTCTCATAAGATATTATAGTGTGTGAATTATATATGTGCGTGTGTTATATTAGTAAATAAGATTTATAAAATATTTAAAATTAGTTTAATAAATGTTAATTAAAATAAATTGTCTTTAAACTTAAAGCTTTATTTGTCAGTCAATTCTTTTCACCACTAATTGAAACTATATTTTGTTATTGAAATAAAAAATAGACTGAGCTAGTTAAGGGATTTTCCGAGTGCTGGATTATGGGCCTACTGTCCGAACATGTTAGTTTTAGACTAGCTGGCACCTGGGGTTTACTCTGAAACAAATAAAGTGTTTGGATAGTAGGGGTTTGAATCTAGCAGCTGAGGTGGGCCACGATTTGGAAATGTGATTATGTTATGTATTGCATAGCTCGATCTGATTGTGGGTATTATTGACAGCTCTGCCATCAATAATATTTTCCACTTTGCTCAAACGTGCCAGTTTGTTCACGTAATATTTATAATTAAATAATATTATAAATTTATTAGAAACAAGGTAGAAACCCAGCTAAACCAAGCTTGCAGAATAAGTGAGATCATCTTTGGATCGAACCCGGTACAAATGGCTTCTCCCAACATTGGGGCTCCATGGACCTAAGTAACAATAGTAATTAAATACTTTGTTTCATGTTTGAAATTTTTTTAAAAAAAGCTAAATTATGTATGTTAAAGTGGTTTAATTTTTTTTAAAAAAAGAATTGACCAAATTTTTTTTTTCTTTAAATGAAAAGAGATTTTGACATTTATGCTATTTAAAATATATTATTCTTTTAAATTAAAGACAGTTGGATATTTTGGGTGGAGCTAAAGCATTAGGAATGGGTAGAGAGAAGAGGACAAGGGGGCGGAGTTAACCATATGGTCCATTTTAAAAAGAAATTAATAAATGGTTTGTATTTAAATTTAGTCAAATAAAAAAAATATTGTTTTAAAAAAATGGAGGAAATAAAAAAGAAGAAATATTTGAAATGCAGATGATGATGAAAATGATGATGAATATGATAAAAGAATTCAGGGAAGAAATCAAGCAAAGTCAACAAGACCTTAAAGAAGAATTGTGTCAGAAATTCAAACAAAGTCAACAAGAGCTCAAAGAAGAATTGTGTCAGGAATTCAAGAAGAGTCAGCAAGAGTTTAAAGAAGAAATGATTAGAGAAATGAAGGAACTCAGAGCGGAAATAAGAGAAATAAGATGTGAGATAACAGGAAATGTAGAGAAGAAATTATAGAGAAATATTTAACTAAAGAAAGTCAGGAAGTTGAGGTGATAAAAGACAAAATTTGAATTAGAATTAGATAGCATTGCAACAGATAAATTAGAAACTTATGTAGATCAAAAGATAGAAGATAGCGTAGAAAAGTTTTCACAAAAATTTAAAAAAATTAAGTTAAAGGTTCATCTTAAGCGAAGGGTTAAAACAAAAAGAAAACATAGGAAAAAATATTCTAAGTTAGGAAAAATACGGAGGTCTGCGAAGCTTAAAGGTTTTCTAATCTATAAAGCAGAAAATAGAACAGAACGGAAAAGAGATAAAGCAACCAATTTTAATCGAGGGATAGACATGAGAATATGGAGTATAATTTATGTTAGTGAATTAGTAGAAAAAAAGAAGGAATCACCTGTCATAGTTTAAAAGTTAGTAATCAGATGGAATAGTAAAGAAAAAAAAATAAAGAACCATAAATGGACAATGAGCACGAATATGATTATGCTAACATAAATAAATCTGAAAACTTCTATTTAAAACTAAAATAATAAATTTAAAAATAAATGAATAAAATGATGAATTGTGTTTTAAAATAACAACAAGGAGGCTTTACTAAATAAAAGATTTTTCTCCACACACATATTAATAACAAAAAATGTTCGTAAATAAATGGGTCAAATTAATGTTTTAAAAGTAAAGTTTGTAGGATTAAATAAATGAATAAGATAACAGAAATATGCAGAAAGAAATCAAGTTAAGCAAATAAGTGTAAAATAGTCATAATAAAATAAAATAGTTTTTGAATATATGCAAGTTAATAAAAGGAAATAAATAAATGGTTTAAAGTAATCAAAATAAATAAAAATATCTGTATAATAATGAATTGTAATAATGTAAAAGATTTTTTTTAATACACGCACATTAAATAAAGAAGGTAAACAAATGGTTTAAAAGTAATACAGTAATGTAATGTTCATGTGAATTTAAAAAATAATAATATTGTAAAATTAGATTAATATAAATAAATGGTTTAAGATAAGGTTCAGGGGAATTAAAAATAATATTGTAATGTTCATAAATAAAAATATAAGGTCAATCTAAGTTATATTAGGAATGTATAAGGGTTTAAAATTAAAGGGAATGAGGGTAGTATGGAAATAAGTTGTAGTTAAGGATAAGTTGAAGCTGTCGATTGGATAAAACTTAGCACCCATAACAGACTTATCAAGGATCATTCTTCTTTTAAAATGCACACTGAAGGACAACAATTATAAGCCGCAAGTTACTTCTTCAGTGGAAAATCCCCATATCTTGTACCTCGTTTCCAAAGCATAAGACAGAATGGACAGTTGATGAATCCTGTCATTCCGCAGCAACCTTTTCTTTGTCAAAGTCTGGTCAAGAGAACCAGCACCTGAAGCTTCGGTTTTCATACATGTAAGTTGGTATAAGCCAGCAAATCTGCATCCACCTCATCTCCATTCATCTCCAAAGATCCTTGCATCACAGAAAAAAGTGCTGTCCTCGTGGTCGTTATTCAGGACTAAGACCATTGTAAGCAATATTGCCAGCATTGAAAGAAGTAAAGTATAATTAAAGATTGCCCTTAGCATGTAAAGTGAAAGATGTTAAAAAGCAAACTTAGAAAAATAATAAATATTTAGAATTAAGAATTAAAGTTATCAGAGATAAAATGGTCAAAAATGATGCATTTTACTCTCAAACGGAGGGCGGTGTAATGTACCAACATTGTGTTGGCATGTAATAATTTTGTTTAAAAAATTATTAAAATAAAAATCTTTCATAAAAGAAAATGTAAAAGTAAAAGTTTAAGGGTTTTGAAATAAAAGTTACAGTTATTTAATTAAAAGGGAGGAGGGGGTTTCTTTAGAAACGTCAAGTTTAAAAGTTTTATAAAAGAAGTAAAAAAATTTTTTTATTATTATTAATTGAAATGTAAGTTAAAGTTTAAAAACATAAATCTCTTTTATTTATTTATTTAAAAAAAGAAAAAAAAGTCATCTTAAAACTAAATAGTGAATGGATCTCAAATTATATATGTGCATGCGACTGTAAATATAATGTATGCATATTAAATATTAAAAAATAAATGAAAGTTAAAAAATTAAAAAACACTCAGCAGTGGCTACTAATTAAAAATATAAAAACAACATGTTTGCATGGCTACTAATTAAACGATCTTCAAAAACATGTAATTAAAAGATTATCAAAGGAATTTCGACAACAGATATTGCTGGAGGATATCAAAATGACAACACATCGTCTGTATAAATAGTCAATTTTTCTATTGGACAGTTAGTCGAGTTAGTTGCATCAGAGTTGCATTAGAGTTGCATTTCAGATAACAGTTCAGTACAATCTATCAGTGAGTTATATCAGTCAGCTTATTATATATCCAGAATCAAGAATGCAGTGTTAAAACCTCGGAAAACATATGACTTTCTCCAGCCTGAAGTCCGATGAAAACAGCCAACCTACCCGATAAAAGTGATGCCTGCATAACAACCTGAAGCCGCTCAATATCTAATTGTCTTAAAGAAAATGCCTCGGAATAATCAGCATCAAATCTCCACAAGAAAACTTCAAATCTAACCGGTTAGAAATACTTCATTAGAAGCAGCAAACAGCAAGAAGTATCCATGTTCAAAATCCTAGGTAATAACATTTTCTTATATTCATTTCTAAAGTAGCCATCGCATTCGTAAAACCTCAAGAGTCAAGTTTAAGAACTCTATTGCATACATAGATGAACTATTAATATGGGTGTTTAAAATGTTGTGTGCATTCATGTGCTAGTATATTGATTTCATTGTATTTTAAATTTCAAATATTATTTAATGCTTTCTCATAAGATATTATAGTGTGTGAATTAAATATGTGCATATGTTATATTAGTAAATAAGATTTATAAAATATTTAAAATTAGTTTAATAAATGTTAATTAAAATAAATTGTCTTTAAACTTAAAGCTTTATTTGTCGGTCAATTCTTTTCACCACTAATTGAAACTATATTTTGTTATTGAATTAAAAAATAGACTGAGCTAGTTAAGGGATTTTTCGAGCACTGGATTATGGGCCTACTGTCCGAACATGTTAGTTTTAGACTAGCTGGCACTCGGGGTTTACTCTGAAACAAATAAAGTGTTTGGATAGTAGGGGTTTGAATCTAGCAGCTGAGGTGGGCCACGATCTGGAAATGTGATTTTGTTATGCATTGCATAGCTCGATATGATCATGGGTATTATTGACAGCTCTGCTATCAATAATATTTTCCACTTTGCTCGAACGTGCCAGTTCGTTCAAGTAATATTTATAATTAAATAAGATTATAAATTTATTAAAAACAAGATAGAAACCCAGCTAAACCAAGTTTGCAGAATAAGTGAGATCATCTTCGGATCAAACCCAGTACAATATAATATATATATATATGAGCTAACCATCTAGGAAGACAGTCTCTATATGTAAAACATCTATAGTGTCTGTATAATATTTCTATACATGCACAATTTAAACATTTTATCTTTGCATTCATGCTACACACATGTAACTAACTGCATTTATGAATGTTTTTGTACAACTGAATATATAATTAATCAGCATAAATTTATTTAAAAGTTCAGAGCATACTAATTACATAAATTTTCTAGAGTGAATACAATAGGAACAATTATGAAAGTGCTGTGCAGTAATAATTTACAGAAGTAAATACTTTTTTTTACAAGGAGGTGTCCATAGGTGTGTGTGTATATATATATATGTATATATATATATATATATGTTGTGCCATTACAATTTAGTCATTAGCTAAGTTTATAGTAATGTGCATGTAAGAAAATGTAAAACCAAATTCATCATCACATTTTTATATAACAATAAATGAAGCTGTAGGGCATCCAAGTTCAAACCCTACAAGATCCAGTTCTAAAAGCTTTAGATAGAAAGAGAGTGAGGCCACAATTATATTCTTTATTTGTTTGTGTGTTAATAAAACTCAAACAGAATGGTCCACACATTTAATTATTTAATATTTGATTTTTTCTGTTAAAAAGCAAAGTTGCACATATATAGGCAATGTATGTGTAAACTATTTAATTGTTTTATATTTCAAATATTAAACACTTTAACTTTCTTTAAGACTAACCTATGCTTGATCAATTTTGATATCTTATTCTGTTTCTATTTTGCTTTTCTATAATTGTAATTGTGATTTAAAAGCTAAGGATTTAATTTTAAATATTAGGGTTATAATTACTAAGCTGGCAATTAGATTATTGTAATGACAGTTTATGAATGATTTGAAATGATAAAGTATGTGTGTACATTACATATAGAAATTTACATTTATTAAATATTGAAAGAAAAAGAAGGGTTAAATCTGTCAAATTATTTTTCTTACAACTTTGTGTTAAGGGAGAATCTGTTGAATCAGATATCTATTTTTGTAGCAATTTTGTTTTTGTAAATGATTGTTTGTCACTTTGGGAGCTTAAGCTTGATGGGAACCCTAATTTTGAAATTGTCTCATCTTAAGATTAAAGAAAAGAAACTCCAATTTTAGATATTACAGATATACGTGAAAAAGGAAAAAGGATTAAGTCTATTTTTTTTTAAAACAAAAGTGTCTGAAAAATAGGTGTGTGATTTTTTGGGTTGGTCAAAAATAGCAATTCACACTATCACTCTAATTGGGTGAGTTGACTCAAAAATCGGATATAAAAGCAGTCTGAAAAATCAGTTGAGTTTTTAGATTATTGTTATTATAATATTTGTGATAGAGACTTTTTAAAAAATTATTGAAACTAAAGCAGACAAACATTTTTAGTTCTGCTAGATAGTTTTTTTTTTAAATCATTTTTTTATGAAGTTTTGAATGTTGAAAATATAAGAAATGACAGGGTAGAAAAATTATATATGTGTCCCATCAAGACCTGACCATCGTGGAGCTGCAGATCATATAGGAAAGAAAAGATGTCTTGTCTGAAAAATAATATTCTACATCTTTCAACTGACTGAGAGAAATAAGATGTTTTTAAATAGAAGGAAGAAAACATTCACCTGCAATCGAAGGAGATCAGAAAGATGAATTAATCTAATAATAAATATTAATCATCAAGTCCAATTAATTGTTTCAGCAACTGAGTTTAAAACTCAGGAAATTTATAAACGTGAAAACAACTGCTGTATTTCATCCACTAAAAGAATCATGCTTGACAGGAAGAGAAGAAAAATTAATATAAAGATTTCCAAATTGTTCACTAAAGCAAATAACTTCAATCAGATCATCATCATCAAATAATTATACACTTTAAGAAAGAGATTGTTCCAAAGAAACACATAAATTGTTGCTGTCAAAGATAGACATTAAACAAGAGAAATTTGACTCATTAGAAGTCACTACAAAGAACTGGTAGTATACAATTTTTTTTTTGATATATTTTCTTTATGATATCAGAGTCTTAATAAACTTTTAGCAATAAAGTGGTATGGTTTATTTAAAGAACTTTTAAAGACAATTCAGATCGATTAAAACCAATAATTTCTTACCAATACTAACTTTGAGCTTCATAAATGATCTTGAATGTATCAAAATTATTTGTTTATTAATTTACAGTTATGAAATATTAATGTGTAAAATAATTTTTTGTATTATTATTTTGGTTTTAAATAATATGTTGTTATTATGGGATAAAACACGCACATACATAATAATATTTTTATATGTGTATAATTGCGAGTGAATGTGAAGTAATAAGTAGTATTAAAATATTAGATTATTTTGTTTCAAGTTAAAGTATAGCATTTCAGAGGTAGAAGAGAGGGGGAGAAAATAATTAAAACTTGTTTCTAAAACTTGCTCTTTCCAATTTTACTAACATTTATTTTGTCATTCTACTTACATGTTAGATTTATAAAGTATGTGTGCCAATGAGTGGAGATTTTGTTTTATGAAATACTTTTCTTATGGATGGAACATTTTAACAAATCGGTTACCCCATTTAATACAATATACTTTTGAAATACATTTACGGGAAAGGGGGAAGAATTTAAAATTTAATGTTATGATTTTAAAACAGTCGATTATGATTATTGTTGTTATTGTTAATATAAATTTTCATGTAAATATAGAAATTTTTATGTATATGTTAGAAATGCAGTAATAAATATTAGTTCATGTTATTAAATGAGATGTATATATTTCATTAAGAGTAGTCTTTATCAAGTGTGATCATTCATCATCAATGGTTGAATATTAGTTGTTTAAGATATGATTAAATATGCTAAGATTAACAATAATTATGAATTTCTTTATAAAATTTAGGTTTTATGTTTAGACTTAGTCCTAAAGCTGTGGTTGAAACCATTGTCATTGTCATTATTGTTATCATTATCGTCATCATCACATTTTAATTAATGAGCTGTTTAAATGTTTAGAGGCCATAAATAAATATTGATTTCATAGTATTTAGGAATTTCTTAGTATTATTATAACCACCATCCCATCATCTATTTCATGCAAGGATGAGTGAATTACTATCCTACATTGATCATATAATCTGAGCTAGAAAAATGTATAAAATATTGAAACACATTTATTATGTTAAGATCTGGGAAATGATTTATGTCTAATGAATTTTAGATACTCCACTTTGGTTTAAAGATGTTTTGTGTTTACTTAAATATTAGTGCATACAGTGATATGGCTCTAAAAAGCAAAATCTTCCATGTTTATTAGAAATAAAGTACCAAAAAGGGATTCAAACCCGGTACCTGTGAAAGGTTATTAGATATAACCGTGTCTAGATTCAAATAATCTAGTGGCGCCCTGCTAGACCATATTCACTTGGTATTTGTTTGGATATGCACTTAACATCAAACCAAGAAATGAAAGTGGATAAAATCTACTGTCTGTATACCTGAGCAGATATTTTATTGAGTTACTAGTGTACTCACCTCACATGATTTCCATATACCTGAGTTATAATAGTTGTTATTAATAATTTGTTTATAATTATTGATATTGTGATATCTTGAGAAATCTATATGTTTCATTTAATCCAATGACCCTTAATATGATTGATAACTCAGTCTGACCTTTTGGTTTAATAGCCACTACTCAGGTATTCTTCTCATAATTTAATTTAAGCTACAATGCTTTTTGTTTATTAAGCTAAATATTTATATATTGAATCGTTTCTTAATTATTTAATACATTTGGATCGTTTCATCATCTTTATTAAGTTACCATGAATAGAATATTTGAGATTTTAATAATATTTGGATTTTTGACAATCCAATGATATTTTAATATACAATTGAATTTCACTTTAATTTAAGTTATAATATATATCTGCATACACTATTGTAACACATTTCAATTCACCCCCTCACTCTAGAAGATCAAACTTTATTACATAAAATAATATTGCAGACTTTTAGGTTTCTGACAAACCTAGGAAGGTCTAATTAGAAGTAAATATCTTTCTTTTACTGCTTGGTAATTTTCTCTTCTTATAACAAAGCCTGTTAGGAGAAGAAGACACTTACTATTGGTAATGTCTCTGACTCATTTGGCAATTATTCGGCTTGGATAATTAAACTTTAATCTGGCAGCTCTCATGTTCTACCTGTACTTTTCTCTTTTTCATTGAACAAACTGGGATGGTTATTTCTTCTGATAATTCCAAGTACAAATCTTGAAGTGATTTACATGTGTTACCATTCTTCTATCATTAATAATCTGAACTTCTCATAATTGCTTTGAGATAATAGTAGTTATTACTCGTGGAAACTATTTTCTTTTCAGCATTTCATATACCAGATTGTATTATCACTTTTATAATTTTCATTATCCAAATTAGTACACCTTGATGCACTATTATTAGGAATGAGCAGTAGTAGATGTGTTTGGCATTTTTGATGCCTTAACATCTCAGCTTGCAATCTTTTACTTGATATACAAGGAGGCAAATGTTGAGAGAATATAGCATCAGTTAGAGCTTTGCAGTGTGACTTTCTCTGCCAGGAAATTTGATTTTTAGTGATACAGTGGTGGTAATATATGGCAGAATAAGTCTTTACATAAAGAAATAAAGCCAGCTCCATTGTCAAAGATTCTCAGGATAACTATGATATGCGAATATCTCATACAAAGCTTTCATAGTAGTTTTTGTGCTTGTATGTTTAACTATTCTTGTATTCTATCCATTTTGAGTTAGCATTTATAAGTATCAAGAAAATATTTCCATTATATGGGCCAGCATGAACTAAATGAAGTCTTTGCCACAGTTGCATTGCTTTAATCCAAGAAGAACACACTACAGCTTTTATACTCTTGCTGTTACTAACTCTTATTGGGCCAGTCTTCTCCCCTTGGTTTGCAATATCATTTCAATTTGTCTTCATTGTTTTTCTCTATTAGTATTTACAGGGATTTTTTAAAGACCCTTTTCATTGTGACAGTAGCATATAAAACTTTTGTAGAACTTTGATAGCTCATGGTTTCAATGTCCAGTTTATTCACAGTCATTTTAAATATTGAGATCTCTATTTTGTTGAAATTCCACAGCATTTTCTATTACTAACTGTTTATACATATATCACCACCTGTTTATATGTCAATGCTGCTTCACTGGAAAGAAGCGGCCATAGATTATTGTTAATTTTACCCATACCACTTAACTGAGGAACACATCATCTAACTCAGCATTAAATTCACACTGTTTTGCTAATTGTTACAGTGATATGTCATATTCTTTTATCAGCAATCTTGTTAATAGCTATTAGGCATTTTTTAATTTTTTTATTTATGTCATGATCTAATGGTATTAATAAGATCTAGGAAGACCTTTTGCTCTTACTAGTGCAGAATGTCTCTTAAGGAAGATATTTCTTATGATCATGCGGTCTTTACAAAAGGATGGGTTTTAATATTAAATAAAACTTTACTATGGCAATAGTTTGGATATTTTATTCAACAACTGATATATTTGGTTAGCTCATAAATTTTGTAAAAGTGAAGCTATTCAGATAAGACAATGTTATCATGTCAATATAATTAATTTCAACTTCAATTTGATGAGGTTCGTGATTGTCTAGGATCCTTTTCAGAATATTTGCACATGCGATTTTTTTAAATAAAGCTCAAAATTATAAAAAGATAATTTTATTTATCTTCATTTAGGTCTACTTAGTATTTGCAAGATTCCCCAATAATGATTTACAGATAATATTGACATTCAACAGTGTATCAAGAGTATTTTCCATCTAGATGCAAACTTTTATCGACAACCCCTTAAAAAAATAAAATAAAAAGTTGCATGCAGCATTTACTACAGTAAATAAAATAATTTATGCAAAACAAAATATGCATGTGGCTGTGTGTACTTTGAAACAGGAAGTGTCAAAGATAACAAGTTAACAAATAGATAGAAATGAATTGGGTAGGCAATTAGGAATTGACCAATTATGCAAGAATAGAAGTTTAAAAGGACAGTATGTGGATTATAAATACTTGTTAGCTAATTAGCCTGTGTCTTCTGTTGGGGTCAACATGCATCCAGAAGTTTAGTGGTCTTCAACTCTGCAGTATTTAACCTGTAGAATCCCCACTGAAGGTGAAGAAAGGGGATGTAGGTATTAAAGAGGTTGCCACAGTCTACATTATAATTTTTGTATGCCTATATGGCCTTGTTATGTATGTGTGTGTGTGTGTATGTTTAAATACATACACATAAAATGGTTAATTATAATAGGATGATATATTAAGGGGTTGAACTGGGGTGATGGAAATCATCTTCAACCTTAAGTTAATGATTCAAAATTTAAAATATTAGGAATGAAATAAGAGATCAACACAAAACTAACTACGAAGTACAAGTAAGTTCACTAGCATTACACAAAAGTAACAATCATTCATCATCATGAATGATCAACATTAAAAATAAATCAGACCATTTTGTGACTGGATTTGAAATGAGTGTACTATAGATCAGGCTAACTATTTAGCCCTTGCCAGCTTGGGGCAGATTATTTAAATATTAATTTGGATGCACAAACTTAAGTGCTAAACCATAAGAATACAACAATAAAAAATAAGCTGGGATACTAAAATGTTGATCATCAATGCTCTGGCCAGTTAGTTTCATTAATGTACTGACCAACTATAAACTAATTTTCTAATAAATACCAAACTAAATAAATGTAGTGCATGGACTTTAAAGAATATCTCCCCTTTGCACTAATCCAGGATCATCAGTAGATGTCCATAAATATTAAATATAAACCCCTTTTTTATAATAGACTGTTATGCATGAATCTGGCTCAGGAACAAAAGCTCTATAACTGTTATTGTGAACAAAAGATATAATACAGCATATAATAATTTATAATATTTTAGTATTAAATAAATTCACAGGAATAATTTTAACAATGAAATTTATTATTAACAATTAAAATGAAATTAAGGTCTCCTGAATATGCTCTAAATATAAACTCAGCACTCTGATTTTGATTAATATACAATTAGCTACCACATTGTTATTTACAAATACCTCAGAAGGTTTACATGGAACACTTGTTTATAAGCACACAGATGTGCAGTATAATAATTTATGAACATATTTTAATTGTCATATAATAATAAAAATATTAATTTTAATATATATGTTTATATCTGATACTTATCTGTCTAAGCACACAGACATTCCATAACATATTGGAATTGCCATATAGTAATAAAAAATAAGATATCAAATTTTAATGATAAGTAAATAATGATTAATTGAACATATATGTGTGTGCACATGGGAATGTGTAAACACTAACATTTATATCATATGATATTTGTCAAAATAATAAAATTATTAAAAATATATTTTTCACAATTAATTCCATGTATAAAATTCACATGTGTGGATATATAAATAATAACATGAATCAGTTATTCATTTATTATCTAATGGTAAGCAAAAAAAAATTTTTTTAAAAAAAAAACATCTTTGATATATTATTCTTGATTAATTATAAACATATCTTTAAAAAAATACTCCAGAGGGTTTTTTTTATCCTAGTCCCAAAAGATTTTTGGAGGTTTTTTTTTTTCCCTAAATAAAATTCAAACAAAAATTATTTACTTGTTTACTTTTAAATTATAGATTTTAAATGTCATTTTCAAGGAATTATTTAAAATATTATCATTCTCAATACATATAACACTATTCACCAACTGTACTTTAAATATATATACATGCAATGCATTATATTTATATGTGGTTCTCTGCATATAGATAACCCAGTATATACATACACCAATTCCTCAGCATGCTGATGGCCTCTCTTGTTAAGCTGGTCACTTTTAAAACAGTAGACTGGATTATTGTCATTTGTGGGAAAGGTATAAACCATGTAACTGGTGACCTGCAGTGAATTTCTTTCAGTCTCTATGCTGTTTAATACACACCTGTATGTGGGCTATGGAGAACAGAAAGGAGACTTTATTTCCATGTGAATCCAAAGTCTATTGTAGCAAACTAGTAGTAGCAGCTGGACTTGTGCTCTCTTGCCTTCAGTTATAACTTCATGGTAGTTATGCTGTTTCCATCTGTAAAACTTTAAAAAAAAACTCCTAATTTTTTCCCCAACCTTTTTATAGTAAGGGTAGGGGAATTTTTCCTATCTTGATTGAAAAAAGTTAATGATACTTTATCAATTCAACTTAATCCTTTGAAAAATAACTTCGTGGAATTTTATCAAAATATGTTATAAAAGTTTTAATTAAAAAAATTAATCTAACCAAATAATGGAATTTTATAATTATCAATATATCTATTTTAACATAAAAACATGCTTGTTTTAATTTCAAAATCAGAATTACTAAAGTATTAATTAGACCTTTTTAAATATTTAATTTATAATAAAATAATTTAAATTCAAAATTTTTAATCCTTAACTATTCCAGTGTAATATAGAAAATATATATACAAATTTTTGTTTGTTTGTGTTTCTCTCTACTTTTTTAACTTGTTATATGCCATGAGACACATAATGGTCCCAATACATGTACATAAAATATATACACAGTAAACTCATTGGACCAGCATTATTTTGATAGCCTAAAGGGAACTATAACAACTCAGAAATTCAACAATAGATTGCAAATAAAATTTATGCAATGTAGTATTAGTAATGTAAATTCTTAAGTTAATGGGTTCTGAGGCGATATAAATTCCTATAAGGTAAGTGCTTGTAAAAAAATCATATAAATACTCTATATTTTAAACTCAGGTCAGTCAATAGCTATTTTTCTAAGAGCATTTGTCACCAAAATCCACATCTGATTTAAATTCTAAATGTCCAGCTAAAACAGGCATTCCTTTGCTGTTACTCTGCAGGAAGAATGGAGGTTTCTCTCATCCAATGCCATACCAACTAGCATGCCACTAGAAGAAGCAAAGCCAGACTAAACTGGAAAGAAGTTGATGCCACCAGCCACCCAGTGAAGCTCACCAAACCTACAGCTCAAGCACCTACAGTCCAGCTAAATTATGACCAGTAAAATAATTTTCAAACTGCAGAGCCCTGTGTTAATTTCATAATTCTTAATTAATCTTTCAAACCATAAAATCAAGTTAGCTAACGCTATATGTAACTGTAATGAACTAAAATGTAATTAAACCACTAATTGTAAATCTTGTCTAATGTTAAAATGTCTCAATTCTATTTAAGTATTCGAAAGTTATAAATGATCTATTTATCTGTTAATTTCTTTTATTAAGAAATGAATTTAATACTTTAATAATTTAAATGATATCACTGCAATTATATCTATATTTCTCTTGCTTAGATTTTTGTTAATTTATTTATTGTAGTTATTTAATATGCCAATACTTTGAAACATTGAGTACTTAATTTTAATATTTTCAAGAAGATATTATTTAATATCTACACACAATTATTTTACATCATCTTTCTGCACGCTGTTTCAAAATCCTATTTTATAAATAATAATGACTCGCCTTGCACTCATTATTATTCTTAATAATTATTGATTGATTTAAAATGTGAAAGTTAATTAAATTTTATAAGCTTAAATATATTTAATAACTAAGAATTAAACTGGCCTTGAAGATAGTGACAATTATATTTCCCAGTTATTATTCTTTAAGTCCCAATAAATATACCTTTCCTCCTTAAAATATTGATTAATTGTAAAGTTACCGAATAGATCGAACGTGATAAAGTTTTAACTATTCTTGTCAGTAGCATATATATTATCATGCTACATAAGAATTGGCTTCTATTAATTGAGCTAATAAGCTATTGTTCTTGTACTTTATAATACTCTTTTGTTTGACAGATGATATTCATTATTTAGTTAAATATTTTTGTCTCATTTTTGCTGCTTTATATATATATTAAGATGAAACCATGTTGAAGCCAGCACATTTTCCTCTCATAGGGTAGTGCAGTAGCGAAGCCTGAGTTTAAGGCCAGGTTAGCACAAAAATCCCCCGCCACTTCTGAATGCAATGTTTTTTTGTCACACAACATAACAATCGGTCCCAGGGTCCCAGCATTTGCCGCAGAAACCCTTGATTTCTTCATCCATACACAGAGTGACTTTTACTATTGTTATTTACGTGTGCGATAGCGCATTGGTAAAATTGAGTGCAGCCAACTCTATCTCCTTAATATGTCACGTTCGGCATTGATCTGAACTACTCTTGAAGCCAGGTTCAATCTAAAGTTATTTGAGCTGATTTATACACTCGTCTGTTAAACTGAAATATTTGTCATATTCAAATTCTTCAGTAGTTATTAATCAAGGCTTAGTATGATTACTTATATCATAGTCACTAGTTTAAATAATAATTTGGCATAACTTGCTCTATAGATATAATGTAGTGATTATTATATACTTTTATAATCAAATATAAAGATGAGGGATTGTTAAAACTCATCTCATTAAAGCATTAATAATTATTTATGTAAAATACATTTATAATCCATTTGTAAGAAGAGAAAAATATTAGCTCTTCAATCGTGACAATGCCAGCGTGCATTACAATCTGATATTGAATTATATATATATTGTCATTTTAATTGTGATCTACTATTAGCATAAATATAGTTAAATTAGTCTAGTTCATTCTCCATCTCATTATTCAATCCAATTCAAATTATTGATAATATTCATTTATAAACCTATGCATTAATAAAGTCTCCCTTAGTATAAGTATAATTAGATTTAATTAATAGCATTTTAATCTAGAGTCTTATTGCTTCACACTGACCTATGCTGGCTGTGAATAAATGATATACTATGTGTAACTTCAAGGTGGTGTAGTCAGATTTGGGTTATCACACTACTGGTCTGGTCGGCTTTGGTCTCTGTGCTAGGATTCTATATTCTGTTACACGAATGTACAAACTTGAGCGGTACACTATATACAAAATTAATAAAATTCATGTTCATGAAATTTAAAAAAATTTAATTGCTGAAAATAATATTGAGAGCATATTGCTATTATTACAACAATTCTCAAGAACAACAATAAAATTGATTTTTCAATCAGAAATGTTTACAATATTTCTGTGTCTTTACGATGATCACACAATCAGAACGACTTTGAATCATAAATTTTATGATGTAGGATTACAAATAAATCAAGTCAGATGTCACAGACCCAAATTAAACAAGCTTGTATTACAAATGTTTTATAAAGAGCTCGCAAATAAGTTCTTAACAAGCTTTGCAGAATATCCTCAACCCCAGACCAATTTCTGCTACTGGCTTCGTCATTGAGGTGGCAGGATATTCAAGCAATGTCTTCCAATCCAGTTATCTAACTTAAATAGCCATATGGGACTGAACTAAGTTCAGACACACCATATATTAATAGCTTTAGAAATATAAAATCGTCGAAGTCTTAATAGCAAAAAATAAAATTACAAATAAATCCAAGTCAGATGTTACATGACCTAATTTAAACAATCTTGTATTATGAATGTTTTATAAAGAGTAGCAAATAAGCTCTTGACAAGCCTTGCAGAAGTTGCTCAACTCCAGACTGATTTCTGCTACTGGCTTTGTCAGTGAGGTGCCAGGATATTCAAGCATTAGATTAAAAATACTAGAACAAGCCCAGCACTTTATCTAATGGATAACTATTAAGTAGAAAATCTGAAATATTAATATATGGTATATCTGAACTTAGTTCAGTCCCTCATGGCTATTTAAGTTAGATAGCTGGATTGGAAGACAGATAGATATCTGAAAATTTCAGATTTTCTATTTAATAGTTATCCATTAGATAAAATACGGGGCTTGTCCTAGTATTTTTAATCTAATGCTTGAATATCCTGGCACCTCACTGACAAAGCCAGTAGCAGAAACCGGGCTGGGGTTGAGGATATTCTGCTCAGCATGTTAAGAGTTTTATAAAACATATGATATTGGATATACCAAGAAATGAATATTATTACTATTATTGATTGTACTGCATGGCATAATCTAAGTTACATATTAGCTACATAAAATAAATATTTAATATTTGTTTCTTGCATCTCTATCAATGTTGCCACTAGGATGTGGTGCACCTGTTGCATTCTTAAGTTGGTATGTATCTGTTGACATTGAAAGATTGGCATTATAGGAACTGGTGGAATTTTTTATCCCAAAAACTGTAGAAGAGATTGTCTTGTCTAATTGTCTATAGTTTTTTTTCCGCCTTTGACAAGATTTTTGCTGTGTAAGTGATCAGATATTTATCTTTTTATGTTTGGTAACATAGTAATGACCCTTTGCTAAATTCAGACAAGCCTATCATTAGCACCATCACTCATTGTCTATTAAAGCATTTTAGAATCTAAATAATTTTAACAGGGCTTTTGCTTTTTTTTTTTTTGTTTCTCTCTGAGCAGTTCATTTCCATGTATAATTTTTTCACAACAACTCATATATTAGATTGGAAAATTTTCAAAAAAGATTATTAAACCAAGAAATACTTCAAGATCTTTTACATTTCTACATCAACATATATTTTTAACTGTATTAACCTTCTCTAGAGAAGGCAAATTCATTTTACTGGATAGTGTATAGCCTAAATGGAGAGAGTGCGGCCTTGAGGCTGCATACGGCCTCCATGAGTGACTTGTGCAGCCTTCCTAGAACTAGATCTTGTATTAATTGGTATTTACTTATTTGGATAATGACAATTTGAAAATTTATAGAATTAAATAAAGAACAATAGCATAAAGAAGAATAGCATAAATGTAAGTTTCAGTGTTTATTGGTGGCCATAACCAATTGTATATTTCAAGTGATAGAACACCACCTAATGCAAAACGATAAGATTACCTGATTTATACACAAAACTATTTTCTTATTATTATTGTTTATAAAAAGATGATTGTGATTTGTCATTTGTCAAACTTGTACCATGCTTGTAGTCATGCAGTTGTTATTGTTATACTTATTCTGTGGTTTTACTAAAACATGGTGTTATTGTATTTCTAGCAAGTATACACTTTTTTAAGATATTATTTAATATTTTTTTTTACCCATCATGTCAAATTGCAAGTAAAGAAAATTAAATGAAGAAAACGGAACATTTAATGTAGAGTGGGAATTAGATTTTTTCTTCACTTCTGTGAAAGATAAAATGGTGTGTTTGTTTTGCCAGTTTTAACTACGTTAAAAAAAGTGATTGCAAATAAACATTATTTGATATATAAAGAATATAAATTCTTCAGTTTAGAAGGCGAATCTGGACAAGCTGCACTTCAGAAATTGAAAAATGAAAAGCATCATCAACAGGCGTCTTTTAGTGCTTTGGTAAAGAAAAATACCACTGCAGTTGATGTTACCTACAAAATAGCACATTTACTTGGAAAAAGAGGCAAACTATTAAGTGATGTAGAATTAATAAAAGAATGTATTGTCGAAGCAGTGGGTATGTTAGATTCAGAA
The DNA here is from genome assembly GCA_028023455.1 of Epiperipatus broadwayi. Classification (NCBI taxonomy): domain Eukaryota; kingdom Metazoa; phylum Onychophora; class Udeonychophora; order Euonychophora; family Peripatidae; genus Epiperipatus; species Epiperipatus broadwayi. Next base: position 2,846,158 of record JAQFVV010000060.1, read on the forward strand.
AAAGTTGATAAATACAAAGAATTGGCTTTTTTTAGAAAAACTATAACAGATCGGCAGCATGAATTAGCTCAAAATGTAACAGAGCAACTTTGTAATATTACACAAAATGAAGACGTTTATTTTTCAATTGCTTTAGATGAAAGCACTGATAAAACTGACTCAGTGCAAGTTTTATATTTTATTCATGCTGTAACTAAAGATTTTCAGTGTTACAAAGAACTTCTTGTGCTGGGTACCCTAACTGAAAGAACTCATGGTGTTGACATGTCATTGATTACAGTTAAATGTTAGTAATTTAGTCAGTGTTTGCACTGATGGCACATCTTCCATGAGAGGCAAAAAAGAATGACTTGTTGGTTTATTAAAGAAGGACAACTTAAATTTGAAAAATTTTATATCATTTCATTACATTTTGCATCAACAGAATTTTGTGCAAGAAACTCTGGATAAAGCCATTGTGATTGTAAACTATATTCGTGTAAATGCAATGTGTCATCATAAATTTCAGCAGATGCTAACTTTAGATGAGGAAACTTACAGTGTTGATCTACCGTACTACTGCAAGGTTCACTGGCTATCAACACAGGTTTTGATAAAGTTTTTAACTCTTCGACAACAAATTTTAAACTTTTATCAAGAACAAGAAAAACCATGTAATTTAGTAGATGAAGCATTTTGCAGAAACATTGCCTTTTTTCTGATATCATGACAAAACAAAACAATTTAAATATTTGCATGCAAGGTAAAATGAAGCATATATATGAAATGTGGCAAAGATCCAAGGATTTTTTCAAAACATTGTTCTCTTACTCGGATATATCTGCAGAACACTTCCCCGAACTAGCAAAAATGTTAAATGAGCAGAATTGTAAAAATAAAGCATTTGATGAATATGTAGTGTCTTGGATTCTTTAATAGAAGAATATATTAAAAGATTTTCAGATTTTGATAAACACACTCCTGCTATGAAACTGATATTTGAACCACGTTTAATACATATATCCGAGGCTCCTACGAAACTACAAATGGAATTATTTGAGTTAGGGGAAGATACTATCCTCAAATCCCTTTTTGACGCTGTTGTGTTTGGCTTGATTTACAGATTCAGTTCCAAAACAACAGAAAAAGTAATGACAAACTACTCAACAATTAATATGTATAATTTATTAGTTACAAAATCCACACATGTTAGTTAATCAATAATATAAATAGAGTTTATACAATTAATGATGAGATAGTTGTACCAAGTGATGGAACTCACTTCCAGCTATATGATTAGCATGCCTCACGAGTTCAAGTAAAACTCTTTTGGCTGTACAGGACAGCTTGGCTCTAGTTCGGACTCTTCCAGCTGCACTCAGACAGCTTGCCTCAAGTAGACTGCAGTCATAGCAGTTGATGCCTCACTGTGTAGATGTATCAATAGTGACAAGTGAGGACACCCTTGCTGTAGTCAGAGGTTTCACTGGAGAACATATTTAGTCATTCAGTTTGACAAAGGTTAACACTCTCTGCATTGCCTCAAATGGCTGACTATTCATTGTCAGATCCCTTACCTAAATGGGAACACTCAGATTAAGAGTGTGAACCCCAATGAAGGATTTATCCCCATTGGATAGCAACTGGGGACTAGTCAATCAGGCAATGAATCTAGAGTAGTCCACTTCTGAAGGCAAGGTCAAATATGACAGACACTAAAAAGGATCTCATAGAAATTTAAAAAAATGCTGTTGAATATCCCTGTCTATGAAAGCATGCATGCTCTTTACATTCCTGCTTTGGAAGTACTTAGTGCTGCAAGTCAATATTTTCTCTCATGACAAAAAATAAAACTAGTTTAAGATCACAGATTACATAGCTCATTTAGAGGATAAATTAAGGCTACACATTGCAAAATTTAATCCAAATATTCAATTACTTTTAAGCAAGAAACAAGTGTAAATATTCCAGTAACTTAAATTTTCTATTGGATTGTAAAATTATTTTTTGTATTGTTGCTATGTTAGATTTGTATGATTTAATATTATAATTTTTCTATTGTATTTCTTTATAATGTAATAAATTTAATTATAATACTTATGTTAATAATATTTTTATTTGAAGTGGTATTTAATATAAAATTTTTATTTAAAATTTAAAGATCTATCTATCTATCTATCTATCTATCTATCTATCTATCTATCTATCTATCTATCTATCTATCTATCTATCTATCTATCTATCTATCTATCTATCTATCTATCTATCTATCTATCTATCTATCTATCTATCTATCTATCTATCTATCTATCTATCTATCTATCTATCTATCTATCTATCTATCTATCTATCTATCTATCTATCTATCTATCTATCTATCTATCTATCTATCTATCTATCCGTCTATCTATCTATCTATCTATCTATCTATCTATCTATCTATCTATCTATCTATCTATCTATCTATCTATCTATCTATCTATCTATCTATCTATCTATCTATCTATCTATCTATCTATCTATCTATCTATCTATCTATCTATCTATCTATCTATCTATCTATCTATCTATCTATCTATCTATCTATCTATCTATCTATCTATCTATCTATCTATCTATCTATCTATCTATCTATCTTGTAATGGGCATATATGACGTTACATTATTTTTTTATTAGTAAACATGAAAAAAATAAAAGTTCACAAATAAAACTTTTTTAAGAATTAAAAATTGAAAATTAAAATTCTATACTAAACTCATATATATATAATATCGCACAGATGAAAAAAATTATTAAAATAAGGCTTTATTAAAAATAGAAAAAGTATTTTAAAAGCAAAAACTTAAAAAAGATTTAGAGATAAAAAATATATCTTTAAGTTTGAAAACAAATTAATTAATGTTATTGAAAAATGGAAATGATTATTTTAATTAGTCCAAGTGAACTAGCTCTTGGGCATTTAAATGTATAAGCAATGGTCTAATAGGAAAACAATAGAAACTAATGGCCAATGAAAAAGATCCATCAGGGAATCAGACCTCAATGGAAGGATCATCATCATCGATGACGTAATGTCCATTGGATCCTAAAGTTACATATAAAAGAGAAAGTTTGATAATAAAATTTGTAGTGAGTAAAGAAAATTTAAGAGAAGACTATATGTGTTAGTGTGGAGTTGAAGGAGAAGGGATTGAAAAGACGCACTCTTCAATCCCTTCAGTCTCATTAAAAGGAAAGAGAAATGACATCGTTTTCCTAGATTGAGGACCATAGGTCATCGAGGGATTTTAACGCTGGATTCCAAACGGCAAGCAACGGATAACTAATGAACATTTCTAAAACTGTAAGCATGTTGTAAAGGATAGCTTACAATGCACACATTCCTAAAAAGATAAAGCATATTTATTGAACTCAATCCATTTGGAATTTATAGTAATAGTGGGAAGATTATTATTTGTTATTATTATTGCCTATATACATAATATACACAATAAATTATTATATTTATAAAATAAAATACGATCAATATTTTAGAAAGTACTATTGTATATATATGTCAAACTATTTGATAAATAAACTGTAATGTATATATATATTTTTAATTAAAAATTGAATATTAATTAATAGGTAAATGAATTTGGGATGACTTGAAGTTAATTAGGTGGGTACATATGTGTGAAAATAAAACTGATTTTATTATTTTATTATTTTTTTATATTTATAATAAATCTAAATGTGTTCCTGGAAATCTACGCGCGTGAAAATGTATAAAAACAAAAGACAGTTTACAAATCGTTCTTCTTATTGTTATAACAACTGTAACAAAAGACAGCAATTAAAACTAAAAATTTAGAACGCTAAAATGGAGTTTTACTTTTTCTTTTAGTTAAATTATAAACATTTTAAAAGTTGAATACTGTAACTAAAAGTTTATCAAATTCAAAGGACAGAAAGTGAAAAGAAGTAAGAATAACTGATTAATTCTTAAATAATTAAATCATGTTTAAAAAGTTGTTGGAGTAAATTTGAATTTTTTTAAATCTTTTCAAAAACAATAACGAGAATTAAATTTGCTAAAAATTGGAGAAGAAAGGAAGATGAAATAATTTTCTTAATATATATATATAAGCACTTCAATATTATTCAATAAAAATATATGATTATAAATAATTATTAAAATGTACTTTAATATGAAAATGGGCTAGAGCAAAACATGCTATTATGTATCATGGTATTTTCCTGCCAGCTGCATTATGTCTATATATATATTTCTACTTTATTATAAACACATAAGAAGATGCCTTCAGTCCAAAGTAAACAAGGATTGGAATACATTATGGTGAATCAAATGAGGATCAAGATGTTTACCATTAAACACAACTACAGGAGATGCCATTGTACCTATCTATCCTTGCTAAGGAGAATGATTTACTAAGTGAAACTGCTTTGAAGAACAACTTGCCTAACTATCAACTACTACTACTACTTCTATTATGATGATTTTTAGGAACTTTGTTCCAATTACAATTTTTAATCAATGAATCAATATTGTAAATTTTTGTTTATTTATTATTTTATTTTTTTATTCATATTAGCTGTTGTATTTTCACACTCTGATGCTGAAGCCTCATTTTTCAGAATTAGCAAAGAAGAAAGGGGGGATTATTCACTTTGATATTTTTCTATTTTCATTGTAAATAAAATTTAGGTATAGCCACCTGCTTCACATCAGGTCATCCACATAAATATTGAGGTAAGATTCTCTAAATTTATATATAGGTTAAATTACAACACATACAGAATACATATTATATGTTTTATTTTGTGATAACCGTGTACTTATATTTTCTAGTATGTTTGACTAATCAACTGGGATCTGTCTCTATCATATATATAAATTGGGAAAACTTGTTAAATAGATTAACATTTGTAAATATATAATTTAGCTAGCCAGCATCTCAATTATATTAAATAACTAAAGTTGATTTTTCTATATAATTATGATTTGTAGAGAATGAGTGACATATGTGGATTTCTACCATGGGGTATAAGGGTTGGATCTAGAGGATAATTAATTAGTAAGATGGTAGAGGTTCATTTGTGACACATGTACATATGATGATTATTATATTTTTTTATTTATTTTTTCATAAATAAAAAAAATATAATAATCATCATATGTACATGTGTCACAAATGAACCTATATACTTGATATTTATTATTGTTAATAAATGTTTGAGAGTTTGTATTATTCCAGTCTCTGGTTTATTGAGTTGTCCTGACATTCTGCAGTTACATGCACCCACATCTATTTTTCTTATTATATAAAAGCTTGAAAATAAAACAAATATAATAAATGCTAGTTGTAACCTATATATAGGTGCAGGAGTTGCTGTGTATATTTGTTCATACCTGATAATAGAGTTAAAAGCAATATTCTCTCTGGGTTTGAATATTAGGTTATAACGGAATTAAAAGGGGGAAAGTGGATGAACTAACCTAAATTGCATTTAATATTATTAAATAGGGATAGAGTTAGTCAATTAAAGGGTATGCAATCATTGGTTAAGCATTTCATCGGGTTCTCATTAGCACTCTATCAGATGACCCACTGTCTGAACATAGTTGGATGCAACTTTTTTCCCTTCTATGCCTGGTAGGTCTCTGCAGATTGTTTCATTAGGGGTAATAAATTAGAGCATATTAACTTATCCCCACACCATATTGATACATCTGCATAGTAGTACAGTCTGCAAGTTAGTTGACCATCCATTACATCTGGTGTTAGCAGTGTTTGGGATTAGTTGTAATCGTTCCATCCGTTATATCTGGTGTCATCAACTTTTGGGGCTAGTGGTCATCATTCCGTCCATTATATCTGTCGACCAACGTGGATGCACAATGTGTAGTGGGACTTCACACCGCTAAAGATAGAATTAGTGACTGGCATAACTAGTATGATAGGTATTAGGGGGTGTATGATGAGAATCATTCCGTTTGTTATAACGTTATGAACTTAAATGAATATTAATTTGAAAACACTAAGAACTTTAAAATATAAACTTTCCCAGTATTTAAAAAAAAAAAAAAATAGAATCCTATCTGACCAAACTAAATTTCTTATTAATTCTTTTTATTGATGTATTTCTTTTTTTTAATCATTTCCATTTATTTATTTTGGTTCTTTTAAGTTTTATTTATGATTTTTGTTTTTCGCTAATTTAATATTATATAAATGTTAAACTTAAGTCGGGCGTGAATGGCTATATAGATTTGTAAAGTTTTATTAGGGAGGGTAATCTTAGGTTATTTGTTTTGTAGTTGAATTAGGTCAATGGATTGGATATATTGGTGTAATTAGTAGATGTAGTATGAGATTCACTATGGGCAGAATCACTTTATATGCCGCACACTTCCTTTTTGCCTATGGAATGCGATCGTAAGTCGGCAAAATGACCGCAGTCCTTTCCTAGGGAGTTTTTTTTATTGCTCTTCTCGTCAGATAGATGTAGTATTACTATCTGATGAAAGGCAATTTCTTCTCTTAACCTATTTGTGCTGTCGTATTCATGTTACATTGAATACAATGATATATCAGATGGATTGACGTTGGTTTAACTGCGAACCTTTGGCCTAAGGTTAAATAATGGATAGAATATTTTCTTTTCAAATGCAAATCTATGTAGTCTATTCATACTCGACACTCTAAATAAAAATGCATTAAATTTAAGTTGGCTTTGGACGTTGCATGGATTCGTTATCGGTTACTTATGTTTGTGGTTTTCATATTCGATTGGAATATATAAGTCATCGATGTCAATGCGGCATCTTATGATGAATGCTATTGGGTTTCTTGTATTCCCTCTGCAATTGACATTATCAATAACTTTGTATTTTGATCGGTGATGTTTAATTTGAAATGTTTTTAACCTTGTAATCTATGTAACCGATCTATACTCAACATTATAAAACAAACTTTTATAAATCCATCTGTTCGAACTTATAAAAATTAAAATCTAAAATAAAATTTAAAAATGTAGTTAAATGCTAAAGTAAATATAGTAAAATAATAATGCTAAATTTTATATATATGTGCGTAAATAAAGGTTTGTGTGTATAATTACTGGCAGTGGCTTATTTTATTCTTTTTTATATATTCTTAGATAAGAATTTATTATAAAATATAAATCTCTGCTATTCCACTGAGCTAGTGACAATGGGCTAACGACCAGAATCAAAATATATAAAATAAAATTAAAAAAAATATTTTTTTTTTGACTTACGTATCTGCCTACTTTATAAATTTTCTAGGTTCAAATGCCTAGTGGCACCCTGTAGTGCAGATTACGTTAAGCCTAATTCCCTATTTTCTGGATTGTTATAACTGGTGCCTGGCTACCCATCTGGGGCCAATCTTTAATAAACCACGAATACCCTGAGCAAATTTTTCAAAATGAAATATTTTTATCTGTTTACATAAAGTCGTATACTTTAAATCTTATAAAAGCACTGCCAGGAGTAAATAGCACATATATTAAACACGAGAAAGTATGAATAATTTTAAACTGTATTTTGTTAAAAAGAAAGTCAAAAGGTTGCAATTAATATGTTTTTTTTTTGTTAATATATATTATGCTTTAACGTGTACAGGCGTGCACAGTCATGTAAATTTATGATCGTAAATGTGGTACCTTACGATGAGTACTTTTTGGGAATTTACTTCAGTGTAATCCTATGTAAGCATTTCAGTCAGTCATAAATAAGTTGGTGATATTTATAATTGTGCTGCAAATATACACGTATACCCCCATTATTTCTTAAAACATATTTATCTTAATGCAACCTTCTTAAATAAATAATTTATATAATTTGCTTGTCGTGCCATTAGTTAGAAATGAAATATAGAGAAAATAGAATTCTTGGGGGGAGGAGGTGTAAATGTGATGGTTCTTTGGAAAACAATAGTAAACATTTTTTTTTTGTATATAGTCTTTATACTAACTGAATGTTTTGTAAATTTTCGTTAATCGTGTACCGTAATTACTAACCCTAAGTAAAATATTTTTTTTTTGTTTATTTTTTTTTTAAGCAAGTTTACTGATATGTAACAGGCACATACGACGTTACATTATTTTTTTATTAGTAAACATGAAAAAAAATAAAAGTTCGCAAATAAAACTTTTTTAAGAATTAAAAATTGAAAATTAAAATTCTATACTAAACTCATATATATATAAAATCGCACAGATTAAAAAAATTATTAAAATAAGGCTTTATTAAAAATAGAAAAAGTATTTTAAAGCAAAAACTTAAAAAAGATTTAGAGATAAAAATATATCTTTAAGTTTGAAAACAAATTAATTAATGTTATTGAAAAATGGAAATGATTATTTTAATTAGTCCAAGTGAACTAGCCCTTGGGCATTTAAATGTATAAGCAACGGTCAGATAGGAAAACAATAGAAACTAATGGCCAATGAAAGAGATCCATTGGGAAATCGGACGTCAATGGAAGGATCATCATCATCGATGATGTAATGTCCATTGGATCCTAAAGTTACATATAAAAGAAAAAAATTGATAATAAAATTTGTAGTGAGTAAAGAAAATTTAAGAGAAGACTATATGTGTTAGTGCGGAGTTGAAGGAGAAGGGATTGAAAAGATGCACTCTTCAATCCCTTCAGTCTCGTTAAAAGGAAAGAGAAATGACATCGTTTTCCTAGATTGAGGACCATAGGTCTTTGAGGGATTTTAACGCTGGATTCCAAACGGCAAGCAACAGATAACTAATGAACATTTCTAAAACTGTAAGCACATTATGAACTTAAATGAATATTAATTTGAAAACATTAAGAACTTTAAAATATAAACTTTCCCAGTATTTAAAAAAAAATAGAAATAGAATCCTATCTGGCCAAACTAAATTACTTATTAATTCTTTTTATTGATGTATTTCTTTTTTTTTAATCATTTCCATTTATTTATTTATTTATTTATTTTTTTTTTGGTTCTTTTAAGTTTTATTTATGATTTTTGTTTTTTGCTAATTTAATATTATATAAATGTTAAACTTAAGTCGGGCATGAATGGCTACATAGATTTGTAAAGTTTTATTACAGGAGGGTAATCTTAGGTTATTTGTTTCGTAGTTGAATTAGGTCAATGGATTGGATATATTGGTGTAATTAGAAGATGTAGTATGAGATTCGCTACGGGCAGAATCGCTTTATATGCCGCACACTTCCTTTTTGCCTATGGAATGCGATTGTAAGTCGGCAAAATAACCGCAGTCCTTTCCTAGGGAGTTTTTTTTTATTGTTCTTCTCATCAGATAGATGTAGTATTCCTATCTGGCAAAAGGCAATTTCTTCTCTTAACCTATTTGTGCTGTCATATTTGTATTACATTGAATACAATGATATATCAGATGGATTGACGTTGGTTTAACTGCGAACCTTTGGCCTAAGGTTAAATAATGGATAGAATATTTTCTTTTCAAATGCAAATCTATGTAGTCTATTCATACTCGACACTCTAAATAAAAATGCATTAAATTTAAGTTGGGTATGGATGTTGCATGGATTCGTTATCGGTTACTTATGTTTGTGGTTTTCATATTCGATTGGAATATATAAGTCATCGATGTCAATGCGGCATCTTATGATGAATGCTATTGGGTTTCTTGTATTCTCTCTGCAATTGACGTTATCAATGACTTTGTATTTTGATTGGTGATGTTTAATTTGAAATGTTTTTAACCGTGTAATCTATGTAACCGATCTATACTCAACATTATAAAACAAACTTTTATAAACCCATCTGTGCGAACTTATAAAAATTAAAATCTATAATAAAATTTAAAAATGTAGTTAAATGCTAAAGTAAATATACTAAAATAATAATGCTAAATTTTATATATATGTCCATAAATAAATGTTTGTGTGTATAATTACTGGAAGTGGCTTATTTTATTCTTTTTTATATATTCTTAAATAAGAATTTATTATAAAATATAAATCTCTGCTATTTCACTGAGCTAGTGACAATGGGCTAATGACTGGAATCAAAATATATATATAAAAAAAAAAATTTTTTTTTACTTATGTATCTGCTTACTTTATAAATTTTCTAGGTTCAAATGCCTAGTGGCACCCTGTAGTGCAGATTACGTTAAGTCTCACACCCTATTTTCCGGATCGTTTTATAAATATATATATGCTAAACGAATATAAAAAATTAAAGCGGCCTCTTTTTTAGTCCCTAATTAAAATGTAGCCTCTAATGGTAAAAAGATTCCTCACCTCTGGTATATAGCTTAAGAGTTTTATTTTTTTCATAGCCTTCATATGTATTTGATAGCATTTAAGCCATTGTTTTTTCTTAAATGCTCGCATATCTTTTCAACTTACTTGCAAAGTTATATCTTTGATGTAATATCATCAAAGTAGAGTATAATTTCTTCTTTATCTTGAAAAAGCAAATGCATATTTATCTGAAAAATATCCACAGTTATGGTTAACTTGAAAGATAGTCTGATATATAATCTAGCAGGAGCAGTTACCCTGTTTTGGAACTCGTTGGGATTTAACGAAAAACTATGTTTAGATCTAATTTCATTAACACTTACTGAATGATCAAAACTGGGTATGCCTCATTGTTTCACTCACTGATAACTGATAATGTCCACAGATATGGATCTATCAAGTTTATTGATTACCATAATATGTGTTGACCAATTGACTATTGGCTGAATATCTTTCTTGACTAATTCTTTCAGATCTTCCTCTACTGTGAATTTTGTGCAGGAGCATGTTTTTTAGTTTGTATATGACTGTTTTTGTACTTCCTGCATCATCTTACTCTTTATTACTAATGTCTTGAATACTTCTGGATACTAATGGCAGAATTTTGCCACTATTATAACATTTTTTATATCATTTATATTCCTAGAGGCATAATCATTCTCTGTTTGATGATAAGATATATTATTGTATACAATATACTTTAGCAGACTTCTTTATTTTCTGTTTACTTTAATGTAGCATTTTCCATTCCATCTATATCTAAAAAATTTTTGCTAATGCCTTTTGATTTTAAATTTATCTGATCATGGGCAGAGTTTTTTGACATTTTATTATAATGGAGTATTGTTTTTCTTCTTGACATTAAAGATATTTCTATTTTCTATCAATTCCTATGTCATTTGTGCATCTACAAATAATAGTGTTACCCCTACTTTGCTTAATATTTTTTACTTTTACATTTTTCATAAGCTGATTTCCTTTATTCTTCATTCCATATATTTTATATGTGGAAAAGTAATTTGCTTTCCTTTTCTATTTTTTTTTTTGTATGAGCTTGTAAAAAATGACCCTAGAATCTATAGGCTGGACAGTGATTTTCTTTGTAATTCAATAGTATATGACTTTTTGCAAAGCAATAGCATGTCAATCTATTATTTTCCAACTATGATGCAATTAGTCTATGCCTTCAGCTTATTTCTCATTTTTGAACAAATATTTGAGGGCTGATTTATTTATTGAGTCAACAACTGCCTCATATGCTAAATCTTTCTTAATAGATGGATTGCATGTTAGGTCAGACTTGCTCAGCAATTGCCTGACAAGTTTACTTTTAATCATTCTCTCAATAATTGTTTGAATAATTCTTTCATTCTAATTATACATTTTTTCAGACAGATTGCAAAGAGCTCCATTGTCTTTAATATACTTTATTTTCATCAGATGCATACTTTCTTGAATTATAGATTCACATAGATGATTATTTCAACAATCATTTTACTTGTGAAACATAATAATATTGCTACCTTTCTTTATTTTTGATTTTGTTGTTTAAAAATAGAAACTTCCAAACAAGTAACAAATGAAGTGGGCATCCTGAATTATTAATTTCCCAATAATATTTTCTATGGCTAATATTTTTAAATTAATAGTTTAGACATCATGAAGAGTCACTTTGTTTAAATCTCCCTCCTTTCTCCCATTAAAGAACCACAAGGAAAAAGTAAAAACTATGTTCCAGAAAATATGAATTTATGAATGGCTGTGGATATATTTGAGCATTTATTTTAATAACAAGATGTAGTAGAATCTAAATACACCCTGAAGAAAATAAAAATTCTCTTAAAAATAAATAAATAAATTACTTTGACAGTTTTATATATTTACAAACTTTTAATATTTAAATATTCATCAGATACAATAATTACTATTCTATAATAAGGCTGAATTTGAGAAACAACATGGTAATGCACATTTTACCTCTTCTATAGTCTCCAAAATATTTACTTACAAATTATAAGAGAAATAAAAATGTATTTGTGTTCATTATGATAGAAAGAGTCACATTTGACTCTTGAGCCACACCCCTGGTTTAGAGTAATATTCTCTAATGATTCATTTCCTCTATTACAATTTTGTTATTTGAATAGCCTGTGAGTTTATTTCTTCATATGATTTAATTGCTACCGATGTCTTCACCAATCTATAATATCCAAAGTGTAACATAAATTATCAGAAATATATTATAATTTAAGTAATCATTAGGATTGAGCTAACAGTTAAAATTGCTTTGTACTTTTTGGGCAAGAGGCTGCATGACAAAAATACATCAAAATTTAATGAATATTTAATTATCTATGAATACTCAAACATCATTTAAATCATCTTAAGTCTTAATGTCTAACTTCCATAGTATTTCTTTATAAAGAGGATATATATAGTTTTAGCATAGGATTTACACTAATGAATGGACAACTTTATTATTTATACAGACTTAATTTAAAAGTTAGAAATATTAATTCAAACAATCTATAATAAATATATGGATTTTACCAAAACAATAAGATCGGAGTTATCAGCATGATTTTTCCTATATCTGCTTTTTAACTTTCAGAGATAGATATAACTGGAGATTAAGGGAATATTGTATGAATCTATTTTGATAAAATCCAAGATTCCATTATCCTTGGATTTTTTTAATCTTGATACTTTTATTCTCTAGAGTAATCTGATCTAGACTTATCCCAGAAACAGAAATTCACTTCTGAGAATTAATTACACAATCTGGCCACATGAGGCTTGATTTTAAGTTGCTTTAGAACAATTAAGTCCTAATAAAGGGCATAATTATAAATACTTTTGTATAATTATTACTCTACTTGCAGTAATTTTATTATTGTTTACATCCTTTATTTATCTGTATACTATGCACTTACAATTTATATATTCAAAGTATGTGCTTACTTTCTCTTTCTGCAAAATTTTAATATATATATTGTTAAAGCCAACTCTGGCTATATCAAATATTGCAAGCTTATAAAGAAGCAGGATTAAAGAATATTTAAACTTCTCATATTTTTTAATAATAAGAATGGATGTAATTGTTTTCCTTAATTTTCGTTAAATAATAATGTGAATATTTAAATGTGGTATAAACAGGTGTAAAAGAGAAAAATATAAAGTAAAATAAATAATTTCTTTTGTTATTTCTCTTCAGTAATTATAATTGTATACCAGTTTTAATTTTATTTTTTTAATAAGGTACTAAGAGTAAAAAAAAAATTCCTTCAATAAATTATTTAACAATTTTTAATTTTAACTTTTGAGAGAGATAAAGTGGGTAAAGTTTTATGTTTAGCAAGATTTTTAAAAGAAAAGAGAAAAAATAATAAGTTTTAACATTTTTGTTGAATGTTGTTTTAATTAATTAAAGTTTTTTTTCTTTTCTCTTTATTTCTCTCCAAAACAAAAGGCAATGTTTACTAAATCAATAATAATTAAAAGATTACCTTATTTTGGCATAAGAGAAACATAACTACAGAGGATTTTTTTCCTTATGATTATACTTTAATTTTTTTATTTTGACTTGTTTAGCAATTTCTATTTTGAAGGCAGGAAATAAACTTTTGTAAAAATAAACCTATTGATCAGAATTAAATTTTATCACATAGTAGGCAAGATTGTGATTGGATGAAGACAGATTTGTTCCAAAAATACTTTAGGTGAGTGGGTAAATCAGTAGACTTTAGCACCTGGTGAGAAACAGATTCTTAATCAAGTTGTTGAAAATGACAGTAGGGAAATTTATTCTTGATCAAGTTGTTGAAGAAGTCAATAACAGCAGTGAGCACTGATTCTGCAATTAAAAAATACAGAAATAAAAGTTTAATTCTGCAAAGTCCACTACCAGTAAAAATAGTAGTTAAAAGGTAGTTAAAAAATCAAATGCTAAGTTTTAGTTAAAGGCTGAACATTATCAACCTCATCATGTAATCTTCACTGAAAAAAATGTAAAAGAGAAGAATACCCTGAAGTAATCTGCAATAAGCCTTGTCTTCATCCAAGAGCATGAGTGTCTCTATGTTTTAGCATGATCTGAAAATTATTAAGAAAAATTGATAAACTCATGTATTAGGCTGAATCTGAAATCAATTTATTGAAGAAAATTTATAAATTCATTCTTTGTAGATATTCTATTTCAAAAATGGTTAATTAAGTTCAGCCTGTGAAACCTGAAAATATATGGAAACAATGGATAAATTAATTATGTACATAGCCTGGAATGGAAAAACCTTCAAGAATACTAGCATGGAAAAACTGTATATTGCAACTGCCAAAAAGGACTCAAAAGAAATGAAAACCAGAGTAAAATGTATTTAATGTGCACATTATATCTTTATTTATAGAGAAAGGTTTTTAGAAAAATACTTGTTCATAATAAATAATTTTATCAATTCTTTTGAAACATGTTTTTTTATTCATTTGATTTTTCTTTCAAAATTATTAAGTTTTTAACTAATTTAGTTTTTTTATTTCCTATCATTAAAAGTTGTTTTCCAACTTTAGCTATTAAACAGGAAACAACTTAATGAAAATAAAAGATTGATTAATTTAATGAATAAAAATCAACTGGGTAATTATGTGAATTTTTTTTTGATAAAATTTGAATTATCATATTATCATGTCATTTTTTATTTTTTAATTATTAGTCATTTAATTTATTAAATAGTTGTTTAAAATAATAATAGATTTAATGTATTTATTCCTCCACTGATCTGTTCTATGGAAGTGTGTAAGACTATATTTCATTACAGCGTAGTGTATTAGGGATTTTTTAAAAATATCCAGTAAAAGTATATTAAATACAGTAGGCTAAGCTGATATATTTATCTTCTTTTATTCATAGTTACAATCCTTGCTTTTCTAGCTAGTTTAGAGCAATAATAGTATATTTATATGTGGGGGCTTAATTTGTACATCCAGGTAGCTCTCTGGATGGTGCAAAGGTATTGTCTTTAAAGTCCACTTATATTTTTTTTTGTTAGAAAATAATAGTTTATAATGGGCCTGTACACTAATGGTACCATGTGGCTGAGGATTAATGATGATTAGCATATATCTGTATCCTAGCATTATTTTTTATTGAGTGATAGATTAGAATTTAGTGTACATCCAGATTATTGTGTTATATTTTCCCCTAAGTTTTGCAGTGGCTAAATAATTAGCCTGTTTATAATGTACCTCTTTTAAATCCAATCACAAGGGATTACTGCCAATTATTATTATTATAATTGCTGGTGATATTATAGCTTATTAGTATAACTTATTATTAGTAAAACTACTATTTGTATTGTTGGTTCCATGGTCATTACTTTTATATATTCCTTACCTTTGTATACTTGTTCCCCATGATGATTTCTTTTTATATTTGTGATAAATGGGAATGGTGATGTGATTTCTCATTTTCCCATGTCACCCTAATAATTCATATCATTACAATATATACACTTTTTTCTGTGTATTGTTTTACATGCATTCTCACAACACTTTTTTTTGTAGTAATATTTTATTTTAACATTTGTTCTAGAAATATAAAATTATGAATGTAAGTAGTAAAAGATGGATGATTAAAAGTAGAATTAATTTATCAATTAGACACCAGAAACACAAAAATTTTAAAGACTATGAAATAGCATTATTAAAAAATTTGAAAGAAATTGGGAAGAAAAACAAAATTATAAATAAAACATTTAAAAAATAAAAATAGGTTTATTAAATAATAATTCATGAAAACATAAGCTATTATAAATTAGCATTTGTTATATAATAATCACTTTCACCTTTACAATATGATTGACTTTTGATAGTTGTCTGGCTGCAGATATTTCTTTGATTATAAGCAAAGAACAAAGAATGCTGTAATGCACTTTGAGGACCAAACTGAATACTTAAAAACTACCGAGGATATGAAAATCATCTAAATGAGACAAGAAGTTGAATTCTAAAATACCTAAAGTTTATGAAAATGTTAATACATATCTGGTTAGAAAAAAAATGGTTATGCCTGCCTATAAAATATAGCAAATATATTTGATCTTTAATAAAAATATAGTCTATACCAAGTATTAAAAATTAAAAAGAATAATTTCTAGTGTAATAAAATGATTAATAATTGAGGTATTTATTGCAATATTGTTGTGGTGGATAAGTGCTAGTTAACATTTCAACTCTTTTAAAATAAATGTATATAATTTGCATATGATATATACTTAAGGAGAAATTCATTAGCCCAGTGTATAAAAGAAGCTATCAATTTTTTTTTTTCATTGTCAACAATATATAAAAATAGTAATTGGTGTTTTTAAAAATACGCGTAATTTGTATGATTGCTAATTTTTTTTTTTTTTGTAAAATAATAATTTTATTTATTCAAAATAGCAATCAAATTACACATAGAAGAGCACTCAAAATTGATCTAGAAGGGAAAAAAAATTCTTAATTTAAAGGGAAATATAGAACTATGTATTTTCAGCTGGCAGAAGTTCTGAAAATTGTGTTCCCTGGTTATCATCTAGGTACAATTTGCGTTTTTAAAAAAATACGATTTTGAATTTTGTTACAATACGTCACTTTCATCTTGCAATTAATATTATTTGATATACAGTATATTATATAGAGAGTAATATTATGCCGGTTTTCTATTTTAGCCATTTAGTTTATTCGTTAGATGATGCGGCAGTAGCAGCTACTTCCGCTTTATTATTATTGTTAACATGGCTGACGACGATGATGCGGACGTTGATATTATTGGAGATTTTGATCTTAATTTAGGGTAAATAAAATCTTTTATAAGTTTATTGTTTTATTTTTCTTAGAATATTTTTAATATGATTTTGTTATGGGGAGAACACAATGGTTATTCAGCTTACTATTATCATTTTGAATAAACATGTGCCCGTTGTAGACAAATCTGTCAATCAATATTATTGTGGAGGCGTACACAAAAGAATAACGTTTAAGTATTGTCTGATCTCTGTTAACATTTTTAAATGCGAGAAAGAGATTGAATTTTAATATTGTTTTGTTTTAGCTACAGTATAATAAATATGATTGCAAAATATATTATTTAAGAAAACAGTAATCTATATTGTTTTTCATTTAGTTTATTATGCACAACTGTCTTAACTGTAAATAACTGCCACCTGAAAATTCTTTTAAAGAAAATAGTCTGCTGAAAACTGATAATATAAAATATTTATTCTCAGTTTTCATAAATATGTGATAATAATGTGAAAAATAAATAAAAAGTATATTATTACTATTATTTTTTTTTAAAAGGGACGTTAATTCATTTCGAAAGCCGATTGTTGATGTGAAAGTGGGCGAGTCTTAAATGAATTCTTTTTAATGTATCTGCCTTCTATGTAAGGCAAAAAAATTTGATATTTTTGTGTAGTTTTAAGAATCATAAAATATTTTATGGTTTATTTTGCCCCGATTTTAGTAATCCATATATTTATATAAAATTGAGTATAATTTACTCGTTTGAGAAATCGAAAGCGCTTTTATAAGTGGACGATTAGTTTCTATGGTTACGGTCATGATACGTTTGCCTTTTCCCAAGATATTCTCTATATTCCATTAAAAGCATTACATCTTCTTTTTTTTTTTAATGTGTGTTTGGTACGTATTTTGTACTGTATTTATTACTTAATTTATAAGCTGAAGTTACTTTGAATCATGTTGTATATATTATTTCCTTTTCAAATCTTTCGCTAGCGCGCTGTCGAGTTCGTAGTTTCATATTTCATAATTCATACCGATTTGTAAAACCAAAGACGTAACTACTGCAATACATAGCAGGAATTAAAAAATAGTTATGCGCTTTAACAAAATCCAGGCTCATAGCGCACACCATATATACACATTTAATTTGTAAAATATTTCATTAAAAGGGAAATACACTAAAGCAAAGCAAATTATCACCAACGTTGTTCAAGCGTTATTGTTCGGTCGCAGTGTTCTAGTATTTTGTTACTTCAACTTGCGTTGGGGCATTTATTTTTCAAAAAGTTTAATAAGATAGCATATTACAGGAAATTTTCTCGGACTGTCTACTATTGCCAAAACTATTCAGAAAGTAAATTATATTAGTTTTTATCATAAAATATATTCCAAATATATATTTTAAATGTAAAATTTATAAGGTTTTCAATTAAAACTATTATTTTATATAATTTCATATTTATGGGAATGAATAAATCTATTGATGGTATTCAAATATTAGAAAGGCATTATCTTTCATAATATATTGTATCTTTGGGAATACAATAGTTTATTTGAACAGCAATGTCACATTTGGCCTAAATATGAGGTGTATAAAATATATAGAAACTGATCCGGTGGCAGATGTATACAATTAAGCAAGCGAAGTTGACTTGGGTTCAAAATTGGTATGTGTGTTGAATTTTACTTAGGTAATGTAAAGAAGCAAAAAATGACTGCTAGATATAAAAGTGCATTTATTTTGGCTTCAAATCCTAGTCTCTAATGATGAAGGCAAAAGCTAGAGACTAACCTCAAGTTGGGGCTATTAGTAATATATCATCCGATATTCATTAACTATTTGCGTATAAATTTATACTTGGAAATATATTATTGACTCTTTGCTATAAACATGAAATTTAAAATATTTTGGAGCATGATAACTAAGATGATATTATCATGTTCCAAGACCTTGAATGATGTTTCATTTGGTGACTTATACGTAACATATAAATGAAGACCTTCAATATGTAACTAGATAATTTTTAGATAACATGATGGCCATCTGTTTAATGAAGACAATCAAATGTGTTTAATTAAATAGAATTAGGGGTGATGTATACAAGAGATCTGGATGATGTTTCATCTAGATGAATACATTCGACATGTAATTACATCATTTTTAGACTAAGATGATGAACCATCTATTTAATGAAGACTTATTGAATCTTTTGTTCAGCTAATTAGGATTAATAATGATGATCAAACCCAAATGTCACTTAAATAACTGTTTTATATGAGATATCCAAGTTATATTTCCTAATCATAATATATCAAATCATTTGTCAGAGGATCACACTTAACTTGCATCCATAAGTATATATTTTATTATTATAGATGTAATTTGAACTGCATTATCATCTAGTTTTGAGTGCCACTTTCCTCTTAGAATGAACATATATGTATATATCATTTCTGGTAACACTGTTCCAGTTTTTATTGGTAACATCCCAACATTTCTCCTAGTTCAAAACATAATGTCTCAGGATCTGTAGTGAATCGCTCTTGTATACATTTGAAATGATACCAGTAAGTTAAGAATAGCACAGACAACTAAATAATTTAAATAATAATATTAGTTTATTTAATTATAATCTTGATTGATGAATATTAAAATTACATTTTTATAGATTATTATATCCTTTTTTAAGACAACTATGTGTAAAGAACAGATGATAATAATTATTTAAAATTCAGACAGGCTTTAATCTTTTATCTCTTTACAAAGAATTACTTTTCAGCACATTCACATTCAGTAAATAACATTGTTAGTTTATGAATAGAACAAAATAATAATAATAATAATAAATAATGATTAAATATAAGTAACTATATAAAGTATGTCTATTTTTATTCAATATATAAGACAGTGCTTTCAACAAAATATATGTGAAAATATTCTAATAATTTTTTTAAAAAAAAATTATTGAAGATTTTATTTATATGTATTGAACCGGGTGGGAGTAGATCGAATAAAAAAAAAAACATAACATTTTTATTTTTTAATAAAAATAGAAAATTGTGTTAAGCAAAATTGTAAAACAAATTGTTGACTTCTTTTTATAGAAAAATGACAGTATTATAAAATTATTTATTAAAAATTTGATCTACTCCTGCTGCAATTTAAGTATTACAACATCCGATTCCTCAGGCAGAAAAGCACAATACCCAAGGTAACTGTAGCCAGACAGGTTACACAAGATATATAATCTACAACCATATTTCCAGGTTACAGGACTTCTCGGTTGCTGAATTCAAACCCTGTCATTCAAAGTACTTTATTTATTTTGAAGTAAATTTCAGGCGCCAGTTAATTACAAGAAGTAACTTACATACTCTGGATGATAGCTACTAACTCAGCGCCTGATAAATCCCAAACTTGCTCAACGGAAACCAATGGAATAAACTACATATATAACTGCTTTGATTAATGGGTATGAGTAAAGAATTGACCGACAGTAATTGATAAACAAATACTTTATTTTAACTAAAATATTTACTGTAATTGGTAAACTAATTATAAATTTTTAATTAAATGAACAATGATTTTATATATAACTACACACATTCTTAATAAACATACAATAACAATGTAATATAACACTATACGGATGGAGTGCACACTACCTTAGAACTACAGCTAATTATTTCATGATTTAAAAGCTCTAACTATTCATCTGATACTTTATGAAACACATGAAACCACACATACTACAGTTCATTGTATGCTGGCTATAGATTTCATTTTTAGTTGACTCTGGAGATACTCAAAGATTGCAATGGGTACTTATAGATTAATATAAAAAATTTAGAATGGGCATAAGAAAATGTTGTTACCTATAGGATTTTAAATATGGCTTCTTGCTCTTTGCTGCTGCATGTGTGGTTTATCAACTGGTTGGATTTTAGGCTTCTGATGCGGTCCTGATGATTGCAGTTCTGGCCTACTTCTATTTTAGGCAGTGAGACATTCTTGGCAGCTTCAAATTGTTAGACGAGCATTGTTTCTATTGGCCAGACTGCTGATGTTCTTGTGGATGAAGGCTGGAACTCATTGCATGCTCTGACTTCTGCTCAGCACGGCATTGTATTCATTGAAAAATAAGTCTAATAGGTTATAAACAGTGAGGATTGGCAATTCCTCTACAAGCTTTATGATAAATGCCTAGCCAGAGCCAGCACTTAAAATATCTCTGTCAGGAACCCCTCCCCAAACCCCTGACCATGGTTTCGTACTTTGGCACTCCTCAGAGAGGTGTCAGGGTAGGTTCAGACACTAGATCTAAAAATACCAACCCAAAGCTAAGCACTTAGCTAAAAGTTATCTATTGAGTGGAAAATCTGAAATTTTCAGACATGTACATGTCTTCAAACCCAGCTATCCAACTCAAATAGCTATATGGGGCTGATAGATCTTCAGCCATGCCATATAGTAGTAGTCATAGCAATATAAAATTGCATAAGACTTTTTGGCAGAGACTATAAATAGTCAAAATAAAAGTCATAGATCAATTCATAGATCACATGACCCTATCTCTTAAGCTTGTAAGTTATAAACAGTGAGGATTGCCAATTCCTCTACAAGCTTTATGATAAATGCCTAGCCAGAGCCAGCACTTAAAATATCTCTGTCAGGAACCCCTCCCCAAACCCCTGACCATGGTTTCATGCTTTGGCACTCCTCAGAGAGGTGTCAGGATAGGTTCAGACACTAGATCTAAAAATACCAACCCAAAGCTAAGCACTTAGCTAAAAGTTATCTATTGAGTGGAAAATCTGAAATTTTCAGACATGTACATGTCTTCAAACCCAGCTATCCAACTCAAATAGCTATATGGGGCTGATAGATCTTCAGCCATGCCATATAGTAGTAGTCATAGCAATATAAAATTGCATAAGACTTTTTGGCAGAGACTATAAATAGTCAAAATAAAAGTCATAGATCAATTCATAGATCATATGACCCTATCTCTTAAGCTTGTAAGTTATAAACAGTGAGGATTGCCAATTCCTCTACAAGCTTTATGATAAATGCCTAGCCAGAGCCAGCACTTAAAATATCTCTGTCAGGAACCCCTCCCCAAACCCCTGACCATGGTTTCGTGCTTTGGCACTCCTCAAAGAGGTGTCAGGGTAGGTTCAGACACTAGATCTAAAAATACCAACCCAAAGCTATCCTCACTGTTTATAACTTACAAGCTTAAGAATAGGGTCATGTGATCTATGAATTGATCTATGACTTTTATTTTGACTATTTATAGTCTCTGCCAAAAAGTCTTATGCAATTTTATATTGCTATGACTACTACTATATGGCATGGCTGAAGATCTATCAGCCCCATATAGCTATTTGAGTTGGATAGCTGGGTTTGAAGACATGTACATGTCTGAAAATTTCAGATTTTCCACTCAATAGATAACTTTTAGCTAAGTGCTTAGCTTTGGGTTGGTATTTTTAGATCTAGTGTCTGAACCTACCCTGACACCTCTCTGAGGAGTGCCAAAGCACGAAACCATGGTCAGGGGTTTGGGGAGGGGTTCCTGACAGAGATATTTTAAGTGCTGGCTCTGGCTAGGCATTTATCATAAAGCTTGTAGAGGAATTGGCAATCCTCACTGTTTATAACTTACAAGCTTAAGAGATAGGGTCATGTGATCTATGAATTGATCTATGACTTTTATTTTGACTATTTATAGTCTCTGCCAAAAAGTCTAATAGGTGATTGACTTTAGATACGTGAATGACTGAATGACAAAATTTTCGGCCCTATTTATGTGATGATCTTGTTATTTTTTTAATTAATTTTTAAATCCGCTAGTTATTTTCATTGTTCAAAATCCGTCCACTGCTTTTGTTGATTAAATTTTGGATAAGATGCATTTTAATTAGTCCTGTTGTTTATGGATTTTAATTAGTTAATTAGTAGCCATTACTAATCCCATTCCTATGCAGCTTATCTATTAAGCAATCTTTGAGTTTTACAATTTAATTATGAGCTTGCCTTTATTTTAATATTTAACTTTCATATTTTAATAAACATCAAAATAAACTTTCATATTTTATTTTTAACACGCACACTTTTTATAATTTTCTTTATATTTAAAATCAACATTATTTACTCACACATATATTTATTTTTAAATAAATGGAAAGAGAGATTTTTAGTTTTTAAGATTCCTTTTTTTTCTTTAATAGTTTAATTTTTCTAAGTTACATTCCCCCTTGGGCTAACTGCATTTTCTTTTAATAAAACTAATTTTCTAAATACCACTTTCTTAATTTATTCTAAATTATATTTTCTTTTTTTTTCTTTTATTCAACTTTTATTTCCTTTGATGAAACTTATTTTGTCATTTACTAGTAACTGATCCTGCAATGATTTTATTTTTTAAAATTAATTCTTATTTTAATAATTTTGGACTAAGTTATTTACAATATGTAGTGCTTGACTAGCGGTACAGTATATAAAATGAAAAAATCTTATCACAGTTTTTTTAATAGCTCAGCAAGCTTAGAATCGTAGATATAACTTTATGCCTTCATTAGTAACTTAAAAAAATTTTTTTTAAGTACTTTGTATCTTTGATATTATTTAAGATTAAATTTATATCTGTTGATCGATTTAGGTTGACTTCTTTTCAGTAAAGATTATCTTTTCCTTCAATAGACAGATATGCTATGCAACTGGTCATTGACAAAACAGTTCTGTGGGTATGCAAAAGATATATTTTACATCATTACTATTTCTGGGCTTATGATAGGTGTTTCTCATGATTGGAAGAGCTACATCTTTAAGGATTCACATGGTGCATTTCAGTTGACTTAGCACATGATTTTCACATTTTCATCACATAGAAATTTACCATTGTAGTTGTGTTTAGATTAGCACTGAAAAGTACATTAACAACTGTATTTTTTGAAAACAAATGGTGATCACAAATAGTGCTGCAAGAGAAAACTGTTATAACTCCGGATCTCTCTACATTTAGATGGATTTCTTAATTTTCTGAACTACAGGTTATTCTTGCTGTATACTCACTTTTGGTTCACATCATCTTTTCTTTCTTTATACCATCTATGTAGCTATTGCCAATGCACAAATGAGAACATCTTTTTAACAAACTTAGCTTGTTTTCTTGCTGTTTTATCTTTACTTTATCTGGTAATTATGACTACTCACTTGTTTTTCAATCAATATCATATCATGTTATTGGATTTAACTTTAAACTATTAAATATATTTACAAAATTTTTTTTTTTTTTATAATTACGAAAATAATAAATTCATTTCCAACTTTTGAAAACTCTTATCTAAACTATTAATTTGAATTTTATACAGTCTTTATTTAAACCTATATATGTATTTTCTTTTATCTCTTCTATGAGAAGGTATAAATTGTTTATTTCTAATCCATTTTATGTTAATATTTACTGAATAGTGAATATAGACAAATCTTTATAATTATATATTATTTTTAAGATTCATGCAGTTTTATAAATGTTTTCATTTCAGTAAATCACTTATAAATAAAAATGTTATTATTACTATCTATTTTGTTTTGTTTGAATTACACACTCAGTTTAACAAAGTATAAATCATCAGTTGAGAAAATCTCTTTTTAATTACTTTTATTTTGTTTTAAAAATGTCTGATCTGTCTCTGTATTTAGATTTATAGGAGCTTGTAAAAGAGAATGATGTCATTCTTGGCCCAAATTTTGTATTATTACAATAAATAAGTAGTGCAGCTAATCAAAAGAGAAAAAAATCTATATCTACATTTATAGAAGGGGAATATTTTATTTGTTTCTAAAATATAGAATAACAAAATAAAAAATATTTATTTGTACATACATATGAAAATATATTTAATAACATACACATAAATATATAAATAATTGAATTTAATGGAATACCATTCTAAGATGGAAAAGAAAAATTTAAAGCTTCAAAGAGAATATCATTAAAACTTCGAATGCCTATAATATAAACTAAAGAAAATTGATTATAGTGAATATGGAATTTTTTAGAAATTAATGAAATAAAGTAGTCAAAAAAATTTATATTAGAAATATATACTAATTGATACCTGGAGTCCAGATATAATATAGGGGATTTGAACACAAACTTTTAAGCTCTCTATCTCATGCAATCGATACCCATGACCACACGTGAAAAAGATATGTAATTTTCCAATATACGTATGGGCATAACCATAATGTTGACATTAACAAGGGATTTGGGTGTTCCATCATCAGATTTTCAGTGGTATGGATGGCTGAAGAATTGGAGGGTGGAGTAGATTGAAGCTTGTCCATTAAAGTGTGAAGATTTGCTATCTTAATATAAACCAACCATTAATTATGTATGCGTGTAGGAGATGGGTGATCTGGACCAACTGATGAGTGCTGGTTCACATGAAATATGATATTGAAAGCATTTATCTTTTTTACATTTATGTGATTATGTATATATATTAGTTGTATGAGATATAGTGGATGTCTGAAGGAAGCTTGAAAGTCTGTGTTCAAATCCTCTATGAAAATTATATAGATAAAAACAAATGTAGGCTGATCAAATAATAAACATTTAGTAATATATAATTATTAAAATAAAAGTTGATATAAAATATATAAAAAAGAATTGTATATAAAATTAATTGTAGAAATGTCAATATGATAAATACAATTAATAAAAGAGATGATAAATTTGAATTATATAATCACTGTTTAAAATATGGATATAAAATAGATTGTATAAAAAATGTAAAACTTTAAATTATATTAAAGAGCTCATTAGCATGCTCTTAATTTTACATATTAAAGAATCTAGTAGAAGAAAAATATATGAAACATATTAACTACAATAAATCTTACTGTATGAATATATATATTAAACATCAATTAATTTAATATCTAGGGTATATGAGCACAGACTTTCACACGACCCACTATTCACCACTCTATTTCAAATCACTGATACACTTGAACACATATAATGTTGAAAAGATAAATAATCACCAATATACGTATTTCATGCTAAACCAGCAATCATCAGTTGGTCCAGATTATCATCTCTACACATATATGCAATAAGTGCTCAAATATATATTAAGATAGCCAATCTTCATACTTTAATGGATAGGCTTCAATCCACTCCACACTCCAACTCTTCAACCGTCCATCCAATTGAAAATTTGATGATGGAATATTATTTGGTTAATTAAAATTAAGTGGAAAATTATATATTTTTATATAATGTATTTTTTATACATTTTGTATAATTGTTATATGTAGTTTAGTTAATAAATTTTGCTTTTGTATATTGAATTTATATTTCGATTCTTTTTTCAGTATTATTGGTTAGTGTATTAAAATCTAATATGCATTATGAAAAAGTAATTAAAATATTTTTGATTAATTAATTATTTACAATATAAATAAAATATTGAAATATAGAATGCTTATTGATTGATATATAAGGTAAATGCATTAATCAAAATTAAATTAAAAAAATCATTACCATTGGTTTTCCTATTAAGGCAAGGCTTTTAAATATAAAGTATCACAATACAAAATGAATATATATATTCTAACTTGCCACAATTCCAAGTCACATTCTATTTACCTTTAGTATCAAATAATTTTTAAACAAATTAATAGCTTTAAAATTATAAATATTTATTAAAAGAAATTTATAATTTTTTCTCTTTTTATATGAAGACAACTTTAGCCTATTCAAACATTTTATGTTCTGTATTTCTTTCATGAATTTAAAATTCTTTTTTGAAACAAAGCTATATTTTTAGAACTATTTAATTTCTCATTTCTATAACAAAAACTCCTTAAAGTTACTATTTTATGAGTGATGCATATAAAAAATAGTTAGAAATAAAAAAAAAGAATAACTTTTTAATTGGAAAATTATAAATTTAAATGTAATTAATCTTAAATTGTCAAAATAAAATTTTAAATAAGATAAAACTAATATATTTTGAAGGAGAAAAATAGATTTGCTAAAACTACTATAAATAAATAAATTTTAGTAATAATGGGCAATATTGGTTGTACATAAAGAATAAATTATTTAAGGATAATAAAAACTTAATTGTAAAATTTAAAATTTTAAAATAAGATATTATTAAATATTTTTAAAAAGTCATAATAAATGTGTTTTATAATACTTATTTTATAATTAAAATCGGAAATTCATTATGCTTGTGCATATGTATGTGAATATGGATAAAAATTTGTAAAATGTTTTGTGATGTATATAATATATATATATTAGGGTAAATATATAATTAATAAAATTAAAGCCATTGATTAATATATATAAAATTAAGAAGGTAAACAATTATTATTATTTTTTTAGTTTCTCTGATGAAAATTCTAAATCAATTGAATAATATTCTGTTAAAAATAATTTTAAATAAAAGCATTATTGTAAAAAAAATTATTAAAATACTGAAATAATTTTGGGATTTTTAAAACCAATAATAGGTGCAAAATGAAGATAATTTATTCATAAAGATTTAATAAAATTCACTTATAAAAACAAATCTTTTGTACAAAATATTATTAAAGTAGCTATTATTGTTATTTTTATAGGTCTGAATTATACAACAAATTTCATTCCATTAAAGTAGTATTTTAATGTATGCATCTAATCTTTTTGTATTTCTAGTTTTAAAAGTTTATATATATGTTTAATCTACAAATTTGTTTTTTGATGTGGGAAATAAATATTTTGAAATCAGTTTTAATTCCAAATTCCATCAATATTTTATCAAACTAGACAAAGAATGATAAATGATCTTATATTGTGCATTGGGATTTATAATTATGAGGAAAACCTACACAGTGGACATCAATGACACATATTTGATAGGATTGCCATTAGTCATCTAGGACATTAGTGAAACTTGTTGAATAATACATAGTTTTGAATATTATATAATTTCTATTAATTTTACTAGACTTATAAATGAACAACAGTTATTAAATATATAGTGCTGAGAATATATAATATTTATGAAATAAGTGCATTTTTTAGAATCATTTTAAATAAACATCAATATTATCATATCAATGTAATCCTCCATTGTCAAAAACCTCAATCTAATTGTATCACAATTTCTATTCACATTTCAGATGTAAATTCTATTTTAATAAACATCTAAATAAATAATGATTATTAAATATGTATCACTGAAAATATTTAATAATATTTATGCAAGAATAATTTTCAAAAGCGTATACTAAAAGAATTCTTAAAAATCAGACTTTCTAGAGTCATTTCTAATTTGATAATATTGCCCTTTCATATTCATGCAATCCATTAATCAATTGTATATTTGAAGTTTTTTTTTTCTGAAATCATTTTATAATTTTTGTATATATAAATATATATTTATTACATTTAGACATTTATTTGCCCTCCATAGTTTAGTACACTGATAGAGTAGTGGACTTGAGAATTAAAGATGCATGGTTTGTACCTCAACCCTGTTATTTTCAATTTTTGAATATCATATGACTTTTTGAGCAATAAATCATCAATTATTTACTTTTATTTGAACAAATGAATAATTTTAAAAACAAATTAAAAATATTTTATATTTTAGTATTTTTAATAAACTGGATTTATTAATACACTAATTATATAATACCAAAAGAATATACAAATCTGCTTATACAATGAATTGTTTACTTTCACTATTGACATCTATTGTAAGTTTATTAGATAATAGTGCTTATTAAATCTGTATTTAATGCTATCTTATTCATATTTTTAGATCAGATTCTGTTTATGGCTTCATCAGTGAGAAACCTGGATGTGAATCTAGTGTGCCTTGGTCTAATGTATCTTTCATCCAGTATGTACTTTTACTGTGTTTTTATCATAAAGTTACCAGCCTGAAATTCAAAAACAGCTTAATGTTTTGAAAGCAAGCTTATTTGTTCACAGAGGTATAAATTCTGGTGCAGTATATCCAGAAGATCCAGGTATACTAGATCCAGGTCTAAGCTTCTCACTGAGAAGATCATAAATTAGAAAGTAGTCTGAGTTATGGATAAAACAACTCTTGGATATGGTTTTTATAAACATTACTTGTTCACATAGGTATAAATTCTTGTGTAGTATATCCAAAAAATCCAGGTATACTAGATCCAGATCTAAGCTTCTCACTGAGATGACCATAAGTTAGAAACTAGTTTGAGTTATGGATAAAACAACTCTTGAGTATGGTTTTAATAAACATTACCATCTAGTATAGACTTACAATAGAAAATAGCAATGAAACAGAATAAAGAGTTTGCTCCTATAAAATATTGTATGTTCTAAAGTTGTGATTTTTTTTTAACTAATTCTAGTCCAAGAATAAACATGCCAACAGTTATTGTAAAATTGAAGAAATCAAAATACATGGATATAGAATTTGTATCAGGGTTATAATAAATATGCAAATAACTAGATTTGAATTCAAAACATTAAGTTGTTTTTAAATTTCAAGCTGGTGTATAATAATAAAAAATAGAATAAAACATGATTACTGGATGGAAAGTGCATTAGATATAGGTCTAGTCTTCTCTTTAAAGAAAGTCATAAATTAGAAACTATTCATTGTGGATAGATTAGTGCTGTATATGGATTTATTAAAACTACCATTTAGTATCTATTGATTACTTAGGCTTACAATAGCCAACAACAGTGGAATAGAATAAACAAGACTGCTTGTATAATATACATTAGATGTTTTTCATGAAAGCAGATAAAAACTGAAAAAGCTTCATGGTACTAAGCAATTATAATTAATCAATAATATAGATTATCATTACCTATTAATAAAATTTATTCTATCATATAGTATTTTAATAAATTGAATATAATATTTTCTTTATTATTAAAATGTATAATTTGAGATGCAATTTTTAAAATGTTACTAACATATATATATCTATATCATTATTTTCAACTATTATCAGTTTTTTATTTCAGTACTTCGCATCCTTAATTTCTCTATATTACTCCAATAATTTTTTTTTTTATCCATCTCACATATGCATTTAACTTTATTGGATAATTAGATAATAAAAAATATTCATATAGTTACTTAGAGATTATGATATTTGAGACTTAAGTAACTTACTAAACTCAATAATTCCATTCACTTGACCAAACTGATTTTTTAAATTTTTTCAACTGGAATCGACCAAAAATCTTTAACTCTTTAACCTAATGATAATGTTAATACAATCCAAGATTACACAATGGCAGTCTTACAATACATTAAAAAACTGTTAAGATTTTACTTGCTCTCTGTGTGAATGCATTTATAATGTAGTCTGGAGATGATTATTTGAAATAGTTAAAATGTTTTGAAAATTTTAAAGAATTACATATTATGTATATTCTTTACCTAAAAGGCTTACTTAGCAGCCAGTTTGGGTTTATAGATTAATAGAAGTTAGAAAGTAATGGTAAGGTATTATTAATTTAATAGTCCTTTTGTATCAATTTTTTTTTAAATGTTGTATATAGATCTGCTTCTCATGATGCATATGTTGACATAAATGAACTTCCATCAGACAGTGTTAGCCTTCTTCCTGAATTTACAGAATCTCCATGGGTCATTACAAATGATCAGGTAGTTTTGTAGAAAATAAATTTATTATTATTTTAAAGTGATGATTATTGAACATTTTTTTTATGATGTAAAGTACATTTATTTAATATTTATATTTTTAAAATTTGTTAGACATGGTCTTTGGAGCAGAATACTTATGACAAGAATAAAGTTACCAATGACCGAATGCTACACGAAGAACGGTAAATAAAACTACTGTAATTAATTTTCTTTCATATTTTATTTTAACTGTTATAACCATCAAATTAGTGGAAAGATGAAGAGATATTTGTGTTGTAAAGAAGGTTTAAATTATTAGATCTATTTTAGTTTAGAGTAATTTTATAAACTATGTTGATTGTGATAATTTATGCATGAATGAAAATGGTTTTGCTTTAATATCTCTCAAATAAAATTACTATCAGAAATCATGGATTCAATGTTTGTGGGTGTATGGTGTTCTTTTTTTCAGTGTTGTATATTTTTTTTTGCAAAAAGATTGAGGAAATATAATCAGGCTCTACATAATTTTTTAATAGCATTTTCCCACATTCTTTGGGATTTTGTCTGTGTTTTTTCCTTTTATAATCCCAAGAAATTATGATTTTTAGTTTTCGTGTCATTATTTATTTGCCATGAATAATTAAACAGTTATAAATTTTCTATAGTTCTTTTCAACTATTCTTTTTTGTTATTCACTTTTTTTCTACAATACTTAACAGAATCTTTTGTTATTATCTATCTCACATCTATCTAATATACTTCATCAGTTATTTCTATATCATGAGCATATCTTAAAGTCTAAAGATATTTTATTCTCATTTCATGCACAGATGTTTGTTTGTACTTTTAATTTCATTTTATATATTATTTTTCCAAATGTGTGATGATTATGTATATTTCTATAGAACTATAAGCATACAGTACAATTAATGTAGTTTGCATCATTGCAAACATGTTTTTGCTCTGGTTATTTTTAATTTTATTCTTTTTTTTGTTGATAAAAATATTAGTGCTTTTATTCTAAAAACTTTCTGTGTTAATGTGCCTTTGTATTTTTTTGTGATTTCAATCCTTACTCTTTCTATATGTCTGATAGAAATTTTTTGCAGTATTTAATCTTGTCTTGTGCCTTTTTAATTTCTAACTTTTCTTTAATTCTTATGATTGCTTTTGAAGTATCATAGATATTATTTCATTTATTATCTGGATCATATGATTCAAGTTTTGTCCCTAGTTTCCTTTTGGTTATTAGTCTCAAAAAGCGTACATATAGATTATTTATTTATTTTGTTAAGTCAGATTAATAATCTGTTGTGTGATACTTCTAACTTTTATAAAGCTAGCCTGTATATCTCAAGAATTTTTTATCTGAGTCTTTAATATTTCATTTAAGATATTCGTTAAAATTTTCCCAAAAATATTTATCAGTGAAATGATTCCTTTTCTTAGATTAAACACTGCCACTGATTTTTTTCAAGAACCATATGGTTTTAAGATTGTCTTGTGTAAGGAACTTTCTCATGCAACTTGCCAGACATTGATTCTAAAGGCTATTTTGGGGTTCAGAACTGTGAAAAACAGATTGCAAACTGTTTCTCTGATATTAATTGGATAACTGATTTTTTGAAAGTAAACAACCTTCAGATAAGAAAATGAAAATCTTTATGTAGTGATTATTTGGCAATTTCTCTACCTTAAAGAGGTGATGATTTCCTTAACAAAATAATTAATACGATACACTTCAAACATATAAAGGCAAAATTATTAAATCCTAAATCTTAATATTAGCTAAGCACTCGAACCTGTTTACTCCATATTCATAGCCTTAATATGTATGAAACTCATTGTATGCAAATTTACGCAAAACAAATCAGATCATCCATTTTTTTAAAATTGTGAAACGTGTCTTTTCTATTTATAGCATTTATGTCACTAGCAATGAAGTAAACCTCCTTGATTTTCCTTTTGGCATCATTTCTCTCAGTACACACTATCTTAGCCCTGGAGGGTTCAAATACATGATTAACCACCTTTTGATGATTAACAAATGTAGAATTGACTTCATTTTTGTTTAGCAATTTGTTATATGCATACTTGTGTTGAGACAATCTGTTACTGACTGTGGCTCGATTTTCACCGTAATATATTGCACTGCATCCTGTTTTAGTGTATGCAATCTTGTATACCACCTGTGGCGTTGATTTACATTAATAAAGTATTAAAATTGTTCCAAAATAAAGTTTTATATGGATACTGAAATTTTTATTTTTTTTAACAGAATAAGTGCTATTTATTTCATATGTCTCTTTATGGGATATCATTTAAATTGTTCCAAATGTCTCATTGAACAATATTTTAATCATGATAATTAATTCCATACTCATTCACTTATCATTATATAATACAATTAAGTGATTTCCAGCATAGAATTTTTAAATTTGAGCACTGGTAGTAGCAGAGTTGGAGTCATAATCTATAGATTTTGAGTTCCAGAGTTCACCATTCTATTATTGCATTAATCATCATGATGTATCACTCAGAATTAGAAAATGTCAACATTCATTGAGTTATGTTCTTTTCTCTTTTTTGATCAATTGCTATCGTATAATACTTTAATTGCTCTTGTGATAAATGATTATTTGTTGTGAGGGTTTTTTTTTTTTGTTTATTCTAATTATTTCTGTATTATTGAACAAATTTTGTATTCTGATATAAAAAATTTCTGATTGTCTATCACTTCCTGCATTTTTCCAATCACTGTTTACAGCATTGCAGTTCTGCTTGATCTTTTAATTACTTTTTCCTATATATATTCAATCAGAAAAATAGTAAAATCTAATTTTAATTAAAATTTTGGATCTGTTGTTTTGCAAAATCTTAAATCTTAAATATCCATTTTATAAATTGCAGTGATTTTGACTAGAGTCAATAATGGATGGCTCTTTTTCAACTTTTAATTTGCTTATTCTGAGTTTTCTTTCATTCTGCATATTAAAAAACTTGTTCTGGAAATTAGATGAAATTGATACCTTTTCTATAACTACTGAATAAAAAGTATCACTAACTATATAATAATCTTCAATTGAATGTCTATCTATACTCTGAGAGTATTTAATTTCTTAAAAGTTTTACAGGAAGTATTTTGTTAATTGAGTTAAGGAAAAAATAAATAGAACTTATTTAATCATCTAGACTTTATAGATGATGTAATTATTTTTGCAAGTAATGCATTAGAGCTTTAGGAAATATTATAAGATCTATCAAATTAAAATAAGAAAGTAGGACTAAAAGCTTTGTTAAAGCTTCTTATGCTATTAAAAACTTAAGTATATATTAATTTATTAATAAATTTAATAACTATGGGTTTTGGGTATACTGTATATTTGCAAATGCTTTTATATATTAAATTTATTTTTAATAATATAAAATATATGCTAGCTTATTTTTATATCAGTAAAACATCTTTATATTGATAAAATCAGAAAATAAAAACATGATTAGCCCCCCCCCCCCATTTTTAAAAATATAAATACTAAATAACTATTAATTTTAATCTTCTATATAACATTTTTGTATCATAGTAAAAAATAATAATTATTTATTTTTTTCTTATCATCTTGTTTAAAATGCAAATCACTTTAGTTTTTTATTTATTTTTTCCCCATTTTATTTTTGTAATGTTTTGTAAAGATTTAATAATTGAAATTAATAATTTTTTAAAGATCAATTACATGCAGCAAGTCTTTTATAAAAACGTTTTTTTGAAGTTATTTTGTTGCTCTTCCCCCTCCTCCCCCCCCCCCCCTTGGGAAAAAAAATCAAAATTATGAATTAAGTCAAATTGTTGGATTAAAAAAAAAAGAAATATGTCAGTCATATTAATTAAACTAATTAATTTATATTTACTTACTGAACTGTATTTTTCTTTACATTTATTTTCAAATTTATGTATTGTATCTATATTAATTTATTTACTATACCATGTTTATTATTTTACTGTATTTTTATTCATGATTAATAAAACAATGTTACTCATAAATTATGATTCATGTTAAAATAATAAAGAGGCATCTTCCTGATTTTGTCCAGATATTAAAATTGTCAATTTGCCAAATTAATGACATTTTATGCTTGTAATTATAATAAAATAGAATATTTGTGCCATGTAATTATTTTTACTTTTTTTTAGGCTTATCCTTGTCCATTATAATTTTATTTATTATTGTTTTAATTTTATTTCCTCTATTTTTTCAATTAATATTACAAATGCTTTTGTATTTTAAAGTAGTCAATATTTTTTTAGTCAATATTTTCTATTCTATTTAATTATTGTCCTATATATTAAATTTATTTCTTTTATTTGGGTAGAATTATGGGATCAGATTGAAGATAATTTATTAATTAATTATTATTTGAAACATTTTGTGGCATGTGATATTTTTGAAAAATTGTACTTTTTATTTGTAATAAAGTAATTTAAGAATGGAAATTTTGGTTTTGTAAATTTTTTTTTTTGTATTGGACATTTATGTTTATGCATCTATTTTTCTTCCGATAGTATATATATTTTTTATAGATGTAGTTAATAACCTTCACTTCCCCACATATTATTGAAACATATAAATAATGACTTTAAAAGACAAATGAACCCAAAGATGCATTTGTGCTGAAACAGCACTCATCGTTTAGTCCATGTCATGATCTCACATATATTCTTATTATATGATTAATATTTATCAATAGTAAATTGTTATATTTTGATTTACAAGTATCAGACTTACTCCACCCACAATTTCGACACAATTCACTCTAGATAAATATATTACTGGTTATCACTAATCATTTATTCAACTACAAACTATCCTTAATCCAGATATAAACTTTAATTCTCAATTAAAGATTAATATATCTGTTTTTAATTAAACACACACATGAACTAATTCATCTTCATTTTTTCTTTTTATTTTGTAAATGTACTTAATAATCTCCATTCCAATTCATATCCTTGATAATTATTTACTAAGGCTGTAAACCTCAGGAATATGCGCGTGAAAATGCAAAGGTAGGGACCTCTACAGGTCTTAACCACAAGCTTATGCCTATTACTTACGTAATCAATGTGCGTTTAAATAAAATTTATCCTTGATAATTGTAAATCAAAATATAATTTACTATTGATAAATATTGAACATATGATAAGGATATATGTGAGAGTTTGAGACATGAGCTAACTGTTGAGTACTAGTTCAGCATGAAATGCAACTTGGGAATCATTTGTCTTTTAAGATGTTTTTATTTGTGTTTCAAAAATGTGCAATGGAGTGGTTATTAAGTACATCTATAAAAGATTTTACACATGGAAAAAGAGAAATGAAATTTAATTACTCTATGTGTGTGTGTGTGTTTAATTAAAAAACAGATATATTGATCTTTAACTGAGTTTAAAGTTTATATCTGGGCTAGGGATAATCTCACATTTAATAAAGAATTAGTGATAATCATTAATGTATTTATTTCTAGAATGGATCATGTCAAAGTTGTGGTTGGAGTAAATTCGACACTAGTAAATCAAAATGTAACAATTTTTTTTTTATGTTGATGACCCACAAAAACAAAAAAATTGTACATTTAAGTAAGCCACTTTCTCTGAGTGTGATTTTATTATGTGTCAATATGATTAATTTTAAAAATTATATTGGAAAGTAATTTTTAAAAAAACTTTATGTGTAAAAGTTTGAGTTAAAAAAACTGAAATACTAATATGAAATAAGAATTTTTGATCAAACAAAATGGAGAAGAAGAATGGGAGAATAAGAGAAGTATACATAAGTGTATTTGTGCAATATTTATATGGATATAATCTCAATATTTCTATTCTTTATTATAATAACACTCCATGGAAATATTTAATTCAATATATATAAGAAATGAAGTATAGCAGCATTTTTTAATTAATAAGATATTTATCTAATTTATATGTTCATATTTTGC
Organism: Epiperipatus broadwayi; assembly: GCA_028023455.1. Lineage (NCBI taxonomy): Eukaryota > Metazoa > Onychophora > Udeonychophora > Euonychophora > Peripatidae > Epiperipatus > Epiperipatus broadwayi. Next base: position 2,882,890 of record JAQFVV010000060.1, read on the forward strand.
AGTGAATATATAGCACCAAAATCTACTCCAAAAAATGGTACTATACGTCTCCCTTCTCACAAGAAAGCCTGGAATCCAGAAGAAAAAGCATTATTTGTTCAAGGAATGGTGAGCAAAATAATTTGGGCATAAGTGAATATTGAATATAAAAAAACAATATATATATTTTTAACTATCTACAACTTAAAAAAAAAAAAATCACAACTTACACAATACTTTTCAGGAGTGAATTATGTATATCACTTCAGTTCTACCACCTATTGTAAGTTTTGACAATCAATAGATGCTAAATAATAATGCTTATTAAATCCATTTCCAATATTATCCTATCTATATCCCTAGATTAATTTCTTGTTTATAGTTTTTATCTTTGAGGAGTTTTGGATCTGCAGCCAATTTATTTGGGTTTTTTGGGATCTCAAAAAAATCCACTGCATTAGGTTGTAAAAAAAAACAAAAAAAACATGTTCATTAGATCCAGGTCCAAAACTCTTCATCAAGTCATCAAACAGAAACTAGACTACATTGGATAAGGATTTAGTAATAGCACTACCATGTAGCATCTATTGATTACTAAATCTTACTGTAGAGGACAGAACTGTTCCACATTATATGGATTAATTACTGCTAACTAATGCAGATTACATTTAATATAGAGAAATATGTGTCTTTGTTTATAGCAGCAATAAAGGTAAAGGTTCCTAATAATTAATGCTTCAAATTTCATGGTGGTTTAAAGTCATTGGGTTACATCGGCCCCAGTCAGTTGTATGAAAGGTTTTCTGTCACTGAAACATCACATGACCAAAGCCATAGGCTAAAAACTAGTCTCAAGATATTGGATGAGTAGACACTAAATAGGAAATTTTGATGCACAAATTTTCTAGCATATATTGATTACTATGACTTACATTAGGTAGCACTATTATATGGAGGAAGTTGGCTAGTGCGATGTAAGAAATAAGCAAAGGGTAGCTGATTTAGATTTAAATATAGATGTGGAGAGGGAATGGTTCTGTAAAATTAATGACAAGCAAGTTATTTATAAATGTAATGGTAAAGAAAGAGTCCAAAGAATTTATAAAAAAGTAGTTAGGAAAGAAGAAGTTGTTAAAATTGAATATTTGAATATGAAAGATGATAGGAGAGCAGAAAAGTGGTTGGAATTATACAAAGCAATTAAAAATGAAGAGCTTGAGGTACTAGCATCTGAGAGAAGAAGAAGAATCTATATTGGAAGACATGGTTGGCAGGATATAAATAAAAAAGAAAAAGAAGTAAAGGGTGGTAGTATGTGAGTTATGTCAAAAAAATATATAAATACTGTTAAGTGTCAAGAACATATGTGGTTTGAGATTAGGTTAGAAAGACAAGAATGGATGGGTGGTTATAATGTATATAGCCACTGTAGATACTCAAACTATAATGAAGTGGAACAGTAGCATATATGAATGCCTAATTAAGGATATACAGTTTCACAAAAATAGGGGAAGAGAATAATGGTTATAGGAGATATGAATAGGCATATTAAAGAAATTGATGATATAGATAACAAGAATGGACAACTTTTAAAGAATTTTTGTCAGAGAGTGAATTTGAGCATTGGAAATTTATCAAATATTTATGAGGGACAATACACATGATCTAGAAATAATATATTTCACACAATAGATTATATGTTAGTAGAGAAAAAGGGAATGAATAAAGTATGGAAAATTCAAGTATTTGATAATGAGGAGAGAGTATGTAATAGTGATCATAATTTCTTTATAATTATAAATGGTTAATAATGTGATGGAAAATGGTAATAAATGTAGAAAGAATAGTGTAAGATGTGGATGGAAAATGAATGATAAGAATAAGTTAGAAGAATATAAAATAAAAGTTAAAGAAACTGTGGAAGAATTGTTTGGAGATGAATGTAAGGACTGGTGTAATGAAGTAGAAAAAGTGGCAAATAGGATTTTAGGTGACAATATTCAGAAGAATAAAAGTAATAAAAAAGTGAGAGAAACTATGAAAGAATTGTTTGGGGATGAATATAAGGACTGGTGTGTGAAGTAGAAAAAGTGGCAAATAGGGTTTTAGGTGAGAATATTCAGAAAAATAAAAGTAATAGAAAAGTGAGAGTTAGTAAAAGTGTAAAAGAGAGGAAAAAAGCATGCAGAGAATATAAGTATGTTATTAAGACCAAAGAAAGTGAAAATGATGTTAATGTTAAATGGGAAAAGTATTTAAAAAAAGAAGAATTTTGGGTAAAATAGATAATTATATAGAGAGAATGAAATTAAATAGTAAATTGTTGGAAGATATTAATAAAAGTGGAACAGATGCGAGTAAAAAATTTTGGAAATATATTACAAGGAATGTAGGGGAGAGTGGAATAGTATTATTAGATGATGAGGGAATAGATTGTAGCTCTAGAAAAGAATTAGAGACAATCTTAAATAAGTATGTAATGGATATAGAAAAGAAGTTAGATGTGAAGGGTAGAGTGATAACAAACATAAAAGCATTTAATAATGAAAATATTAGGTTTACAGAAAATGAACTGAATGAGGCAGGGAAGAAATTGAAAAATAGAAAAGCAAGAGGTTTAGGTGGATGGGAAGCAGAGGTGGTAATGAATTTAGGTCATAGAGCAAAATTAAATCTATTATCATGTTTTAATAAGCTGACACAGAAGAGAGATTATCCGTATAGTTGGAATAATACAAGAGTAAGACTACTATTTAAAGGAAAGTGTAATGATCATAGATAGTTAAGCAATTATAGTCCAATTATAGTATGGCCAATGTTATATAAAGTTTTTGCATATATGGTGGTTGGAAGGATCCCAAAATGGAAGGAAAAAAATAATATAATGGGAGAACAGTAAGGAGATTTTCAATCCGATAGGCATATAGAAGATAGTTTATTTGTAGGTACACAACTTATAGATATGAGTAGAAATACAAGTAGACAGTTATATATGGTTTTTATAGATAAAGAGAAGGCAATTGATAGAGTAAATAGAAATAGATTATGGGTAAGTTTAGTAAATTTGGGAATGGATGGAGCTTTAGTGAATTTTATTAAGAGATTATATGAAAATAATTACTATATGTATCAATTAGAGAATATAGAATCAGTTAAAGTTAAAAATGGGGTGGGACTAAGGCAAGGATACCCTATGTCAACTTATTTTGTTGTATTTGAGAGAAATGCAGAGAACAATAGAAAGAATAGGAAGAGGGATAAAGATACCATTAATAGATGGCAAGGGGAGTATATATATTATCGGGTCTTTTATTTAAAGATGATGTCTTTTTGTGCACAGAAAGAAGAGAAGATATGGAAGTTATGCTGAGGACATACACATGGGTAAAGAGATGACGATTAAATTTAGAAAAGAAAAATCAAAAGTAATGGTGATTAGTACTGGGGAAAGAGAAGACAGAATTTTTATTAGACAATATAAAGTTAACAGTGGTGAATAGGTATAACTATTGGAATTGTTTTAAGTAATCAGATAAATTACTTGAATGAGTGTGAGAAAAAATTGATAAATGAAGCAAAGAAAAGAAAGGGGCTGATAAAGAAATTAAATAGTGTTTTCATATAATAAATATGATATAGCTAGAATTGTATGGGAGTAGCAGTAGCAGGATTAACATGTGGTAACGATATATTATGTGTTAGTAAAGGAGTGTTAGATTACTTAGAAAAAGTATAAAGAGAAGTAGGAAGACATGCATTAGATGCAGATATGTGGATAGCAAAGGAGGCAATTCAAGGAGAAATGGAATGGTCAGGTTTTTATATGAGAGATGCAAAAAGTAAAATGAAAATGTTCGGTAGATTGCAGCTTATGGATAATAAGAGAATAGCCAAAATAGTATTCAATTGGGTTGTGAGTAAAGGGCAGGCAAAAGATGGGTGCAGAAGATTTGGATTAAGAATTTATGTCGGTATACTTACACAGAAGGTGGGATAATTGTTCTAGAAGAATTGTTGAGAGTGTTATAGTGGCAAGGAATGAGATAGAAGAATAGATGCATTAATACAGAATAGATAGTTGCAAAGATGGAGAACTAGTATTGAGAGCAAAAAGAGTTTTAATATATATAGAAGTAAACAATATTGGGTCCAAATTAGTCTATGATAATAGCAATGAAAATAGTTTACTGTTTAAGGCTTGAACATGATCTTTAGCAACAAGGGAATATACATACAAATGAATAAGTGTGGGTGATTTAGTTTGCAAGTGTAAGGAAAGCATAGAAAATGTTAGGCATCTGTTAATTGAATGTAAATACCTGGAAGCAGAAATGGTACAAATAATAAAACTGTGGAAGTATAAATATAAACAAAGTGATTATACAGAAAGTGGGTTCTTGGGTTTTATGCTGGGATTAGGAAAAGATTAGGGGGATTTAGATATAAAGGCCATGGAGTTGACAAAGATTATGTTGTGGAAATAGGATGGAGCAGGATAGAGAAGAATATGGGAAAAACTTAGGATGGGGAATGGAAAGGGAAAATAAAGTGACTAGGTTTCTCTGGGCATAGTGGCTGAGAGATTCCTGACTCCGAAAAAGAAGTTACATCGCATCACATTGCTACTGTAACTATATCTTATTAGCTAGATTCAAACTTAAAAAAGAAAAAAAAACTTAGATTTTACATTAAAATTATCAATTTGTGTTTTCAAGCTGGTGATGTTGGGTTATCAAAATCTCTTAAAAAGAGTGTGTAATAAATACAAGTAAACTTATTTTTGGATTCACAAAAAGAAAAATTCTGATATTTGCTAACAACAATTGGAAGGAGATATGATATTTACCATTTGCAAAAGCTAAAATGAATGTGGATTTTTGTTAAGCAATATGAAGATTTAAATGCAGAATTTTGAGTATTGATGAGAAGACTTAAAAATAAATGGTAGATTAAAGTTGCTAAAGATTTGCAGTCATTTGTTGATCATGATCAGTTTAGATCTTTGTGTCATACTACAAAAATAATATATCTACCAGAAAATTGTTATAATCTAATTATATTAGCTGATGGGCTTTTTAATGCAGTAATGATAATATTTTGAATATATCATACCATTTACAACTTTCTTTAACACTTAAACAATACTATTTTTTACATCAAAACTTTATTCTAACAGTTTTGATATAAAAAAATAGTATTGTGAAAGTGTTAAAGAAAGTTGTAAATGGTATGATATATAAAAGCAGAAAACATAATATAAGAAAAGGAGGAAGAAGAAGAAGAATATTTTGAATACATGATTAGAATATATTTGGATCATTTTTTTGAATAATTATACCAAGAATTCATTATTTAATGATATATTCATTCATTGAGTCATATATATTTTCCAGAAATATTCAACTTGATGAAGTTAAAGCATTTCAATGTAGTCTTAAAAATGAAAAGATTTCATGCGTTGATGAGTTGCTTGGAGAAATTTTAAAATATAATGATAATATGTTAGTTTCAAAACTTGGAATTTTTTTATGAATATGTGGATCCATGATTTTAAATATGCTTTTATTATTAGTCGTAGGGTTCTAAAAAAACATGTATTACAGATATAATTGAAAAAAGTTGTGAACAAAGTTTATGATTTTTGTATTGTTTATATTGATTTGGCAAAATTGTTTACTTTCTTAATTGAAAACTTTGTGACAATCATTAGCCATGTAAGTTTATTCATATGCGAAGAGATTTTATTTTTAGTGGTTTGAAACTGTGAAATGCCTGAAATAAAAACTTTTATTAAACAAGGATGTGTGTTAATTTCAAATTTTCTTTTCAATTTTTGTGACAGTTATCATTGGAACAGTTTATAAAAAACGACTTCATGAATCTAACATTGAGATACGTCCTCATTTTATAGTGGAATTATTTATTAAAACTAAAGAACTTCATCTTTTTGGTTCAAAGATTTAGAGTGTCCTAATGATTGGTCCACTCTCGCCATTTCAAAGAATCATTTGTATAGAGTGTTCTTAATGTTTTGATTACATTCTATAAAGACTTTGATTTAATAACTATTGTTGAGAAAAATTCAATATTTTATCAGTCACTGATGAAAAATTAATCTTCAGCAACTTTTGACTTGAGTGATTACTAACTGAGGAATGTGGGTTAATTTAGATATCTTGTAATATTTTAGATAGAAGGACAGTTCTTGTTGTTAAAATATAGTACAGATTTTAGTGTGCTGTTGCTGCATTTAATATATTAAAAGACATTTCATTGTAGTGATACAACTTCAACAAAATTTTGTTAAAGTTATTGTGTGGAAGTGAAGCATGGATCCATTATTGATGCAATTTTAATTTAATTAAATGCTGGAAAAAGTTTTATAATTATATGATAATTTAATAATAAAGTCACAAGATGACTTGGTGTATTATTCAGTTTTCTGAATGTGATTAATATTGAATAAAATAATATTTACATTGGATTATGCATATAAAGCAGATCCAAATTTACAGACTTCCAAAAAAAAAAAAAAGTATTTTATGGTGAATTTCAGTATAGATTTTACAGGAGAGGTATGTCCCATTTACAATGCAAAGATTATCTCAAAGTTTTTAAAAAGATATAATATCAATTGCTTTCATTGGAAGGTTTTGATTGAGAATAGTAAAAAAATGAAGGGTTAAAATTAGCAGGGTGCTGAAGTCTTTTAGAAAGAAGTTAAAGACAGCTACACTAGCTATCAGACAAACAAATTAGAAGAAAATCTTGTGACGTATATGAAAGACTATACACAGTTTGGTTTGTATGGTCATTGAAAAGCTCATATTTAACTTTATTTTTTTTGTCTCTGTCTTTTTTCTGCTGTTTGGATGGCTTTTATACTGAGTTTAACTAAAAAGAAAATGAAATATATTGTATAAACACTTTTTTTAATTGCAAAAATTTATTCAGTATAATATATGACCAAATAATTTTTTTATGCTAATTATAGGAGATATATGGTCGAAGTTGGAGCAAAATTGCGCAAATGATTGGTTCTCGGACAAGCTTGCAGGTTAAGAACTACGCACAGCAATTTTTTAAAAATTTGGTAAGAATTTCATTGTTAAATATATCTTCAATAATAAAATTTCAATAATAGTAAACTATAATTTACAATGTATTTTTCATGATTAATCATGTTTTTTTGTTGTTTTTTTTTTACACATAATAATTACAGATTTCAAATAATTTATAAATTTATTTAACTAGAAACATAATTTTTTTTTACTTGTTTATTTTTATTTTTTTATTTTTTTCCAACTTTGATTTTCCTCTCAAATGAAATTTAAAATTCAAATATTTTGGGTCTGAAACATTATTAAAATATATCATAATTAATTTTGCTTTAATGATAACAATGATTTTTTTTTTTTAAGAATAGTTTTTGGCTATGAATACTTATTTATATTTTAATGATATCTGAGATTGTATTTCCTAAATTTATTATTTTTATCTTTGTTTGGATTCTGATAAGTTTGAAAAGAAAACTCGTAAACTTGTTAAAAATGAGTATAATTATAATTGCGATGATTATGTAAATTCGAATGATTTCTTTAGTGGTAAATGATTAGATATATGAATATGATCTGACATTACTTTCTGGTTCAGTCACTTTAATTTTGCAACTTCACATTAATATATATGTGTATTTGTGAATATAAAGTTTTACACATTTAATATGTTGTGGTTAAATGCAGTTATTATTTTTTATCTATTGACCAAAGCATTTGTCTTATTCTGAAATCTATATTGTATTTTATCTTTTTATCTTAACAATTTTTTTTGTAAAAAGATCATCCCCCTTCACTATTTTTATTATTTTTCTATTTTATTTTGTTTTTGTTTTCCATTTTGTTTTTTAAGTTTAATTATTAATATTTTTATTGATACAAATGACAATATATCATGGTATTGGAAGCTGTTGATCTCAATCATGTATTAGCAAATATTATTAAACAACTGTTTGGGAAAAACCAATGTTGTAAATTTTATGAATATCTAGTATTACAAGTTTCAATGAGTGCATCATAAACCTAAAAGATGTGATTGGTTACAAAACATTTTGCAGGTGAATTTTTCAATTTATTCCATAAATATTTTTTATAGTGTCATATTTCTGTTCCATTAGGTGTTACAATGTGGAAATTCATTATCCTCATCCGTTAGGAAATATAAATATTTAAAGTTTGATGAATTAAGTGTTGATTATATATATGATCAGTGGTAAAACAATTCAATTTTGTAATCAAATTAATACCTGCAAATAATAAAACCTGTCTATCTTTTCTGTGTGAATGTTCAGATGTTTCAAAGCTATAGTTCACCTGATTGATGATCAGAGTTGCTCATGAAACACATTTAGTGAGAAAGATTGGTCTGGAGGATTTTATATGAGCAAGAAATCCATCATAAATCTGAAAGATTTGATTAGTTACAAAATATTTTACCAGATGCATTTGTCAATTTAGTGCCAGTAGTCAGCATTAACTTAACTTGGCAATAAGTAATAAAATAAATAATACGGTACTTGTGACTTTTGACCCATATGGCCACCAGAGGCGCTGGTCAGGGTCAACCACAGGAGAACTTAGAGTAGGGGCCCCAAATGCAGCATTGCAAATTCCAGCTGAAAGGTGGCGTTGTTCACAATGCGTAAACACAGGAATATTCCACTAGCTGGCTGGCAGCAAAGCTTCCTGCTTGGTGGCGCTGGTCACAGTGCGTAAGCCCATTTAGCTTACATCGTCTGCTACCAGCAGATACCAAGAACCTAGGTGGCGCTGATTGCCGTAAGCACATCTAGCTTTTGGGTCATCTGCTAACAGTGACTACCAAGATTCTAGCCCACTACATGGCGCTGTTTCTCCACGGTTACACACGGAAAAACTACGCACTGATAGAGTTTATGTACATACTACTTAAAATATGAATGGCGTATAATGTACAGGTGTGATTAATTAAGAAGCTACAACTATTTAAATATTCTTTCAAACTTAATAGTATCACATGCTATTCCACAGTTTTATAAATGGATGTATTTTTAAATTATTTTTTTTTTAAAAATCGATCTTTTTTTTTTTAATTATTTACTCTATGTCAAAATGTTATATATAAGTCGAGCGGTGAAATTTGCTATCATGGCCGCTTGAATGGCATCATAGATTTACATACAAAAGTACGCTATAATTAGACAGGTTTGATAAAATTATCGCGTAGAAATCCCCATAATTATTCATAAAATATTTTATTAATCTATAAGTCAATTCTAAATTTAAAAATCGGATCTTTTTTTAAATTATTTACTCTAAAAGTGGTTTTTTACGACAATCAGTTAATTTTTCCCCCCTTCTTTCAAAACTAGAGACATTCCAAAGATAAAATCTAATATATTTAATTAATAGGGGCTTTACTAATGAATAGCTATGGTCAATTAGTGAATTGGATCGATTTAATGAGACAGAAACTGATATATGATGAATTATATTTATTGACAATTTCATATATACTTTATATAACCCATTACTTAGCGTTGGATAATGCACGCAGGCATTTTATTTACTAAACAACATTACTCTAGGCCATTTAGCATTATCCGTGTGTAACCGTGGAGAAACAGCGCCATGTAGTGGGCTAGAATCTTGGTAGTCGCTGTTAGCAGATGACCCAAAAGCTAGATGTGTTTACGGCAATCAGCGCTACCTAGGTTCTTGGTATCTGCTGGTAGCAGACGATGTAAGCCAAATGGGCTTACGCACTGCGACCAGCGCCACCAAGCAGGCAGCTTTGCTGCCAGCCAGCTAGTGGAATGTTCCTGTGCTTACGCATTGTGAACAGCACCACTTTTCAGCTGGAATTTGCAATGCTGCATTTGGGGCTCCTATGTCTAAGTATTTCTGTGGTTGACCCTGACCAGCGCCTCTGGTGGCCACATGGGTCAAAAGTCACAAGTACCATAATACTAAAATGTATATTAGATTGTTGCATTTTAAGATAATGTTATCCACAGTTGTGTTGATAGCAAAATATTTTAAACAGCATGGAAAAAAGCAATCATAAACAACTCATATTGAAAATATTGCGAATAGGCAGTGAAAATAAAAATATAATACTACAGATCAAGACCTTTGTTAGAAGACATTATACATAATGCAAAGAAAAAGCCAATAATATTTTCCATTATTGCTAAATTATATAACCATTTGGATGTCTTTTTGCTGATGCTTTGTAATGTATCCGCCCCATGAGAGAAACAACAGGAACAAACAATATACAATAAATTGCTAAAGTGAATTAGCTGAGTTTCGCGAATAACAACCAATACGAGAATTACTAATGATTAAGATTTATTTAGTCAATTAAATGTTTACATCAATTTAACTTAACTTTACATAGAGCCCTGAAGGCATACTAAATAATAAAAGATCGGGTGGATCTGTTATATTTACCCTAGTTGGACTTTTGAACCTTCAGATCCGATAATCTGGGTTTTTCTCCGTCATATGTTCTGATCAGCAAAATACAATTATTAGCTCTGATCTCAATCAGGAAAAAACAGCAAAAGACGTCTGCTCCTCTCCTATACAGTTTATATATATTCCCCCCTGATTTCTTATCAGTTTCTTTTAATCTCTGCTTCTCGTTTAATTAAACATGCCTCTTTATCTTTGCTCTTATCTTTTCCAATTACCGTATTATTGTCTTTCCCAATGTTTTAATTATTTCCATGCTACAACTTAAAGTTTGAATTTCTAAATATTTTATTTACACAAAGTTTGAATTTCTAAATATTTTATTTACACAAAGTTTGACTTTCTAAATATTTTTATTTATACAAATTTAAGTTTAACATATATATATATTTCTACTTCCGGAGTAATATTTATAAGAGTTATATTTATTTTACCATTAGACACAACATGCTTCAAGGAAAATCCGAAACTGCAAGAAGTAGATGGATGTGGAACATATGAAATCTTAGGAATTAGCAAAATAAATTGTGAGACTTTAATTTAAGATTCATAACTGTTTACTACTGAAATTATGGACAAGAAGAAATGATGCAGCTTTTATTGTTAGTTAGAATTAATGATTCTATCGAGAAATTTGAATATCATATAAATTTCAAATGTTTTATCAGTGATTACAGCCTTTTGAAAATGTTTGCTTTCACTATCTGCAAGTCAGAAACATCAATAATTACTTTTCTCTTGCTTTTAACTATTGAATGTTGTTGTCTATTTTGAAGAAGTGTAATTATTTTATATACTGAATATGCATTTTATTTAAGAAAGACATATTGAAACCTATGTCAGAATATAGGATGACATTTTAAATATAATTATCTCAGATGATATAAGATTAGTCATCTTGTCAAATAGTTTTAAAAGGTGACAAATAGTATTAAGTATATTGTTACATCAAATAACTATTTATCTAATTACAGTGTTTGTCAGAGAATGTTACTAAAAAAAATGTAATAAAGGCTGTGAGAGGTAAAAACATATTTACACCCAGATTCAAATAGATTTGTCAAACATTTGGATGAAGCAAAGATAATCGAAATATGGGATGTGAAGGTTGAAGATAGGGAGAGACTGCTATGATCACACATGATAATGATTTTGCAAATGTTCATAGAATATGATCGATACATAAATAAAATTGTAGTATGATATAAATATTGGTTCATAGAGCAAATAAGATTGAAAAAAAAAATGAGTATGTGGATAATATTTTTTGTAGATTCAAATACTAATTATAAAAATTTGTCAGTTGTCAGATTTTCTTATCTATTTGACAATGATAGCAATAGAGCAATGAATTTTGTCATTAAATACTTATCTGTGCTATCGTTCTAGATAAAGATTTGTGAATCATATATGTTATTTTCATCTTAGAAAATGTGCTCTTTATAGGGCAACTACTTAAAAATATTTCACTATATTTTTTTCAACTTTGCATTTGGATTAATTTTTTACACAGCCTGAGTTAGATCTTTTTTTTGTTTCTATCATTTATGTGTTGCTTTTATTTGTTTCTAGGAAATAATAAAGCCATACAAAATGCTTTATTGGTAACTAATAAATAATAAGCCATCAATATTAAAAACTATTCAAGGATAATCACCAGTAGAATTATTTGTACAAGATATTATTTTTGGTAGTAGTTGTAATATAACAACTATTAATAAAAAATATGGGCATATATTATGGGTTACTGTTAGAATTATCATTTGTTGGAAAAAATAGTTTGTGAGTAAGCATAAATTAAATAAGGAGGATTTTTGTGATGATGCGACATTTTAAAATAAATAAGTAATTGAATAGTTTATTGATCTGGAGTTAATAAGAAGCTTGAATACTAGAAATAACAGAGTTCGTAATCTTAACCCTATACTAAATCATGCAGCACCTGTAACATCTTGGCCATTGGAGAAGAGATAAAGAATTGATGTGTCAAGAAAATAATCAAAGTATAAATCTTATTATTTATATAATTAATAAATTTTAGCTATCTTTCTCATAATATGAATGAGAGCATTTGTGAACCCTCTTTATTATTATTTAACTAAAATATGTAATTACACTTGACGAATCATAATGATGTAAAAGCTCATTATGCATATCTCCAAATTTAAGATGTTAAAATATGTGATAGCAGTGGCACATTATGACTGTCAATGATTTAAAAGTTATTGCTTAGTACTCCATTGTCTAGTTGATCTACCTGCTTCAGTTGGAGAATCTTATATAAATACATTTATCTAATTAGAATTTTGACTTTTGTTTGTATAATAGGTACAAAATTGTATAATAATGAATTAAGAATATGATGGATTAGCATATATAAATTTTATAATAATATTTAATCTGTATTATCAATGTTATTTTACTTTCATGGTTATTTAGAACAGTTATTCCAAATTTTTTTGACTTATTCTCCATTTTGATAAATTTTACCTTCCATATTGGAAATTTTTTTTTTTATTAAAGTATTTACTATTATTTTAAATTTATATGTTGCAACTGAAAATAAATAATCTCTCAATAGTCTTAAAAGTGATAGACTAATTTATTTAAAACATAAAATGTGATGACAAAGAGATGAAACACAGAGAAAGCATTCATGGAGAACTGCTCATGGGTCTGACCAAAATGACCGTTTATATGTTTACACTCATACAGACAGCAATACTGGCTTGACAGCACTTAAAAATATTCATAAAACAGAGAAGAGAGAGTTACACCAATGAGAGGTGTATCAGTGATATGTTCATAACTCATTGTTTAGGAATGAACTCTATTAGTTGCCAAAATAATGTGAGGGATAGAAGCTTTTTGTTAAGATTAAATAATGAACCTACTTTGCTAATCATCATACTATTCAATTAATTTCATAATTTTTGACTTATTTTCAATTACTAATATTAACACTCATCCTTATTTCTATAAATAATCAATAAAAAATATTGGAAAAATGCAAATTCTTTCCACAACTTATGTTGGAATTAAATGAGTCCTTTTTCAATTGTTTAGGAAGTAAAACAGAGTGTTATTATTATTAATTTAAACTTTTTTTTAAATTTATAGACAATATTTGAATGAAAGAATGATATGATGATACATTCAAATAATTTTTAAGTTATGTGATATATTTTATCTTTAAATTTAATTAAAGAATACATTGTAGAGAGATTAAAGTTTAATATTTCAAGTTTGAAGAATAATTGTCCTACATCTGAGAATAATAATACGTTTATGTTAATATCTAGAGTTGCAGGAATTTTGAGAAGTGAAGACTATAATTTGATTTAGTAATAATTTTTGACATGTATCTTTTTTGCTTTTATTCAATATTTTTTTATATAAACCTAATTGACTTGGTTCATAACTCTGGAGAAGATTAAACCTTATTGATATTATGGCTTGTTACCATGGTCTTATACATTGATTAATTAATATGTTAATAACTTAAGGAAGTCATAGCTGAATAACAAATGTTACAGCGTATCTAAAGTAAAAAGCTTTATTATAGCATATGCAATCATAATAATAATTTAAGTAATGTAAAACTATTGTGAAAAGGTGCAGTTTTGCTATTTATAATATACTAGTATAAATTATATACATATTTAAATATTATTTTCTGCTGAATTATATCATTATCTTTATTATCATTTTCAGCTATTATTAATTGACAGCAGGATGATCTGTCTTAATTTAATACAGTTTCTTCCATCTATAGCTCCCCCCCCCTCCACATTATTCCAGAAATCTTTCATATTTTATTCATCCATTTCACATGAGCTCTCTTTCTAAGATTTTTCAGTCTCTTGAAATATCAGTTTAAGACTTCAACTATTCACCTATTTTTATCTCTTCCTGAAATTCATAGTATCCTAATTCTTTCAATAATATCAAAGATGTTTGTTTTTTTAATCATATATTTTGCTTTAGTTTTTTTTTGTTACTTCCAATATCTCTTTATACTATAATATATGGTCTGAAGTTTCAAAATTGCTTGTTTATTAAGCTTTCAAGTCTTCTTATGTTGATTAAACTATACTAACTATTTAACTTTAAAATTCTAGCCAAATCTACTGCCAATTGATTTTGTTGCCTTATGTAACTAGTAGTTGGTTTATATCAATAGGAAATTCAGCTAGACATTTAAAATTAAATTAGTTGTAATGGTTTAATATGTAAAGATGTATTGGTAATAATTTTAAAACATGTTTATTAAGTTTCATTTTTAATTTTAATAAATATAATATATTGTTCTGAAATTTTGTTAAGCAAACATGCATCATTAAAAATTCCAAAACATTTTTTAATTTTATATATATTGTTTTTTGCATTAAAATATGTTTGAAAGATGTAAGTTTTCTCTTACTAATCTCATTGGACTAAAAGTTCAAAATAACTTCATATTCAATACTGATCACAAAAAGACTACCTTTCCCCAAATTCTTTTATTTCATTAGATTAAACTATTAAATGATCAAATTGTGTTGGGCTAATAAATGCATATTTCATACAGTAAACTGTCAGCAGCAATACTACAGATGTTTTACTTTGAAAGTATAAAGGATGGCAATTCACATGTTGTTTGCAAATTTCATTATGATTTTTAAAAAACGTGTTTAAAAATAAGGACAATTACTTGACTCATTTTATTGTTTTACGTTAAAGTATTTAACAAAATTAGTTAATCAAAATCATTCACAAGTATATATATGTGATTAAATAATTAGTCACCCATATTGATGAACCAACAACCATTTTATCACTACAATGTTTTATAATTACATCCAATTATTTATTATTAAATTTACAAAAATAAAATCGTTTTTCTTTTTTGTACTAAAATATATATGAAAAAGTAATAATCCACATATTTGTTCATATAATAAATACATGTAGTAAAAATTTTATTTTGAAAGTGTGATGGCTGACAATTGATATTGTATGCTATCTTAACATAACTGATATCTCTGGCATTTCACATATTATGACAAATTAGTCTGGTCTTGTACTGTGTTATCATTAGTAGTAGCATTGGAAGTGGAACCACTATGTATTTGTATCTTCATTGAGATTGATAAGATAAACTGTTTGTCTATGTATAAGCTGATTGTTTTTGTTTCTGGATATTAAATATAAAACAATTTTTATAAGAGTATCTGTTCCTTCATAAATTTAAATCACTTCTCTCATTTGTAAAGTTACCAAAAACTATTATTTTAATTTTTTTAATAATTACTTATTATTAATTTTGATGATAATGTTAACAATTTTATTATAATATAAAATTAAGATCTTTATATTTTTTAATTGTTTGTAATATCAATAACATAAAACAGATTGGTTAATTGCTCAATAGGTTGACATTCAAATATCATTTTAGTGCCAAGTTGTCCTTTAATCCAAAAACATTTAACTCTCAAGTCTAATTCTACTTTTGAACTAAAATAAAGATTTTAATAATATGTATATAAATTTAGTTTTTAAACATTTTGTGTAGTAAATTTAAGTTAATATTGGTATTTATTACACAAC